>JAVANC010000024.1:27692823-28292823 GCA_033319125.1 Parnassius glacialis | reverse complement strand
CATGTTTTCTGAAAAAAAGTTATTTTTTTATGTTTGCATACTGACTCTGAGAACGCACTTAAAAGGAACCACAGGGTTTTTGTTACACGTTATATAGTCAGAAATTTATTTAACAGTCAATTGCTTTTTCTACCGACTTCAAAAAGGGGGAGATACTCAATTCGATTATGGTTTTTTTGTGTTACCTCAGAACTTTTTTCTGGTTGAACCAATTTCGATGATTCTTGTTTAGATAAGGTAAGATAAGATAAGATGATAAGATGATTTATTTGTTAGAATATGGTACATTTAAGTTGTTACAGAATAATTGAGATCCTAAATATTCTGCAGTTTCCTGCGTACAAATATTTTCAGACAGATTATGTTATAATTTAAGAGAATACCAAGACATTAATTATTATAGAATATAAATATACTTACATGGCTATACTTAAGGAAACTAAGTAGCATCTATATAAAAACAAAAATGTCAATCAATTAATTCATAATATTTTTTAGTTAAAACATGTCAATAAATTAAGTCGAGATTAATTTCAATAATTACAATTCAAATCAATCATTTAAGAAGTCATTTATAGAGTAATAACATTTATTTAAAAGAAATTGATATAATTTACGTTTAAAGATTCCTACGTTAATTTTTTTGAAACAAACAGGCAATTTGTTGTAAACATGTATTGCCATGCAATATACATTTTTTGAGTAAAGTTGTATTCTTTGCTTTGGTACAAACAACTTATGTATGTTTCTATTAGTCCTAATTATAACGTCGTTTTGTTTTTCAAATAAATTACTATTTTTGTGAACAAAGATACAAATTTCGTAAATATATAATGCAGGAAGTGGCAATATTTTATATTTGCGAAAAAGGGGAATGCAACTATCTAATTGATGTGCTCCACACAAAGACCTTATACATTTTTTCTGCCCGCGAAAAGCTCTAATTAAATCGACAGAATTACCCCAAATTATTAAGCCGTAACGTAGGATCGAAGAAACATATCCATGATAGGCAGAAAGTGAGGCCCATGTTAGCCACTCGACTTAAACGATATAGAACAAAAACAAATTTATGGGGATGAGTCGCTCGCGTCCGTAGGCTTCGACCACCTAACCCTAGACCCACCCTACACGTATCCCCCGGGCTGTGCTAAACGAGCGACAAAGCCGATAGGATAGACTCGGCTCCTCGCCGGATGGTAGCGGCGTAAAATCTACCACCCCTTAGTTCGCACCATGAGCCAAGAAGAAAAAGAAATGGCCCCAAGTTCCCGGCGCCCCTTTAATAGGGCAGGGGTGCGAAGAATCTCCGGGAGAAAAACCGGCGACGAGGTTCGCCACCCGTCACGTCCTGTCTTCCGTCACGCTGAATGTATGTGGAGCAATGAATGATAAGATGGATGAAGTATGTGAAATGATGAATGATAGAGGAATAGATGTGTTATGTGTAAACGAGACGAAACGTAAGGGAAGAGATGTCACTGCACATGGCATGTATACCGCTTACTGGTCTGGAGTAGACGAGACCGAGCGGGCATGCCAGGGAGTCGGTGTCATCCTTTCAGAAAGAATGGGCAATGTGTGAAAGAGTATGAATGTGTAAGCCCAAGGCTGCTGTGGATACGAATGAAAGTGGGCTTAAAGAAGTTGTTTGTTCTAGGGGTGTACGCCCTTGATATGTCTAAGCCCACTTATATCCGAGAGCAGTTTTGGGACATGGTAAGGCTGGTGTTGACGAAATGTAAGGAAAATGAAAATTTTATTATGTTAGATTTTAATGGAAGGGTTGGGGTGAAGAGGTCTGGTTATGAAAGGATATTAGGAACGTTTGGCGATGAAAGAATAAATGAGAATGGTGAAGACCTCCTCACCGTATGTGTGGAAAAGAATCTTTTTGTGGCGAACACTTTTTTTCGCCATAAGAGGATTCACATGTATACATGGGAAAGAGGGGATGATAGAAGTATGATAGATTTCATAATTGTGGATGAAAGAATGAGAAGTGCAGTGGTAGATACAAGGGTTTACCGGGGGTCCAACGTAGGGACGGATCATTACTTGGTCTTATGCCGAATTAATGGTCTATTCAGACGTTGGCGGCATCGGACATCTGTGTCTACCACTGCGTTACAGCGTATAAGAATAGAGAGGTTACAAGATGGTGTGAAAGAGAAGTATAAATGCAGACTGAGGGAACACATAAGTGGTTTGAATGAATTATATATGAATGATTTAGACTTGAAGAATGTATGGAATAATGTTAAGAAAGTTTTGGTGGATGCAGCCACCGAAGCATGTGGTGTAAGTAAGAGAACGAATGAAAGGAAAAGTAATACGTTGTGGTGGGATGATGAGGTACGGGTGGAAGTTGAAGCAAAGAAGAGAGCATGGCTAGATTTACTAGCAACTAAAGCTGGTAATTCTGGCCGTATGAAATTGAAAGAAAAAAGGCAGAGAGTAAAAGCAGTTGTTGAAAGGAAAAAGCAAGAAAGGATAGATAAGAATGATAGAAGGATATCTGATAACTTCCAGGCAAATATTAAAATGTTCTGGAAGCTCGTAAGAACTGCCAGGGGAAATTCAAAACAGCCTAGAATGAACGCTATACGAGACGAGAATGGCTGCATGCTGAATGATGTAGTTTCAAATTTAAAGAGATGGAAAGAATACTTTGAAAGCGTGTTTAAGAGTGAAGAGTCGTCTGACGTAAGTGAAATAGAAATTCCGGAAGAAGTGGAGAGAGGTAGGGAGATAAGTGTAGATGAAATAATGAAAGCAATGAAAAGCATGAAAGTAGGTAAGGCAGCCGGATATGATAGAATATCACTCGAAATGCTAAGGGCTGGAGAGGGTGTGGTTACAGGCCTGCTGTACACCTTATTTAATTTATGTTGGGAACTGAAGCGGGTACCGGAAGACTGGTGCAAAGCCGTTATAGTCCCAATATATAAGGGAAAGGGCTCACAGCGGGACTGTAAAAACTACCGTGGTATCAGCTTGCTTAGCATTGTGGGTAAACTGTATGCTAAGGTATTAATTGAAAGAGTTATGGAAGAAACTGATGGAAAAATTTGGGATGCGCAAGCTGGATTTAGAAAGGGGATGGGGTGTACGGATCAAGTCTTTTCCATGCGCATGATAGCGGAGAAGTTTTTGGCCAAAAACCAGAAAGTTTTTTGTGCGTTCATGGACTTGGAAAAGGCTTATGATAGAGTGGACAGGAATGTGTTATGGCAAACACTGAACTCTTTTGGGTTGAGCGCTGGCTTGATACAGGCATTGAGGTCTCTTTACAGGGACTCCAGTGCTTGTGTCAGGATCAACGGGGTCTACTCGGACTGGTTTAGCATTCATAAAGGTGTCAGACAGGGATGTGTGGCTTCCCCGTGGCTGTTTAACCTATTTATGGACAGTTGTTTGCAAACTTTGAAAGTTGAAGAATGTGTCAAATGCCTTTTGTACGCCGATGATCAAGACATATTTGCATCGTCAGCGGCCGAGTTGCAAATGATGGTTACTTAAATGAACTGGTCATTGAAAGAAAGGGGTATGAAAGTGAACGCAAGTAAGACGAAAGTGATGGTTTTTGAAAGAGAAGAAAGTAAAACGTTATGTGAAATAAGAATAGAAGGGGAGTTGATTGAGGAAGTGAATGAGTTTGTATATTTGGGATGTTTATTTAGCAGGGATGGTAGATATGATAAGGATATAGAACGACGAGTGAATGCAGGAAATAGAGTGAATGGGGCTCTACACGCTATTATGAGGAGTCAGAATGGGTCAAATAAGGCACGTATGGCAATTCATAATGCTGTGTTAGTCCCTACTTTAATTTATGGTAGTGAAAGTTGGGTCTGGCAGAAGAAGCATGAGAGTAGAACAAATGCTGTAGAAATGCGGTCCTTAAGGAGTATGCTAGGGCTGAATCTGAATGACAGGGTGAGAAATAGTGTGATAAGAGAAAAGTGTGGTTTGCAGATGACGTTGTGACAAGGATTAAGAAAGGAATACTTCGGTGGTTTGGTCATGTAAAAAGAATGAACGAGGAAAGAGTGACAAAGCAAATTTATGTTGCAGAAGTGAACGGCAGGGTCGGGAAGGGACGCCCTAGACGAAGGAATCGGCGATACATTAAAAATGGGCCAGATTAGGAGTACCTTTAACCGACGAGCGTGTATGCATAGATATATGGATGTAAAGGAAGCGAGAGAGGTGTGTCAGGATCGCGCCAAATGGAAGTCCGTAGACTCTGCCTGCCTCTGGGTGACAGGCGTGAGTGTTTATGTATGTATGTGTGTACAAATTTATCTAATTTTCTACATAGTGTGACGCCTCATAATTATTATTAATAAATAATAATTAAATTCATTATAAAGACATTTAAAAATGTCTTAGAAATTATATTTTAAGCAGTTAAAATGCAAATAATAAGCATAAAGTTCAAATATATTCATTTGGAATATTGAATATTATAGTATTAGTAAACGCATAAATTGTCTCTAAAAAATCTCTAAATTTATTAAAACTCTGCTTAAAATATTCAAAATGTATCAAATCATATAAATACAAGTCGATTATATTGCAATAATAAAGATAAATAACATTTGTAATATAATAGAAAAAATGAATCAAAATTTTCTAAGGTAATGAAAGAGTTCGTGTAATAATTGGAAACGTGTTCTCGTAATGTTCCCTTATATTAATTAGGGCGTTGCCGGAGACACATACCTAAGGTTGTACATATATATGGGGTGGTCGGCTGATCGACTGCTAGTACTAAGGTTGCACAATGACTAGTCCTATATTAGGGACTTATCATAGTAAGGTCTAACGAACCAAAGCATTAATATAGAAGGTCTCTATGATGCATAAGCATTATCATAGCAGAGTTATGACTTGAAGTCCTATATGAATAAGACATACAATAGTATGGTCTATGAAATAAAGTAAATATGTGGAAGGTCTCAAATATGTAAAAGCATTATATTGAAAGAAGTGGGACTTATTATAGTGGCGTGTAGGTTGCTTCGCAGCCTCCGAGACCGAGGTAAACTTGGACTCGCTAACCGATGTGTCCGAGACATATCATCTTAGTGCCGATGGTAAGTGGGTTTGTTGTAGCAATACGACTTGCTCGTGGACATCGCACACCCCTACCGTTTGTGGGCGGCGTCTTAGCGCATAGCGTTATGATACGTCGGCTATCTTTCGGATTAGGGTGAGTGTGTTTGGTAGTACTTTTAAGTGCAGCAAGCATACTCAACTTCATGTCTTAGTGCAATAGCGCTATGATACGTGGAGTTTTGGCTAATGATGTCTTAGTACCGTGCTACTATGATACGTTGGTGGTTAATCGATGTGTTCTAGACATATCATCTTAGTGTCGGTGGTAAGCGGGTTTGTTGTAGCAATACGACTTGCCTGTGGACATCGCACACACCTGCTGTTTGTGGGCGGCGTCCTAGCGCATAGCGTTAGGATACTTCGGCTATCTTTCGGATTGGGGTGAGTGTGTTTGGTAGTACTTTCAAGTACAGCAAGCATACTAAACTCCATGTCTTAGTGCAATAGCGCTATGATACGTGGAGTTTTGGCTACTGACATCTAAGTGGCGTGTTACTGTGACACGTTAGTTATATTTTGCGGGTGGTGCTGTCTGCTGGGACTGTATGGGGTACCTTGGGATGGTGTAAGCCTGACGATAGTCGTATTGATGCTTGTTGCATTCTGCAGCATTGCGTCTCTGCGATGGTTGTTTGGCGGGTCGCTATTCTCAATGGCGCTCTCTGCGTCTTGGTTTGATTCACAACCCAAGTAGCTTTGCCCAAGTCGTGTCCCTTCATAGCGGGGCTGCACACTGTCTGTCCTTCATGAACTTTTATATAACAACTTAATAATATATCTCTATAAAGTTCCCACCTTTGAGAGATTGATGGCAACTTGTTGGTAGGTGAGACAAACATGATCGAAAAATTCGTCAGTGACACAAACCCTTTCTGATGGCGAATTATTACTAATATCTTATAACTGCCTATTGGCTATATCTGCCATTGTATTGGTTGGTGGAGCATATGTGTCGACCTCATGCTGGAGGGAGAATCTGAAAAGGCTCTCAAGGCTGCGGCCGAAAGCCGCGCAACGTAGGACCCCATTCCCTTGAGGTGAGCGGTAGACTCATGACACGCTCACACGTTGGCCAATTGGCCGTGCTGACCATGCAATTGGTGGTGATGCCTTACACTTACATCACGTCTGCAGGAACGGCGGTCTGGCTGGTGGTGGCGCACGGAGAGCTTTTTATGGCCATTGTGCCTATTGTTGCCTAACCCGTGTAACGTACATTCACTGTGGCTGGATTTGATCGTATTCTGTATGGCGTTTACACGCATTGACATGCGCGACTTCGGTCGATGTTTGTGCTTACGCACTATCAAGGGGCCAAGTCCTCTTTTACTGGTTTGCCAGTTATTTTGCTGTGGACTACGGTCCAGTTCCCAACTTAGCCTATCCTTCGGGGGGAGCGCATTATAATGGTTGACGCTCACCGTGCACGGCGTGTGCGGAGCCGTGTACCTCCTCGACATTTTTTTTAATGTGGGAGAGCGAAGCCCTTGTATCTGGTATTTGATATAAATATTGTGAGCCTTTTCCAAGCGGGAAGGGATTAATTAATAAGGAATTGACTGTTGTGAACCTGATACAAGTGGAATAGGGACAATTTATTGTTCTTAACCTTTTTGAGCTCTGTCTTCGTGAACGGGGTTCTTTTGCTTATAAGACTCTACCAACAGCTTTCGATTGCTCTCGTAAATATTCATTCTTCCAAGATACACCTAAAAGAACTTAGTTACTATACAAACACAACATAAATGAGGGTCCTAACTAAGACGATCACGTCATAAATTGATGAAACTGCCTATATTTAAACCTTTAGAAAGATCAAGATATACTGGTCACTTAAATTAGATATATTTATATATCTTATAGATATAGATTCTAAACAAGTATATAGAGATGGGGAGAGAAGAGAAGAGGGGGGGGGGGGTCGTTACAATAGGTTATCAATATGTGTCTTCCAATTACAGAACTTGTCTATTGTTATACCTAAAAAGTTTGTATGGTCAACTTCTTCGATGACGTTTTTCCTATATTCGATTTTAAGTGGTGCTTGTTTGCTATTATATGTCTGAAATCTTATCATTTTAGTTTTTCCGATGTTAACTTGTAAATTATTATGCCTTAACCAATCGATTATTTTTTCTAGAGTACTATTTATTTCGTATTCGTAGGCAAAAGGTTTATTATTATTTTCAATATTAATGGTAATGTCATTAGCATACAGCACACATTTGTGTGTAGTTATATTGGAAAGATCGTTTATGTATATTATGAATAATAATGGTCCTAGTATACTTCCTTGCGGATACTCCGAAATTATTTTCGCGATATGGTGATCTATAATTTTTTTTACGTTGTCCAGAGTAGCTTGATATCTCAACGCACTGTTTCCGTTGACTTAAATAATCTTGTATTAATTTTAGTGCATTACCTCTTATACCATATCTGTTGAGTTTGTGTAACAATAATTCGTGGTTAACAAAGTCAAATGCCTTTGACATATCGATGAATAAAGATGTTATAGGTATTTTGTTGTTTAGGCTGGTTGTTATAAGTTGAAACATGCTAAAGTCGTTGACTTGTGTTTTGTAAACCCATATTGCTCAGGTTTTAATATTTCATGTTTGGTAAAGAAGTTATAGATTCTGGTATGTATGGCATTTTCAAATACTTTAGACAAAACAGGTATGAGTGTTATAGGACGATAATTGTTAATATCACTTTTATCGCCTTTCTTGTATAGTGGTTTAACGATAGAAAATTTTAGTCTGGTTGGGAATATGCCTTGAACAAAAGCTAAATTAATAATATGGGTCAGTGGGAAAGATCATCGTAACCTGTAGAATTTGTATTATTTAAGGAATTAATTATTTTTATAATGTCAGTGTTATTTATAGGAACTAGATAAATAGAATTTGGGTAAAATGTCAATTTAGATGCATAGTCATTATTGGTTGTTATTGTATTTGATGTTTTAATGTCATTAGTTAAATTTAATAATTAAGTAATTGTTAAACACATCTGCTATTTTATGTGACTGATAATATGTATTGTCACTAGTAGTTATTGTAGTTATGTCATTACTAACTGCCACATTATTATAAACGTTTTTTATTATTCGCCAAGCTGCCTTACTTTTGTTGTTAGAATTAAGTAGGTAGCGTGTATTGTCAAGTTTCTGAGCTTGCTGTATGCATTTCCTTAAAATGTTTGTATATTTGTAATATATTTTTAATATATTTTTATTTGAAAGCTGGTGCTTCTCATATGGTCCCATATAAATTTGATTAAGGTTCTGACCAATAGTTTTGGAGTTATTCTTAATACTTTATATTGAAGTTGGTTGTACAAAATTTTTAATTATTGTTTATTCGCAAAATTTTACGAAAAAGAGAACTGTAGATTATTTTTACTCGATTGTCATTGCACCTTATTGTCAGAGATATTCACCTGCCTGCACTTGTAGAAAATATTGAAATGATATGAAGTTGAAATTTTTTGAATCTATACAAATAAATAAAATGAAGTGTCTGTTTGTAATGTCAAAATTACAGCGTTTTACTAACTGCATATGTAAATAAATACGGTACTTTATAACTAAAATACAATTTTTTTTAATTTTTGTCTGTTTTGTTCCGGCTAATCTCCGAAACGGTTGGAACGATTATGACGGGACTTTCACTGGCAGATAGCTGATATCATAAGGACTAACTCAGGCTAATTTTATTTTAGAAAAAGAATCAGGGTTGCGTGCAAAAAACTAAAAACTCTAACACGCGAGCGAAGTCGCAGGGAACAGCTAGTATGTTATAAAATAATAATATTATTTTATAACATACTAGCTGTTCAATTTGAGTTACTGGACATCCTAATATTTTTTGTGGAAATAAAAAAATGTGGTGATCATTAAAGTATAATGTAACGTGGTATCTACATAATATTACTTCAATATTGTATAAAATACAAGAAAAACACTGCAATCAATTCTTATTTTTATTGCAATATCATAATATATTTAACTTTACCTTTAGAAAAGAAAACATTATAACAAATTATTTTAAAGCAAACAATGTTAACAGACAATTTCAAGCAATTGTTGCCCATTTTAATAAAATTTACATAAAGCAAAATTATACTACAGACTTAAATTTAATTATGTAATGAAAAAACGTAACAATTAAAAAATGCGCATATTTTTTATTAGAAATTTTAAGTTGAAATTTTGTTTGTCGTATGAAATTGATGGTAATTGGTAACAGATAATATATTGAAAATTGCAATAACTACATCTGCGAAAAATATTGTCTTTCATTGTCAGTCCAATCATGACTTGAGAATGTTATCTTCATAATATTGTTTATTTCTTTTGATATGCCACCAATATAAGAATCCAAAATACATTCAGTTTTTAATACTAATATAAGTATTAAAATGAAAATACATTTACAAAAAATTAAATATGCTACATTATCAAACATTACTTTTAGTGCACATAAACACAAAATATTATTTTATCCTAAATTTTGAATGTGATGAAAATAGAAAGAGAAGTACTCAATTAATACTTTCCCTACTAATATCAATAAAATGTAATTCTCATGACAGTAGAATTTAGTTTTACTTTATAAGTACCATCATAACTTTTTTTTTCATTTTCTCATATAATTTTATATTTATGAACACTTACAACAATTTAGAATATACTTTCAATTTATTTTCTTTTAATACTATGCAAGGCTATAGAACAATTTTAGCTACACATTTTCCAGATAAATAAATATTTCACACCTCACATCAGCAGTTTTCTGTTGCGGTGGAATGTATAAAAAAAACTATTGTTAAGGTATAAAAATTGCTTATTATTTAGGTTTTTTATACTATTACAATTACTTAAGATGTAATAATTATTGGTGCTCGTTAGAAATTTTTAAATAATATAGATATATGAAGATTGACTTTAAAATGACAAATAACATTATAAAAACTTAATTAAGGAAAGTTTTGCCAGAGCTGTTGTCAACACAAATGATTTTCCTATTAATAATTAGTAGGTACTTTAATTATCATACTTTTTTTATTTTGCAATAAGCATACATTTAGACAATTCAACATAGTTATCATAAGAAAAAGTTATGAATTCTTATAAGTTTATATAAACACAATCAGCTTTCTAATATTTAGAATTTATTACAAGAAACTAGCTGTAAAAAAAAATATTTAAGTACTTTGGTTAAATAAAATTTTGCTTTTAGAAAAGTATCTAAACATTTGAATAAAATATTGAATGTGAGGAAAAAATTCAATGTGCAATTTAAAAAAAAAGGATGTCTGAAACAAAGGATTTAAACTAAAACTTATACATCTACTTCAAATTTTAATAAATAAATAAAAGGATAGCTCTTAGAAGTAATATTTCTCTAAACCATAAATTACAAATATACCCATTGTTTTTTTATTTCTTTTCAAAACATCATATCAATAGTTCCCTTACTTTGTAAAGTAAATGTGCTTTTATAAAAATATTTTAAAACCCTAGTTAATTTGAAGGTTTTGAAACAATTATCTACGTTTTATGATAATTAGTAGGTAGTATCAATACAGAAAAGACCAGTGACGTGAGTGGTTGTTAATTTGAAATTTATATAATGTACATACAAAGAAAATTAAAACTATTGACCATGTGTATTCTACTAAAAATTATTTATGGCCTACTATCACATTTAGTAGGGTACAGGGCTAAAAAGCAATTGATGATGGAGGCATTGAACATTCGCCAACTGTCACACGGTATGAGGCAAGTTCACTAATACCATGATAATGAACAAACGCTGCCACAATGACAAGCACATGGAAAATTTGATGGGATTGGAACCAGATGTCACATTTCCCAGGGAACCAACGTTCAGGAACTCTTAGAGCATAAAACATTGCCCCTAAAATGTAAAGTAAGCCCATAAGAACAAGCCATCCTAGTGATGCTTTGCTAACTTGGCTGAACCAACCCTCTGTTATTCCATAGTGTATTGCAGGCACAATGCCTGAAAGGCCAAATCCCATAAACACACCTGCACGAAGAGGTCTCAAGCGTGGTTCAGAAAATCTATCCCATAAAGACACTATAATTGACAATATTCCTAAGACAATCACAACAGATAAGTATATTATTTTTGGTCTATAATGGCAGTAGAAGCTATAGTACAGCCAAGGAACAAAGGAACCCATAATCAACAGGGCTATACCGCAGTAGTCCAACTTAGAAAACAATTTGCCGACCATCTCAGAGTGGCAGTAAAGTGTGTGATACGCAAATGAGAAGCCCAAGCACACAATAGCACCAATAAAGAATACTCCAAAGATCATTTTCTCTTGCGTCTGTATTTCTATGGATGGACGCGTAAGAAAATATATAGCAACACCGATGAAAGCTACACATCCCAGAAGATGGGTCCAGATGTTGCCAGTTTCAGTGTGAATGCGGAATATAGATGCGAAGCACGCGCTGAAAGAAGGTAATGGAGGTCTGTGGCCTTTGTGGAGGTAGTCATTATCTTGTAGCCATCGTGGCAAGTGTCTGAAGTGACAAACATTCCACGACGCTTCCCAAACTTTGCGGACAAATTCCTCTGCCTGCTCTGCTGCGTTGTGCGCTAACGCTCCAAGATCTATCTCGTCAGACAATACTCCAGCTTTTAAAACTTCAGCCATCTCTGCATCTAAAAGATGTTGATCTTCAGGTGTAGACGGCAATGGGCATCCCTCTTCCTCCTCGGCGAGTACTTCGTCGAGATCGTCCATTTGGGAAGCAAGACTCTCGGCCTCGGGGTCCCATCCTTGTCGCCGTCGAAGACCATCCGACAAAGTACTGTGGGACCCCACGTCAGAGTCCACTTCCCACATATTTGCGGCTAAGCAATCGACTATGCGGAAAGTTTTTGCATTCGACACGTTTTGACCTTCGTTTTTATCCGAAAGAAGAGTTAATATAATCGCAAGAAATCCAGTTACGTCACAAAATATACAAGCACAGCGCACACAGTCTTTTGTCTTATATGTACCAGTTAAAAATCCTACCAGATTATTTAACAAACTAAAATTCACTTTATCAAAATTTAGAAAGTAAGCATTATTGCCACGGTAGAACAACAATCATTTTCAACCAGCTGCAGAGTGCAAACAATAACTACAATTTACCCAGTTTCGACACTCTACAGCCGACCACCAATCCAATGACAATGACCGAACCAAAGACAAAACCAAACCATAGAGTATAATAATATATTAATCGCTATTTGCTACTACGCTACGTTTTACAACTATACCGTAAACGAACGAGTTTTCTTGTATTCAGTGTTGCCATATATTGGTATGAAATCTGTATTTTCACTCGAAAACGCGGTACCCTCATTACAATTATTAGTGAAATTCCTTATGAATTCCATATGAAAATGCGATATTGTTTCAGTTTTATATAAGATGTGTGAATAATTCATTTACACATAACTTCATTTTATAATCTTCAACATTTGCACAAAATGCAAACAAATCCCGCTTTTTGCTGCTGGAAACTACGTCAAGCTTTGAAAGAAGTCCCCGTTAAACAATCTTCATTGAAGTACTGCATGGTGCATGATTTTTTTGCCTCTCTAGGCCTTAGAGATCAAAACTCTAGCCGTTGCTTTCATCATACAACGTAATTATTTTTTTACAAAAAAGCAAACAAACACGATCGTGAAATAAAACTTTTTTTTACACGAGAAGGGTGACAAACAGCACACAGTCCACCTGATAATAAGTGGTTACTACATATATTTTCGATTAAGAATCAAAATGCAGATGCATTGTCACCCCTGAGGACTAAGATGAAATGCCCCCTTTCCGGTAAAACGGGTCTCCGGTTCTTTACACTCACCATATGATACACAGCAGTATTGAGCTGTTATTTTACGCTGGTATTCATGTGCAAGTAATTTAATCAATTGTGGTGTTATTTAGTTTTTTTGTACAATGAGGCTGACATGTTAAAAATAACGAAATTCCCTTCAAATTAAAAAAAGCACATGATGGCATGAATTGAAAAATCTTTCATGGCGTCATAATGTGTTACAAGTGCAATCAAAGACGAATACAACAAATAGTTGCGTTACAGTGCATTGGCGAATTTTATTTACTTTGATTATTTGCTTTTTTAACGATTGAACTTTAACTATATGTACAGATAACAATTAAAATTTTGCGTTGGTCTGTGGTTACATATGTAACATGGTAAAGTCCTTTTCATGAAAGAAGTCCCGCGGTGATTTTTGGAACTAAATTAGACAGGTCGGCCATGTTGTCGTTCGTCGATGTTATCAAGTTCGTTTGTTGTGGTAGATTTTTGTGAGTTTTTAACTAGCTTAGTGCATTTTAAAGATTGTTTACAATGCCAAAAGTTGTAAAAAGTTCGGCTCGAGAAATGATATTGAAGGTGAAAGAATTCTGTGAAGCTGAACAAAAGAATCAAGGTGTTTTAATACCACTTAACAATGTTCGGAAGAGAGTGGCCGCCATTAACAGATACTTGCCATATAATAATTTTTTGCTGTATTGATGGGACTTTTATGATATAAATTCGTTTTGGGACAAAATTGAACAAATACATAACGTGATGAAATTAGGTAACCGAAATTAAAACATATATTACATAGTACATAAGCATTATAAACTTAGTGACTATTATTTTTAATTGTTCATTCTTTAATTGCAGGTGTGTCAGAGAAAACTGTAACAAGAATTACAAAAGAAGGTATAACAGCGGCGAGTACTTCAAAAAAAATTGTCACCCCGGGGAAGAGTCGCCCGCATCCGAAAAAGTTCGACTTAGACGGGTTCGATTTGTCGCTATCCGGCAAAAAATTCACAGTTTTTACGTTGTGCATAAAGAATTACCAACTTTGGCTAAATTACGGGCAGCTCTGAGAGAAGACATCAATTTTCAGGGAAGCATCACAACATTGCACATGATATTAAATAGGATTGGTTTCAAGTACAAGCGATGTCAATCCAGACGCAAACTACTTATGGAACGTCACGACATTACCGCATGGCGTGCAAGATATTTGGTTAAAATACGAATATATCGCACTGTGGAAAAACGACCCGTTGTATACTTAGATGAGACCTATATACACAATACTTATCATACAAAAAGTTGTTGGCAGAGTGAGGAGGAGCCAGGAATGTACGTCTGAGTCATCAGGGAGTCGCTGGATAATCGCTCATGCGGGAACAAAAGATGGATTCATAAATGGTGCATTATTAATGTTTAAATCCCAATCAAAGTCCTCAGATTACCAAGATGACATGAACACTGCAAATTTCTTAAAATGGGTGACGGAAAAATTAATACCTAATCTACCTGAAAGGTCGCTTGTGGTAATGGACAATGCTCCTTACCATTGCACTCAATTAAACAAAGGCCCTTCAATGTCAAATATAAAAAGTAGTATGCAAGAATGGCTCCGGCAAAAGGGTATATATTTTGAAGACACCTGGAGAAAAGCTGTGCTGTTAGAGCTAATCAAACAAAATAAAGGTCCACCGACATTTGCAGTGGATGAATTATTAACAGCTCACGGACACGAAGTATTAAGGTTGCCGCCTTATCATTGCGACCTCAACCCGGTGGAGAAAAACTGGAGCCTTGTAAAAAGAAAGGTGGCGGATAAGAATGTGGCACAAGATCCAAAAGAAATTGTAAAATTAACTGTAGAGGCATTTGAGTCTATTACGGCGGAAGATTGGACAGCTCAGTGCACGCATGTCGAAACTTTTAGAGGAGGAATATTTAAAAAATGACGGCCTTATGGATGAAGAGATGGACCGAATAATTATATCTACGGCTAGTGATACTGAAGCAGAATCTGATTCAGTTTCCATCCACTCTTCAGACAGTGATGTTCCTATGGCCGCTGATCACAATTATTCAATAAAACTCTGAATAAAAAATTGTAATGCTTTTCTTTACCTTATTTTCTCATCTTTTCCCTGTAAGTAGGTAGAACACCGCTTATAAAAGTAAATAAAAATATACTTTTTACATAACAGAAATATAGTAAATTATGTAAATGGACATTTTTATCAAAATTTATGTTTAAATAAACTTAAACTAGGAAATGTGGCATCCCACGTTTCCCAGTACTGATCATGACCAAAAATCGTCTGCTTTTATTACTTTGTTTTTAGTTTCTCACCTAAACACTGAAACTATTTAATAATAACACGACACTTACAGAGTCATAATAACGTTAGTTAATTGGACTTATTGCATGAGTCATGCCATGAGTGGGTTGGTAGACATTTTGATAAAAATGGCCAAATATACATTTCACTTATCAGAAATATACATGTTTCACTAATCTGAACTATTGTTATAGTATTGGCTTGAGTAATGAAATTACAGCCTATCTAAAATGTATTTATTTCTTAATACAATTTAATGGTTTCATCGAGTCTGCAGAAAATAATATTATTTGATAAATTACATATGCTAAATGTATAATAGGTAAATTTTTACTCATAAATGGCAACACTATGTCACGCGAGTACAGCGCTGCGTCTGGGGGACTTCTTTCATGAAAAGGACTTTAACTGTCGTTTCGCGTTAAAAATATTCCATTTACCCTTTGGTCGAATTCTTGAGAAATGTAAAAACGGTAACTTTCTCGTTCAAGAGATTAACAAAAGTCCTATAAACTTAGTAATTTAGGAATGCTTTTTGGTTTTGGTGGTTACTTGGACAAATTTAAATTTGTTCAGGAGTGATTTCCTTGTTTGTTGTTTAGTTATTCCACTCCATGGGTATATGTTAGTCTGTTAGTCTTCTTTTTGCACGTCGTATGAGAGTTATGGCGGGAACTTGAACGGTGAAGGATTGCTGCTCTTGTATTATTGTTTAAATAATGGTTTGAAGTGGATTTTGATACGTAAAAGTGGTGCAATTTTTAGTGGAAACGATGAAACAAGTGCTCTGATGGTGATGTTATTCTCAAGATAAGGTGACTGCCTGCTTAGGCG
Organism: Parnassius glacialis; assembly: GCA_033319125.1. Classification (NCBI taxonomy): domain Eukaryota; kingdom Metazoa; phylum Arthropoda; class Insecta; order Lepidoptera; family Papilionidae; genus Parnassius; species Parnassius glacialis. The sequence goes on along the minus strand of JAVANC010000024.1, from coordinate 28,276,653 downwards.
CCTTGAGATACCATCGCCAACTGTCAGCTGTCTGCTGGCTGAAGTTTTCATCAAAATCTCCCAAAGGCTGCACAATGGGTACGACTTTCCATTACCTTCCATCGAGTTTGGTGTTGATACGTATTTTTACAGGAAGGTTACATTTTTATAAGCACACACACAAAGTGTCAATATGCGGAAACACGTACTTTTTGAGAAATAAATTAATAAAAATCACTAATTTTAACAATATTTTGTTGTTTTTTTTTTAAATTGGCTTGATGGCTCTGGGTTCTAGCTGTTTTGAGCCTACTTTATTACGAATTTCCATTGACATTCGTCGGCATTGAGGGGGGGGGGGAGGTGTAGGAGGACTAATTCAGAGGGATTTTTGTATCTATTTTGAGACTGCAACGTCTCCGGCGCTGCGGGAAGAGCAGCCTCTACGCCTTTGCGTAACAAATCACAGGCATCCCTCCTCGCCTCCGCAGCTTCGGCTTGTTGGTCGCCTTCGGCGACCAGCCTCAGCCGCTCCGGCTGGTCCGATGCCTACGATTTGTTACAGCAGGCGGAGGCTGCTCCCCCTACGCGCCTCCGGTTCTATATAACCACTCTAGGGGTAGGACAGACTCGTACCACGTGGAGTCGGGGTCAATAAATTTGGTTCTTTGACATAAAGGCTTAGTTTTCCATAGAAACCCCTCTGAATTAGTCCCCCTACACCTTCCCCCCCCCCTCCCCCTTCATTCAACGAATGTCTGGAAATTCGTAATAAAATAGGCTCAAAAGGGCTAGAACCCACAGCCGTAAAGCCAAAATATTGAAATAAGTGATTTTTATTAATTTATTTCTCAAAAATTACGTGTTTCCGCATATTTAAACATTGTGTGTGTGCTTATAAAAATGTAACCCATTTTTTGTGATATCACGACAGCTTACGATTCGAATCGTTTTAAAAATCTATCTTTTTCGGAAAGAATCGACATCCGTGCTGACGACGACAATGACATTACAAAATGGCGCCAGTATTACGCTAGGAATGTAACATAAACATTGCAAAAATAATTAATTTACAAATAATGTTTTTTCTCAAAAAGTACGCGTTTCCGCATATTGAAACTTTATGTGTGTGCTTATAATAGTGTAACTTTTCTGTAAAAATACGTATCAACCCCCAACTCGATGGAAGTCAACTAGGAATGTAACATAAACATTGCAAAAATAATTAATTTACATGTAATGTTTTTTCTCAACAAGTTCGCGTTTCCGCATATTGAAACTTTGTGTGTGTGCTTATAAAAATGTAACCTTTCTGTAAAAATACGTATCAACACCAAACTCGATGGAAGGTAATGGAAAGCTAAGCCGCACAATGTGACGCACCAACATATTGTGAAGTAGTGTACTATGAAGGATAATTATACATCGTAACTTCAGGCTTAGAAGGGCTAGAACCCAGAGCCGTAAAGCTAGTTATAAAAAAACGTCATATGCCATATTTTAAGACAGTTGATACTTGACACAAGCACAACACAAAATACGCAACCCTATAACCTAAAAATCCTCAAACTAAAATGTTTAAGGCATGTTTAAGCATATGTTATTTAAATTATATCTGTACATGTATGTTGTACTTACTTTTTAAACATATTGGTGAATGATAAGACACTATATTTCACTATTCGATTACACTATAATCACGGACAATTTTAATCACTGCTACAAAAACTTCAATACATACACTTTTGCTTTTGCTAAAATAATATTTATTATATCAAAGACTAAATCAACCAATGAACATAAAATAATTACTTCATTGATTGGTGGAATTGTTTAAAGAACAAAAGTCAGTCCACCAACCACCATAACTATTATAAGACGTGAAGCAACGCAGCAACCAATCATAATAGGTTCGACCAAAGAGTATAGTAACTATGTCCTATACAGGAACTGGGTTCGACCATAGACATAGATTTTTCTTTATTTAGATTTTAGTAGAAGTAGAAATAGCAAACAGTACGATTATTTTTTTTTAATTCATTGATAACATATTTATTCATTAGTAATTTTATCAGAACTATACAGCAATTAAAAATTTAAATTATTAAATTATTTATAGAGTAAAGTGCTTTTATTTAGGCCGTAAATGATTGTTTCAGGGAAAGATGCGGGGTACAGCAGCTATTAAATATGAAGTTATGTAATATAAAGACTTGAGTGCTGTAGAGATTTTTTTAGTTTTTTTTAATGAATATCTCTGCTCCGCTATATTCACAGCCGGATTACCTACAGTGTCAAAATTGTGCCGACGGTAGGCTGTTTAAAGGTAAAAGGGGTTTAAATGTATATTTAAACGATGCCATAGTAAAAGTATTTCGGCTTCACAGCCTACCCTAGAAATTCATAACTCTATTAGCAATTCAACTTATAATGACACAAATTTTTCCCTTTTTTCGGAGCAAATTTAGAATTATCATCATAATGTACCAGTGGTTAAAAGAATTCCTAGAGGTGCGAGGATGCAGCTTGCTAAAGCACTGTCATGCACTATTCAAAATTGTTTCACTAATAGTGAAAATAGTTGGCAAAAATTATTCACTTTGGCATATTCCCATTTTCATTTTGATAAAACAATAAATGAATCAGTTACGTCTCAACTAAAAGAGACATCTTTTCAACATTTAGATTACCCAATTAATACTCATTTATCTTTACCACGGCCTAAATTTGATGTAAAAAAAGTAGTTGAGTTGAAACTAAAGGATGGCGACTTAAAAATGCATCCCGTATTCTATTCTCAGACGACATCCTGGCTCGTCGTAATGTCGAAACTCTTGAAAGCCTTCGTCAGAAGCATCCTTCGGTCAAACCTTCTCAGAGTTTATCGCTACCTCCCAAGACTTCTATGCAACCTTTACAACCTTTACCTTTTCTGAAAAAGACACTTTAGAAGCAATTATGTCATTTTCGAATAGCTCTGCTGGCGGCATTGACGGAATTACGCCTCAACATCTTAAAGATCTTGTAAGCGCTTCTGCCGCCGGCGGAGTACTTCTTAAAGACAAAATTATGTAGCTTTATGCTTTCTGGTAATGTTAATCCAAATTTCAGTCCATTCTTATTTGGGCAAGATTATGTGCGTTCAAAAAAAAGGATAACGGTATTCGTCCTATTGCCGTTGATTCTACATTTCGACGCTTAACTTCAAAATTAGCTTGCAGGCACATAATCTCTAACCTTAAGACCAAATTTCAGCCTACTTAACTAGGCTTTGGCACTAGAGGTGGCTGTGAGGCGGCGGTACATTCAGTGCGTACATTTTTAACAAACTCTAATGCAGATGTTCTTGTGAAGTTTGACCTAAGGAATGCTTTTAACTCTATCGATAGGGTACCCTTGCTGAAAGAAGTGGCTAACAGTACCCCCAAAATTCATCATTACGTTTGGCAATGTTATAGTCAAAATACTAACTTGTTTTACGAAAACCATGTTATCGATTCTGCTGTCGGTATTCAGCAGGGTGACCCACTAGGTCCAGCACTTTTCAGTTTGGGAATTCAACCCTTTATTTCAAATTTGAAATCAAAGTTGAATGTCTGGTACCTGGACGACGGTACACTGGGAGGTAGAGCAGATGACGTCCTCAGTGATCTTACTCATATTTTTCGAAATTTAAAAAATATGGTCATTGTTGACAGTTTAATTCAAAATTTCAATCATGTTTCTCCAAGAATAAAAACTGTCAGTACGGAATCACTATACCTGCTAGGTGCCCCGTTGTTTTTCGATAGTATTAAACCTGTTTTAAAAACAAAATTTGATCAGTTTTTAAACCACGTTGATAAATTGTATAAATTAAACCCTCACATATCTCTTACTATTTTCAAATACTAGAAGTCTCCTTGTACCTAGATTTACATACTTACTTCGCTCGAGTCCAGTCTGGAAATGTTCGGATATTTTAAAAGATATTGATAATAATCTTAAAATAGCTATAGAAAAAATTCTAAATTTAACTTTAAATACAACAGCCTGGACTCAAGCTACTTTACCTATAAAATTTGCTGGCAATGATGTGAGAAATCTTTCTAGCGTTGCATTGCCTGCTTTCTTTGCTTCCGTGCATAGTGTCTGTTGCGGACGGCGAGGGAACCGCCGCCCCTTCATACCCTGTTGCGCCCCGCACACCCCGCGCACCGGCAGCAGACCGACGACCAATGAGCGCGCAGCATCGTCGTGTGACACTACTCACAGGCTAAGACGCTCTCTTGCGGCATATAAGAAGGGCATTTTGGTCTGTGAGTTATTCATTTCGGAAGCGGCACTCGAAGACAACAAGAGAAGAAACCTCAAGAGAAACCATCAAGAGAGAAGAATTTATACTCCATTGAAGACTCCCTTCTGTGCATATAGTTAATTAGTAAAAGCCGCATTTGTAAATAGTTTAATACAGTATAGTCTACAGTACCATATTTTCTTTAAGCAGTCCCCTAGCGTAATATCAGTACAGTAATCAATCAATACAGTCCACTTCGATCCATTATATTCTTGGTCCTTCGCCGCCAGATTAGAAGCAAGAATCCACTATATTCTTGGTCCATCGTCGCCGGATAAGAAGCCAGAAGAAAGAAAGTAATTACAGAAGAAAGAAGTTAATTAGAGAAGAAAGAAGATCATTACAGAAGATCTTCAAGGAAGAAAGAAGTTCGTCGACGAAGAGAGAAGATCGTCGGTACTAACTTCTTCTCTGTTTCTTACGGCTACGTCATATACGTCATAATATTGTCTGTTTCCAGACAATTCTTGTTTCTTAAACCGCGTTTACGCGGCCAGGTTGTTGCTCCCTAACGGTGCCAAACTGTGACCATCTGGTAACGGCCTTGTGGCGGGAACGGCGTCCAATACGTGCGTCTTTTTGAAGACGATCGGAGGTCGCAACGTGGGACGTCATGAGGAAGACACGGAACGACGACGAAACGCCGGTAGGAATGCGGATATTCGAAGAAGCACCCGCGTCCCCGTCCGATTATCTCGCGTTGGCACAAGCGCCCTCCGCCGCGCCCCAGGCCCCGCTCGCGCCCGAATCTAAGCCCGCGCCCGCGCCCCCGCCGCCGCGCCCCACTATGTCCGTGTCTACAACCGATCGTTTGGGAGAGGTTAGCACATCCGCGCCGCGTACAGAGACGCTCGCCGCGATTATAGAAGATCTTCCGATAACAGATACTAGTTCGATAGTGCGTACCGTCGCGCCTGTAGCAGACGTTGTACATAGACCCGCACCCCGCGCCCCGTCGGTCCGTTCAGTTCGTTCAGCCCGGTCGACAGCTAGCGCGATAGTAAAGTTAAAGCAAATCGAGTATAATGCCGCGGAGGAACTAGCTGCAATTAGAAGGAAGCAATTGCAACTCGATCTTAGATCTTATCAAGAAGAAATACGCTAGGGACGTCGCTCAACTGCAGGAAGAAACAGATAGGGAAAGTCTAAACGAAGACGATTTAGTAGAAAATAGGGTACGCGTTGATAGGTGGTTAGAGAACGTGGAGACTGTGCGGGGGGAGACGCCTTACCACCCGTCTGAGCCCGCGCCCCGCATCGAGATAGAGCAGGACCCACCGAATAGGGGAACCGGTTACGACCACGCTGAAGATTCCCAGGGGAGGACGGTAGCGAATGATGTTCAACCGCGCTGCGTAGATACGATACAGAGGGACAATGGAGTCGCCGTAGAAATGAACCAGGTGGATCGCTTCGTGTACGGTTTACGTCGCCGTCGCGCGTCCAACGCCGCACTCTATCGCCTATACATAGATCGCCACATCGCCACGCGGATCGTAGATCACCGTCGCCGTGTAAGGATGTAGGTATAAATAGATCGCCATCGCCACATCGCCACGCAGATCGTAGATTATCGTCGCCGTGTTATAAGGATGTAGGTGTACATAGGTCGCCAGCGCCATAGCGTAGGCTAGAGGGAGATAGGGATAGAGTTAGGTCGCTCACCCCGCGAGGGAAATATAGGGGTATAGAACGACTAGCGGAAGCTTTAGAAAGCATGATTAGAGTCAGGCCCGCCGCCGCGAAGCAGACGCAGGACTTGCCTATTTTTAACGGTTCGGCTGCGGAATGGTTAGCGTTTAAAGCCGCTATGAAAGAATCCACGCGTTTATATGGATTCACAAATACGGAAAATATGGCAAGGTTAAGGAACTGTTTACGCGGTGAGGCTAGGGACGTAGTATCGGCGCTGCTGTTTACCGCAAAGGATCCAGCAGATATTATGCGAACACTGGAGCAGTGTTTCGGTCGCCCGGAAGTAATTATAGATCGTGTGTTAGAGGAATTAAAACGCCTTCCGCGCCCGGGTCAAACCGCCCAGGAATTGAATTCGTTCGCTATTAAGTTACAGAATATAGTGTGTATTATGCAGAACGTCGACGGCAAAGGATATTTACAAAATCCGATGCTAACTAGGGAGGTCACTAGCAAACTTAGCCCTCACTTACGGTCGCGTTGGTGCGATTATGCGGAGCACTACGGAAGTGCGGACGAACCGGACATCGTCACGCTATCCTGGTTCATGATGAGAGAGGCTGACCGTGCGTTAAGTCATGCCTATACGTCCGTAGCGACGATTAAGGAATCGCCCGTAAGACGTGAGGCGCCGCCGTCGAAAAGAGTAGTATTGACACACCACGTAGAGGATAGGGCCCGCGACGTAAAGACGTTCACCGCCCAGGATGACACCGGTAGTGCCTCATGTATGTGTTGTGGGAGTGAACACCCAATCGCCAAATGTAGGAAGCTAGCGCAAATGGGTTTGGATGACCGGTGAAAATGGGTTAAGGAAGATGGGGTGTGCTTAGGTGTTTAAACAGCAAACACCGACGCTTTAGATGTAAAGCTAGGAAATGCGGCGTCGACGGCTGCAACGGCCCCCACCATGCCCTCTTTCACGCTCGCAAGGCCCGCGCACCCGAAACGTCGGTAAAACCAGATGAAACCGTGCTCGTCGCGTCGAATGTTAATAGTAGTGCATCCGTTTTATTGAAAGTGTGCCCCATTACCGTACGCGGACCGCATGGTAAGGAAGTAGATACGTATGCGCTACTTGACGAAGGCTATTTCGTTAATCGACGACGACTTAGCTCGCGAGTTAGGAGCGGAAGGACCGACGAAGCCGCTTAACATTCGAGGTGTGAATAACAGTCAATGCGAGACCGATAGTAGATTAGTTAGCATAGGCATACGTGGCAAGACGCGCAGTGAGGTGTATAATATAAGTGCGTGGACGATAGCAAATTTAAAGATAGGTTCGCAGTCGGTGAGTAGGGAGTGCTTACGGTTGAAGCATTTACGCGACCTACCGAGTTCGGTTTGTTACGACGACGCGAAGCCGAGATTATTATTAGGCGCCTACAACTGGCATTTAGTAATTACCCGTAATTTGAGAATAGGACGTCGAAGGCAGCCTATAGCTGCACGTACGTTACTAGGGTGGGTAATACAGGGAACCGTGCCGCGGTTAACGTGTAGGGAAGACGGCGAGAACGTATTACACGTCGTAAGCACCAGCGGACGGTCGGATGAGGACAACCAGGCGCTCGCCAGTCCGGATAGAAAGATTTCACTACTGCCGAGACGCTACGCTCTCACGGGGGGAGTAATAGGGAACCAACCGCGCGACAATAAGGCATATACGCATCGCGACGGTAGGGACAGGCCTACGTTCATAACGGCCAAGGCGAAAGTCGCCCGAGCAATGGAGGTGGATACCGACTGCAGAAAACATTGCGGATCAGGCGACACGCGTGAACTACGTAAGCAAGGAAAAAAGTGACAAATGGTTCACAGGACCACCATTCCTTCACGAGAACGAAGACAGATGGCCTCGCCGTCAGGAAGAGAAGGCAAGGGATGATGAAGAACTGGAGGAAATCGTGGCGCTCCAGAGCGACACGAAGGATGCTCCACACCTGCCAGATATAGAAAGATTCTCTTCCTACAAGAGATTGATCAGGGCCACTGCACGAGTACTGCAGTTCGTCGATGCCATACGAGGAAGGGCGCACGGACTGACATTGCAGCACATCTAGAGGGCAGAGCGGATGTGGATAGAGCACAGCCAACATGAAAGCTTCGCTGAAGATATCAGTCGACTTCAGCGGGGGAAGAACCTGGCAACCGGCAGCGCACTAAGGAAGCTCGACCCCATATTGGAAGATGGCTTACTACGAGCCAGAGGAAGAATCGACGCAGCCGACGTGGACAGCCAGATGAAGAGGCCCATCGTATTAAATGGACGCCACCATTTCGTGAAGCTGCTTGTAGAAAAGGCGCATCAGAAGGCAAGCCACGCCAACAGGGAGAGGGTGGTCAACGACCTACGCACCAGATATCATATCCTTCGATTACGACCAACAGTGCGAGAAGTGGAGCGGAGATGTCTGCGATGCAGGGTACGCAAGACGACACCACGGCCAGCGGTTATAGGAGACCTACCACCTGAACGATTAGGAGCATTCGTGCGACCATTCACCTACACCGGAATCGATTATTTCGGGCCTATAACAGTTACGATAGGACGTCGGCACGAAAAACGGTGGGTAGCGTTATTCACCTGTTTAACTACGCGCGCGGTGCATTTAGAATTAATATACTCCCTCACGACGGACTCGGCGATATCGGCATTGCGGCGCATGGCGGCTAGGCGTGGGTGGCCACGGGTCATATACTCGGACAATGGGACAAATTTTCATGGGGCAAATACTGAACTGCAACGGGCGATGGAAGAGTGGACGCCGCAGCTGAAGGACTACGCGCTGACTCGGTAGACAGATTGGAAATTCATCGCACCGGGCGCGCCGAATCAGGGAGGCGCATGGGAGCGTCTCGTGCGATCAGTGAAGACCGCACTCGAAGCCAATCTGCATCAGAAGAGCCCACGGGAGGAGACGTTAGCGACACTCTTGACAGAAGCAGAAAATACGGTGAACTCTCGACCTTTGACGCACGTACCGGTCGATATCAACGACGAAGAGGCACTGACACCCAACCACTTCCTACTGTTGGGACCATCGGGCTTACCAGTCACCGCGCCGTGCACACCTAGTGCTCGTCGGGCGTGGAGAGCGGCGCAAGGGCTCGCCGATGAATACTGGAGGCGTTGGGTTAAAGTGTACCTTCCGACGCTGGTTGCGCGCGGGGACTCCCGAGATGCTCAGCAGCGCCAAATCCAGGAAGAGGACCTCGTCGTGGTTGCAGATGCCAATCTACCCAGAAACGTGTGGCCGCGAGGAATCGTGACGAAAACCTTTCCTGGACCGGACGGCGTGGTGCGCAACGTGAGGACCAGGGGCGGAGTGCTGCGGCGGCCCGTCCGGAAGTTAGCCGTCCTCCCGAAGGAAGCTTAGGCTCGCAGGCTACGCCGGGGGGAGGATGTTGCGGACGGCGAGGGAACCGCCGCCCCTTCATACCCCGTTGCGCCCCGCACACCCCGCGCACCGGCAGCAGACCGACGATCAATGAGCGCGCAGCATCGTCGCGACACTACTCACAGGCTAAGACGCTCTCTTGCGGCATATAAGAAGGGCGTTTTGGTCTGTGAGTTGTTCATTTCGGAAGCGGCACTCCAAGACAACAAGAGAAGAAACCTCAAGAGAAACCATCAAGAGAGAAGAATTTATACTCCATTGAAGACGCCCTTCTGTGTATATAGTTAATTAGTAAAAGCCGCATTTGTAAATAATTTAATACAGTATAGTCTACAGTACCATCTTTTCTTTAAACAGTCCCCTAGCGTAATATCAGTACAGTAATCAATCAATACAGTCCACTAGCTGCAGTAAATAAATACTGTCCACTTCGATCCATTATAGTGTCAGTGACTTATCTATACATATAATAAATCTGTAGAAAAGTCGTGTCTGTAATTCTAATATATTCTTGAAAAAGCAAGTCCAAGGGACTAAATAAAGGGTTCTGAATCCAAATTAGTGGTTTTTAGAATTTTTGTCTGTCTGTCTTTCTGTCTGTCTGTCTGTCTGTCTGTCTGTGTATTCCGGATTCACGCAAAAACTACTGAACCGATTTACATGAAATTTTGTATGTAGGTAGTGAGTCACCCGGGGCAACTTATAGGCTACTTTTTATCCGATTACGGAACTTCAAAAAAGAAGGTTGAGTATTTTATTTCCTTTAGATGTTAATTTTCTATTATATCTTGAAGTGTCTTATAGTCATGAGATGACGGGTGTTTTTCAAATAAATACGATATTTGTAAATAAAGTTTAAAATGTAGTTATAATCTTGGTACAATAATTTGAAACTACACCGATTTGGTAATCAATACAGCGCCATCTATCATCAAATGGAAAAAGTAGTATATTTTGTCTTCAGTTACTAACAAATGAAATAATATAAATAACTTGCATTATAATTATTAAAATAACTCTAACGTTTAGTTTTTTAGTATTTTTGTTAATTTATTTTAAAAGTGTAATAATAGTGACGTCTATCAAAAATATGAAAATTGATAAGGTATTTATTGCAATTCAAAGACATTTAAGACCTATATATTTAAATCTCTTTGTTGCAATTACTAACATATATGTAAAGTGATTAAAACTGGTCTGTCTGCAATTGTAGCAAAATTTTCATTATCATGATAGTTTTATTCAAGAGATTTTTATATATGTCATGGCCAGATCGTAGATTTTATCATATATCATAAAGTAGTCTATCATTTCGTCAAATGGTGTGGTCATTTCACAATATTTAACACTATTTGTTCACCATGTCATGATATAGCTTGACCAAATCAATGAATAGAAATCGTTTGGAGATATTAATAACTAAACTCAACGTTGCTATTTCATAATATGGTCATATGACGATATCATTAAATCGTTTTTCACCGCTAGCGGCGCTGATAGCGTATTTTTAACAGAAACAGAACTTTTAAGAGAATTGACATCACTTTATCCCTAATTGATATAATAAATAAATGTTCGCTTCAATTCCTGATATTACTAGATGGTATGGTTTTGGCTTTCATTATTTCATCTAATATTAGCGCCACCTTTTACTTCTAAATAAACTACAATGGCAAGTCATTAATAAAATGAAATAATACAATGCTACTAAATATACGATGTAAATAATTGAATCATTAACATTACATTCATCCCGCGTTTAAATCAGCGCAGCGAACACTTTTTTGGCCAAAAACTCTGTGGCCTGTGCCCATTAGTAACATGTATGTAAGCTGCTATTTTTTTAGTTTTCATAGGACAATATATGCAGTTTTTATTTCATTCAAGTTTTCGGTTATGTTACTTTTTGTTTTCACTCTACCGTAAATATTAAGACTTGCTAAGGTGAGTAGAAATCATTATCGTCAACCTATCAAAAGTCCACAGAAATGAACATAGGCCTCCCCGAAAAATTGTCAAGTAGCTGGATATTTGCTATAGTTGCCACGCTTGGTAGGCGGGTTGGCATTGGGTTGGCTCCCGTTCATGAGTGTAGTGATCCTGACGTTCACTGTGAATAATATTTATAAGGAACAAAACTAATTTTAAGGATTCTATCGCGTTTAATTTTAACTTTGTGGCGGGTGGAAGGAAAAGGGGAGATCTCCCGCCGGGCAAGGTGTTCTGCCCGGGGAGCGGCCAACGCTCCGAGTGGTAGTTCGGAGCTATTCTATATATTATGCTGCTTTAACTTCGAAACTTTTGTAAGCGCGATTTAGGCTTCGATGTGTTTCGCTTGTGACGCGACGACAGCGCCGCCACAACTTTTTAAATTCTCAATGTTTTGGGCACTTTACAGCATCTATGGTCACGGGAGTGGCGAGAGAACTGAGGCGTTTGACGACCTGATGTCGTAGTTAAAGTAGAATAGAATAAATGCAGAAGTAGTTTGAATTTAATTTTATTAATTATGGGGTCCTTAAAAGATGGTAGCACTCAGCCGTCTTCCTTATTAAAATTAGGATATTTTTAATTTCAATAGCCTTGCGAATCATCATTGGTAGAATTCGGTGTTCTATTGCAAGGATTTGTTGTCTATCAGATCCAATTTAATGGTTGGGACGATACTAAACATATTGACATACTTTAGACACATCAACGATATGTTCTTTTACTCGGAACTTTCATCCAAGATGCGTAAAAAACCCGTTACATAAGTTTTAATCCATGTGTAGTATTCATTATTATAGAACTGTATTTATGAAATTTTAAAGTCTAATCGAGTAAAAAAAATATCTACATCAATTTTATGGTGCCAATCAATATTAAATAGGACCAATGATATGAATAAAATGTCTCAAATAAACATTATATTACTTTGTTCAAACTAAATTATCATTAACTATGAATAAATGTAAAGAGTAAAATGTAAATAATAATAATACATTTTGATTTCAAGACTATTTACCTTTCTTATGGATACATCGGAATCGGAAGACACGCCCGATATAAAAAATAGTAGGTGTTTCTAGACATGTATATTCACGTTTTTCTGTATCGTGTTACCAATCATCTACGTCTAATAGTATTTTAGAATGAAAGAAAAATCTTTGACATACATAGAGACATAGACACCGAGGTGACTCTAAAAGTGAAGATTTTTTTTTTCTAAATTTGGCACGGAACAGCTTTTAATCACGTTCATAAATTCAAGAACACGCGAGCGAAGCCGCGGGTAAAAAGGTAGTGTAACATAATTTTAAATAATAAAGTAGACCTATGCTTTGCTACGGAAGCAGGGCAGACATGGCAAACGCTCTGTCCCGGTGAAAATGTTCCACTGGAAGTTAACCAACGCATTGATTTTCTTCAATTTTTCAAGTTCTTCTCGGAGAGTTGTTTCTGTATGTTTCAATTCCTTTGATGGATTTTGCTGCTCTAAGCCTATATTCTGTGGTAGTTCTGTGGTAGGCCAGAAGCTAATCTTTTTGTCTACTAAAATCTCTAGTTCAGATATTTCATCCATATCTTTTTCTAATGTTCTTTCTAAACTGTGTATAACCAAATGAGGTTTAAAGTCTTGTTTGTATATAGCCTCAAAATTAAGAGTGAAGAAGGCATTTGTTATTGGTCCTTTATGTCGTATAGTTCTTATTGGTTGTCTACTTTTTATGTGCCATAGAATGACCAGCTCATCATTAGAGGCTGACATTAATGTTTCCCCATCGAGAGAAACTGATAAACAAGTGACAGCTTTTGTATGGGATGAAAATATTAGATTTTTTTCTTCGGGAGATACCAACAAATCTTTACTCCTCACTGGATTTGTAAGGCTAAACTGATATATAGCACCTTCAGTTGTTCCAACAAATATATTCAACTCCAGTACATCCATTACTATAGAGGATAATGGAATATCAAAAACTAAATTCAATAACATGTGTCCAGTTGTTAAATCATAAATTTTACAAGTTCTATCACTGCAGCATTCTCAAGATAAACTGTTTGCGTAGGCGCCTTTAGATACCATCACCAACTGTCAGCTGTCTGCTGGCTCAAGTTGCCGTCAAAATCTCCCAAGGGCTGCACAACGTGACGCATCAACATATTGTGAAGTAGTGAACTATGAAGGATAATTATACATTTAGAGAAATTATAATAAACTGAATGAAAATACTCAAGACTTGGCCTAAAGGTCTAGATACCAGGCCATAAACTACAAAAAAAATGAAATTTTGATAAAAAAAAAACATTTTCATCATAGACAAATATAATTTATATTACTCAATATTACTGGAGAAGTAGAGAAACGAGAAGCATTTTCAACTTTAGTGACTGGGCACATGGCATGGTCAATAATTTTAATTTGTGATTGACTTGATACAAACCCAATCTTTTGTTATTCAACGATTACTTCAGGGAAATAAAATGTCTAATCTATTAGAAGTTTTAGTAACGAGTGACGCTAATAATACATTGTGGACGTGCTGTGTCTGGGATCCTCACACCGGTACTAGTCTAATGACCTATAAGGGCGGTGGAGCAGCTGGAGCACGGACACTATCATTCATCGGTGATGATTATCTCGCAGCAGTCGAAAGAACTAAGCCGATCCTCCATATTTGGCCCCTAAATTCACAGCAAACTGTACAAGGCATGCGCTTTATTTTACCAGGCAAAGCTAATGCTTTCGCTTTTACCAATGATGGATCATTTTGTGTAGCAGGCATCGATGAGAAAATTTATTTATGGCAGACTGCAAGTGGCAATTTATTAACAATCTTAAATCGGCACTACCAGAAGGTTAACTTGTTAAGATTTAGTAGCGATGGTCGGTATTTTGTTTCTGCAGCTGAAGATGGAATGGTAATGGTATGGTCGGTAGCAGCAATATCTTCTCATCCGGAAGTGGAACTAGTCACTCAATCAGTTGCAGGTCAACAAGATCCAGTGTATATCATTTCAGATCATTCACTACCTGTGACCGATTTGTGTATCAGTAAAACAGGTATGATGGGTCGCCTTTGCACAGTATCTAGTGATAGAACTTGTAAAATTTATGATTTAACAACTGGACACATGTTATTGAATTTAGTTTTTGATATTCCATTATCCTCTATAGTAATGGATGTACTGGAGTTGAATATATTTGTTGGAACAACTGAAGGTGCTATATATCAGTTTAGCCTTACAAATCCAGTGAGGAGTAAAGATTTGTTGGTATCTCCCGAAGAAAACAATCTAATATTTTCATCCCATACAAAAGCTGTCACTTGTTTATCAGTTTCTCTCGATGGGGAAACATTAATGTCAGCCTCTAATGATGAGCTGGTCATTCTATGGCACATAAAAAGTAGACAACCAATAAGAACTATACGACATAAAGGACCAATAACAAATGCCTTCTTCACTCTTAATTTTGAGGCTATATACAAACAAGACTTTAAACCTCATTTGGTTATACACAGTTTAGAAAGAACATTAGAAAAAGATAAGGATGAAATATCTGAACTAGAGATTTTAGTAGACAAAAAGATTAGCTTCTGGCCTACCACAGAACTACCACAGAATATAGGCTTAGAGCAGCAAAATCCATCAAAGGAATTGGAATTCAAACATAAAGAAACAACTCTCCGAGAAGAACTTGAAAAATTGAAGAAAATCAATGCTAGTTTATATGCTTTTTCTGTTCAAAAAACTTTGGACACTGTTCCTACAGTAAACAAAAGGAAAAAGAAAATTAAAACATTCAAATCATAAATAAATCAATTAAATAGCATATTATGTATTTATTATAATTATAAAATAAGTTTCCTGTTGATATTTATTGTTAATCAACATATCATTTGTTACAAAAATGACAATGAATAATCTTTTTTATAATTTTATCACCTGTAACAAAGTAAATTTCTAAATTTCTTTCTTGGTTTCTAAACCTTGTATTATTACATTTATAAAATTATACCCAGAATGTGCATGGCATGATATATTAGGTATTTTTTTTTTATAGGATAAGGGTGACAAACGAGCACACAGTCCACCTGATGGTAAGTGGTTGCTGCGGCCCATAGACATCTACATCTATCCTCGTTTGCGAATCAAAATGCAGATGCGTTGTCACCCGTGAGGACTAAGATGGAATGCCTCATTTCCAGTAAAAAGGGCCTGTATGTATAAAAGTAGACATTGTCATTTGTCACAGTCTTAATACAACATAAAAGCAGTTTAAATGTTTCAAAGAAAGTATAAATTAGTTGCTGTCAGTGTTGGTTCAAAATAGCTGGATGCTAGTATATAAGGTGACTGACTAAGCACTGTGGACTTTGGACATGCAGATGTTCTGTGTGGACACTCCATCTTTCTTTGAAACAAACCTCCAATGTAGGAAGTGATATAAGATATAAAAAGATTCTTTTTTGGGTAAACTGTTTTATGCAGTAAGTTTTTTTAATACTTTTTTTATCTTTTAGACTCCTGGAATAACTATTCAGTTTGCCATCAGTCTGGTCAGACTAACGCTAAACTGATCAACTAATTGATGGACTGATGGACCAGCATAACAGATAGCATCCACCCTGTTTGTTTACAGTCAGGGTTGTTAATTCTCTATCATCTGTTTGGCTATTGGCTTGATTTATTGATCCACCGAGTTTGCTCAGGTGCGAACATGCCCCAAACATCAAACGGGGTACAGTCTTGTGAAGTGGGGTATAGATACCTGATGGAAAACACACTTAGCAAAATTAAGAAGAGAAAAAATAATAAGACTAAGTAAAGAAACTTGAACTCTTTAAGATGTAAAACTTAATTTTAATTTACAGTAAATATTTAGGCTATTATTTATTTATTATCTTTTTTGGTATGCAAGGAAATCAGTTAAGGGTGCGTATTGCGAACTCTCGACTACTGTTGTCAACCACGCTTCTATCAAGCATTTTAACATTTTTACTGTCCGATTGTCAGACACAATAGTAAGACAAGCAATGAACAATATATAGTACACGTGGTAGAGCCATGCTGCAGTTATATTAGTAGTATAGTTGTAGCACGAATGGGTCGGCTCGACCGGGGAAGGACCACGCTCTCACAGAAATCAGCGTAAAATGGCAGCTTGACACTGCTGTGTTTCGTATGGTGAGTGTAGAGAACTGGAGACCCATTTTACTGGAAAAGAGGCATTCCATCTTAGTTCTCACGGGTGACGACGCATCTGTGTTTTGATTCTTTATTGAGAATAAATGTAGATGTCTATCACAGTCACAGCAACCACTTACCATCAGGTGGACTGTGCTCGTTTGTCACCCTATCCTATAAAAAAAGCGAATGGGTTAAACTTGACTGGAGTCGTTAACGGGAATATAAGAAATGTTAATAACATTGATGGTAGGTATTATAAAATAATAGAAAAACCTGCTTACACCCTACGATGGTATGTACATACGTGCCTAGGCCTCAATTATGGAGGGTGCAGAAGGACTCTGTCTGTGGATTGCGATATCTGGGATATCACCTGCTTGTAGAAGGTAAAACTGGCGCTCCATGATCTTACGCTTTCAACCATAGCCTTTTGCAAGGACAGAATGTTACTCTCCGCACTAGTCGATTGCAAGATGGCTTTGATGAAGCACAAGCTGGCAAAGTGAAGGCGTTTAGGCGAAACATTCTTTAAGTTGGGGTTTTTACTATTAAAAACTTGTAATGAGTAGATTGAGTTATTGCCAAAATGTGACTCTTTTTATACATATAAATTAACAAAATTTCCAACCAATGAAAATGCCTACATTAAAATATTTACTTAAAACCTTAGCATTAAAATATCGAATAAAAATCTTACTATTATTTAACATGCGATTGGTCGAACGAGAGAACGGTAGTACCTACTCTTGGATTCTAATCTCTCGCGCGTAATGTCACGCTGACTAACGGCGGAGTTGCATCTCAACCCCGTCTAAGGGTACTAGTGTTCTGTGATCTCAACTCTCGCATCGGATGGATCTGTAGTCCTGCTGCGCGTAGTACTAGACTAGACTCTTAAAGCAGCTCCTCTCAGAACCATATCATGACCAATGCGGACAATACAAAAGCTCTTTTCAGAACTGATTTTTACTGTTTCACGAGACGACGAGTGTAGCTATAATTTTATTTTATTTTATACAAGAAGGGGGCAAACGAGCATACGGCTCACCTGATGGTAAGTGACTACCGCCGCCCATGAACAAGTACAACACCAGGTTGCTGGTACGTTGCCGGCCTTTTAAAAAGGAGTAAGCCCTTTTCTTGAAGTTCCCTAAGTCGTCGGACGGGAAAAAAAGTCGGTGGTAAACTTTTCCACAAAGAGGTCGTATGAGGAAGAAAACTCCTAGTAAAACCTACAGTGGTGGACCGCCAAGCATCCTGATGTGTGGGTTGTATCGGGAGTTTTGCCGCAATTTTCGTTCGTGAAATTTAGCGGCTAGGATTAATCCGAACAATTCCTCAGAGCATTCCCCGTGGTAGATGCGAAAGAAAATGCAAAAAGATACAACATCTCTTCGCAGCGTCAGTGAGTCGTGCAGATTGGAGAGGAGTCGGTCGTCGACGATTATAGCCCCTCTGCGCTGGATGCGGCCAAGTGGAAGGAGCTGGCACTGGGGAGCCCCAGCCCAGAGATTACATGTGAGACCGAACCTGCACCTTGTAAATTTGCTGGAGGTGTGCCGGCGTGGAATACCGTTCAGCTTTGCTGAGCACACCAAGATTTTTAGAGGCCAATTTGGCATATGTCGACGCCGAGGATTCCGATACTGGCTGAGGCAACAAGGGGAGTATCGCATCTACCACGGGGAGTGCTATGAGGAATTGTTCGGACTAATTCCAGCTGCTCAATTTTACCATCGCACATCGCGACAAAACTCGCGATACCATCCATGTCATCTGGATGATTGGCGGTCCACCACTGAGCGAATCAGAAGAAGTTTTCTCCCTCGCACAACTTCCTTGTGGAATCGATTACCACCAGCGATTTTTCCGGACCGATACGACTTAGGGACCTTCAAGAAAAGAGCCTACTCCTTTTTAAAAGGCCGGCAACGCATCTGCGATTCCCCTGGTGTTGCAGTTGTTCATGGGCGGCGGTAGTCACTTACCATCAGGTGAGCCGCATGCTCGTTTGCCCCCTCTCCTATAAAAAAAGTAAGCGGGTTTGTTGTAGCAATACGACTTGCCCGTGGACATCGCACACCCTTACCATTTGTAAGCGGCGTATTGGCGCATAGCGTTATGATACGTTGGCTATCTTTCTGATTGGGGTGAGTGTGTTTGGTACATAGAAATATTAAATAGTTGTTTGGCGGGCCGCTATTCTCAATGGCGCTCCCTGTGTCTTGGTTTGACTCGCAACCTAAGTAGCTTTGCCCAAGTCGGGTCCCTTCATTGCGAGGCTGCAGACTGTCCGCCCTCCATGATGTTTTATATAACAACATAATAATATATCTCTATAAAGTTCCCACCTTTGAAAGTGAAGGCAACTTGTTGGTGGGTGAGACAAACTTGATCGAAAAATTCGTCAGTGACACAAACCTTTTCTGATGGCGAATTATTACTAATATCTTATAACTGCCTATTGGCTATATCTGCCATTGTATTGGTTGGTGGAGCATATGTGTCGACCTCATGCGGGTGGTAGCTGGAGGGAGAATCTGAGGAGGCTCTCAAGGCTGCGGCCGAAAGCCGCGCAACGTAGGACCCCGTTCCCTTGAGGTGAGCGGTAGACTCATGACACGCTCACACGTTGGCCAATTGGCCGTGCTGACCATGCAATTGGTGGTGATGCCTTACACTTACATCACGTCTGCAGGAACGGCGGTCTGGCAGGTGGTGGCGCACGGAGAGCTTTTTATGGCCATTGTGCCTATTGTTGCCTAACCTGTGTAACGTACATTCACTGTGGCTGGATTTGATCGTATTCTGTATGGCGTTTACATGCATTGACATGCGCGACTTCGGTCGATGTTTGTGCTTACGCACTATCAAGGGGCCAAGTCCTCTTTTACTGGTTCGCCAGTTATTTTGCTGTGGACTACGGTCCAGTTCCCAACTTAGCGTACCCTTCGGGGGGAGCGCATTATAATGGTTGACGCTCACCGTGCACGGCGTGTGCGGAGCCGTGTGCCTCCTCGACATTTTTTTTAATGTGGGAGAGCGAAGCCCTTGTATCTGGTATTTGATATAAATATTGTGAGCCTTTTCCATGCGGGAGGGGATTAAATAATAAGGAATTGACTGTTGTGAACCTGATACAAGTGGAATAGGGACAATTTATTGTTCTTATCTTTTTTGAGCTCTGTCTTCGTGAACGGGGTTATTTAGCTTATAAGACGCTACCAACAGCTTTCGATTGCTCTCGTGGATATTCGTTCTTCCAAGATACACCTAAAGGAACTAAGTTACATAAGGGTCCTAACAAAGACGATCACGCCATAAATTTATTAAACGGCCTATATTTAAACATTTAAAAAGATCAGAATATACTGGACATGTAAATTAGATATATTTATATATCTTATAGATATAGATTCTAAAGAAATACAAGTAGAAGTATATATATAGTATATAGAGATGGAAGAGAAGGGGGGGGGGGGGTCGTTCAATAGGTACATAGAACAGACCCGGAACAATTATTTGTAGGCCATACAAATACTTGTTCTGTCCGGGATTCGAACCCGCGGCCCTTAGTGCTGCAACTTATTACTAAGCCACTGTGCCACGGAGCCGTCACTTGTCTGTTTAACATTTTTTTGCTATTTACAAACATGCAACACGCGACTTCCTTATTAATGAAAGAGTGGCAATGAGAAGTGCTGCTAAGTGCAATCAATTACCAGTATATCTTGATCTTGCATTAGTAGGCAGTTACCAGTACTGGGAGGTCTACTTACACTAATAGATATTTTAAGATCATTGGCATTATACGCGAAAAAATCGAAAACTGCGAAACTGTGGTCGGGTAACTAATCAAATAATAAATCTGTAACAGTGGTGTCAGTGACTAACTACCTAATTATCTAGAATCTAGATCTACCTATAAATAATAATATATTACCTTTCGGTATCCTTAGGAACTATAAAAAATGAGAAGACGACATTCCTATTTTTATTTTTAAGCATCTGTAGGCTATGCAGTACCTTTTGGCTTTTTGAGTGGCCATACTTGAATAAAAACCCAAAAATAAATATCAAAGTGCCTAAATAATTATTAGAAGAAAACAATTTTTATGTTAACATAAGGCACGCGTCAGCTCGAACGAGCGCGTGACAATCTCACAGAATTTGCCTCGCATGCGGGATCGCGTAGCGTAAAGTCCAATCGCGGAGCACGAAGAATTTCGTAGATTGAACTGTCATTACCTGTCTCTGTCACTCCCGCGTAAATACAATGAGTCTCGCTCGCACAGATGCAATGGCCGCCGTCCTCAGGGATTGTAAACCTTTTACCGGAGACTATAAAGTTTGTTCTTGTTTGCATAATGTGGTTTTGGTTGGCCTTGAGACACGACAAAAAGTCTTTGGTTTGCTTGACCTTGACGTAATTAATAATGTTTAAATAACGAACGACATTCCATCATCTTGGGATGCGTTAGTGATCGCTCAGTTTTCGGACACAGTTATTTACCTAATCTTAGTTTGTTGTTGTTTGTTAGTTTTTGTTATCTTGTTTTAATTGTTAAGTGGTTTTGTTAAATTGTTAAGTTTTATTCACTCTTTTAAAATGGAACCAGCGCCGTCTACCTCGCGTCCATTCAAGGAGTTTGTTTCTCCGCGGAAGAAAAGAAAAATGTCACACTTTAGTGTATCTGAGAAGGTAATGATTATTAACGTGTTTAAATATGTTAAAGAATCCTGGCCTGCTGATAAATATCCTTCAAAAAAAGATATGAAGGACAGAACAGCCGATATCTTGGGCATTTCGAAATCGGCCATATATGGTATCTTAAAAGAATATACCGACACAGATACCGTCAAGCTAGCTGCTTCACCGAAAAAACGACTCTCGTTAATTGAAAAGATTGATGGGTTCGATAAATCGTGCATTAGACGAGTAGTGAACAGCTTTTATTTAAGCTTTTATTTAAGAGTTACCTTGTCGTGAAGCGACAATTAAAAAAAAACAAAAGAACCTAACCTAACAATAACGAAACAACAAAAAAATAGAACAAAAAAATAATCTATTTAAAATTTTAAAAAGATATTTACAATTTTATATATAAAAAAATGAAGTATGATGATGGTGATGGGTGACGTGACTTACAATTATTTTTTTTAAATAAAAAATAATAAAGATAGATGAATACTGAAGCGGAGCCTGAAAATCAAAGTGGCACACCGCACTTGACGATGGTGGCACGCAGCGCCTGGTCTAGGCACACGCAGCGCCTGGAGTAGGCACACGCAGCGCTTGAAGTAGTCACACGCAGCGTCCAGAGTAGGCACACGCTGCGCTTGGAGTAGGCACACGCAGCGCTTGGAGTAGGCACACGCAGCGCCCAGAGTAGGCACACGCTGCGCTTGGAGTAGGCATACGCAGCGCCCAGAGTAGGCACACGCTGCGCCTTGAGTAGGCGCTCTCAGCGCCTGGAGTAAACGCTCACAGCGCCTGGAGCAAGCACGCACAGCGGCTAAAGATAGCGTGGGCACTAGTAGGTGGAGGCGTAGGCGTGGCTAGGCGACGACTTCAGGTGAAGGCAGAGGCTTGCAGGATCCCGGAGCAGTGCGGCCCCGAGATAAGGCCTTTAGGAGATGCTTCCAGTTTGACAGCTGAAGCGAGACTACCTTTATTGGCCGATTGTTCGGCTTTTATACCTTTTTAGAGAGCTCCGCGCTCGACGACGGATCTGGGATAAGAACGGGAAATTATTTAAATTAAAAGCAAATTTTTGTAAATGGCCAAGAGGAAAAGAGTATTTTTGTGGAAGTATTGAAGTAAAAACATCAGACCGGTAACGAATTTGTATAAAAATTGCCATGACAACCAGATAAACAACGATGCCAAACATGTAAAATTTTGGTTTCAGGCTCGTAATAGAGAAACGGCAAGATTTAAGTAAAAAATGAGATATTATTGATATAGAAAAAAAGGTAGCGCAACAGCACGCACGAAACCCGAAATTGCAGAGTTACGGAGAACTAAATAAAAGAACGAAAAAGGTAGACTCCATCGACACCGATTTAAAAAGTGCTGATAGCGTGAAAATACGAAGTGAAAATGATTTCTTGTGGTCTAAAAACGTTACAGGATCCTATGGAAATAAAGGTGATGCTAAATATCCAGTGAATGCAGAAAATCAAAAACAGAATGGAAAAATAAATTTAAAATAGTGTAAAATGATATGTAAGTAGCATAACACTACAACCTACAGCGAAAAAGGTGCTACATATCATAAATACAGACGAATCCTTACCAAACATGGGCTTGACATCGTTGAATAAATTACTGAAACATTTGAAGTTCAATTATGTCAAACGAAGGAGAAATAAAGGGTTAATCGACAGAGATGACATAGCATTGTGGCGTATCAAATATTTGAAAAATATGAAAACTTACCGACAGCAATAACGACCAATATATTACTTGGATGAAACTTGGGTGAATGCGGGTAAGACTTATTTTTATTATTTTCTAACTGACTTAAATCTATACTAAAATTATGAATGTGAAAGTAACACTGTCTGTCACCTTTACACGCCTAAACGGCTATTAACTGTTTAAACCTTTGATTAGTTTATTCATTTACTTTTCAGGGCACACTGTTGGCAAGGTGTGAAAAGACACTAGAGTGCAGTCACGAAAACAAGCATTTTTGGAGGGTTTGTCGACGGGTGCCAAGAATCCTACTTCCAAAGGCAACTGGCTAATTATTTTACATATAGGAGGTGAACAAGGATTCGTGCCAGAATCGGAATCGGTGTTTGAATGCAAAGGTACAGGCGGTTATCACGAATCGATGAATGCAGCCAAGTTCGAATATTGGTTTCAAGCAATGCTACCGAGACTTGAGCCAAACGCAGTGGTTGTCATGGATAATGCCAGCTACCACTCAAGACGCCAGGAAAAAATCTCAATTACTAGTTGGAAAAAAATAGATATTCAAGAATGGCTTTCATCAAAGCAAATTTCTTTTGAGGCAAAGGAAACAAAAGTCCAGCTCTTGTAAAAGGTGAAAAATGTCAAGATTCAGTACGTACGTGGTTCAGTAGTACGTATGTGGTCGATGAGCTGGCAAAAGCAGTTGGTGTGGAGGTATTGAGATTACCTCCGTACCATTGCGATTTGAATCCCATCGAAGTAGTGTGGGTAGACGTCAAGGGGTATGTGGCCCGAAAAAATACAACATTTAAGATGGCAGATGTTAAAATGCTGCTCCAGGAGGCTTTAGGCAAAATTTCAGCAGAAAAATGGCAAAATTGCATCAGTCACGTAAAAAAAGAGGAATCGAAATTAGCTAGACTAGAGGATAATGTAGACAAAACTGTTGATTCTTTTGTGATAAATGTGACAGGCGAGACGTCTTCGAAAAGCAGTTACTCCGATACAGAGGAATCGGATTCTGATTTTTGATTTTTTTTTTCTGCCGAATTAGTAGATACTTGTCTAAATTTTTATTACTTGTAATATAAAATCTAAATAAATAATTTATATAATAATAATAACTATATTTCATAAGTTGGTAAATTTTCTTTCTCCTTCAAATAATTCATGTAAACCGCACTAAATACAAAAATGTTTGTGACTACTGTCAGTAGGTAAAGAGGTCATTATACGAAATTCTTCGTGCTCCGCGACTGGACTTTAGGTATATTTTCACGCCTAAATCGCGAACTGAGGCAGGCCTGGTAATGGTACAAACTTAAACTTATCTGTATTACACGATAGGGTGCTTTCAAAGATTAATATCTTTGGGTGCTTTAGGTATCCATAACCGATTTTTTTCAGCGCTACAAATATCTTTAGATCGTTTTGTGACAAATTTTTCATCCATATTAAAGATGTTCATGTAGTAAACAAAGTACAAGAATATGCGAAAAATCGAGTACGGTGGGTTTAACCTTTGATAGATGCCGTACGCAGGCGTTGTTTACAGCTTCTCCGTAATATTATTCTCAATCCCTTCGTTGTTGACTAAAGCCGGCTACTGACCTGCCTGCCGCAGGGGCAATCTAGGAAGCACGGCGATCGGAGCAATATCGAAAGTCGCAGGGCGGACTTAAAAAATTGCCCCTGCTTGCCTACACACATCACAATTAAGGAGGCAATTAAGGGTCATCCCCACTCCTACACCTTAGATTGCCCCTGCGGCAGGCAGGTCAGTAGCCACCTTTACCACGCATTTGAATCAAACGGTCAGCTACATTGCTCGTCATGCGTACAACAAAGAAGTGAAATAAGTTGCCAGCATCTGTGTTTCCATCCGGTTACAATGTGGGTGTCTTCAAGGTAATAGTGAATAGGCTTTTGTTAAGCCAGTGCACTTCACCATCTTAGGCTGCATTACCACTTACCATCAGGTGGGATTGTAGTTAAGAGCCCTCTTACCAAAGATGTTTTATAGGTCCAGATACCGTGTTGCTAACACATCGCACCGTTCATAGTGATTACCACGTGACGCGCATATCTACGTGCGTATTACGTAAGTTACGTACATTGGCTGCATTAATGTGCGTGAGTTCGGTAATAACAGTGCGAATCGATTACCCAAAAAATGTGGGAGATTTTATTTTTCATTCATTTTGACGTACCTATTGATTCTACGAGCATAAAATGTGTGTGCGAGGCGTGTGCATTTGTGTGCGTGTGTGTATGGGGATATGGTTGATTATGTGTTTTATGTAGGTACGAAAATCGCACTAAAATATTGAAGATATGTAATAAAACCTATAATTAATGTAACAATTAAAAATAAGTAAAAAAGCACAGTAGATATTTATGTACGTAACATATATTTATATTCTATTATTATTAAATATATACAGAGTACAACACTTTGTACTGTATAACACAAAATATTGCCGCTTTTTACGAAGACATTAGTTATTTTTCAATCCTAAGTAAAATGACGAAAGAAAGTAAGTTTGGTTAAGCGTAAACTTCGGCCAAGAGATAGGACAAAAACAAATAAACAAAAACTCACCCTTTCACATTTATAATATTATATTAGTATGGATTGTCAAGAATGATAGATAAACTTTTGAAACTGGTTTACAATCGGCTTTTAGAGGATGGAACTATACACTCGCGCTGTCTTTCTCGCTCTAGTAAATAACGGTTCTGAGTGACCAAAAAGGATAGAAGCACAGGAAAGTACGATTCCGTGCTGCCAGATGTAGTTCAACCCTAAGCCTTAAAACGGTTTAACTCTATAGGTTGGGTAAAATCTGTAAAATTAGACCGTTTAAAATCCCTATACAGATAACCTTTCTGGTTGATCATGACATTAAGAAATGGTAATAACACTTCATAGACTAGGCAACACTCGAATATTATTGCGCAGTATTACTACTTGTATTGACATTTAGTTTTCGGTTTCTTAAAACACCGCTGCGTGACGTATGTTCGCAGTGAACGTCGTTACGTCGCTGGCGTAATGGCGGAACGACGAACGATCGAACGAATACACCAGTATTGGCACCATTGAAATGGAAGCGTTTTAGGCGCGCGTACACGGTATCTGGACCTATAAAACCATAGATTTTTTACGCATAGAATACTAGTATGCGCACCGAAAGTGAACCAAGTAAAACTAACGAGAAACCGCGTAAGTTGACTCAGCGACGCGTCAGTGCGCAACGTCACGTCTTACGGAGAAGAGCTCGCGAAAAATTGTAAAAATTACCTTTTGTGTTGTAAAATATTGTCACAACGGTGATGATAAACATAAAAGAAGTGATGGTATTACATTTCACATATAAGTTTATACATTTAATTAATTATAAGTACGTACAACTAAAAAAATACTTACCTAAGCTCTCATAATACAAATGTTGCTAGTTGTGGGGAAAATATCACAATTTTCTTTTAAAAATATTTATTTTCTATTTGTGTTTAAAACGTTTAATCGCAACGCTCTGTGTAAAACTCAAATGTTTATATATAGATACCTACTTCTCTAAGTGTTAACATTATATTAACGATGGGTGCCTATTTAAAACTAATACGGAATGTCGCACGGATGGGCCGGCTCGAACCGGGGTGGTACCACGACCTCACAGAAAACCAGCGTGAAGTAGAGGTTTACCTCTGCGTTTCGCTTGGTGAGTGCAGGTGGCCGGAGGCCCTTTTTACTGGGAATGAAGCATTCCATCTTAGTCCTCACGGGTGACAACGCATCTACATTTTGATTTGTAGTAGAGGATAGATGTAGATGTCTATGGGCCGCAGCAACCACTTACCATCAGGTGGACTGTGTGCTCGTTTGTCACCCTTATCCTATAAAAAAAAATCGCGATTCGTCGACGCCATTTTAACGCAACTATTTTATTTTAATTGCTTTATTTTATTGAGTTAGGTTACGTTTTAGAGTATAAAATAAAAAAAAATTATTTACAACATCATGAGATTATTAATAAGAACGCCTTTACTAACCAGATGTCACTTTACACCCAAACATTAACCAGATGTTACGTTAGACCCAAACATAGCCTATTTTAACCGACTCCCAAAAATAAAGGTTATCAATATGTATGTACACTGATTTCTAAGCTTGATCGATTCGTATATACATGCTGAAATTTTAGTGGTTGACCTCACAAGCTATTCGGGCGTGCAAACTAGTTTATGTCGTATCACTACGCTTGAGAGTTCATGTTATGAACATTTATTAGTGGCCCTTCACTGTGTAGGAAGCGCGCGGTAGAACGTGCGATAGACGTAACACTACATTACGTCCAGCGAATTTTTTTTTCAGACTTTATTATAGTAATTCGGTATAAGCTAGCCTGTACGCGCGACCTACTTGCGAGATATTGCTATTGGTTTGAGATCGCATTAGAGTTTTGTTTTGTTAGATTGTAATTCTGCCATTTTTACATCCTAATAATTTTATTTTAATAAATCTATTGTACTACTACGGCAAAATCATTTTACTTCGGGAAAATAACCATTAATATTTCAGTGTGTGTATTGGATCTGTGTGTGTTATCCTTTCAAATAAAAAATCTAAATCGGTTTAGAAATTGTAGAATTCTGAGGTAAAAAAAATAAAAAATACACCAAATTGATAACCTCCTCCCTTTTTAAAGTCAGTTAATATTAAACATTACACGATGTGCTTATTGTATTCGAGCAAATTAATTGTGTTTAATAATATTCTTAAATTTTATTACGTCTGCATTTTTTTACCATTAATATATATATATATATATATATATATATATAATAAAGTTATATTAGTAACATCATTATCGTGTTTATTTTATTCCATTTTATATTCTCATAAAATACTTCTACTAAATAATCTTCGTACGTAATACGTAATCTTTATTATATCGATATTTTAAAATTAATCAATAAATAGTGATTTCTACAATTTGATTGCAAACGCCAGAAACTGGTATCACTGAATGGCGTGTATGTGTGCGTGTGACGAGCGTAGGCACATTCGACTCGCGCCCACTAACATAATGACTTTGCATCATTTTAACGCTTGTTTTGTACTGGACTGCGTTTCTATGCGTAATAATTCTATGCATAAAACATCTTTGCCTGTTACATTTCGGCGTTTCGCAAATTTAGATATTTTACTCGCCGAGCGGGCGGCGAGCGTAGAGGGAGTATGTACATATACGTAGTTCATGCTCTCTCTACGGCGGCGAGCTACGCGATCGACACTTTCTTTCATATCTATTCACTCGCTCGCACTATAATACTGTGAGTATGGCGATTAAACGATCTTGATCTTCCATAATACAAAGTTTTCTTAGGATGGACTTTAGTGGATGGAAATTTTTTTGGTGTGTCATTTTAATGTTATCTTATTAATTTATTATTATATAATTATATAATTTATTATTATATACCATTTGGATATATTTTTCATTATTTATGAAATTTAGTAGTAATAAGTACACATAAATATTTTAATTGTTACGCCGTAATCGAATGTTAATAATGGATTATGTCTACTACCGGTAGAATAGTGGTATAAATAAATAAATAGTACGGTTGCAACCAGTTTTAATAAATAAAACAACCAAATGTAACTAATATTTTTTTAATCGGTACTTACAGTCAATTACCATATTTTTTATTACAAAAATATTTGCTGCGACGGCATTGACCGAACTTTTCTCGAGTCGATAATTTCTGGCAGTACACACTTTTCAAGAAAAGCTTGTAACTTGGGTAACATATTGACAATCTAAAATTGGTTGTCGTTGTAAATTTTTAGTACTTTTACTGCATAATCTGGGCCAATACATATTATTGCAATTATTCAGACAGATTTTTATTTGCTAAATGAAGCTGGCCTTGGATTTGATAAAACCAGTCATTATTTTGATTTAATGTTACACTGAATTTATAACCTTTAACTTTTTTTTTGGTCGAAAGGCCGTGTCAAAATCTATTCCGAAAGCTGAAATAGGACATTTAACTTCAATAAGACCGTCGCTGTATAAACCATTAGGTGAAGCCCTCAAATAACAATGATCTAGGTCAATTATTAGACCACATTTTTCTATAATAATATTATATAGTATAGTAATTTATATAATAGCGCGCGAAATCAACTGACACAGGTCCAACCTCGACAAGCGCTCGCGCCATAGACTTTGTATCTTATCAATCCTCTATCTACGGCTCGCGCGATAGTCACAGAGTACCTTTGTATAAACCGAAAGAGATAGGGAACACCGATGCAGATGGCCGGTGCAGTGAAATATATGGTACCTTTATTTAATTAATTAAAATATAATAGTAACGATTTAAAAAGTAAAAATAATAGTATAGTTTAAGCAAATGTTGATGATTATTTTGGTATAAATTTTACGTCTAAATGATGTAGAACTTCGGAAATATAGAGGCTTGTATCGAAGCTTTTTCGGTCGTTTTTTGAATTATGTATATTTTTTTCCTAGCGTGAAAGGCATATAACAAAAATGTATTCTATAAATATTAAAGTGTAGGATATTTGGGAGATAAAAATATTTTTTTTGATGGTCGATATTCAATAGAATCTATAAATTAGAGCTCCCAAATCATGTCTTCGAGCGTTTTTCCTAAACATGCATCGGGAGAATGATTATTACTGATTAAATAAATAAGTTATCTAAAATCCGCTTTGAGCTTTTTTTTTGAGATTTGAGAAGAGAAAACGAACTATTTTTACCAAGTAATTGTTATTTCAAGCAACGAACGATAAACATACAATTTCAACGAGGAAACCTTGTAATTTCGCGTTTTTTTGTAATACGCCTCTTAAGTATTCAAACATATGTATGGCACGAGTGTCTGATCAGACAATTGGGTCGGGCTGTCGGATGAAAAAATCTGACGTGCATTCCCAGCCTAAAACTTATACTTATACAAATATAATGTACTTATACTTAAGTACTAAAACAGCTATTTCAAACAAAAACTGTACTCTATGTCGTTGCGCATGCGCCCGTAAACAGTCTTACCGCGCATACGCGGTTTTATATCATAATAGATTATGCGTAGGTAGAATGATCAGTAGATATTTATTGATTATTTAGAGTACATATTTTGTTAATTAATTTATTAAAACGAGTCCAATTTTTAATAATTTGTCATTTATTTTGTATGATATGAAGTAAATTAATATGATAATATATAATATAATCACAATAGCATTTTGTTTGTATTTTTATATAAATATTTTATAGATAACTATATAAATTGGAAGGAATCCAAGCTAATGAAATATATTTATTTAAATCTAAAACTAGGTCCCAAAAAGCCCTAACCTAAATTAGCGTGAGGCATGGACACAGAGCTGATACTTTTTATATTATGCCTTATGAATTACTGTGAGAAAACACAGTAAACTTTTAAAACTACTACCATTTCTGTTTATACATGAATTATACGTATATACACTTATTTTTTGTATTTTGCTGAAAATTAATTTCAATTACTTAATAAAATGTATAAACGTTAATGTAAAAATACGTATAAGGAATTTAATTAAGTACCTTTAAACAATATAAATTTTGCAAAATTTTGCCTTCTTCATACTTTATTTCTTATTCTCTTCCTTAAAATGCAAGGAACAAATGTATGTATTATTTGTTGGTAACCACATCTCTACGATTATTTTGAACTAATTTAATCCACTTTTCTCGGTTTTCGTGGCTTGGACGTAGAAACCTAAAAATAAAATAAAAGAATAAACTGCAAATATAAACGTAAGAAATTTAGCCTAATTATAAATACTTCGATTTATTTCTACAAAAAAAATTGTGCATAATATAATCGTCCTACACTTGCTCACAGAAATGTCGTATCTGAACAAATTAATTTCATAATCTATATTCCATGACCATCCATGACACAAGCTGGCGCCAAAGAAATAACTTTTAATTATTAATCTATAATGTTTTTTTTTTATTAATTAAGTCTCTTACTTACCGATGGAAAGTGATTCCTTGGTTTTTACTAACATTTCGTGAATTTTTTGTGCAATATCTAAGAACACACCCTGGCATATTTTATCAAGATTTTTTTTAAATCAACAAAACACGTGACAACTCTATGTCATCAAAAACATAACTTGTAAAGAATTTTGGCGGAAACTTGATTGACGACGGTTTGCTTCTCCTGTATCATTGTTTAAATAATGGTTTGAAGTGGACTTTGATATGTAAAAGTGGTGCGATTTTGTGTATTAAGTGTCTGCGCATGTGAACTATTAGTGGAAACGGTGAAACAAGTAAGTGCTCTGATGGTGATGGATTCTCAAGATAAGCTGTTTGTTTGCATAGGCGCCTTTAGATACCATCGCCAACTGTCAGCTGCCTGCTGGCTCAAGTTGCCGTCAAAATCTCCGAAGGGCTGCACAATGTGACGCATCAACATATTGTGAAGCCGTCAACTATGAAGGATAATTATACATAAAGACAAGGCTGTATGGCATAGTTGTTTTGCTTGCTCTCTCGAGCGAATAAAAAAAAAATCAACAAAACAACATAACGTAAAAAAAAAACCAAGTCTCGCATCACAGTTCTCCTACCGTAAAAAGTTGTGAGATCCATGTAATACCAAGTCGGTTAATTTATTCAGTCCCTACTTAAGGGTCCTTCTGTCTTAAATTATTACGTAATTAGCTAACCTAACAAAATATTATAGTGACCATATAAATTAAAAAATCTTTTAAGTTTTAAATAAATAAATTGACTTCCAGAAATTACAATAAACCTGTACTCCGCTCATTAGTGTTTGACAAAATAGCTATCAAGAGACAGAAGCCATTTCACAACAATCAAAAATTGGGTGCAGTTAATTTTGGAGCAGGTCCTATGCAAGGTGAAGATGATGAGCCTGTAGCAACGCAAGCTTTATTATTTATTATGGAGTGTAGAGAGAAGGAGGACCATCTCTATATATGAAAAGTGTCCCTAAAAACGTGTCCAATAAGGGTGGCGCTGCAGTAGCATAGCATAAATTTAGAAAAAAGTGCCAAAAGTAATTACAATAAGATGGAGAAATAAACAAGGACCAACCAATCCGCTTGGTTTTGTACTACGTAAATAGTTGAGATTTTGTATACTGGCATTTTACTAACTACTATCTATATAGTCATGAAATTTTTTAAATACTTGAATTCAGCTGACTTTACTCCGTTCACAACAGCTATCTTCATATCGTAGTTTTAAAGACGCCAGCGCTATTGTGGTAGGTTTTGGAACCTTTATTTTCAGTAAATAGTAGGACACTTGTTCAACTTTCGTCCCTTATAAGATGGTTCTCCTTGTACTCTACACTCCATAGTATTTATGCTGGTTGCCCTAAACAAAAATTGGAAATTACCTGTGGGGTACTTTTTGACATACGGTGTAATTGCCGAAACAAAGGCGAATTTGATAAAAATATGCTTGCAAAAATGCCATGAGGTTGGCGTAATAGTTTCAAGTCTTACATTTGATGGATGTTCTGCAAACTTCGGTGCAGCTGAAATTTTGAGATGTAAAGTATCTGATGTCAGTAATATGAAGACTTATTTTCCTCATCCATGCACGGGAGAAAAAGTTAGCATTTTTATAGATCCTTACCATGTAATAAAGCTAATAAGGAATACGTTCGAGAAGAAAAGACTGCTGTTCGATAATAATGACAAACAAATCAAATGGCAACTACTAATATTTTTTTTTATAGGAGAGGGGGCAAACGAGCATGCGGCTCACCTGATAGTAAGTGACTACCGCCGCCCATGAACAACTGCAACACCAGCACGGCTAGCATGGACTGGAGACAAAAATTTAATCCCCCGATTATATCCATTGACAAGAGATAAAATTATCTTGTCCTTATGCCAAAGTACGGCAACGGAGAGAAGTATATCCCCGTTTAACATAACGAGTAGACATATATCCCCAGGCCGTAGCATATAGCCAAACGAAAGATAAAAAATTATGCTTTTTAAAAAGGGACAATTCTATCCTAGTTCATTGGACGTAAGTTTAAATTTATATTCATAAAAAAATATATCTAATTCTAAATCTATCTCCCATTTTATCTACTGTGTATATTATATCCACCCATGCCCATGCTCGAAGGGTGGATAAAACTAAGCGAGGGGATAAATTTCTCCTTTCCCCGGGGATAAAATTGTCTCCTGCCCATGCTAGCCCTGCAGGGAGGGAATTGCAGATGCGTTGCCGGCATTTTAAAAGGAGTAGGCTCTTTTCTTGAAGGTCCCTAAGTCGTATCGGTCCGGAAAAATCGCTGATGGTAATCGATTCCACAAGGAAGTCGTGCGAGGAAGAAAACATCTTCTAAATCGCACAGTGGTGGACCGCCAATCATCCAGATGGTGTGGATGGTATCGGGAGTTCTGCCGCGATGTGCGTTCGTGAAATTTGGCGGCTGGGATTAATCCGAACAATTACTCAGAGCACTCCCCGTGGTAAATGCGAAAGAAAATGCAAAGGGATGCAACATCCCTTCGCAGTGCTAATGAATCAAGCCGATCGGAAAGACTCGGTCGTCGACGATTCGAGCCGCTCTGCGCTGGATGCGGTCAAGTGGAAGGAGCTGGCATTGGGGTGGCCCATCCCAGAGATGGGAACAGTATTCCATGTAAGGCCGAACCTGCGCCTTGTAAAGTTGCAGGCGGTGTGCCGGCATGAAATACTGTCCCACTATGCTGAGCACGGCAAGCTTTTTAGAGGCCAATTTGGCCTTCTCTTCCAAGTGACCACGAAACTGCACGTCACTCGATATGTCAACTCCGAGGATTCCGATACTGGCTGAGGCAAGAAGGGGAGTGCCTTGAAACTGAGAAGATACGGCAAAGGGGTTCTTTTTAACGGTAAACGCGCAAACTTGTGTCTTCTGAGGATTAAACTGGATTAGATTTTGTCGCCCCCAATCCGAGACTTTGTTCAGCAAAGACTTGACTTCAGACACAAGTTTGTTCCGGTACTCGGCGACGTTTTCCCGAGAAGTATTGGCACGGCCGGTGTATAGAGCATCACCAGTGCTGTCATCCGCATAGCAATGAATATTACCAGTTACCAACATATCATTGATATGCAGAAGAAACAGCGTTGGTGATATCACACATCCTTGTGGAACACCAGCGTTGATAGGCTTGTAGTCGGAGCATGCACCGTCTACAATGACCTTGATGCTCCGATCTGGAAGGAAGCTGGTGATCCAATCGCACAATTTCTCGGGAAGCCCATAGGAAGGGAGCTTCGAAAGAAGCGCTTTGTGCCGAACCCGATCGAAGGCCTTCGCAATGTCCAAACTAACGGCCAACCCCTCCCCCTTGGACTCTACTGCCTCCGCCCATCTATGGGTCAGGTAGACCAGAAGATCAGCAGCTGATCGACCCCGACGAAAACCATATTGGCGGTCACTAACCAGCTGGTGATCCTCAAGGTACCGCATGAGCTGGCAGTTAATAATGGATTCCATTATTTTGGAGAACAAGGAGGTGATGGCGATAGGCCTATAGTTGGACGGGTCTGAGCGGTCGCCTTTCTTAGAGATCGAGTGGACAAAAGCTGTCTTCCATGAATTCGGGACTACGCCTTGGGAGTAGGAGTACCGGAAAACACGCGTTAGGACCGGTGCCAACTCCGGAGCACACGTCCTCAGCACAATTGGCGGGATTCCGTCAGGCCCACTCGACTTCTGAATGTCCAGGGAGAGGAGTGCTTTGCGAACCGAATGCTGTGAGAACAGCACATCCGGCATGGAGCACTCACACCGCGAAATGGTCCGCGGTGTTTTCCCCCCGTCATCAAGAGTCGAGTTGGACGCAAAAACGGAGCCTAAAAGGTCGGCTTTGTCTTTTGCGGCTTGGACCAATGAGTCGTCTTCCCTGTGCAGAGGTGGTAGTGATGGCTTACAGAAATTCCTTTGGACAGCCTTGGCGAGAGACCAGAATGCACGGGTTCCCGAAGGAAGGCGAACTAGTTTCTCGCCAATTCTGCTTATGTGCTCTGACTTTGCCATGGCAATAACTCTTTTAAAGGACCTGGAGACGAAGTTATACTTCTTTTTAAGTGTGCTGGTGTTTACATGCCGAGTCGCCTAAGCTGCAGCCCAGGCTTGATAACACTCCTGCTTACTGCGTAATGCAATCTTACAGGAGCGACCAAACCAAAGCTGAGATCTGCCTCCAATGGCTACCACAGATGATGGAATAAATAGTTCCAGTCCCTGTAGCACCACATCATTGACAAAGTCAGCAACAGCGCTGGGATCATCCGGCGAGAAGCAAACCCGCCCCCATGGGTAGGATGCAAAGAAAGACTTCATTCCGTCCCAATCCGCCGACCTGTAATGCCAAACACGGCGGCAACGTGCAGAACGCAACCGCGAGGGGAGCGTGAGTGGCACCACACTCCGGATCAGACAATGGTCCGAAGAGCCGAGAGGGGCATCGACGGAAACCTGGTATTCGATCGGATGAGAGGTCAGCAGAATGTCCAACAGGGAAGGTGTATGATCCTCCACATCTGGAATCCGCGTAGACGAAGTAACCAATTGTGTCAGACCATATGCCAAGGCAAAAACATAAACAGATCTCGCCGCATGATCGGTTAAACGTTAACCAAGCCATTCGGCGTAGTGGGCGTTAAAATCGCCAAGGATCACGATCTCTGTGGATGGGACTTGTTGTAGCAAGGAATCTGTAGCTATTTGGACGTTGTCGATGAGTCGGTCTGTTTCGGCATTACTGCTATGGGACCTATAGAGGCACCCGTAGACACGCGGGTGGTCGTCGCTGTCTACGCGTAGCCAAAGGATGGACAGGTTCGAACCTCCGAGACTGCCGAGGCGTCGAGAACAGATAACTTTCTGACATACACGCAAACTCTAGCCCGAGGCACAAAGGAGTGCTCCAATTTGTACCCCGGGTAGGAGAGATACGAAGTATCAGCTGGAAAGGATACCTGCGTCTCGGTCAGAAAGAGCAAGGCTGGCTTCGCCATCTCGAGATGGTAGTGGACGGCGTTTAGGTTCGAGTGAAGTCCCCTGATGTTGCAGAAATTCACGGATAACGTGGCAGGGGTCGCCTTGGTATTGTTGCACAGTTTGCCCCGAGCAGTTATGTTTTTGAGCGTAATTTTGCCCCCCCCCCCCCCCCCAGAATACGCGGGGCAGCCTGAGCACCCACGCTGAGGAGTGGAATAACATGGTCGTGGATGCTCAGCGAGGGATTCTTCAGGGGTGCTGGTACCCTCCTGGGGTAGACTTTCGTGTAATTCCGCTACCATGTTGATGGGGGGGGGGGGGGCTGGGGGCGGGGAATTGGACCTCCGGCCACCTACCAAAAATAATAATAAATCTTAATAAGCTTCAACAAAATGAAGGTCTTACATTCGGAAACAAGTTAACACCTCGTTATATAAATTTTTGACAACAGATTATGAAAGTAAAGCTTGCAACACAGCTGCTGAGTATGAGCCTAGCAAAAGCTTTACTTCTATGTGATGAAGTTTTGAATTCGAGACAGTTTCAAGATTCATCAGGAACAGTGAATTTCATAACTTTAATGAATAATTTTTCTTATTTGGACAAAGTGAAATATAAATACTTGCACTGAAATTTCGTTCGCAATCAAGAAGAATTATTAAAGGAAGAAACCAGACCTCCAGAATATTATTACAAATCACAAAGAAAAACATAGTTGAATTCGCTAACAAAACAGGATCTATTGATGCCATAATATGTATTGAATCGCTTAAGGCTTTAACTACTCTGAATGACCTTGACGAAACGGCTATCGCAGAGATTTTAGCCAACGTCAAAACCGTCTAGCAACTACGTTCTGTATTACTTATAAAAGTGCAAAGATTAATAGACTGCAGAGTTGACAAATATAAAAGTGACATACTGCCCGTTATGCTTGCGCATCACTGAGAATTATGTTGTAGTTACGCATCTTCAATTACATTGTGCTGTAGCTTTGTCCGGTAGGCGTCACGAGCTATCAAGTGTTCAAGTTTCAAGTACGTAAGAGTTTTTTTTATTATATATGTTAAATCGTATTTATTTGTATCGTATTAGTAGATCTGGGTCAAAGGGTTCGCTGTAAATTTTTCCCGGGTTTGATCCTCGACAGCACGAATGCAATTTGTAATTGCGAATTTCGTCAACACGCATTGGGGCAGTTCGGCGGGCATTTCCTTGCCCGAGGGACTTGTATAGCCTTTTACATTACTTTGTAGCAATATTTATATTATTTATATTATATTATATTATATTTATATTATATTAGATACAGAAGGGTACCTTATGCTGACAAAAATATCACGTGGAGGCGACGAAAACGTAAAACATCTTTGTACCTAGATAAAACGTTCGAAAGATTGTCAATCATATCATACGCCACATTTTCTATAGAGCTTAGAACATTGCAGATAGGGCAAAATAAAAAATAATCCAAAATATTATGGGAACTATTTATTAATAATGTATACATTTATAGGTATTTATAATAAAAATAATGAACAATCTGCAAGGTACAACTAATAATGTTTCTTGTAAACACAATTGTAAAATTCCTGTTTTAATGTTTACCAATGGTTATTTGATGAATCGTAGTCAAGATCACTTCATATAAAATATATTTAATTAAAATTGACACATGACCTATTTGGCTTTCTACTTACAACTCGGCGGAAATTTAAAAAGAAGATTTTGTCTTTTCACACAAGTATTGTTTACAACTGGCGTGGTTTCGAAAAGCGTGATTAAGTGTCAGCGGTATATAATCAATTAAATACTGAACTTTTTGAATTTTTTTTTTATTTTTTTTGTTATATCTTCTTAAAAACTGACGCCATCTGACTATTTTTTTTTCTAACGCAAAAGGATAAGTTAGACTAAGTTAGACAAACTTGGATAAGTTTGTAATTTTTTTAATTTTATCACAAAATATCCGCAATAAATTATTACCTTTTCTAAAATGATTCTCTCCTCTTAGTTTCGGCGTGACTGTAGGATGTTATACTGAGTCACCGTCAGTTACTAAGCGGCCATAAATCATTATATGTATGTATAGACATACATATATTAATTTTTTGATTTTAATATTTATGTTTTTTTTGAATTTTGATTGATTTTTTAAACCTGTTAAAATTATTTTTCCATACCAATTGATGGTCCTGAGTATAATGCCAGTTATGCTCTTTGGCTGAAGTTATTTTTTATTTTATGCTCAATTGCAGACAAAACAATATTGATAGCGCATTTCTAAAACAAAACTTTACCTCTTTTTTTCTAATGGAGCTATTATTAGTGTACACCTAACACGGCGGAATAGTTATTATTATCTATAAGACCATTTGCAGAAACAGTTTTTAATTTTTTTAAACAGTGGTTAATAGTTATGAGTATAATATTTTATCAGCTGCTTTGTTTATAGTGCCTTGAGCAACACTTTACCGGTTTCTGTACAGAAAATGATGCTGGCTTTGCAAATATGGATGGCCGCTACCTTTGAATATAATACCCGCTATGTTACACTTATTTACATAGAAACTTTAATTATCATTTGCATAAAATTCTAAATAGCACTTTTTACACAAGAAAGTAAACTTTTAGATCAGTCCATCTTGTTTTTCACTAATTAAGTGAAAAGTAAAACAAACCAATAGGTGCCGTAATTAAAAAATTCTTGCAACTTTTTATAGAAAAGCATGACCTTATCATAATATAATAGTCAATCATTTAGCCATGTGATATAACTTTTATGTGTGCCAGTCAAACATTATTGATGATATTCGGGTCATTATACTGGAAATAGTCTTTTAAATATTTTGTAGTACAATTGATAATCTTCAGTATGATTGACCGTGTATATGACTTTTATAACTCTATGTTATTTTTTGATGTAAATTATTATTGCAGATAAAATCCCTTTCACATTTATTGTATTCTCGAATTAAATTAATTAAAATGAAAATAAGAATTTTGGCTCTTTATAACTGATCTTTAAATGTAAAACACTGACTTGAAATTATATAATTATCGGCATTTTTTTAATTCATCCATGAACTTTTTTAAGATTGTGTTGAAACTCTATTGGTAAAAAAACAAATATATATATATATATATATATATATATATATATATATATATATTATAGTTCTCGATGAAAATAAAGTATGCGCGTTACATCGCATCCCATCAAGAATTTCTAATGTAATTCTTGGTGTAAAGCTAAGACGTGATAATAACTGTAAACAATAGAATAACAAAACAATGAAAATATTTGTAAATACTTGCTTTATAACCAACTAAATATTATTTGACCGTAATAAAATAAAACAAGGTAGTCTTCGGCATGAAAGTAAAAATATATATTTTCGATTATTTTTGCAATATCTAACAGCCGGATCAGCGCGCGATTCTTATTCATCTAAAGATGCTAAATTTCAGCAAGCACTGTTAAATTCAATAGGAGTGACAGAAAAACGGTTCTTGATATAGAAGGGTAAATAAATTATTTAACCTATAAAGTAAAATCACTTTGTTAAAAATCAAAATAGCCCAATAGCTTTATTAACATGAGATATATAATTGTAGCAGTGCTTACAATACTTAACATTATTTTACTGAACTCTCTGAAAGTTTTTTTTAATAGAATAAGGGTGACAAACGAGCACACAGTCCACCTGATGGTAAGTGGTTGCTACGGCCCATAGACATCTACATCTATTCTCGATTACGTATCAAAATGTAGATGCGTTGTCACCCGTGAGAACTAAGTTGTAATGCCTCGTTTCCAGTAAAAAGGTTCTCCGGTTCTCTACAATCACCATACCAAACACAGCAGGGTTAAACTGCTATTTTACATGGTATGCCGTGAGAGCGTGAGCCGTGCCGGTCGAGCCGACCCATTCGTGCTACAACTATACCTACTACTAATATAGCTGCAGCATGGCTCTACCACGTAAGAAAAAATTGACGTTGAAAATCTGGAGGTCCGGTAGTGCCCCCGCCAAGTCGAGCAAAAAAACGGGACGGCCGTACCATCCCTTTCTCGAAGCAGTTCAGGCCATTTCTGAAACCCTATAACTTCGTTATGGATAAAACTAGAAGCCTGAGCCTTTTTACTAAACAAGTAGGCATTGTATAAACTCGGCATATTCCAAATTTTATTAAATTTGAACCAGTAGTTTAAGAATTATAACTAGTCAAAGTTTCTTAATTTTGTCACTCACTGACTGACCGATCATCAAAACTCTGAGGCACTTTTAGCAGACATAGAAACTTCAAATTTGGCATAAAATTATTGTTTAATATATAAATCAAGGAAAAATTAAAATATTTTACAATTTCGGTCCACTTTTCGAGATATATCAACTGCATAAATAACTTTGTAATCCCATATAAACATATAGTATTAAAAGTTTACAAAGTTTGCAAAGTTACATTTGCAGTGAATAAATCAGTGTACTTATATATGTATAATGGAATAATAGGTGTAAATAGCTACCTAGATATAACTATCTACAAAAATAAATGAGATGCCATTAAAAACATAACTTATAAAAAAAGCCAAGTCTCGCAACTCAGTTCTTCTACCGTAAAAAGTTGTGAGATCCATGTAATACCAAGTCGGTTAATTTATTCAATTCATAGATTAATACATAGACTTGGCAATCGCACTAAACAATCTAATTTAATATAATATATATTACTTGTGAGATATATTGTGTTTTGATGCGATTGCCAAGTCAATCTATGTATCAATCTATGGACTGAATAAATTAACCGACTTGGTATTACATGGATCTCACAAATTTTTACTGTAGAAGAACTCATTTGCCAGACTTGGCTTTTTTACAAGTTATGTTTTTAATAGCATTTAAGTATTTTCAGAAGCAACTTTGCAATTATTTTCTATTGAGTGAATTTTTGTGGAATCGTGTTTTGCAATCCGCCACCTGAAATACGTACAATGTTTTTTCGATAACGATGTGAAATTACAAAACGATCCCCATGCATATCAATGTGGCTCTATACAGCCTCTTAATATGAACATACCTCGGGATTCAGAGATTTTAAAAGTTTTCATGCGTAGATAATGGAAGATATAATATTATATTATTACTGTCTCGTGTGAGGCAACCTTTATACTAATATACATATTCTCATCATATTTTTATGGTTAGTTAGAAAAATTATATCTAAATGCAAACTTTCTCAGGGTAATTCTTTTTTCTATTTTTACCCAGCAAGTAGCAAAGCAACTACAATCCCATCGGTAAGTGGTTATGTAGCCTAAGATGGTGAATTGCACTGACTTAACAAAAGCCTATTCAGTCTTGCCTAATAGTACTAGGTAAGTATTATTTGCGACCTATTTGTGTATGTGTGTGTGTGTGTGTGTGTGTGTGTGTGTGTGTGTGTGTGTGTGTGTGTGTTGTGTGTGTGTGTGTGAAGAAAAGCGTATGAGAATACGTGAAGAGGAATAAAGGTTGAGTACTACTTCGCTTACCTGTACGAGGTTGCCACTCGAGAACCTTTCTTCCTATTTTTTATATATTTTCCAAGTTACATAGCCATCCCTTTGCCATTTCACTGTAAAATTCCGTTGGGCTATGTCAGTTACTCTGGTTCTACTGCGAATATCTTCATTTCTAACTTTATCACGTAGAGAAACCCCTCTCCAATTTAAAATTTTTACATTTTTTAGATGATAGTTTATCTAACATAAAAAAAAAACCAAAACCCAAGAATGTCTATTTAGTTATTTATACTTAGGGAAGCACCATTTTTTTATTTATTTAAATTGTTTGATTTAATTTGAGAACAGTGTACCTAAATGTAAGTATCTGTATCTATATTCCCCTCGAATAATATTTTATAAAGTCATACTCATAAAAACAGCGTTTTATTGTAATACATAATTATAAAATTCAGTATCAACTAATTAATAAAAATATGCATCAATAAAATTACATAGGTAATAAAAACTATCGAAATCTAAGTAACGAGAGCATGTTGGTCGTTCCACATCTAAATTATATAAAAATGCATTTTTCAATTTCACTAATCAACGTCGCCGCGAAAATTTCTTCTTCTTTGGGCACTTTAAAAATAAATTTATTTAGAAAATAATATTTACAGTTACCAGTGTACAGATATTAACTAAATTAAGTATTTCTAGTCATAAAAAATATTTATAATTGAGTATAAACTTTTAAAAAACTAATATATAATTGAATAAAGTCGCCCCGACACCGAAGCGCGGTCCAGCCTCGACAATGTCCGAAAACGGACTGTGACAGGCTGACAGGGCGACAGAGCATGCGCGCTCGCGTAAATATATTCAATTTCAGGGAAAAATGATATTTTCTCTTATAAAACGGGGAATAAAAATAAAACTCTCAATTAAAAATATTAATATTTTTAAGGCCTTTTTTTTAGTGTAAGAACTATTTAAAAAGCTTGTTCCGTTTTGGAGAAATTTTGCAAAATATGACAAAGATAGGTACTCTTTGGGGATTTTTTTTCTAATAAGGGGTTGACAAAAATACAATTTTGTTCAATTAAAAACATTTACCAAATCCTCTTCTGTTACCGTGTATTTTTTCTTTGTGGATTAAATGAACAGTTATTGAGATTTTTTTACTTAAATATCCAAGATTTAGGCATTTCAACCACTGTTAAGGCCTTAAGACACTATACTACTAGATAGTTGAGGAAAAGCAGATGCTTTGATACATATCTATGTACCGGATAAACCAAGACCACCTAGAGCTACTTTTTGGGTTAATAAGAAGATATGGCGGCTACAATAACAATCTAAATATTTTGCAATTCAGAGCAGCATATAAAAAACCTTAAATCGTCTTGAAGTTCGGTCATCTTTTACCGGCAATTGCATCCCTCTGGATAATTTCTCAATTTTAAATTCTACATCCGAAAACTAATTAACAGTACAACATGTTTAAATAGATATGACCAACAACCTTATAAAATATTACAAAGTACACCATTGCTGACATCAAATTTGGAAGCTGAAAATAATTGCGATATCTTGGCAACAATGCTTGACCACGAATCCTTTACATGTGAGTCAAAATTGATAGTAGGTTATATATCTGAATATGTATCAAGACAATTAACAAAAAAGTTAATATGTGAAGATTGCACTGACAGTTTGACTACACCAAATAAACTTACACATCACACACTTATAACTAACTATAAAAGACATGGGTGATCTATGTTATTCTGCAGAAGACGTGTACATCATATGCTTGGCTACGGAAAAGATCATACGTAATTTAATACGGCACCACGGTGGAAGTCTTGCCTCGAAATATGATTTTAATTATATAACCGTAAACACCCTAAAGCATTTCATTGGGAAAAAAGTATTTGCAAATTTGAATCAACTTTCACTGAACCAACCATCAACATTCAATCACAGAATCCATTTTATTAGAGCCATAATAAATCAGTACACAAAAATTAGATTGCATCACGAAGCAAAAACTGATCAAACTTTTGATTAGTATACCAAGAAAAAGCAGTTCTGCCTGCTTGCAGACTGAGAGACATAGCAATATGGTATCTTATTATCCTTTTGTTATTGCAGGTAAAAAGTTATCCTGTTTATAATCCATGATCCGCGACAAACGGTCGGTTTTGCATCAAATTTTAACTGTAAGTAAAAAAATAAATACCACTTCAAAATTTTTAAATGACCCGAAAAGTCCAAATGTTTAAACCAAAGTGATGTGCAGTTATTTTTAGTACTTAACAAAGTAATTAGTCACATGAAAGATGATTATGGCAAAAAATTAAGTTGGCTAATTTTAATAATTTTCCTGTCTTTGAAGACCGATTTTAGCCAAATAAGTCCTATTAAGTACTAATTTTTTTTATGATTATGAAAGCTGGGAGCCTGGCGCATTTTTCAGACAGGCTTAGATTTTGAATTTCCACCTTTTTAGATTTTTAATTTAAAGTTAAAAATTTAAGACATAACTCACAAAACGTAAATTTTTAAATTTAGACCAAAAATTTCTTTACTTTTAGTAAAGATACGAAGTTGATTATATTATGCGTAAAAGGACAACTTATGAAGACTCATTTGCAAAAATAAAAAAATCTCAAAAAGTCTTAAATTTTTCTTTCAAATTTTTATTTTTATTTTTTAAGACAGTCAAGACGAAATTTACCAAAAAATTTAAAGAAAATTATAACTCGAAAACTATCAAAAATCGCGGAACATACATGAGAGTAATTCGAATACCCCACGACCTGCCGGACCTAAAAAAATTTTATGACGTCAATTGTCCGGCCATCCTGTATATTACCTTTTAAAATATTAAATAAAATATCATTAAAATATAATTCTGACA
Source organism: Parnassius glacialis (assembly GCA_033319125.1). Lineage (NCBI taxonomy): Eukaryota > Metazoa > Arthropoda > Insecta > Lepidoptera > Papilionidae > Parnassius > Parnassius glacialis. The sequence goes on along the minus strand of JAVANC010000024.1, from coordinate 28,232,151 downwards.
TAATATTACGTAATATTATATTAAATTAGCACTTATGCAAAATAAATATAACAATAAAAGAAATGTACTCGATATAATTGACAATACAATATAAATAAACACTTATTACATACTAATCATTCTACCCACGTATACCTAATCTATGATGACAAAAACTGACCGCGCAGGCGCAACGCGCTTATATCAACTGCGCATGCGCGACTCTACTATCTCCCGCGCATGCGTGACGACATAGAATAGCGCACATTTTTTGTTTGGAATAGCTTCTCTAGTACGTAGTACATTATAACTCAATGGTTTCGGCATACTATTATATGTCATAGATTTAGTATCTTATAGACTAAACCCTGGAGGTAAGAGAGAAGGAGAACGATCGCTACGTACTAAAGCATAGCCCGCCTGTCCCTAATAATTTGTAGAATTTATAGGGGCGTGCCTTCGGTAAGTAGTGTCTGTGGAGTTAGCTGTTTATGAGTACAAGTAGATGAAGTTAGTTGAATAATGTACAAAAATAATAATAAATCAATAATAATTAATCATTTATATTTGTAATATATATTATATTGTAATAATAATATTTATAATAATTTAAATTATAAAAAACATAATTTATTTATTAATTAATAATAATTTCGTTATTTTCTTTTTTCTTTGAATGATATATACACGTATATTAAACGCTGATAGATTATTTCAAGCTAGCGCACAACAGCCCGCTTTTATTGAGACAACTTCACGATCGCAGCGCCTCACTTATTTTGTCCATATTTCTGGCACACTATTTTCTACAGCGATCATTCTCCTTCTCTCTAACCTCCATGGACTAAACCAACTATTATTTATTCTGGGTCTAAACATTCAGTGACGTCATCAGCGTGTGAAAAGAATGCACACGTATATAGTTAGACATAAGAGTAAGGGAGAAGCAAATCTATATTTCTTGTCTTTTTCTAGGTATGGTTTTGATTGTTTTCCATCAGTTAATTGACACCATTGATGTCAAGCTCTTGTAAATTTATTATGTATGTATAACACATAATTATGGTTTTGGTGTATATGAAAGCACTCTGTATTGTTACTAGTGAACTAGTTATTTGTATTAAGTCCGCCTTTGTATATTATACAAAAGTACTTTTTGTTTGTAGTTTGTATCCTTACAAATAGGGAACGCAATAAGATTAATACTAAAATAAATAAATAAGTCCATTACTAGTTTTACAATCTTCTTATATATATAATATATATAATAGAGCCAAACATGAGCCCTGATAGGGCATGGCAACATTATATATCAATTTAACTTAATTGATTTATAAAGAATAATTACTCATTTTATTTACTTAAGCTAAACATTACTTTGAGGTTTAATAAATATATATATATAGCTTTTGCTGTTGCTGCAGGTGGCTCAGGACCGTGCTTTGTGGCATTCTTTGGGGGAGGCCTATGTTCAGCAGTGGACTTGTGAAGGGCTGTAATGATGATGATTTTGCTGTTGCACGTATGGGCCGGCTCGAGCCGGGTTGGTACCATGACCTTACAGAATACCCGCGCGAAGTAGAAGCTCTGCATCTGCGTTTCGTCTGGTGAGTGCAGGTGGCCGGAGGCCCAATCCCCCCCCCCCCCCCATCAACATGGTAGCGGAATTACACGTAAGACTACCCCAGGTACCAGCAACCCTGGCGAATACCTCGCTGAGCATTCACGACCATGTTATTCCACTCCTGAGCGTGGGTGCTCAGGCTTCCCCACGTATTCTGGGGGGGGGGGGGGCAAAATTCCGCTCAAAAACATAACTGCTTGGGGCAAACTGAGCAACAATACCAAGGCGACCCCTGCCACGCTATCCGTGAATTACTGCAACACCAGGGGACTTCACTCGAACCTAAACGCCATCCACTACCATCTCGAGACGGCGAAGCCGGCCTTGCTCTTTCTGACCGAGACGCAGGTTTCCTCTCCGGCTGATATTTCGTATCTCTCCTACCCGGGGTACAAATTGGAGCACTCCTTTGTGCCTCGGGTTGGAGTTTGCGTGTATGTCAGAGAGGACATCTGTTCTCGACGCCTCAGCAGTCTTGAAGGTTCGGACCTGTCCATCCTTTGGCTACGCGTAGACAGCGACGACCATCCGCGCGTCTACGGGTGCCTCTATAGGTCCCATAACGGTAATGCTAAAACAGACCGACTCATCGACCACGTCCAAATGGCTACAGATTGCTTGCTACAACAGGTCCCATCCGCAGAGATCGTGATCCTTGGCGATTTTAACGCCCTCCACGCCGAATGGCTCGGTTGACGTTTAACCGATCATGCGGGGAGATCTGGTTATGACTTTGCTTTGGCATATGGTTGCACAGCTGGTTACTTCGCCCACGCGGATTCCAGATGTGGAGAATCATACACCTTTCCTGTTGGACCTTCTGCTGACCTCTCATCCGGACGGATATCAGGTTTTGTCGATGCTCCTCTCGGCTCTTCGGACCATTGTCTGTTCCGGAGTGTGGTGCCACTCACGCTTCCCTCGCGGTTGCGTTCTGCAGGTTGCCGCTGTGTTTGGCATTACAGGTCGGCGGATTGGGACGGAATGCGGTCTTTCTTTGCATCCTACCCATGGGGGCGGGTTTGCTTCTCGCCGGATGATCCCAGCGCTGTTGCTGACTCTGTCAATGATGTGGTGCTACAGGGAATGGAACTATTTATTCCATCATCTGCGGTACCCAACGGAGGCAGATCTCAGCCTTGGTTTGGTCGCTCCTGTAAGATTGCATTACGCAGTAAGCAGGAGTGCTATCAAGCTTGGGCTGCGGCTTCGGCGACTCGGGATGTAAACACCAGCATACTTAAAAAGAAGTATAACTTTGCCTCCAGGTCCTTCAAAAGAGTTATTGCCAAGGCAAAGTCAGAGCACATAGGCAGAATTGGCGAGAAACTAGTTCACCTTCCTTCGGGAACCCGTGCATTCTGGTCTCTCGCCAAGGCTGTCCAAGGGAATTTCTGTAAGCCATCACTACCATCTCTGCACAGGGAGGACGACTCACTGGCCCATGCCGCAAAAGACAAAACCGACCTTTTAGGCTCCATTTTTGCGTCCAACTCGACTATTGATGACGGGGGGAAAACACCGCCGACCATCTCGCAGTGTGAGTGCTCCATGCCGTATGTGCTGTTCTCACAGCGCTCGGTTCGCAAAGCACTCCTCTCCCTGGACATTCAGAAGTCGAGTGGGCCTGTCGGAATCCCCCCAATTGTGCTGAGGACGTGTGCTCCGGAGTTGGCACCGGTTCTAACGCGTGTTTTCCGGTACTCCTACTCCCAAGGCGTAGTCCCGAATTCATGGAAGACAGCTTTTGTCCACCCGATCCCTAAAAAAGGCGACCGCTCAGACCCGTTCAACTATAGGCCTATCGCGACCACCTCCTTGTTCTCCAAAATAATGGAATCCATTATTAACCGCCAGTTCATGCGGTACCTTGAGGATCACCAGCTGATTAATGACCGCCAATACGGTTTTCGTCGGGGTCGATCAGCTGGTGATCTTCTGGTCTACCTGACCCATAGATGGGCGGAGGCAGTAGAGTCCAAGGGGGAGGCGTTGGCCGTTAGTTTGGATTGCGAAGGCCTTCGATCGGGTTCGGCACAAAGCGCTTCTTTCGAAGCTCCCTTCCTATGGGCTTCCCGAGAAATTGTACGGTTGGATCACCAGCTTCCTTCCAGATCGGAGCATCAAGGTCGTTGTAGACGGTGCATGCTCCAACTACAAGCCTATTAACGCTGGTGTTCCACAAGGCTGTGTGATATCACCAACGCTGTTTCTTCTGCATATCAATGATATGTTGCTAACTGGTAACATTCATTGCTATGCGGATGACAGCACTGGTGATGCTCTATACACCGGCCGTGCCAATATTTCTCGGGAAAACGTCGCCGAGTACCGGAACAAACTTGTGTCTGAAGTCGAGTCTTTGCTGAACAAAGTCTCGGATTGGGGGCGACTAAATCTAGTCCAGTTTAATCCTCAGAAGACACAAGTTTGCGCGTTTACCGCTAAAAAGAATCCCTTTGTCGTATCTCCTCAGTTTCAAGGCAATTCCCTTCTTGCCTCAGCCAGTATCGGAATCCTCGGAGACGACATATCGAGTGACGTGCAGTTTCGTGGTCACTTGAAAGAGAAGGCCAAATTGGCCTCTAAAAATCTTGGCGTGCTCAGCAGAGCGGGACAGTATTTCATGCCGGCACACCGCCTGCAACTTTACAAGGCGCAGATTCGGCCTCACATGGAATACACACATGTACACTTGACCGCATCCAGCGCAGAGCGGCTCGAATCGTCGACTACCGTCCTTTCTGATCGGCTCGATTCATTGGCACTGCGAAGAGATGTTGCATCCCTTTGCATTTTCTTTCGCATCTACCACGAGGAGTGCTCTGAGGAATTGTTCGGATTAATTTCAGCCGCCAAATTTCACGAACGCACATCGCGGCAGAACTCCCGATACCATCCACACCATCTGGTTGATTGGCGGTCCACCACTGTGCGATTTAGAAGATGTTTTCTCCCTCGCACGACTTCCTTGTGGAATCGATTACCATCAGCGACTTTTCCGGACCGATACGACTTAGGGACCTTCAAGAAAAGAGCCTACTCCTTTTTAAAGGGCCGGCAACGCATCTGCAATTCCCCTGGTTCCCCTGGTGTTGCAGTTGTGCATGGGCGGCGGTAGTCACTTACCATCAGGTGAGCCGCATGCTCGTTGGCCCCCTCTCCTATAAAAAAAAACATTTGCAATAAGTGTTATATATATACATTCAATTAAACAATTATTATTTTTCTCCGAAAAACTCTGACAACGAATAGAAACTTTTTTCAATTAAATATTTTTTAAGCTCTCTTTGAAATTTATTTAATGATTCTTCTTTTTGTAGACATTTAGGGATTTTATTATAAATTTTTACAGACATACCATAGGGTCCTGATTTCACTGTTTGTAGTTTTTTGATAGGTGGAGCTAATTTATTATTAGGACGTAAAAAACAAGGCCGGGAGTATATTGAAAAAAGGTGCATAATATTCTTTTTGACAAATGTGCATACTTCTAGTAAATATATAGCTGTAAGTCTGTAAGTGGTAATATTTTTAATGAAATGAAGTAAGGTTTACAGCTGTCAGTGTTATCTATATTTGTAATTATGCGGATAAATTTTTTTTGTAGAATAAATAATTTATTTACGTCTGTGCTCTTTCTCCACAGTATAATGTCATACTTGAGCCATGCCTGGGCATAAGCATAGTATGCACACGTTGCCGTTTTTGTATCTGTGACTTTTTTAAGTTCGTATAGACTCTATACGAACTTAATCTCTATACTATAGAGCATACGAGAAACGGGAAAGTTTCGTAGATATAGGATTGACTAGATAAAGCATTCACGTATGCTTTTGAGATAGAAATAGGCGGGAGGTACTTTCCCTGGGTTACCAAATATTGTTCCATTTCCCCCGTTTTGGGTTTATTTATATTCACAAAACTTAATTTCATACAAAAAAACCTAATTGTTACCATAAGAAAAATTTTCTTTTATAATTCAGATGATTAATTCATTTCTCTTGAAAATACATTCTGTGACTAAAAACTACGGGCGGAAACGGCGTAAAAACAGAATCATCATTCCATATTCAACGGCGCATCGACGATTTTATTGGTCATTCAATAAACTGTTTGGATTTCGACGGCACAAGTGAAGACGCTGCTAAGATACAAAGTCTATGTACTAGAGGCGACGCCTCAACTCGATTGCTTGTAGTGCGCGCTCTCAAACTCAGTCTGTGTCAAGCGGTTGCTGCAACGTGAGAAGTTTGAGTGAACAATTATTTTTAAATTAATATGCCTTCGTGTGCATTGAGATACTGCTCAAACAACTCAAGAAACATAAGTAAAAGTCAAGGAGTGACTTTTTACCAGTAAGTTCAAGATATTATTATCTTAATTTAATTACATTTTATCAACTGTAACGTATACGTGAATGTCAAAGAATAAAACAGTTTTATGCGCAGACTTAACACTATCGACGTATAATGTTAAGTAATTATGGACCGTAAACATTAATATATAATCAGGGTAGGAAATGTTAATGCATTAAAATTTATAGTTCTTATTATTATTTGGATTTAAAGGTTTCCTCGGACGTGTCATGAAACAAAATAATTATGGATCAAATTTGAAGAAGAGAAGAAACGTGGTTACTGTCAGTTTATTCACGCATATGTTCCGTACATTTCAAAGAAAACCACAAATACTTCACAAAAACAGGAAGAGTATACTTAAAGAAATCTGCAGTACCATGTAATAACGTAATTATATTAATATATAACATTGCTGGAATTTTGTTTATTTTGTGATTAGATGACGAACGATTTTTTGTAATGTGTATATTCAGTATATTTGCGGGACTTAAGAGAGGCGGTACTCTCGGCGCGCAAGTCATACTAGTATATGGCGGCTTTTTAATACTGTAACACTAGAATTTTTACAGGCTTCAAAATAACAAGTATCCTTTTTTTCAGCCAACAAAATCTGGTGAACAAGAAGTATCTGAACCGTTGTCTGGATCAATAAGCAATTTAAATTCAATTTTTGATAGTCCGAGAAAAATTGTACTCAAAAATATATTACGCAATGAATCTGCAGCTGGAAAGAAAATTACTTTGAAATTTAAGAAAATACAAAGACAAAATATTTATCTAAAGAAAAAATGTGATTCTTACAAATCAATTGTACGAAATTCGAAACATAAATTCGGTCTGAAATAAAATGCTGAGATTGATTTAATGGCTAAACAGAAGCTGTCGAATTACATAAATCTTTAAGGAAAAAGAATAAACAGAGCACGCATTATTTATTATACACTGCACCTTTACGTAAATTCGCATTGTCTTTACACTATTACTCACCATAGTCCTACGCTTGTTTTTTAAATTACGTATAGTTATTATAATTTCTTGATTAGTAGCGGGTTTGTTAAAAGAACGAACTTTTTACTGGATCAAGGACAGGCTGGCCGGTCGCACTTGTTGAGCCAAAAGTTGCATTATCATTTCCAACCGATAAAAAGAAATTATTGAAACAATTTACTATTTGACCAGGGTCCGCAGTGATACTATTTATATATATATATATATATATATATATATATATATATATATATATATATTATACTATATATATATATACTATATACTTATATATATTATACTACTACAGTGATACTATACAACCCGAGTGGCGACTGTTAGCGGTTTGCGCTCTAATGGTCTCGGGTTCATGCGGTGTGGCCTCCACTTGGTGGTGGGAAGATTTGGGCCCCCCTGGAGCGTTGAATCACGCTGTCAAGGGGTATTAGATTTGGTTTGGACGAGCACTTGGTTAAAAATTCTTTAAATTAAAAATGCTTTGGGTTTTCCGCGAAATTTTCATATTTGTAGCGGTGGTGATAAAAAGGTTGAATTTAATATACTCCTTAAATACGTGTGCATATGTGTTGTAAATATATTTGCTCATTGCGTCTGTTTTGCTGAAAGGAAAATTTGAATGCATTTGAAATTGAATGACGCGCTGTTTGGATATATGTTTTGTATTTATATATGTTTTGTGATTGTGTTTAATCATTTTGCTTTGTGAAAAAGAAGGCTGAAATTGGATAACCCTATTTGTGCCGAAGGGAATAAGAGTCAATTCTCTTTTGGTTTACATTTTGTTGGCACTGTCTAAGACATTTAAATGAGAAGTAGGGCTGTCCCCTACGTTTATTGTTTTGTTTAATTTGCCAGCTGACCTATGTGCATCGGTGATTAATATGTTTGAATTAATTCTGTAGTTGAACATTGATGCTTTTGAAAAATTAGTTGAAATGTGAGCATAGGACTACCTGCCTAAAGGGCTAGCTAGTTTGTAGATTATCAGATGGAAGTCAGCTGTCGCACCATTTAATAAATGATTATATAGTCCTGAGATGGCTTGATTATGCCTACTGTTTGAAAGTTCATACTAGGGACTATCTGTGCGTTCGTTTGTCTCTCCACAGACGATGTTCATGTGGAATTTGAAAGGTCATGATGTATTACCACCTTGTCTAGTTAGAAAATGCGCCGAAGAACTAGCCCCAGTTATGACATTCTTAATAAATCAATCGTTTACAGAAAGTATAGTTCCGGGCCACCTAAAATTTCAATAATTAAACCACTCCATAAAAAGAGCTCTAAAACTGACAGTAATAACTATCGCCCGATTGCTATTCTGCCAACGTTTTCAAAAATATTTGAATCTGCTATGTCTAATCGACTGTACTGTTACTGCGAAAAGTTCAATATATTAAATGAAAATCAATATAGCTTTCGCAAAAACAGATCAACAACTATAGCAGTATACAAATATGTCAATGAAATACTAAATATATTCAATAAAAAGAAATATGCGATTGGTATTTTACTGAACATGACCAAAGCTTATGATCGAGTTCGATTTGACATACTTTTACGGAAATTACATGGAATAGGAGTGTTACGGCGTGCAGCTGCCTATCCAAGAGTAGGATCTTCCCGGCCCATGAAGGAAGAACCTACAAGCAGATGCAGGTCGGGCCTCCTAATACCAAAGTGGAAAATCTCTAATAACAATAAACAATAAGGGGGAGCGTTCTATCCTACTGCAATTCAACAGGGAGAATATTAAAACCGAGCTTACTTACCTATATCCAAGGCGACTGGTCCCTCAGTGTTCGGTCAGGTCGCATGTGGTTGTATGGTGCAAGGGAAGTAACGGGCAGTGATGTGTATCTGTGTGTGACTGATTGTGATAGACCTTATTAGACCGTTGCCGTCGGCAGCAGCTCGGACTTCAGCATCACTCCAAATTGTGGTAATCTTCCGCGGAGTCGTCCACAGTCTCTTTCTTCGTTCGTCACGAGGACAGTCCATTAACTTTATCGTACAATTAAGTAACTTCTAGAAGCCACTAACTCTAATTTGTTATAAAGCGTAACACCCAACACGAATACAGAATGTCGGTCTATACGAAATCCCGTTACTATAAGCAAAAACGTAACACACCGCACGAACACGAATGTCCGGATCAAAGTTCACTACCGTTTCGCGTGGCAACAATTATTTCTAGAATATCAAATGCCGCACTAGTAGCTAATATTGTCGAATACATTTATATACGGATTCAGAGTTAAACACAAATAAATCCCGGGAGAAGCTCTCGGCAAGGAATGCGCGTTACGAATCCTAGACAGTATATTTACTAGACGCGCTTACACTATTCCGCGTTCCCGCACAAAAAATTACAGAGTGCCGTCGATAGCACCGCATGTAAAAGACTCCTCTTGCGCTCGCGCGCTCTCGACACCCACCGCTCGACCGAACCTCAAAACCGGTATGGCGCCGAGTCGAGCGCCCTCTGGCGTCAATCCCGAAACCAGCGTTCGGGCGTGAACAAGGAGTAAGAGGCCCACCCTACAACTGGTTCCAGTCATACCTTACCAATCGAAAGCAGTGTGTAGAGCTAGAACACCATGACCTAACCAGTGGAAACGTGATTAAAGGCAGATCTAAATTTGCACCGGTCACTAAATCAATACCACAAGGTAGTGGTCTCGGTTGTTTATTATTTTTGATTTATGTAAATGATTTGCCAAAAATAATCAAAGCTCCCTGTACCTTGTTCGCCGATGATCTTTCTGTAGTCATCCCATTCGATAATAATAAGAACAACAATCTTAACAACTGTCTAGATAGTGTCCTAACAGAAATCTCTGAATGGTTAATAAATCACAATCTCGTAATAAATTACACAAAAACTAAGATAATGCAATTTAAGCCATATCAAAAATACCCCCTATCTATAAATTATTCTTACAGCGATACTAAATTAGAATGTGTTGATTCATATACGTTATTAGATTCGGGTATAAACTGGAAAGAACACATAAAGAAAGTATCATCCAAACTTTCCATAGACTTTGTGTCAATCCTATATCTACGCTCTAGTACGTAGTACATAAACTACGTTTTCTATGAACAGCAACGTTAAGTAAAAAGAAAACCAAAATATTTAAAAGCACTATGTAGTGTACACCGTACCGCAGCCGCACCGTACACAAACTAATAAGAAGTGCTTTATTGCTATGTATTAAACCGCGTATCCACCAAAAATTTTGACAACAATTATGTTTCCAACTGTTTACAACTCAACAAAAGTTACCAACAAATGTTTCCACCAAGCGTCTCCATAGAGGGAACAAATGTTTGCAACAAGCGTATTCCGTTGATGTTGCCGCCGAAAATGGAAACACGGTTCCCGACATTATTTCAAGTTTTGTTGTCAATACTAGTAATCACTAATCACAAAAACATTTGTTACCAACACGTGTTGGCAACACAAAAGTTGGTAACAAGACTTTGGTGGTGGCCTATACTTTGGTGGAAACTGGTGGAGATGCGGATTTATACGTTTTATCAAAGAGTACACAGAATACAGTTACTCTTTATCAAGAGAAGAACGCCAACTTCATACTAAAAAACGGAAACACGTGTTTATATGTGTATATCAAAAGCGCTACGGTGGACGCTCATATGATACTTTTTTGGCGGGAATTTCAATCCTTTGTATTCTGTAACTTTAAACTTTTTATTTAAGGCTTATTCGAGTAATTTGGCTCAAGCCTCACAAACCTATGGGGTAAATTCCCATATATATGAGAGGTTGCACCAAAATTACTCGAATATAATTTAGATTAGTATGTGCGATAAAATAAAACTATAAATAAGTATAGTTATGTAATTTTATTTTCTGGAAGACAGATTGTTTTATAAACTACACATTATTATTGATGTTTTTTATTGCTTTTGCACGTAATATTTCCACGCACGTTACTAATATATAACACATGTTATTGTCAGAGAGTTATTCTTCACAGAACATTAACGTAAATTTAAATCAGCAAAATTCTCATGATGAAAACTTTACTCAGCCCAAATACGTGATCTGAAACAGATACAATTTGAGTCAATATAGTAGTAAACCCTACAAATAACGGCCAACAAATTCGAAATGCTTATAGCCTTAACACAATATTGTCATAAGTTTTTCTTTTCCTATCATAGGAAACTTGCAGAAAGTGATCAGATGATTTTGTGCTTTTTATTTACACAACACTTAACTTACTTTCGATGATGATCACAAATCGTGCATAAAACTTTGAAATTAAGAATTCATTTATAGTCAATATCTTATACAGAATTAACATTACACAAAAAATCTTTACTGTACATTCACGACGATATTATGACTGTATATTTGTGTACATACGAAAATGAAGACCATCTAACTGAATTTAAGCAAAACTGAATAATAAATATTAAAAACTAAACCTATGAAATAAATTTTAATAAATTTCAGAAAATAATTTCAATATGAAAGACGTTGACAAACAAATGTCATCTGGGGGCACGGCAGTGCCCCCGCCAAGTCGAGCATAAAATCGGCACGGCCGTACCATCCTTTTCTCGAAGCAGTTCAGGCCATTTCTGAAACCCTATAACTTCGTTATGGATAAAACTAGACACCTGAATTTTTACTAACCAAGTAGGCATTGTATAAACTCGGTATATTTCAAATTTCATTAAATTTGAACCAGTAGTTTAAGAATTATAACTAGTCAAAGTTTCTTAATTTTGTCACTCACTGACTGACCGATCATCAAAACTCTAAGGCACTTCTAGCAGACATAGAAACTTCAAATTTAGAATTTATCTATTGTTTAGTATATAAATCAAGGAAAAATTAAAATATTTTACAATTTCGGTCGAGTTTTTGAGATACACCAACTGCATAAATAACTTTGTAATCCCATGTAAACATATAGTATTACAAAGTTACATTTGCAGTGAATAAATCAGTGTACCTATATATGTATAATGGCATAATAGGTGTAAATAGCTACCTCGATATAACTATCTACAAAAAGAAATGAGATGCCATCAAAAACATAACTTGTAAAAAAAGCCAAGTCTCGCAACTCAGTTCTTCTACCGTAAAAAGTTGTGAGATCCATGTAATACCAAGTCGGTTAATTTATTCAGTCCATAGATTGATACATAGATTGACTTGGCAATCGCATGAAAACACAAAATAACTCACAAGTAATACATATTACATTAAATTAGATTGTTTAGTTATGTTTTTGATGGCATTTTTTCTTCTTCTATTAATTCATGGCTTCTTTTGATGAAATTCTGCTAATATTTAATAATTTTATTTAAATCAATTAACAGGTAAACTAATTGTGCGAATCTCAGAGTAATATGTATGTAATTATACTTTAAAGAGCAAACCAATAAAAGTTTAACACCGAATTAACATTTTTATTTTCTTCCCATATAATATGAATTTGTTTATCTAATTTTTAAAATGGCAATTTAAACAAAATTAAAGAAAGAGACAGTAATATTTTATCTCGCTTTATTTAACAAGCCTAATACGCATATTGACAAAATCATGATTGTGTGCAGATTTTTCAGCTTTCATACAAAGTTGCCTCACCCTGGTATAGTAACTGTCCTATACAGGATAGCGATGGGTAACTAGCCAAAATTGCAATAACCTAGCTAGCCAGTTATTTGTGGTGGAATAGCCAGCTAGATAACCAACTATTTAGCTATTTGGCTACTTGGATAAATGACTCACTAACCAACCGATAGTTGATACCGTTAGCGTGCCACTGTAGTGTAGCTAGGCTAGGAATTCAATGCTCAACTGCCCTGTGAATTACGTTCGAATCTCGCTGCGGAACTTATATTTAGATAAATAAAAAATAATGACTTTCGTTTTTATTTTCTTATTAATTTTATATTTTCTTGAAAAGAAATGAATTTCCCTCATAACTATGTCGTACATATTATTAAATTAAATTATTAAAAACTGTCGAAATATCATATCTATCTATATTTTAAAGTGCCATCTATATCTATAAGTGAAGAAACTGCTGTAGTATCAGATTTAATTATGTTATACAACATTCAACAGTACAAGTAAATTAAAAGTGTAAAAACTAATGTATTTTAAATGTCAATATGGACAAAGAACGTTTTAATTGGACGTAAACCATTATCATATAAACTTTTATATTCATTAAAAAAAGTATATAAAAAAAATCGGTTGTCTATAAAGTCGGTTTACTGATGATCAGTGTTGAGAGTTGGAGCTGGACCGGGGCATTAAAAGAGGTCTGTATTCCGCTGACCAGCGTGCCCAAAACTTGTCGGCTAGTGCTTGAGTGGCTCTCCAGGAGCGTGGGTTCAACTGTGTGTAGAGAGTAATTGTGTTCTGTGCTGATGATAGTAACGTGACAACGTCATAAGAATTATTTAATATCGAAAGAATCATTACCTTTATCTCCGCAATTATCGTTGCTATAAGCAATTGACACCACATTCGCTCGCACAGTCGCTCGTTCCGCGCTCACGCTTGCACTTTAAATGGAACGCCTAGGTAACGCCGCATGAGTCATGTTTTTTCGTGCCGGCAACCAGCATCATCGATTTATAAGACGTTGTCACGTCAATAAACAAAAATACAAATAGGTACTTACTAATATTGACTAAATAAGTGTATAATATTATAGCATCTAAGACTGTATATAAACAAAATAAGTGTAAATAGACTAAAGTTCAAATTTGTACATAAAATCAAATGAACTTTGAAATACGCCGATGTAACATTTTATATTGTATGATATTTCATTATAATTTAATTTTGTACTCTAATATTTCATCGTCAGTCCTAAGCCTGAAGAAAGTGTGAAGGGAAGTTCATTTTAATTAAGACAACGGATAAAAATACAATTATTATGTACATATTACAAATAATAAACCTAACCTTTTTGTTATATCGTGAATGTATAGATAAGGGCGATGTGAAATGCGATTGAAGATTGCATCGATCACGCGTGTAAATTCCCATTGCCTGTTGGCTAATGGCTATTGGTTGGCCTTGGCTATTCAGCTAGTCAGCTAGCTAGTAGCTGGTAGCTGTCGGCAGCCGCGCGTAGCTGAGAGCTACGCGCGGCTGCCGGCTGTATAACGTAGCGTCCTCAGTAGCAGCTAGCAGCTACCCGCTGCGCCGTAGCTTGTCGGATAACCAAAGCGCCTCTAGCCAAAGTAGCCAATAGCTAGTTATCGTGTTGACGAATATCATAGCCGTGGCTATTTTGTGAATAGCCGCTATTTAGTTAGTTACTTGAATAGTTACCCATCTCTAATACAGGAACGTTTTATGCACAAACTATATAGAAACACTACGCGTTGTTTTAAGTAAAACCATAGATAATATAGTATAAATAATTTTTTAAAAAATGAAAGTGAAAACGTCAACGTCACCGATCGTTCGATTTCGATATAACGCTTTTCGCTTTTGTAATCATCTTCAAACCTACTAGTGATATTAACGTTTGTTTATTTATGTATTACATGTGGTAATAGGAAATACTAGTTAGCAATAAAGCTGCGAATATGCCTTTATGACGCCCTATAACAATAAGGTACATCGAATAAATTTCGACATAAAAATAAACTAGCGTTCATTTGCGTCATAAACAAAAGGTATTTTATTTTGTTTACTACTTTCAGTGAGACTAAAATGTCTAAAGCGGTGATTATTCCGGGTTGCAACAAAGACATCGGGGGCATGAAAGAAGAAATATCGCTATCGCCACCTGACAGAAAGGATGGGGCTATTGGCTTATTTAGTCGACTTTTGCGCCTGGATACCTTGAGCAAAAAACATAGTGCACCTGATAGTCCTATTGCTTCCGAACCACATACAATATATTATGGAGTCTACATACCATGTGAAATTAAAAAAGGTCCTGATGAAGGTATGTTTTGGCCCATTATATTTTTATAATTAAATAAATAAATGATGCGTTCTGACCACAAACCGTAATTTAGATAATAATTTGTGATAACGTCTAGTAATAAAATAAATTGCATTTCTTGTCATGCATATCTATTATAGATTAGCTTATAGAATTATCTTTGAAATGTAGGTCAAAACAAATTTCAAATAATTTTTAAATTATATTTTCTTTTTAAAATAATTTATCCTATAATTTTTAAGAATTATTAAAGGATAATAGTGATGCTATTGCCAGACTATATGGAATTAACAAATTTCCACAAATGGTCTAGTTTGTTTGGTATTAGTTTGAACCCCAATAAATGCCAAGCTATAATAATTGGTAGGGATCAACAATTGTCTAAGCTTGACATCAGTTGCATTCCGTGTCACATTTGATAGTTCTATCAAACCGTATTCTAAAAGCATTAAAAAACTAGGTGTCTACTTTGACACAACCTTATGTTGGTCCACCCAAATTCAGAATATCAGTGGTTTTGTTTTCAAAAAAATTTCAAAACTCAGTGCTTTGAACTGTCGTAGGAACCTTCTCCCGATCTAGGGGTTGCCTATAGATGTCCGGTACTTGATTTTAATTAAGTTTTCAGTTTAGGAGGCTTGTCAGGGTTAAGCTTGAACCTTTTACATTGATTTTGGATGTTTATTTGGTTTACAACAGGTTGTTTTCCACAAATCTATGTCTAAGAGCATTTTTTGTGTGTGGGCAGGAATAATGTAACTATTTGAGACATGAAATCTCCCCGAAAAACTTTACAGTCCTTTGATGATGCAAGCAATTTTTGGGAAGTGATCCTGGGGTACCGAGATGTTTAGCTCTGTATGTAGCAACCTCTGGACATGTCAGCAACACGTGGGCTGCCATTTATTCTTCCCCCATATTTGCCCTGCACAGTTGACTATCTGTAACACCTATGGTAAATAAATGTTTGTTAAAGGAGCCATGTCCTGTGATAGCACTTGTTACTATCTTGATCTGTGGATTGTCCAGTCTCATTAGAACCTTGGTTAAACAACTGTTTGTTTCAGGCAGGGCCTCCCTAGCTTGTCTACAGCCTACTAGATTTTTCCAAAGCTGTGCGTGTTGATTAGTGAAGTTTCTACATACAAGTGAACGAATGTTACCAAAGGGGATTGGTATGATTGGTTCAGGCTTTATAGTGGCCAGAGCCGATCCTCTTCTGGCCATTTCATCTGCTGCATTGTTGCCTCTAGATCCACTGTGTACCTTTATCCATTGCAGAGTCTCATTGTTGTGTTTACATACCCCATTTAATTGTTGATGACATTCATATATCAGTCCCAAGGTCACCACATTGCAACTCAGAGCTTGTAGTACCGCCATACTGTCGGTCAGTATTCTGATGGAATTTAGGTCTTTTACCTTCCTAGCATCTATTTCTATGGCCGCTTGGATGATACCCATACATTCCGCCTGAAATACTTTGTTGTGGGTACCCAGAGGTGTACATAATTGGATACTGAGGTCTTCAGAGAAAGTTCCAGATCCTACACCTTCATTTGTTTTAGAATCATTCGTGAAAACTCCAAGCTCTTTTGGACTTAATTTCTCCGGCTGGCTGGTTTCATTTAATTGTATCTTATACTTCTTATCAAATGCAATTTGTTTGGGGATCTTATCGTACATGGCTTGTAAGATAGAAATTTTTGAGTAAATTCTATCATTTATACCTGTATGAGGGACTACTGTTACTTCAAAGATTTAAGGTCTTGAGTCTAATGACAGCTAAAGTCACTTCTTCTTGTATGTGTAGATGAAGCGGAGTTAGCTCCAGCACAGCCTCTACAGCTGGTGTTGCTGTAGTGTCTTTGGATGTCGGAAATGCGTTTTGAATTAATTAGGATAAAAATAAATTTCACAAAAATTTGCTTATAATGAAATACAAATATGTCAATTTGGTCTAGTATTATGAAGTAGATGTCCGGTACTTGATTGTAATTATGTTTTCAGTTTAGGAGGCTTGTCAGGGTTAAGCTTGAACCTTTTACACTGTTTTTGGATGTCGGAAATGCGTTTTGAATTAATTAGGATAAAAATAAATTTCACAAAAATTTGCTTATAATGAAATACAAATATGTCAATTTGGTCTAGTATTATGAAGTAGATGTCCGGTACTTGATTGTAATTATGTTTTCAGTTTAGGAGGCTTGTCAGGGTTAAGCTTGAACCTTTTACACTGTTTTTGGATGTCGGAAATGCATTTTGCATTAATTATGATAAAAATAAATTTCACAAAAATTTGCTTATAACGAAATACAAATGTGTCAATTTGATCTAGTATTATGAAGTACTTGATTTTAATTTAGTTTTCAGTTTAAGAGGTTTGTCAGGGTTAAGCTTGAACCTTTTACACTGTTTTTGATTTCAGAAATGTGTTTTGAATTAATTACAATGCAAATAAATTTCACTAACTAATAATTGCATAAAAAGAAACAGGTCACCCATAAAATGTTAATTACTCAAGCCCAGACAATCCATTTGTGGCTGAAGATTGAACTCATACACAACGAATTTAGTCACCAGTCAAAACAAAATTATAACAATTCACATTACATTGTTTCATTTACCACTATCATAACAGTTTAGAGCAACCTGACTTTATAGATAAGATATAGGTTGAATCTGTACTAAAACCGAATCAGAACGCTCCAACTCCATATAGTCTTGTCTGCCCTATCCCTAGAGTGTTTTTGTAAAGCCGTAGACGCGGAGGGAGAGCAGCCCCCGCCCGCTGTGCCTGTGGTTTGCTATGCAATGTCTGCACTTCCCGCAGCACCGAAACCGTTGCAAAAGTAACTTTGTATCAAAATTCCTGTGTAAAAAAGTGAGGTTATGATTTTACAAAAAAAATTATTCATAAACTATACATTTTTACAAGGGGTGAAGGGTAAGGGGCTTCCCCTAAACCCTTTCTCTCTGCCCACACTGTACTCGAGTACCGGATGCCTTACGCGATCTAGGTAAAGATAACTCTTGTGCAATCTCTTATTTTGCTCATTATTGGTTATGCTGATGTATGTTTTCCTGATCTTAATGACGATTTCCTTGACAAATTGGATTGTCTCGTCAAAAATTGTATCTGTTTAATTTTTGTCTTCTCAAGTCTGATCATGTTTCCTCATTCAGCACTTAGCTTAAATGGCTTCCTATTTGTCATACACATAAGAATACTTAACACAGTTTTTTCAATTTTGTTCAATAACCACTATTGGAACTATCTGAAATAAGTTTAGTTCCTGCATGACACTCATGACAGACAACTTCCTTAATTGGAGATTCTTGCTTATATTTATGGCTGTGTGTGTACATATATTAGTGTAACACATGTCTTTAATGGTTTACCACAAAAAAAAGTCCAACGGAGGCCAATTGGCATCAGCATTTCGGCTGATAATGCGATTTAAAAAAATAGTGCGCAAAAGATCGATTGTTACGTTGGCTATGTGCCGTCATGTGGAAACAAAATGTCATCTATGTCATCCTCTTCAATTTTGGGATACGAAAAATCGCTTAGCATAGCACGGTAGCGATCGCCATTCACTGTAATGGAACAAAATGGCCCAATAATGACGCCAGACCAAAATCCGCACCAGACAGTCACTCGTTGTGAATGCATTTGTTTCTCCATGATGATGTGTAGATTTTCTGAGCCCTACATATGAAAATTTTGCTTATTGATATATCCAGCCAGCTATTCATGTATAAGATTTATTTGCTAGCTTTATGTGGAGTCTAAAAGAAGTTATTTTTATAGATTTACTTTATTTTTATTAGTGATAAATAAGCTTATAATCACCTGATGCTACATGTTCTACCACAAGTGGAACTCCAACAGTATATTTTGTTATATTATAAAGAGAAATAATTTTCCAAAAATTTAAAGCAATTTATTTTGAACTCTTGCAATTAATCATAAGAATTAATAAACATACTTAAGGCAAATATAACAAATTAATTACTTATGAATGTTTTTCAAAATAGATGTAGGTATGTATCGAAATTGTAGTTAAGAAAAAAGTAACGAAATCATTGTAATTTTTACTAAATTGTAACTACTGAGCCACTGACCACTGAACTATTCCGAATTACTGAGTACCCTACTACGTATAGTAAAAAAGGGTTGTGATAAATACTCCTAGAATTATTTGTCAGTTTGTGGTCAAATGACATTATGTGTTTGTGTGTGAATTATGAATCTACCAACATAACTCCCAAATTATCAATAAAACACCATTACTTGATTAATTATACTCTTTTTATTTAAAATTATCCAATTTTTTACTTTTAAAAATAAATCAGGTCTTCGTCGCAATTAATACATACTCAACAGGGTTTTCTGATATTTGAAGCATTTTAATATGTTTTACAATTAAATCTTTGGGTACCGTCTCCTTATCCTCACTGATTGGGTGATTGGTTTACAGAACTTTAATTTGACTTTTTTACCAATAGTTTAAAAAAAAAGATATTGTATATAATGCTTCTACTACATTGATATGTTCAATTATGCCAACATAATATTTCCAAGAATGTCCTATATAATTTCGTAATAGTACAGTATCTTCTATATTAAATATTTAATTCTCCGCAGTCTAATAGTAATACCGCTTTGTTCTCTTTCCTTCATTAGGTACTCATCTCTGGCTCTTTCTGTAAATCATAAATCTGTATTTCTTCCTCTCTATTATCCTTATTTGCTAGTATCTCTTTATCTGTCTCACCAATCTGAATTTCATCCGGTCGCTGCCAACCGGTGCCAACTCCGGAGCACACGTCTTCAGCACAATGGGAGGGACTCCATCAGGCCCACTCGACTTGCTCACGTCCAGGGAGAAGATTGCTTTGCGAATCGAGCGCTGTGTAAACCGCACATCCGGCATGGAGCACTCACACCGCAGGATGGTCGACGGTGTGTTTCCCCCGTCATCTAGAGTCGAGTTGGACCTGGTGGTGGTCTCCCGTAATCTTCTTATTTGGTCTGCGTAGTAGGAGCCCGTAATAGAGGCTCCCTTTTCCAAATATTCCACCATAATTATGCCTTCAGCGTCCCAAAAAACAGATAACTGTAACCTTTCCTGCTGAACTTGAAACTTTGAATTTCTTTGGCGTCGGTGAGGAGGCTCGCTTCCAAGTCATCGATTATTGTTTCGTTTCAGGATCAAAATTGTGGATCCAGGTCTCGTCCATAGTCACAAAACGGAACAAAAAATTTTTTTGATCTGCTTGGAACTTTTCAAGATTGACCCTCGAAATGTCAATTCGATTTTTCTTTTGCTCGTCGGTTAACATTCTGGATACCCAACGCGCAGAGACCTTTTTCATATGCAACTCGTTAGCAAGGATTCTTTGAACGCTGCCATATGAGATCCCTGTGACCTCAGCTACATGCCTGATGGTCACTCTTCGATCTGCCAACACAACATCTTCGACATTTTTCACGTTGTCTTCAGTGAGGGACGTGGATGGGCGTCCTTCGCGATATTCATCTTCAGTGGATGTTCTGCCCAGTTTAAACTCCTTGGCCCAGCGTGCAACTGTAGAATATGGAGGAGCAGAGTCCCCCAATGTTTCCACTAAGTCACTGTGTATGTCTTTTGAAGACATTTTTTTCAAACAGAGGTACTTGATGACAGCTTTAATTTCGTTTTTCTCCATGTTGATGTTATCTCCTTGACAGTTCGTATTCAAATGAATGTATCTCCCGGAAATCGTGATCTATTTTTATGATTTTTTTAGGCTGACCTAGTGAGTATATAAGCAAGCAAAAAATATTTTTTTTGGATTTTTATGCGGACCTGAAGTAACCGATTATCATTACTTTTGGATCACCCCTCGTACATGCTAATGGTGTTTCATTTTTTTATTTGCATTTCAAAGAAAGTACACGCAAAAAGCTTCATCGCGCAGTAAAAAACACAACAAATATATGTATAACTAATACGAAAAATTATACCCAAAACAAACAAATAATACTACCTATAAATAACCTAATAAGTAATAATATTATCGACTGATAAGATGACGTGAGCGTGTGCGCTGGCAGACGCTCTAACGACACGGGTGTCACGTCGAAGAGCTCAGCGCTCACTGCATAGAGTAGAGTAATATATACCGGAATAGAGAGCCATTTTCGAGGATTTTTTGTCACCCAATACAAATAGTGGCACAGTGTCGCCGTCTGGTATCATATCCGTTGAACTAATCTCAATATTTTGGCTATAGATAGTTGTATGTAGTTATGCATATATAGCTATTTGTACTATAGGCAGTTATATTTATATTTTAAGGTATTAGGGTTTTATGAAAGATGTATTATACAGATTTCAGTAATTTAAACATTTATTTTAAACATTTATTTACAACAACCTAAAATTACATAAATGGCAAAAGCGTTCGTGAAAACGTATATTATTTGTAACACCAATGAAATATTGATTTAACTTTGTTTTATGTACATCCAATAGCACAAGTCCTCGGCATTTTAACAAACAAGATGAAAAATCATCTATTCCGCACAATACAACACAAAAACCAAATTAAATATTTGTTGTTAAATATTTCGCACAACACTACATAAATGTACATACAATGTGGTTCCAGCATGAAAAACTAAACGATAAGACGGGATGAGGGCTAATCTTAACTCAACCAAACTTATTGTAAATAGCAACAACAACCGAAAATTACATAAATGGCAAAAGCGTTCGTGAAAACAACGACTTGCTCACACGCCGGTAGCCATTATGTGATAAAGTAATAAAGTTGCCACTTGCCAAAACGAGAAGCTTATTGCACCTCAGACTGACAAAATAAATATTTTTATTCAATATATTTTTAAAGAGGTTTTTGGATGCCCGTATAATTATTAATATTTTATATTTATGTTACAACTATAGAGAATTCCATTAAACTCTATACCCAATAACTAGAATTGGTGTAATCGCCATCTAGCGCACCTTTTAGTATTTGATGTACGAAAGTTTATGTGGATATCGTATAAGATGGCACTAGTGTCTTTGCAGATTATTGGATCCCTATCTAAAGTATGAAAGTGTACCCCCCCTGGCTCACTGACTCCAGCAAGCCCGTGGGCAGTGAATACGCCCAGATTTTAAAATAATTTCTTAATAAAATCAAATTTTAGTCTTTTGAAAAAAAAATTACAATAGAAATGTTCAATAATAAATTGCCTATCCATTGGTGTAAATCGCAAAATAAAATAATACTTACCTTACGAGGAGATGCATGTTATCAATAATAATTTCACATTTATGTGGTTTCGTTGTAAGGAGATTATATTAATATTTATTCCTTTAACAAAAAAATTGGATATAGCTCTTATGAAATCAAGATTATGTAGAAATATAATGTGTTTTTTATTTGTTGATATATCTTTTAAATAAAAAGTAGATAGCTCCTAAAAACCGCACAAATAACGACCAGCGCGACATTTTGCTCAACCTGCGCCTTAAATCATGATTTAAATCAAAATGATTTATTCATGCCAACCCTGCACTGAACACATAGTGTTTCTAAAAATCGTTGTTTCTTAAAACTTTAATAACTTTATATTAAATGAAGATATCGCAATATTTTTTTTTAGGTAAGGGCCAAGTGTCTAAGAAATAATACTTAGAAAACCTAATCGAGTAGTACCAGTAGTTTTTCCATGATGCGTATCATTTTAATTATATAGATTGTAAACACTCTATTATGTTAACAATTTTAAATATTTAAATAAGATATACAAAGGCGAGCTTAACCCTATTAAGAGTATTCTTCCAGGAAATTCTTGGGATAAGGGAAATCGTTTTTAAGAATTATTAAGTGGCGAAGCTTGCGAATACACTTATTAAGTGGCGAAGCTTGCGAAGTCACTTATTGATTTCACGATGTCTGTCCGTCTGTCCATCCGTCTGTCCGTCTGTCCCATGATTATCTCGAGAACGGTTTCGAATTTTCAAATTCTGTTTTCAGCAATCGATTACTGATCACCCAGGCATCTGAACCTCCTATTTTGAAACTGATTGCTCAATGGCAACCGTTAGAAACCGCTACAAAGCTGATTGCTTCGCCACTTTGCTATGCTGTTAGCTTGCTAGGTTTATTTACTTTGAATACAAAATTTTAAGTTTCTATGTAACCCAGAAGTGGCTTAAATATGTAGGTCAAATAGATTTTAAATTATGGGGGTTCATAAGAGACTTAAAAGTATGTAATTAAGTGACTTTTTCAAATAAATTATAGGTAAATTTATTTTTCACAGAAGCTTTACATGTATATAAGAATAAATCTGAGGCATTGGAGCTTGTGCGGCGGTATAAGTCGGCAAGATTCAAGATGTTCAGGAGTCATCAAGATGCAGTTTCCTTTGCATTGAGAGGTGCTGAACCGACAGACACCCATGACGGAAATAGTAACTGTAAGTAGTAAGATTTTGTATTATATCATAATACTAGCTGGCCAGGCAGACGTTGTTCTGCCATTTCCGACGACCCTTCCTATGAAAAAATCCTTAAGATCGCAATAAAAAAAGGTCACTTATCGGGATAAAAAGTATCCTATCTCTCAAGTTGGACCAAACTGCACAGTGTACAAAATTTCATTGAAATCGGTTCAGTAGTTTAGGAGTCCATCGCGGACAAACAACGTGACACGTAATTTTTATATATAAAGACTAACTGACCAGGCAGACGTTGTTCTGCCCTTTCCGACGACCATTCGCTTTCCTAAAAAAAAAACAAAACCGCTGAGATTAGCAATAAAAAATTGAGGGTCACTTATCGGGATAAAAACTATCCTATCTCTCAAGTTGGACCAAACTGCACACAGTGCAAAATTTCATTGAAATCAGTTCAGTAGTTTAGGAGTGCATCGCGGACAAACAATGTGACACGTAATTTTTATATATAAAGATAAAGATTACATATTTCTTTTATTTTTTCATTTCATCACATTTTATATTCATCCTTTTTTATAATTTTTTTATAGGATAAGGGTGACAAACGAGCATACAGTCCACCTGATTGTAAGTGGTTGTTGTAGCCCATTGACATCTACATCTATCCTCGATTACAAATCAAAATGCAGATGCGTCGTCACCCGTGAGGACTAAGATGGAATGCCTCGGTTCCAGTAAAAATGGTCTCCGGTTCTCTACACTCACCATACTAAAAACAGCAGTGTTAAGCTGCCATTTTACGCTGGTATTCTGTGAGAGCGTGGTCCTTCCCCGGTCGAGCCGACCTATTCGTGCTACAACTATACCACTAATATAGCTGCAGCATGGCTCTACCACGTATAATATTTTAACCCTGCTGCAATATTAAAAAAAATATTTTATCAATGAAGTCTCTCTCTTTATAATAATGGAAGAACGATTGGAAAGGAAAATGTATACATCTACACACAGGCCATACAAACACACCCATAACACGGGTACACAAACACACCCAACAACACGCGCACAAACACACCCACACAGAGGCACACCAGCAAACCCACACACAGACACACAAACACATCCACACACGGCACAGAAACACACCATCACATAAGCACACAAACACGCCTTTACACAGGTGTACCTGCACGCATCTACGCATGCACGTGCGCGCATACACACACTCAGGCGCGCTTGTAAATTTGCAACATTTGCGCATCTTGTGGTGTGCATTGCCAAGATGAACATGAGATTGAAAAGTATTCTATTTCTCAAATACTATATTTGTGCTTATCTACTGGAATTGCTATTTCAGAAACGAGAGCAACAACCCATGTTATCATTAGAATTATTATTTATGAGCGCTGGTCAGTGCCTAACATAAACATATTATTAAACATTAAATTTGTTTCCGGATTCTATGTGGTAGAGCCATGCTCCAGCTATATTAGTAGTATAGTTGTAGCACGAATGGGTCGGCTGGACCGGGGAAGGACCACGCTTTCATAGAATACCAGCGTAAAATATCAGCTTAACGCTGCTGTGTTTCTTATGGTGAATGTAGAGTGAGGTGAGAGAACCGGCGATCCAATTACTGGAAATGAGATATTTCATCTTAGTCCTCACGGGTGACAACGCATCTGCATTTTGATTTGTAATGGAGGATAGATGTAGATGTCTATGGGTCGCAGCAACCACTTACCATCGGGTGGACTGTGTGCTCATCTCATTTGTCACCCTTATCCTATAAAAAAAATCATATTACTGGCGAGTTAACATAAAAATTTGCCCATTATACCAATCAACATAGAATTCCATATCCAACCCTCTCGGTATTGAAAGTAGACCTGTGCCCAGAAATAGGATGTAGGTAGGCTGTTACTTTAAATTAATGTGTAAATAAATTAACGCTATCCATACATTAATTTGTAGACCAAGCCTAATACCATAAAGACGTCTAATTATGTAAATGCGTGACGTGGCAAGGTCGTATCGCCAATTTAGCTTAAAAATAGCGAGAATTACTCGTATCATGTTGCGTAAATATATTAGATATCAATTTATTTGAACTTACATTTAATTAAGGACAAGCAATTTTTTATGATGTACTTATTGTATTAGTGTGTATGTAAAAACTGTTATCAAACAAAGACGAATCAGCTGCGCTAATTTTGAATATTAATTAATTTTATAATTTTCTGACGGCTATGTGGCGCAGCGGCTTAGCAATAACTTGAAGCGCTAAGGACCGCGGGTTCGAATCCCGCATGGAACAAATATTTGTGTGGCCTACAAATAATTGTTCAGGGTCTGGTTGTTTCTCCTTGTGAAATGTACGTAAAATGTCTCCACGATACGGGAGAAAATTCTAGGAATTTTAGTATATGTAAAGAGTAATCTCCGGAACTACTGCACCTATTTGAAAACTTTCTTCATTTGAAAAGTACATTATTCCAGATGGATATTATCTACATATTACGTTATATTATGTATAATTATTATTACGTGATAGAGCCACAATGTAGCTATATTATGGTCGGCTCGACCGGGGAAGGACCACGCTCTCACAGAATACCAGCGTATAATATCAGCTTAATACTGCTGTGTCGAGCTGTCTCTACATTCGCCATAGGAATATGGTGAGTGTAGAGAACCGGAGATCCCTTTTTTTTGGAAACGAGGCATTCCGTCGTAGTCTCCAGAGGTGACAACGTATCTATCTACATTTTGATTCATAATCGAAGATAAATGTAGATGTCTATGGGCCACTACATTCACTTACCATCGGGTGGACTTTGTGCTTGTTTGTCACTTTTATTCTATAAAAAATGGGCTGTTAGGGGCTGATGAAGGAGAAAGATTCTTCAAATATTGTAGTGTCAATAAAAATAAAAGATGTTCTATATTGTAAAACATGATTTCCGTTTCAAGTTAATCTATAGAGGTTGAAACATATTAAGGCAAATTCTATTGTTTGTAACATTACACAAATTACATAAATCTTAATTTCGTTATTGTTTTTTGTTTACTAAATACTTTTAAATCCAACTGTAAAACTCAATTTATTTCGTAGAGGATTGACACATCATGCATTTGTTTTACTTATATTTTGATTTATTTACTATAAAACCAGTTTTGCCAAACATCATCATCCCGGGGTGTATGAGATATTATAATAAATAGTTTTGAAATGTATTGACGAGCAGGACAGGAATTTTATTTTGTATATAACCTATGCTATTTTGCAATTATGGTACCTAATATGCCGCGAGTCTTGGGTTCGAATGTCAGCCAAGAAAACAAACTTTTGGTTTATGGGTCTCGTTTGAGTTCATATTTTATCCATTGTCTTTGCGAATGAAACTCGGCCTACCTCTTAACTTATCTCATAACGTTACGCGTTGTTGCGGTGTTGCTGACACTGACTGACGTCACTGTCACGTGACTTAACTTTGAGAAATGTCATTCCAATTTTTTTCTAGTTTTCTATTAGAGTTAGACTGAAGAAAGTCAACTGCTAATCCCGCATCCCGCCAATGAACTTTGCAAATAATTTAGCCGTTAAGCGCGGAAGTGTATGTGTGCAGCTTAAAACTTTATATCTTCCTATTTTGAGGAGGCATGGTATACAATGACTTGAGGAAATACTTGTTAGATTTTATGGCCAATAATAGAAAGAGGTGTATTTTACTCGTATTCGGGCGGTAAGAGCACGCGTATGGATAAGGCTGGCCATGTTCGGTTTTATTTAGAATCAGCCCCAGTAACGATAGATCGCCAATCAGTCTGCAACAGTGGCTATAATGGTTATACCGGCGCTCTGCCTACGGACTCATTAGGTATTGGGATAAAATTATTAAGATAGTTTTTTGACTCCAACCAGCGCTATTAAAACTCCATAATGATAAATAATTCCTAAATATGTGTATTGGATAGTTTATCATGATCAAAAGGTTTTTTATTGTCGACATTTTAAAAAGTATTCTACCAAGAGAATGAAATTTGGATCTTTTGCTTACGAAACGTCCTGATTATTACTATATAATTAACCTGACAATTATTACTAATAAAATATTTTATTTAACCAATTCTAGCCTTGATGGGAGAAAAGCCGTATCCATTTAAAGCGCCCTCGCCTCAAGATATGGTGGCCTTACGTAAGTCAATCGAAGCGGGACTGGCGAGCACAGTCCGCGATAGGATATGGGACAATCCGCGATACCTCGTCAGCAGCGGTAACACACCGTCTATTATGCAGGTTTGTAATGAGTTTTAATATTTTCCAGGTCGATTTCAAGCCAGCGATCAATTCCCAATTCTCTCGGAATATTACAGTGCTACAAGCGTGCATTTTGTCGACAAAATGTATGTCTCAGTAAGATAGTTAAGGCCATGATATAGTTATATCCGTCGAGATATAGCTATATAATATAGTTATATGAAAGCAGTTCATAACTATCTTACTAGACAATCTAGTGAAATAATTATAATTGTAGTGTTTGTAATTTGTTAGTCAAAACTACTTTTAAATTTAAATTACTTTTTGAATTTTGGAAATTAAAAAGTTAAATTCTTTCAATATTACATTTTATATCGTTATAATTATTTCACGAGATTAGTACGATAGTTCATCATAATAATCATCATTACAGCCCTTCACAAGTCCACTGCTGAACATAGGCCTCCCCCAAGTAATGCCACAAAACACGGTCCTGAGCCACCTGCATCCATCGACTTCCTGCATGTCTTACCAGATCGTCACTCCATCTAGTGGGGGAATGCCCTACACTTCGTCCGCCGGTACGAGGCCGCCACTCGAGAACCTTTTTTCCCTATCGGTTGTCGGTTCTTCAAGCTATATGGCCGGCCCATTACCACTTCAGCTCATTAATCCGTTGGGCTATCTCGGGTACTCTGGTTCTACTGCGGATATCCTCATTTCTAAGTTTATCACGCAAAGAAACTCCGAGCATAGCCCTCTCCATAGCTCATTGAGCAAACTTGAGCTTCCTCATCCGGCCAGCAGTGAAGGACCACGTCTCAGTTCCACAGGTCATCACTGGCAACAAGCACTGGTTATATAGTCTCGTTTTCAAGTTTTGAGATATACCTGACGAGAAGATGTGCCGTAATTTCCCGAACGCTGCCCAACCGAGTTGAATCCGTCGATTGACCTCTCGGTCGAAGTTGGACTTACCTAGTCGGACATACTCGTCAACAACTTCGAGCTTAGTGCTCCCAACAACTACCGGCATAGGTGTGACATGGACATTAAACATGATCTTTGTTTTGTCCATGTTCATCTTAACACCTATCCGTTGGGAGACACTATTGAGGTCATTGAGTATAGTGCTTAGGTCCTCCAGCGATTCTGCCATAAAGACTATATCGTCTGCAAATCGAAGGTGAGTGATGTACTCGCCATTGATGTTAATACCGTATCCTTTCCAGTCCAGTAGCTTGAAAACATCTTCCAATACAGCGGTGAAGAGTTTCGGGGATATATCGTCGCCCTGTCTTACACCACTCTGCAGTTGGATAGGTTTCGTCCTCTAGTTCTGTACTCGGATAGTCATCGTAGCCCTACTGTACAAACACTTCAGCACTTCGATATACCGATAGTCAACTTGGCACAGCTGAAGGGACTGTAGCACCGCCCAAATTTCGACGGAATCAAAGGCTTTCTCATAGTGAGTGTGGTCTATGGTACTAAAGCCTTTTCGGAAACTAACTTATTCGGGAGGCTGGAAGTCGTCGAGTCTGCGTGTGAGACGATTCGTAATGACTCTAAAACAGCACATGATGCGGCTCAGAAGGGAAATCGGTCTGTAGTTTTTCAAGAGAGCGTTATCGCCTTTCTTGAAGAACAAGACCACCGCACTTCTGCTCCAGGCCTCCGGAGTAGTACCACCATGGAGGACGGAATTAAACAGCTTCTGAAGGACTTCAAGTAACGGTTTTCCACCCGCTGTCAGAAGCTCCGCTGTAATTCCATCCTCGCCCGGGGCCTTGCCGTTTTTAAGGTGCTGGAGAGCCATTCTAATCTCACTCAGACTGACGTCCGGAATATCTTCGGAATAGTGTCGGATAAGACTCGCTCTTGAATCGTTACTCACAATTGCGTGTGGCTCCAACGATGACGTGTGCAACTGCCCATAGAACTTCTCAATCTTACTCAAAATCTCAGGTGTCCCGGAAACGGTGCTACCACACCGACACCTTCAGCTTTGACAGTTGGCTCTTTCTGGGAGACAGATCTCTGGCAGACTTTGGAGCCTTGGTCCCGCTCGATCGCTTCTTTAACACAAGCTGTATTGAAGTTGAGTAAGTCTCGCCGCATGCGTTTGGAGATCTATTTCTTCAGTTGCCTGTATGCTGTCAAATCTGTTGAAGACTGCAGCTTCATTTCCCGTCTAACAGCCATGAGATTAAGAGTGTGATCGGACAGTTTTTGTGTTCTTCTGCGGCGGGTCTTGCAGATCTTAGCTCCGACCGCATGGACAGTTTCCACGAGCTTATCATTCATATCGTCCACTTCATTGCAGTCTTCCAGGCACTGAAAACGGTTTTGTAACTCGAGCTGAAAGGTTTCGGGACTTTGGACTAGAGCATGAGCGGGACGGAGTGTTGACTTCATTAGACGAGACCTCTCCAACTTAACGTTTAGGTTCAGTGTGCCTCTAACCATTTGGTGAGCGCTACCAGTTTTCACCCTCGTGATCACTGAGACATCACTGAACAGTTGTGGTCTGATCGTCATAATGAAGTCAATCTCATTTTTTGTCGAACCGTCTGAGCTCGACTAGGTCCACTTCCTGTTGGGCCGCTTCTGGAAGAAAGAGTTCATCATAAAGAGTCCCTCTTTCTCCACGAAGTCGGCCAGCTGCTGGCCCCTTGGGTTCCGTTGCCCTATTTCAAATTTCCTTACTTTCAGCTCACCGTTCTCTCTTGTGCCTAGTTTTGCTTTGAAGTCTCCCATTAATACCGTATAGTGGGTTTTGGAGGAATGCATGGCTCTAGAGATATCGTCATACATTTCCTCCAACTCTTCATCGGGATATGCCGAGGTTGGTGCGTAAACCTGTATGACCTTCAGCGAATATCGTTTGGTGATTCTGAGTATAAGGTACGCAACCCTCGTCGACACACTCTCAATCTTTATAATGTTGTTAACGAGAGACTTGTGGACGATAAATCCGACACCTCCTTGGGACAGATGGTCGCCCTCCCGGTGATAGAGCAACTTGCCGGATTCGAGGATTACCGTGTCCTCCCCCTTTCTTCCTTTTCCAAAGCTGTTATGTGCAAAGTATTTTATTCTTTTGTTGTTTGAAGGTGGCTTTTATTATTATTATAGGTTATAGGTTTAACTTTTTTGTGTTTTTTAATGTAAACAAATTAACTTTTTAATCATAAACATGGTGTTTAGTGAAGTAACGCCAGATTCTATTAAATATAATAAAATCAACATAACCAAGTTCTATTTCAATTAATGAACCTTTACTATGGCTACAGGAAGGCTCGCGTTACAACGCGTTACACATCGCAGCAAAAGCAATGAATGCGGAGATTTGCAATTTGATTCTGACAACAGTTGGCAATCCTGCTTTCGTGCAGGCCCTGTACGGGATGGATGCGGAACCTGAATCTTGTAAGGTTAGTTTAAACGAGTTATTTAAATATTATTGACGATATTCTTTCGATTGTGTTAGATCACACCTGAACTTCCAAACAATGATTTATTATAATAATAGGTCTTTACCTATGAAATTGTCGTTCTGCAGTACTGGCCATTTCAAATCAAAATAATTTTTGATTGGCTAAGAATTCTAATTTCAAATTAATTTTATTTTCAATTTATGGATTTTTTCTTCAAAATAAGGCTTTTGCATTGAGTTATATGTACTACGTACTAGAGAAGCTTTTCTAAACAAAAAGTGTGTACTATATGTCTTCGCGCATGCGCGGGAGATAGTTTAGTCGCGCATGCGCAGTTTATTTAAGCGCGTTGCGCCTGCGCGGTCAGTTTATATAAAGAAATATATTTTTTCATGATTTTTTCTTTTGTAATATTACGATATTATTACCTATTTATTCACTTGAACAACAAATAATTTTACTTACTTGACTACTGAATTGTTATTTACGTCGAGGTTTAAACTTTAATTTAAATCTTGTATTATTAGCGCCGCTCCACACTGCATGAATATTGAAACCATAAACAACTAGTAGATTGAAACCACACTAAATAACACACTATACGGATTGCAGTACAGTTCAGTTGAACATAGTGTATGTTCGGAATGGGCAATCTAGTACGTAGTACATATATATCGATGGTCATTTGTTTATTGATTAGCGTTATGTTTTCCTCGCATTTGAATCGTTTTTGTCATCATGGATACGTTAAAAGTTCGAGTACATATTGAATAAAACAAAATTTACGAATTTTAGTAGTTTCGGGTGCTTTACAATACCCAACTGCTAGTGATAAGCAAAGTTACTAATGCGAGAGTATGCCTTGTGTATCATTCTCTAAAAGACCTATGTCCAGTAGCGGACCTAAATGACACTTACTTCATAACTTAATAGATTATCTATTTACTTCTTCCATGGTCTGGAATGTAATAAAGATAATATGCTTTAAGTAGTGAAAAGTTGTGCCTTTGCAGGAGTTCTCATCGATCCTAGTGGATCGATACCTCAACACCCCGGACAAGGCGATGAACGAGACGCCGCTTCACTTTGCCGCCAAATTCGGCGCTGAGGCCGTAGTTGACGTGCTCACTTCCTTCCCGCAGTGCAACAGATATGCCACCAACAAGTACGGCGAGCAGCCCAAGGACGTAAGATATCTGAAATCGCTAATTTTAAATTCATTGAAACTGTATTATGTTGAATAGTGATTTTTTTCCAGTCTTTGTCTCTGTAATTTTAATACAGTTAGTTTTTCTAAGTTAGTGTTGCAAACCAACAGTCGACTAGATTTCTTGATCAATATTTAAAATAAAAAGTGACACTGGACAAGTGCAATAGTTAAAATAGTAATTTAAAAAAAAAACCTGACTGCCTACCAAATGTTTACTGAAAAGGGAAAAATTTTATAGTCTATGTCACTCCCACAGTTAAGACGAATCTAACGACACCTCATATTAAATGAAACTAATTTTTATGAATTTTGTCGCGATTAATTTAACTTTAATTCCCGATGTTTCGAAGAAATCATTATTTGACATCTCATACGTTAAAATCCATCAAGCCGTTTAGGTTATAGTGCATGCCAAAGAAATAGACATTCATAGATACATACATATTAACGAAAAACATTACCCTCCTTCTTTCGCAGTCGGCTAAAAACAAGTATCACTTGCAGGACAATACATGAGTCTCTTAAAGAAATCTTATGACGTAGTCAATGACACTTTTAAGTATTAAATCCCTATTGGAACCATTGTTTAATATTATTGAAGCTACAGAAGCATGAATCCGCCGCGTGAAGTTTGTCAAAGCCACGTTGCATTAATCTGTGTACGTGCACAGATAATCTGCGCTCGCGCGTCGAATGCTACGCCGGAAGTGGTGCGCAGCATCCGCGGCCTGCTGCAGGAGCGCTTCTACGTGCCCGTGCTGCACGCCGACGACGAGAGCGCCGCGCCCACCGTCGGCCTGCCCTTCACCCCCGCGGACCCGCCCGTGAGACCCCTGCCCTACATACCTTACTTCATTTTACTAATAGTGGACTTTTTTTAAAACTACCTCCACACCATGATTTTCTCCTGTATTGAAGGCAGTTTACATACATTAATTTCACAAGGACAAATATACAGACCCGGAACAATTATTTGTAAGCCATAAAAATACTTGTTCCGTGCGGGATTCGAACCCACGGCTCTCAGTGTTGCAACTCATTACTAAGTGACTGCGCCACGGAGCCGCCAAACTGTCGTTCATTGTATAATGTCAACGTAATAAAACCCACCCCATATCATCCCGTAAAGGTCGGTAAGAGGCGACTGATGGAGAGAAACAGAAGACTGCCAACAGTGTCTTCTTAATAACAACTCATCAATAATTAAAACAATATGATTGACAACCCGCTAGCTAAGAATAGAATAGAATATAATATTTTTTTATTCCATATAGATCACATGTGTAATTCTTATTGAAAGTCATTTTTTACTTTACCACTGGTTCGAAAAAAAACCTCTGTCCTGAGAAGAACCAGCAAAAAACCCAGCGGGACTTTTTTAAAAAAAAAGCATATTTTACATTAATGGTTGGTAGATACAAAATTTATTTAAGAGACAGCTTGAAAGCGACCACCTCATTCCCAGGGGTTATTATCAAATATGTATTCATTTATACTATAATAACCCTTTTTATACAGTTTCAACTTAACAAAACATTTAAACTTGGTAATAGAGAGAGCCTGTACACTTTCTGAGACCTTGTTGCAATAGCGTATACATTGCCCCAATAATGACTTACTGACTCTGTGGAGTCGAGAAACTGGTATCACTAGCTAGTGTTTGTTCCTAGTGTTTACAGAATGTACATTACTTTCTTTACTAAAACTACCTTTGTTTTTGTGAACATATATTAAATTTTCGTAAATATACTGAGAGGCCAAAGTTAATATATTTATTTCTTTATATTTATCTCTAAAAGACTCTCTCGGTTCTAGGTTGTAAATAGCCCTCTTCTGTAAAACAAAAATAGTCTCTGAATCAACCACATTTCCCCATAGCAACATCCCATAAGACATTATGCTATGGAAGTAACTGAAATAAACTAATCTAGCTGTCTCGACACTAGTGAGACCTCTAATCTTTTTTACAGCATAGGCTGTAGAACTTAGTCTGCTTGCTAGTTTGGACATATGGGGGCCCCACTGAAGCTTTGCGTCGAGAGTGATGCCAAGAAAAAACAGTGGATTCAACAGAGCTTAGTTCTCTCCCATTTAAAAACACATTGGTACTCAGATTTTTAACATTCGTTTGATGTAAATTTAATACATTTAGTTTTATTTCTGTTTAAATGTGGATTATCAACGTTTAACCAATGCACTAATTTTGATATAGCATTATTCACTTCATCACATTTAAATGATTGACGTTTAAGTTTAAAAATCAAGGAAGTATCATCAGCAAATAATACAATATCATGATTATCCCCTACAAGAGAAGGTAAGTCATTAATATACACTAGAAATAGGAATGGGCCGAGAATGGAGCCTTGAGGGACACCCTTTAGTACAGGTGACCCGGAAGAACTTTTACCATTGATAATAACTTTCTGCATTCTATTACTTAAATATGAAATAATAAGTTTAAGCGCTGTGTTCTTGACACCATAGTACTGTAGCTTCCTGATTAATGTCTCATGGTGAACGCAATCGAAGGCCTTGGAAAGGTCACAAAATATACCCAAAGCATCCTCTGAATTCTCCCATCCACAAAAAAATATGTTTAATAAGCTCAACTCCAGCGTCAGCTGTCAAGCGACGCCTTGTAAAACCCAATTGATTTTTATGAAGCAATTTATTAATATTAAAGAAACTTAACATCTGATCTAAAATTATTTTTTCAAAAATTTTACTAAACGTCGGTAGTACAGAAATTGGTCTAAAATTGGCGGGGTCTAATGTACTACCAGATTTAAATAAAGGTATGACTTTACTATGTTTCATTAAATCAGGAAACACCAGATTCGACGCTTGTATTAAATATAGTGGCTAGATGAGGTGCTATTATAGATAAAATAACTTCAACGGAAATCCCCCATAAGTCTGCCGTTTTCTTATCATCAATAGTTTTAAATTTTTTAATGATATCTTTTGGCAGTACTCTATGGAATTTAGAAGTATTTGAACAAGCCTTTACATTTTGTTTAAGCAATGATTCGGTGACAGTAGGAGAAGAATTTAATGATTTAGTTGTTAAAAAAGGAACATCAGTAAAATGTTTCTCAAAGCCATGATCAGATCGAGTTAAATTATTGTTAATATTTAATTGAAAACCCGAGTTGTGCGGTTTGACCTTGCCCGTTTCACTATTTATTATTTTCCAGGTCATTTTAATTTTGTTAGATGCAGTTTTAATTTTGTTACTTAAATGTAAAGCCTGTGACTGTGGAGCACACTTTAAATATTTTAGAATATGTTTTTATATAATCTCTAAATATAAAACTACTATATATGATCTTTCCTTATAAAGCTCATATAACTTTCGCCTACTTTTATATATTCCTACTGTCGCCCATTCATTAAATGATTTGCGACTGTTAAAAAAGAAAGTTTTAGAAGTAAATATCCTACTAAATTCACAAGTTATAGTTTTAAATAACGCACCATACAAATAATTAGCATTATTTTTAAATGAAAGTGATGGAAACCTTTTTATTATATTACTTCTAAACCTCTCCAAGCGATGTTCATTCAAGCATGGCACCTATGGCTATAGTAAACATCCCTTCTATGAGGCAATCTTAATAAAAATGAAACCTGCAGCTACCTATATGCTATTTCAGATATTCTCTAACTCCGTAACTACACGGCAAACATTTTAAAAATTTCATACACTGTTATGGTTAGAAAAATGATTTACAACATAAAACAGGTGAAAACTATATTTGAAGTGAAAACTACTTCAGAATCGATGTGATTTGAAACTTGATGAAACGAAGTTTCCTATTATCTCGGTCTCCTCTGTGGGCGGTGATGTAGATGATTAATATAACTTTTAACTGTTAAAATAAACATTCAAAAAAATTAACAAATTTACTAAAAAAAAATTAACCATATTGAATAAAATTATCTTAACCAATCTAAACCAATCAAAATTATCTTAACTATTCAATTTTTTTATTAAATTCGTCGTGTTTAGGCCATCTGGCGTCTAATTTACGTACTGCCTTCAGAGTGAATCAATTTTTGTTCGATAAAATGACTACCTGTAAAATTAAGTAGATTTTACGCTGATAAAAATAATTATGCTTAAAAGGTATAAAAATCCAGTATTATTACAAGATCAAGACTTTCGAACTTAGTCCTCAGAAGTGACAACGCATCTGCAATTTGTTTTTTAATCAGAGACATGTAGATGCTTATGGGCCACATTATATATTTACTATCAGGTAAAATGTTAAAAAAAATATCTGGTTAATATTTCATATAATAACATGCCTTTCATACTACCGGAAAATATTTTATGGTTATAGCTTAAAAAACGAGAACACGAACGTAAAAGTTTTTTCCCCGGTGATTAAATTATTTAATTTTTTTTTATCTCAATTAATATAAAGTGTTTTAGGAACCGATTCTTAATCGAATCTGTTCCTAAAATAAAAAGTCTAAACCAGCAATTTAGAATGAAAACTGTGTCACAGCTGTGGCAAACACGGTAAATAAGCTATGCAGTTGTATTTTCATTTACGACATTTACTGTTTTTATCTGAAATAAACTTCAAATTACATCTAGCAACTACGCACATACATAATGACAGCAGTTTTCTTAGTCACATTAAACAAAATCAGTGTTATACTGTCGAAATCAACGTTTGTGGTTAACAAAACAAAATTATTTAAAATATGTAAATTTTGGCCTCTTCGCACGTTCTTTATTAGCTTCAGTGATTTCTTTTTTATATCCCGCTCCACTCCATGATTTCATTCATTTTGTATATTTTTTGTACTTATTTTTTCAAAACGTATTTTTTATATACATGCAGGCCACGGTGATGCGCTTGCATTGACGCAGCGCACATCATGGCTAGTCGCAGTGTAATGTTAAAAGGTGCCAATGAGACGTGTTGTTCAGTCTAATTATATAAGACGTTAATTGGACTACTACTAACAACTACAATTATTAACATTAAAACTAGTGTTCACGCCTGCTCGCAGTCGCCTAAAGGATATAGGAATTACGGAGAATTGAGCGTAACTTAGTGCGCAATGTACTTATGAGAGGGTGCGTTTTTAAGTTCGCTGTAAGGAGTGGAAATAAAAATCCAAATTTATTTTTCCTTTTCAATATATTCACCTGCTACCTTAATACATTTTTCTGATCTTTCAATTAACTTATGTATACCCTGAAGAAAAAAAATGATTTGTCTTTGTCAAAAATATACGCTGAAACTGCTTCCTTCACTTCTTCCTCACTTAGAAACCTTCCCACGAAGTTCTTTTTTTAGTTCGGAAATAGATAATAATCACTGGGGACCAGGTCAGGACTATAGGGTGGGTGTGGCAAAATTTCGAAATCCACCTTCTGCAGGGCAGCCATCGCAACATGACACTTGTGAACAGGCGCGTTGTCGTGCAGAAGAAGGATTCCTTTGGTCAATTTTCCCCTTCTTTTCTTCCTTATGGCTTCCTTCAATTGTTCTAGGATTGAAGCGTAGTAATTTTCGGTTATGGAGACACCTATATCTTTATAATTAATCAATAGGATTCCTTCTGAGTCCCAAAAGACTGACGCCATGATTTTCCCAGCCGATTGTGCTACCTTAAATTTCTTGGGTGGTGGTGTGTCTTTCTTGTGCCACTGCATAGAGCCCTGTTTGGACTCAGGTTCATAATGGTGAACCCAAGTTGCGTCACCAGTAATAATTCGAGCCAACACTCCATCTTTGTCTTCCATACAGAGATCTAAAAATGCACGAGAACACTTTTGAGGCGCCGTGAGCATTCTAGGCTAGCATGACTAAAGTCAGCGCAAGATGGGTATCTTGCGCTGACTTTAGTCATGCCAACATGGTCATGAAGAATTTTGAAAATGGTTGTATCTGATACTCCAACCGTTTCTGCGAGCTGTGTTTTCTTTAGGCGGGCATCTTCTGATATTAATTTTTCGACTTTCTGAATAATTTCCGAAGGGGTCACCTCGATCGGCCTTCCTGGCTGTGGGTCGTCTTTACGTGACTCTCTGCCTTGTTTAAAGCCACTTGTAAACCATAGTTTTACTTGGACAAGAGTCTCCGTAAACGGATGACATCTCTTCCAGTATAGTCTGAACTGATTTTTCGAGCTTGATAAGGAACTTTATAACGGCACGGAACTCTATTTTCTCCATGTTTCACAATTTCTTCCCGATTGACTTGTTTGGTTGACGATAACTCAAAGACTAATGATCTAATTACTTCTTTTTTTTGCGCCCGAAGCAATTGGAAAAGGGCTACCCTTTATGTAGGGAGGCGGAAAATGCTTTACGCATACCGCGACAGCCGGTCTGTCCTGGTTATGCGGGACTCACTGCCTACCGGGGGACCTAAGTGGTACCCGCTAAAAACCGCCTTTGGGGACTGGCAACCAGCTGTTTAAAGCTTCTTATGCCGTATCGGAAGCGACCCTCTTTTGGGAAAAAAGGGCGCAGGCGGCTACGAGCCGCTGAGGGAATGCCTAGGAAGGCAAATTAATTATGAATAATTTAATTAGAGTTGGCCTGAGCCGCCAGGAGGCAGTTCAGGTCGTTTGACAGTTTATTAGGTGGGTCCGAGTGAGAGTTTCTCGGCCTGCGGACGCGATAGCGAGAGGGGGGTGGGGCTGCATAAGTAGCTGCCTCACGAATAAGATGATTGGAGTGCGACTCTGAGGCTTTGAAGAAGTTCTCAGAGAGTTTTTTAAGAAATTGTTGAATTGTA
Organism: Parnassius glacialis; assembly: GCA_033319125.1. Taxonomy (NCBI): domain Eukaryota; kingdom Metazoa; phylum Arthropoda; class Insecta; order Lepidoptera; family Papilionidae; genus Parnassius; species Parnassius glacialis. The sequence goes on along the minus strand of JAVANC010000024.1, from coordinate 28,193,076 downwards.
GGGAGCTCTAGGTCCCGATGAAGGTCGGCATTATGGACGTACCAAGGTGCGTTCGCAACTCGACGACAGAAAAGGTTTTGAACTATTTGGAGTTCATTAATAATTTTAGGGTCAGCGTGGGAAAAAATGGGGCCCGCGTAGGTCATGACTGGTCGTATACAGACCTTATAAAGGGTACGCTTGTTTCTGAGGGACATTTTACTGTGTCGGCCCAACATGCTGTTAAGCCTACTCAGGTAAAAACGTGCGTGACGGGTTACTCTTTTGACGTGGGGCCTGAAAGTGAGCCTTGTGTCTAGAGTGACACCTAAATATTTGGCAGACGTATGCCAGGGGACAGGGGTCCCTAGCATACGTATTGGTGGAGTGTTTTTGAGACGGCGTCGTTTATAATCGAAGTGAACGGTGGAGCTCTTCTCCGGGTTCACATCGGGATTTTTTGAACCAATCTCCTAGGTCATCAACTGACTTTTGGACCTTGTTCCGTATGAAGGGTAGCGAGATACCTTTACAGTAGAGAGCAGTGTCGTCTGCGAAGAGGGAAAGCTGAATACCTTTCGACGGGATGGGAATGTCGTTGGTGAACAGGATGTACAGCAGAGGAGTAAGTACTGAGCCCTGAGGGACACCAGCTTTGATGGGGCGCTGTGAAGATAGCGTACCTTCGTGTCCAAAACGAAAGGTACGATGCTTTAGATAAGAGGCCACGAGACGTACTAGACGATCAGGGAGATCTATTTTGTATAACTTGTAGATAAGGCCTGTATGCCAGACTCTATTAAAGGCTTTAGCTATGTCGAAAAATACCGCGATGGTCTTATGACGACGAGAATAAAAACCGCTGAGGATATATTCCACAATACGGTGAACTTGTTGGGGACATGAGTGTTTCGCTCGGAAACCGAATTGATGGGGAATGATAAGAGGGTCACCATCTGTGGGAAACAGATGGCGCCTCATGCGAGTTTGGATGACTCTTTCGAAGAGCTTGCCCATGGCCTTGAGGAGGCTAATGGGGCGATGACTGGAGGGGAGGTTGAGAGGCTTGCCTGGCTTCGGAATACCAATCACAGTTGCCTCTTTCCACGTAGTGGGAAAGTAACTAAGGTTGAAGCAGGCGTTGAAGATAATAGATAAAAAGGTTAACACCTGTTCAGGAAAGTGTTTTAGGACTTGGTTGGAGATGCCATCCGCGCTCGGAGCCTTTTTGGGCTTAAGTCCTTTGATGAGGGATGAAATCTCATCATTGGACACAGAGATAGGTTCGGAGGCTGTAGGGGGTGAGTTCCGGCGGCGGACCTCATCCTCCACTGCCTGGACGTGTGAGGGGTCCGACGGGTTGAGAGCTAGGAGAGCATTGTGCGGCAATGCTGTCTGCAAAGCACTCAGCCTTTTGCTCGTCCTCGAAGGCAACCGTACCGTCGGGACGGGAGAGAGGGGGAGTGTGGGTGATAGCGTCTATGCGGAGGGCTCTAGCCATCTGATAGTACGCTGTATGAGATGGAGAGATATTCTCCATGAGTTTACTCTTTTCGAGGTCTCGAAATTCAGAGAGGCGGAAACGGAGTTCTCGTTGAAGACGATTGGCCGTGCGCCTATATTCGGGGGTGGGATATTTTGCTGCTCTCCGGAAAGCAGCTTTCTTGGCTTTTAACAGGTTGCTAATATGTAGGGGAAGCCCAATATTGTTAGCAACCGGGACGACCCTTTCGTTCTCTTTAAAGGAGGATTTAATAAGGGTGGAGAGTGAATCGACCGCGGTGTCGATTTTTTCGGGACTGTCCAAGTCCGACGATAGGGAGATGGTAGAATCCTGTGAGTTCAGAGCTTTAGCTAGGGACTCCTTGAATCCCTTCCAATTAGTGAAGGTTTTCGTGTGTGTTGGGGGAGGTGGCTGATGGCCAAGAATGAGGGAGTGATCGGATCCTAGATCGTCTAGTGTCTCGATTGCCCTGAGGTTGAGAGAAACTCCTTTGAGTAACGCAAAATCCAGTACATCGGGGGCGTGATCGGTGTTATCGGGAAAGTGAGTAACACCGAAGGGACTGTGGACTGTAATATCAAGAGACTGCGTGATATTGAGCAGTATCTTGCCACTAGGTGAGGTAGTACGGCATGTCCATTCAGTATGCTTGGAGTTAAAATCTCCAAACATAATGACTGAATTGCCTAAAGATAAAATAGCCTCAAAATCTTTTTTAAGGGGATGGGTTCCTGAAGGGATGTAACAGGAGGCTATGAGGATGGACTGATGTCCAGTCATAGCTAACCTGCATACCGTGGCTTCCATGTTGGTAAGCTGCGGAGTAGAAATGGGCGAGCAGTGAAGTGTCTTCTTGTAATAGGTGGCCGTTCTGCCGCCTCGGCGGTCGGGTCTGTCATTACGAAGAAGAGAAAAGTTTTTAATGGAAAGGCCTTTAGTGTCCTTAGTTTTGAGATTAGTTTCCTGTAGTAGGAGGAAATCGGCTTCACGATTTCGAAGAAAGAGCTTAAGCTCTGGGAGGTTATTTCGCAAACCGCGAATATTAAAGGATACAAGCGATAAACCCTTAGGTTTGATACGACCGTGAGACTTTGGTAGAGCAAACTGCTCTGTCATTGTGAAGTTAAGTTAATTAAGTTAACTTAACTTACAGCGAGCACAAAAGATTATGATGCTCTGTAAGAGCGAGGAGATGGTCCTGAGGGGACCGTCTCCTCACAGCGATTTCCCCAACGTCGATGTTCCTAATAGCGGAATACATCGTTTTTAGGTCATCAGCCATTGAGGGCTGTGATTGTTGTAGGGCGGAGGTTGTCCGCGGTGGGTCTGCCTTTTTGGGGCCCCAGGGAAAGACTGGAGGCTGCGTAGGCTTAGAGAAGCCCGGAGGGGGCCGAATAATGCCCTGCCTAGGGGGACCCTGAGAGGGTCGAGAGAAGCCCTGGATGGGCTGAGAAAGGCCCTGACGGAGCCGTTGGTGATGAGCCGGGAATGAGCGGTCATTGACCGGCGGTGGAGCTTGCTACTGGGGCGAGGATGAGGTGCGCAAGGGCAGCCTCTGTAGTTTGCCGGGTGGCCTGTTTGTTTACACAAGACACATGCGGGTGGGGATTCGGCGTCTTTGGGCCGAGGACACTCTTTAGTGTTGTGGGGTTCAAGGCACTTAACGCACCTGGGTGGGGCGGAGCAGTTGGCCGCCGCATGACCATATAGCTGGCAGCGGTGGCACTGCGCCGGGAACCCGCGCCTATGTGGGGGCTCAACCCTCACTCGACAGGCCACACACTGTGTGTACCTGCCGGAAGATGTCTTTTGCCTCCGGCACGTTGGTTAAAATGACTAGGGCAAGAGAGAACCTCTGGCCCGTTCTGCTGTGTATTTTGTGCACAGCTTCTACGGGGAAACCTTGGGACTTAAGGTCCTCAAGGATTTCCTCGTTCCTCGAAAATTCGAAGGGGACGCCTCGGATGACGGTCCTGACTTTACGCTCTTCCGGAAGAGCGTACGTATGATAAGAAACTCGTTCGGCTGTGAATAGCCTGGTGAGTTGATGGAAGTCATCGATAGAATTGGGGATGATTTTAATAGTCTCCCCGAGGTTAATTGTGTGGTCATATTTAATGCCTGCGTCGTAGCAGGTTTTCGACAATTTGGTGAATCTTGCCTGTCTCTTAGGAAGACAGGGGGTGGGACTTGCTTCTTGGCAATGACTGGGGCACAGCGGGAAGCTGGCTTTGAAGGTGGGGCGATGTCCATCGACATTAGGGGAGCCTTAGCAGCAGCGGGGGCTGCGGGGGCAGAGACGGCAGTGGGAGCTGCGGGGTTTGAGGCAGCAACGGGCGCTGCGGAGGTTGAAGGAGCGGCAGGGGCCGCTGAGACGGGAAGTGTGCGATTTTTCGCGGTGAGTTTACCGCCGCGCTTTGAAGTAACTGTGGTGTAGGATGAATCCCCGGTTCCGTCGGAGTCACAGGACTCCGATGAACCGGTGCCAGAATTGGTGGCGGGCCTCTTCCGGGAGCCCGACGCAGAGGACTCGGACTTGGAGCATGCGTACTCCATATCTAGTGGGGCGAAAGAGTTCTTGGACTCTAAGTAGGCCGCTAAAACGGGCGGCGGTTGAGCTGCCTGAGGGGCATAGGAGGCAATAGTTGCCACGACTGCGGCGAGAGCCGAATTATCCAGTCTATTAAGGCCTTCAACAGTGGACACTATAAGGTCTTGTTTGGACATGGTGCTAGGTGGAGACGTATTTGAAACGGAAGGGGCTGGAGGGTGCTGTTCTGAAAAGAACAGAGACGTTCTGTGCCTAAACAGTAAGGGCGAGATCACCGTTCTCAAAAGAACGGGACGTTCTTATTCAAGGAGTAGTGCCCTCTGAAAAGAGCAAGTAACTCCCTAGAAACAGTATACACGTACACGTTATACAATTAAATAACGAAAACAAAATTATAAATAGTTAACAATAAAAATAACAGTAACAAGCGGAGGTCAGTCAAACCTCCCCGCCCGAAGACAGGGGGGCAAGAACTGATAGCAAACAAATGACTCACCAAAGCGTCGACGCTGTACAGCGCGAGCAGGACAGCGGAGGCGCGAGAGCGCGAGAGCACTACTGTACAGGGACGCATGCGCGGACTACCTGGACACGACCGCTCGAGAGCGGTGCCACAGGCGGAATGTTATGATCTAATTACAATAAAACCCGGTATTTATACTAATAATGGGTTGCTCAATTAGCACGTAATTCAGCGACGTCCCCACTTATTACCTACCTACCCATTCCGTGAACTTAAAAACGCACCCTCGTATAATAACGGTTCTATTGAAAGAATTAAAAGAGGTACCCAAATATAAACCATTTATTAAATTATTTACGAAGGCGGCAAAAATTTTAATTAACTAATTTATTAATACTCAGGGTTGTTTTTCTTAATGATTGGAGCTCTAACGTGCCGCGAATGTTCTTCGCCCGTTGGATGCCCGTCTTTTATTCTCACAGCCGACGCACTCCTGTGAATGGTTGTAACGCGTGGCGAGATGTCGTCGCGTGCTCGCCGTCTGCAACACTTGTCTTAACCGGTTCCGTTTGTGTAGGAGATCAACAGTGACCCGCTGAGTCCGCGGTACGAGATCCGTGCGTTCGCGGGCCCCATGGCGGCGCGCGACGCGGATTCGTTCCGGCGCCGCTGGAAGACGCCGCCGCGGCACACGTTCCGCCTCGCCGACACCGCCAAGGGACTCGAAGCCGTCGGCAGGTACACGCACATGCACACGCACACGCACACGTACACACACACACACACATACATACAATCGGCCTTGGAAATATTGGCGTGCGCGTATGTGTGCATTTATCGGGGAAGGCCTATGTTCATCTGTGTGTTTGTAATGGGCCATGGTGATTGAGGATTGAAAAGGTTCCAAAAGTATCAGTAATTAATTGGTTTTTGGTGGCGCTGACACCAGAACTAGAACTGAAACCAAAACCAAAACCTAAATGAGAACCGTAAGGCATCTTTATTGAACAAGTCCAAATATATAAAAAATAAAGATAAATAGAAATGGCATAAAGAGTTTGTCTTATTATTTGGAATTGGTATCTCAAAACAGATACCTTAACTGGGACTACAACAGGAACTATACTATAAAGTAAAATGTTTAGAAGAACCCGATCGTAGAACTGTAACTAATTTTGGAACCTTTTTTCAATCCCTTCTGATATAATAAGAATTATTTTATTCCATAAGTGTACATTTAATTATTGAAACATTAATTTTAAAGTATTATATTTACAGGAGTCTGGCGGAACAACTCAAAGTGGGCTGGAAGGAATACTGGCCGTTCTTAGACACCTTCACAGATCTTCGCACTCACGAAGGCTTAACACTGTTAGAAAATTATCTCAAAAGTAAATACGAGTGCGCCTGCTCCTTCGCATACAGCGATAGTTGCGCACAATCACAACACTCGCCTGACGATCTATCGTTATCTACAATAAGCTTAGGCAACCTATCACAAAACAGTCCTAGCAAAGACTCACCGCTCAGCCCCATATCGGATTTGTGTGCAGCAATGAAAACCTGCAAAATATCCTCGGAGAGGCCGCCTCATTGGAAGAAGACCGATCCGATCAAGCAGCGGCTCTGCAGACAGCCCAACCTGAAAGCAATTACCGTAACAAACGGAGACACAGCGCCACCTATCAACCACACGGTCAATCAACTGCTGTGCATCGAAAGAACGTGCCAAGTTTTCGCCAAGAGGATAGCAGACGCATTGGTGTTCTCTCTCACAGCGGAACCGGAAGTCGCTGGGGACTCTCTGAAATCAGAAGCGAAACATTTGCAGCACACAATGTACACTTATATGGACGACGAGAGGTTCCAGAAGATCAACTTTGCACTAATACATTCTCGGTTGGCTCAGTTAGTCGTGTTCAAACTCAAGCAGCAAACGAAAGAACTTGACGACATCAATAACCTGGTGGAGTTCCTGGTGAAACTGAGGTGTCCTAACGATGACATATTCAGTTCCGATGACGAACGGAAACCGTTCACGTACCGAAACAAAGTGAGGACAACAAACGTGATAGATGATCACGTAAGGTGTTTGGCTAGTTTCATATGCGAGGAAATAACGGAGACCGACGAGACAAAGGGCCCGGCGGTCTCAGAGACAGAGTGCTCGGAGATCTGGCAGAGGGCGAGCAAATGTCGCTGCGATTGGAAGATAGAGGTGTTCGAGAGGAACAGTAAAAAGAACGCGTCGTTCAGAAAAAACAGATCGACATTGTCCTCGAGCCCGAAAAGTGAAAGTTTTATTAGGAGGCTGATATTTGATCAAGATATTGGCAAGTACTCACTTAAGCTAATTTCTTTTAATTTGAATAAACTAGTTTTACGGGGTTTATCGTTTTAAATGACAATGTTTTGCGTCCGTACAATGTTCGCCTCAGAACCAACAGTGAAAAAAAAACCTTTTAAGTCAGAAATTACACATAATTGTATGTAAGAACAATAACTTCTGACGGACACTTCTGAAAACTTAGATATTTGCAGTTTTCATAGAGATTTTGAGGTTATGATTTATGTTTATGAAACATTATTATGTTATTGCCAATGTAAGCAGTTCAGTCTTAGCCTAGCATTTGTACGGTAAATAAAAATTAAGGATAAGAATTTTGGTAATTGTCAAATATATGTTAGTTCTTAGGCGAGTTTTAACATTGTCCTTTATTTATTTTTTATGCGCGACATTTCGGGTGATTTGCATCTCCCATGGGCACGGGGGGCACTTAGGTGTTTAACGTCAAATTGAAATTTAAATGAATGAAATTAAACACGATAAAATCCCTAAAAATAGTTTTATCTTATTCGTTATACCTTCTTTAAAACTGTCCGTAACTTCAATTAACTTAAAAATTAAAATATGATTTATTAGTAAAACAAAATGGCAGTATTAAAATTTAATATCTTAATTAAAATGTTTCCATAAGCTACCGACATTTACGTTTACTATTATAATGATTGCAATCTTTTATAGGTGTTAAAAAATTGTCTGCAATTTAAAAAGACCAAAAGAACTCCTGTGCTATACAAGTAGCTGTAATAAGGTTTCTCTTAGTATAGTTCAAAAACAGTCCTGAAAAACTTACTTAATGACAGTTATGCAATCCGACAACATCATAGTCAGTTGGTAACCATTTTTTTTATAGAATAACGGTGACGAATGAGAACAAAGGCCACCTGATGGCAAGTGGATGCTGTGGCCCATCATCATCATCATCATCATTACAGCCCTTCACAAGTCCACTGCTGAACATAGGCCTTCCCCAAGGAATGCTACAAAGCGCGATCCTGAGCCACCTGCATCCATCGACTTCCTGCATATCTTACCAGGTCGTCACTCCATCTGGTGGGGGGGACGCCCTACACTTCGTCCACTGGTACGAGGTTGCCACTCGAGAACCTTTTTCCCCATCGGTTGTCGGTTCTTCGAGCTATATGGCCGGCCCATTGCCACTTCAGCTTACTAGTCCGTTGGGCTATGTCGGTCACTCTGGTTCTACTGCGGATATCCTCATTTCTAAGTTTATCACGCAGAGAAACTCCGAGCATAGCCCTCTCCATAGCTCGCTGAGCGACCTTGAGCTTCCTTATCCGGCCAGCAGTGAAGGACCACGTCTCAGTTCCATATGTCATCACTGGCAACACGCACTGGTTGTACAGTCTCGTTTTCAAGTTTTGAGGTATACCTGACGAGATGTGCTGTAATTTCCCGAACGCTGCCCAACCGAGTTGAATCCGTCGATTGACCTCTCGGTCGAAGTTGGACTTACCTAGTCGGACTATTTGTCCCAGGTAAACATACTCGTCAACAACTTCGAGCTTAGTGCTCCCAGCAACTACCGGCATAGGTGTGACATGGATATTAAACATGATCTTTGTTTTGTCCATGTTCATCTTAAGACCTATCCGTTGGGAAGCACTATTGAGGTCAATGAGCATAGTGCTTAGGTCCTCCAGCGATTCTGCCATAAGGACTATATCGTCGGCAAATCGAAGGTGAGTGATGTACTCGCCATTGATGTTGATACCGTATCCTTTCCAGTCCAGAAGCTTGAAAACGTCTTCCAATGCAGTGGTGAAGAGTTTCGGGGATATGACGTCACCCTGTCTTACACCTCTCTGCAATTGGATAGGTTTCGTACTCTGGTTCTGTGTGTGGCCCATAGACATCTACATTTAACGTCGATTAAGAATTAAAATGTAGTTGCTTTGTTACTCCTGAGGACAAAGATTGAATGGCTCACAGCCTGTGATACTATCTGAACCTTCCGACACTAGAACAGCAGTGCATGCACTGCTGTTTGGCGGTAAAAATAGGTAAGCGGGTGGTATGTCTTAGGCAAAAAGGAGTCCAAGCCCCTTGTCTCTTAGTTTTCCTTCTTAGATCTTATTGCATACGCGTAACATCTGTCACAAGTAAGTTTTTATATTATAGGGATTTAGCGACCACATACACCACAAAAGTGATGGTAAGTGAATGTGGCCATAGAAACTTATGTTTATCGTCATATAAGAATCAAAATGCACATACGTTGTCGCCCCTGAGGACTAAAATAGAATATCTTGTTGCCAGCTAAAAGGGGCTCCGGTTCTCTTCACCTCACCATGCAAAACTCAGCGGTAGCATACTATAAGTTCACGCTGGTATTATGTATGAGCGTGATCCTCCCCCGGTCTAGTCGACTATTTAGGTTAGGAAAAGTGACTCTTTGCTGTTTTATTTTTCTCTGTACATTTTTATATCTCTATTGATTATTAAGTATTGAATTGGTGCATTAAGCCTTAACTAGATAAAATATTTATGCCTTTCAAATAATGATTAATTAATTACAGGCGATGGTAAAGTACAGACAAACGAAGTGGTATGCCCAGTGAACGTAAATTCGCCAGCCGGGGACAGCAGTCCTGCACTTTATACTGTCAATATGGCAAAGTGTGAAGTTGTAGAAGCTGAGGTAAGTTGGTTCATTTTGCCATATTGATTTGTATTCATCTTGAGTAAAACTCCAATAAAAGAACTCTCATTATCTCTAAAATGATATAATAATCGACTATAATATCTTCGCTGGTAAATATTGGCGGCGTAAGGGAATCTATGGGATTCCTCCCTAATCATCGATTTGATATCGTAGGTGCCGTAAGACGGTGACTCAGGGAAACTGGAGCAGGAGGGTGATGACCGGCAACATCTTCCTAATAACACGTTAAAATAAAAAATAAACCGCAACTTTTTATTATTATTCAGGCCAACCTAGGCAGACGCCAAGCGTGGCAACTACTTGTATATATCCTTCCTATGAGGCAATCTATAGGGGAAGCCTATGTTCAGCCCTGGACTTTTGATAGACTAATGAAATGAATTCGTAAAATTAAAATTATGTACAACCAACTTCAGTATAAATAAATATAATTTAAAATTAAAAATTTTGTACAGCCGACTTCAATATAAGTTATTAAGAATAACTCAAAAATCATTGGTCTGACCTTGATTAAATTTATATGGAACCATACGAGAAGTACCAGCTTTCAAACAAAAAAGGAATCATCCAAATCGGTTCACCCAGTAAAAAGTTATGAGGTAACACATAAAAAAAATACAGTCGAATTGGAAACCTCTATCTTTTTTTGAAGTCTGTTGAAAATTAGTTTACTGCTTTTCTTAGCCCTTTCCATAAATGTAGTGAGGATTTACTATACTTGACATGCTTGGCAGGCGGAATGACGATTTCAGTACCAGATGTCTGCACTTTTGATTATTGCTTTTTATACCAAGATATTTTTATATTTTTTTTTATAGGATAGGGTGACAAACGAGTGTGCTCGTTTGTCACCCTATCCTATAAAAAACCCACTAGATGGAGTTTTTTTTATAGAAGAAGGGTGACGAACGAGCACACAGTCCACCTGATGGTAAGTGGTTACTGTGGCCCATAGACATCTACATCTATCCTCGATTGCGAATCAAAATGCAGATGCGTTGTCACCCGTGAGGACTAAGATGGAATGCCTCTTTGCCAGTAAAAAGGGGTCTCCGGTTCTCTACACTCACCAAACGAAACACAGCAACATTAAGTTGCTATTTTACGGTGGTATTCTGTGAGAGCGTGGTCCTTCCCCGGTCGAGCCGACTCATTCGTGCTATAACTATACTACTAATATAGCTGCAGCATGGCTCTACCATGTTTCTAATGATGCTTTTTATTTAAATGTAACGTTAAGTTACAGCCTATATACAACCTACCGCTGGACACAGGCCTCCTCTCATGTGTGAGAGGGTCTTTTAGTACAAGGAAGTGTTTGCCGCGCTGCCCGAATGCGTATTAGCGAAATATTTCAGATATGCCGGTTTCTCACAGTGTTTTTCTTCACCGCCGACCACGTACTAAATCCACACTTGAAATCGCATGGATCTAAGAACAGTGGTACTTCTGCAGTTGGATGAATAACTAGTCTGTGGCATATACCAAATGATTATAGCCCTATAACTCAGGAGCCATGTTAAATTTATGGCATTGCAAAAGTAGGAGAAGATCTTATTAATATTTTTTTAGACGACTATCTTCTTTTTATCTAGAACTTGTGTCCACTCAAAAACATAAAAAAAAATAACTTTCAATAAAATGAAAAACTGCTAATATAGTATAATATAATAAAATAGCTTCTGAAGTTGGGGTTTTAATTCTTTGATTCTCTTTGGCATAATTTTTGAAGCTATTAAATTATTTGGAAATTGTTTTTTTTATTGATTAATTATGATCAACAATTTTTTTTATAAAAATGTATATTGATTACAGATATCAGACGACGACTCGGTGGCTTCCTGCCAGTCGGATAGCGAGGAGGCCTATCTCACTGCCTCGGAGCACTCTGATCACTCTGACGCTGGTAAAGAAGATGAGGACAAACTAGAGGATGCCAGTGATCGGGCATTGGTGGAACCTTTTATATATGGGTAAGCTCCTTTCTGATACACTTGTGATAGAACCTATAATCTTAAATTCTAGGTTAAGTCTAGGAGTTAGGAGTCAATATCCTCTTGAGTTGGTACAATTCTCGTATTTATTTCTGTCCCCAGGCAGTATGGTACCACCATTGTGTTTCAGTTTTAATGAATTTATTTGTTTTATTAGTTTAACGAGCCAGTATAATTGCAAGGCAAGCCCTCTTTCTCCCTCTTAGCCCTCAGGGATGATAAACCTGTAGCATTTTTCGTAAATTGGTTGCCAGTGTTCATGGGAAACAGTAAGCTTTTTAGCATTCTAATGTTGAAAGGAAATCATCGAATATTAAGTGGACTAAGAGCTGATATTTAACCTGTTTGACGTCGACGTGCAAAAATTACAATTGTTAGGCAATCGTAATTTTAATTATTGGTTATTTCGTAATAGTATAGTATATATAAGAATAAACAATCAATAGAATTAAATGGGCTTTTAGCAAATTATAATTTAAAATCACATATATTAGGCCCTACTCGTAATGCATCGTGCTTAGACCATATTGTAAGCAATATAACAAATGCAGTAGGCAAAATACATGCGCTACATTTATCAGACCATGACACAGCACAAACGTTAGAATTCGTACCAACAATTTTGACCCATAAACTAAAACCACATTGTTTTATATTTATCAGAGATTACAACAAGGAATATATTATGAAATTCCGACAGTGTATTTCCAGTATCTCATAGAAAGATGTAATTGAAGACACGGATGTTAACTCCGCATTTAATAACTTTCATGAAACTTTAACAATGTTTTATGATGTCTGCTTTCCTACATTAAGAATAAAAATAAAAAAATCCAATTCCACAACAAAATGGATTACAAAAAGAATTAAAAAATCCTGTCGCACAAAAAGAAAATTATTGTGCTTATTTTTTAAAATAAAAAAAATAGTAGTAAGGTACACGTCAGGACTTACAGCAAAATTTTAAAATCTTGTATCATTAAAGCCAAAAATAACGCAAACAATAATTTTATTAATAAAGCTAAAAATAAGTGTAAAGCAACCTGGAACCTAATCAAAGAGTCCTCAAATGATTTACGAAGAAATTTAGACATTAATTCGATTTACAATAATGAAAAATTGATTCAGGATCCCCAAGAAATCGCAAATATCTTTAACAGCTTCTTTACAAATTTGACAAATAGAACGAATCTAAAAGATAATTTTTTCTCATTAAAAAAGTTAAATATTATAAATACCAGTATATTTTTGCAACCCTGCTCCGTTGAAGAAATTAAAAAAAATATACAAGGACTAAATGATACAAATTCGGTGGGTTATGATGGAATTTCTACAAAAATCTTAAAGTCGTGTGCTGATTTGATATCTCCAGTTCTTTTTTATATTATTAATATATCATTTGAATACGGAATATTTCCAAACAAACTTAAAATCTCTGTAATTAAACCAATCCATAAAGCAGGCGACCAAAAAGAAGTTAATAACTATAGACCTTCTTATCTTATCCCAATATTAAGCTAAAATATTTGAAAAAGCCATGCATACTAGACTTAATAGTTTCCTAGATAAATATAAAATTTTACGGGAGGAACAAAACGGTTTTCAAAAAGAAAAATCAACAACACTAGCTGCTTACACACTAATTCAGCACATAACGGAAAACATTGACAAAAGTATGAAAGTTACTGGTGTCTTTTTCGATATGAGTAAAGCATTCGATTTTGTAGATCATGAGCTTTTTCTTAGTAAAATTCAAAAATATGGCATAAGAGGGATTGCATTCCAGTGGATAAAATCCTATTTAAATAACAGAACCCAATGCGTTCAAATAACTAGAATAAATGAATTTGATGAACGAGTCACACATAACTCTAACTTTCAACCCACCACAAAAAGTGTGCCACAGGGTACAATTCTTTGGGCACGCCACTATAGCGGCGATAAGACCCCTCTTTGAGGAGTGGCTTGAGAGACGCCACGGCGTCCTCACCTTCCGCCTGACGCAGGTCCTCACCGGACACGGTGTGTTCGGGAGGTTCCTGCACCGAATCGGGCGGGAGGAAACGCCCGGGTGCTCCCACTGCGAGGATCGACCGGAGGACACGGTGGAGCACACCGTGGAGGTGTGCCCTGCTTGGGCGGAGCACCGCCGTGTCCTCGTAGCGGCGATAGGCGGCGGCGACCTCTCGCGTCCGGGCCTGGTCGAAGCCATGGTCCGGAGCGAGACGGAATGGGATGCCGTCACCACCTTCTGCGAAGCAGTGATGCTAGCGAAGGAGGTGGCGGAGCGGGAGAAGGAGAGAGCAGCAGCTTTCCTTCCCGGCCGCCGCGGGAGACGCCCCGGGCGTCGGGGGCTACGTCGTGGCCCCCGGCCACCGTAGGCGCGGGCCTGTGGATGGCGAGCAATGGGTAGCTCGCCGTCCGTCCGTCTAACGACGACAGGCCGTGTCGACGGCGCGTTTTGTTCCACGCGCGCCTCAAAAAGCTGTCAGCATCGTGAAGGGGCCCGCAAGGGCCGACGCCTGCCGGGGCTGCGGGCTGTTTGAAAGAGATACCGCGGCTCCGGAACGTAAGGGCACTGAAGGAACACGGATGGTTTTTAGTCAGTAAAAGTCTGACACTCCCTTCCGCTCCACCCAGAGCGAAAGGCGTCATTTGATGATTTTCCATCCGCAAAAAAAAAAAAAAAAAAGGGTACAATTCTTGGTCCTTTACTTTTTATTTTGTATATTAATGACCTTCCATTGGCAATCGATCAACATTGTACTCTATATGCTGACGATATATCAGTTATAATAACAGGTAAAGAAAAGCCTTTAGATTATGAACTCAAAGTTAATAATTAAATAAATGCCCGAATCTACTTAAAACTAAATATATCACATTTTGTACAAACCGCGCAAATATTCCTCCAATGAAAATAATGAGTCATAGCAAAGAAATTGAAAAGGTTGCTGATATAAAATTTCTCGGCCTTATCTTGGACCAGCACTATAGTTGGGCAATTCACATAAATTTAATGTGTGACAAGTTAAATAAATTTGTTTATGCACTCAGAAGACTAAGTAACTTAATAATTAAAGAAGCCGCTATCACAGCATATCATGGATATGTAGCGTCCGTGTTACGGTATGGGCTTTTGATCTGGGGCAATTCAAGTATTTTTAAGAGAGCATTTCTAATGCAAAAGAAATGTATAAGGGCAATCTGTGGATGTGGACCTTTCGATTCTTGTAGGCCACTCTTTAAGCAGTTAAAAATTATGACAAAAAAATATCCAAATTTATTTCAGAGGTGTGTTGATAATACAGATAAAAGATTCCCACATAGAGACCTAACAAGATTAAATTTTAGATTATGTAAAACTGCCTTTTTTCAGAAAAATTGTCCCATTATGTGTATAAAAGTATATAATAAACTTCCTGTTGAAATTCGAGAACTTCCATTAAAACATTTTCAAAAGAACCTAAAACAATATCTCATCCAAAACTGTTTTTATACTCTAGATGATTTTTATTGTTATAAACCAAAATGATAAGTATTTTACAAGACATTTCGTGTAAAATTGACTAAATAAATGTATATAAAATTAATAACTATTGACATGTACATTTGATTTGATATAATATGAATTTTTAATTTAGGACTTTTTCAACTTTTTTTTTAAATTAATTATTGACATCCATGTTGTGTGTGTTAAGAATTTTATACTTGAATTTATCATAAAATTATAATTAAACATATCTTTTTTAATAGAATCATGTACATTTAAAAATTATGTATTTGCATGCCACTGGCGAAAACCAAAAAAAAAAAACACCATATTTCTGGCAAATAAATTATTATTATTATTATAATAAAGAAAAGAAGTTATACAAGAAATAATATTAAAAATGTAATTTTTTGCAGCGAGGAACCGACAAAAATGGACCGATTGGTGTATGAAGCGATATTGCAGAGTGATGTTCCCCTGGAGCAATTTCCCAACGTGTACAGGTGGCGGCACACTATCTCACTATACCCACCTACAGAGAGAGAGAAGTAAGATTGATTTACTTATTTTTCAACTTTAGCAGCCTTAAAACAACACTTGGTTTATTGATTATTTGAGAAAGGGGAATGCCCACCGTTCATAGACACTTCGGCCATGGGTGGCCCACATATAAAAGCATATGGAAATGATAATATGCAATTAAAAGAATGAAATGATTAAAGAACTGACTCAAATAAAGTCCGAAATTTTAAGATATAAAGGTCTGTTTGTTAGGCTAATCTCCGAAACGGCTACACCGATTTCGACGGGGCTTTCACTGGCAGATAGCTGATGTTATAAGGAGTAACTTAGGCTACTTATATTTAACAAAAATAATTAGAGTTCCGCGCAACATAATTAAAACCCTAAATTACACGCGGGCGAAGTCTCGGGGAACAGCTAGTTTTTATAAGAAAAGTTAACGTTTTCGTTAACTTTCTCAAGATATTGTAAATTTCATGTATAAGTGAAGTATTAAATTTTTTGTGCAAAATAGTTATTAGATACAGAGAGATCTCGTATAAATAATATAAATCTTATTACATTGTGTTCTCAGTAAAGATACCGTTTAAAGTAGTTTAGTGTATTAAAAATGTGGTAATTTACTTCGCTCAATTGTGTGTTAAAAAGTTCGTAGTTTATTTTTAGAAGTTACGTATTAACTAGTTAACTATTTTCACTTTTCATTGCGAAATACATTCGCAAACAATTTGTATAATCTAATCCGAATCCATACTAATATTATAAAAGATTTATTCTAAAATACACATATTCTAAAATACACATATCGGTTCTTAACATGTTGCATTTTTAAATGTTTTACTTTTTTAAGTTGTTTCAATGTTTTGAGTACAAATGATACTGGGTTACGGATGTTCTCAAGTGGCTATATTCTTTGATATACGAGGGTGACATATAAACACATAGTTCTCCTGTTAGTAGATGCTGTAGCCTGTAGGCACCTGCATCTGTCATCGGTTAAGAATCAAAATGCGGATGCGTTGTCACCTATGCGGACTCAGATGAAACACAGCAGCATTACGGCCTTTATCTGGTCAAACTGACCTATTGTGCGATGTTATACGTGGTGTTTCTTATGTCCAGGTGGCGGCCAGGGCCAGGGCTGAATGAGAGTACGACGCATGCCTCGCTATCGCTGGCGAGTAGTCCTTGTGCGAGCAGTCCTTTTGTGAGCAGCCCTTTTGCGAGCAGTCCTTTTGTGGTCAGTCCTTGTTCGCGAGTGGGACGTGCGAGGTCGCGGTTGTCTGGCCGTTGCAGTACGCCAAACAAGGAACGAGATGACGACTCTGGTAGATCACTGCCTCTACAGGTGACAACACTTTTTTTACAATCTAGTTAAAGAACAATGGCAGAAATATAGTTGACAAAAATTATTGCGTCTAGAAATAAGTTACATATAAAATGAGTTTTATTATTTTTCTATGATAAAAATGTATTTTAATTAAAGCTACAAACATTTTTAGGAATATCAAATGACTTAAATCACTTTACTCTATTCAAGTGTTGCCATTTACTATATTCATACTATTTTCGTATAACTTTGTAAGACTACCAACACAACACACAAACACAAAATATTTTTATATTAAGTTATTATTAGTAATAATTATACTATCGGTAATAATAAAAATAAAAGTGATATGGTTGAAAATAAGTTCCTTACAAAGAACTTCTTACAATAATACATTATCTCAATCATAGTACTTAATAACAATTCCATTTAATGTTATGGCAACACTAGCTAAAACAAAATGTCACTGTATGACACAAAGGCCCTGGAGCCATGCCAGAAATATACACTTATAGTATGCAAATATAGAGATACAATAATCTAAAAACTCTCAACTATGTAGGATGGTACATTATGTTGAGAATGTATTAAGCTAACATCAAATAACCACAGAAAGCATGACTTTTCCAAGTGACAAGACATCCTAAAAAGGTTCAAATCTAAATATTTTTTTGACGCCTTCCCAGGACAAAATTCTTTGACAGAGTTATTAAGGGAGTGACTCTTAACATTTTAAGATATTTTTGATAGACGCTACCATTCCTTTTCAACTAATTTTATGTATGAAAGTTTGCCATTGTTCTTTCTTCATCTTTATCAGTTTTTATTAAATTTCTGGCTGCAGACCTTTTCAATAATATACGCAAATGTCTAACTGGAGGCAATAGCGGAGCCGTTACCCGCGCATTGGTGACATACGAGAACACAGTCCACCTAATTGTGAGTGAGTGCTATCCCATAGATGCCTACATCGATCCTCGATTAGGAAACAAAATGCAGACGATTTGTCTTCCCTAACGACTTATATACCCTCACGGCCCTCAACGCTGCAAGCTGCTAAGCCACTGCGCCAAGGAGCCGTCGGAAAACTAAGGTCGTAGGTTCGAATTCACCACTCGACAGCTGTTGTGAACCACTCCTATTATAAGACTAGTTTACATTTAATACAAAATATTCCCTTATATAATAGTAGTATTATATTAGTAAATTTAATAGCATTCTTGATATAAATAAAAATAAAATATCGTAGTATAATTTTCAGGTTTCGAACTGGCTTCGCGTCACTGGGCCAAATTCACCTCGCTCGGCCACGGCAACCAAAAACATGGGCCACAATGTAAGCTTTGGTTTCTGAGATATGTTTTTCTCACAGTACACTGCTCCAAGAAATAACAGAAACACGAAATTGACATTGGTGGTCGCCTTAAAGTTCATAACATTAACAAATATATTTCATTTGAATTGTAGTTAAAATTATTGTGAATTGTATCGATGAATAATTGATTGTACCTATATTAGTTTAACGGATTTTTTACTGTAACTTGTACTATATTAATATTGATAGGATTTTATTGAGTGATAATATTTCAGATAACGTCAAAAACAATTGTAGAGTTGAATGCAATTATGGTGCCTATGTGTAATAGATACAAGTTTCCACAATATGCGAATATTTTGTGTACTGTGTTATATCGACCAAAATATATGCATTTATGTTGGTGAATATTCTCATATTTTCTGGAATCTGAGTGCTTAAAGTATGTTTCTACTAACTGTAACTATGAAAAAGAAATAATTTTAAAACAACAGCAGATTTCCGTTGCTACAATGTCTTTATAAATCTGTTTGAATATATCACCTAATCTTCCATTTAAATTCGTTGTGAAATAAATAATGATTGTTTCTATGACATACAGCAATAAGTGGGAATGAGAAATATTGTGAATTTGGTTTGCTTTGATATTATCCATTTTAAAACTATTACATTTTAAACTACTTTGCTTAAATCATATGGTTATCATAGTTTATTAGCTCTCAATGTATTATATTATGTATGTTGTGTTCATGTAATAATCTCATTATTATATTTTATATGTTAGGTATCTAACATAAACATTAAGACATTGTTCAATGTAATTAATTGTTAGTTATATTTCGTTTTTGCATTTGTAAATGATTCCACATTGTTTTATTTTGCAAGTATTTGACAATAAACACCGTTCACTGCGTTGATTTGCATTTATAGTTTAACAATATTGTATGTCATATATTATTGTGATATTTGCCAAAAGTTAATAATCGAACGTTGCACAGAGATACATTTACGAATGTTTGTACTTTTATATCTAAATGAGAAAATAAAAGAAAAATGTAAAAAAGTATGTTTTATATACGTTTTAATTCACATACATATTAGAAAAATAAATTATGACTGGAATATTCTTTGGTTTTTTGTGGTAACTGTAATTTAATCCCAAAAGTTATCGTCTTCGGAGGTCTTGGGGAGGGAGATGGGGGAATTTTCTAACATTGAATGACTGTTGTAGTTGTCAACGTCAGCGGAAAAATCGTCAGGGTAATCTTTCTGATATTCATCAGTCTCATTTAAGGATTCAAGTCCATCTTGAGAGTTCACTAAACCTACATTAACACTGGATGCATCTTTAGCTGATTCTGTTTGAAAAATAGCATTTAAGGCGTCATTTTTAGAGTGATGGGCGACTAGCTTTGGGGAAGGACTGCTAATAGACTTGTTGGGAGATGTTTCTTCATTATTTTCTTTTAGGCTCGTAAGGAATTCTTTCATTGGTGCGATTTTTATTGACTCATCCGGTGAATTTGGTTTACTAGACTTTCTAGTAGGCTGCTCTTCTAACGACAAATCTTTAATTTCATTAATGATTATACTTTTATCTGGTTCAGTGTCTACTGGTTTCCTAGGACTATTTATTTTGGGACTTAATACTATTCCCATTGGCACATGCTTTTCCATATTATCTTGTGATATTATCAACTCCTGGGTATCTATTGAACTTTGTACAACAATCATTAAATCGTCTTGTGAGTCTCGTGTTTTAATATTTCTTGTTTGTGTTACACTTTCTACTTCCACCTTGAGTATATTTTTGTTAGAATCCAAGTGTAATGCGTCATGAATTTGTTTAGCAGATGTTTCACTTATACTATGTTCTTTTAACGTTTTTGATTCAACCATTTTGTTTTCCGTACATTCTTTTAATTCTTCAGTTGCCTTCATTTTGGTATGATCGGTAATTTCAGCCTTCTTATCAATACAAATATCGGAGGCGGATTTTAACTGGGCATTTTCCATTTTATCCTGCTTAGTTTCATAGCTATCTGACACAGGGGACCTTGGTTTTGAAATATCTGTTCTAGCTTGTTTATGAGATTTTGGATTATGGTACAATTTTCTGAATTCCGTTAATGGTGCCTCTAAATAATTCACATTTTGAATTTGTAAATTATTTTGAATTCTGTTCGCATCATCCAACTGTTTATCCAAGTTGATATATGAATCTGGTATCGGCTTAACCTTAACAGCCGTAGTATTTTTATTTGCAAAATGCGGCTCCATAAAATTATATTTAGTTTGATAGTCCCTGAGATATTTATCGAAATCTTTTTTTAAAGCCTCCTTTGTTACCTCTATATACTTATTTTCATCTTTGGTATTGACATTTTTTTGTTGTTTATGAAAGGAACTGTTGTACGGGATGTCTGAAACAAAAAGTAGTAGATTATAAATTGCTAAGTAGCAAGTAAGATGGTAAGACATGCAGGAAGTCGATGGATGCAGGTGGCTTAGGACCGTGCTTTGTGGCATTCCTTGGGGGAGGCCTATGTTCAGCAGTGGACTTGTGAAAGGCTGTAATTATGATGAATGATGAAGTAGCAAGTAATAAAAGTGAGAGAAAGAAGCTGTGAACGACCTCTATTATTTCGAAAAGAGTCTTAGATGGAGGAAAAAAACAATTCCTTTTTTTGTATACTTATTTATTGAGTGTGTAAACCCCGACGCAAGGTAATTTTATCATTACATTTTTGACTTCCACAATAGAGGTATATTTTAATGCTGTGCAAGGATCACGGAACAAGGCACTTAGATCCGAAAACCAATTATTTGTTTTAACATAAAATTTAGGTTCCGACAAATATTAAAAGGCAGAACTTATTGAAACGGGTTGGGAAAATATTTTGTAACTATAGTGTATGAAGTAACAAAGCCTTTTAACTTAGTGGTAGGGTTCTTTTTAGCCGCCGAATATAGCAGTGCACATACTGGTCCCGGACTGATGGGTAAGGGAGTCAGTTTATCAGAAGTGACATCTCATCTGCGGCCTGGTTTGGTTGAAGTTAATGGAAAACACCTAGACGCTTAAAACATCGTGAGGAATCCTGCATGTCTGAGAAATAAGAAAAAAATATATACTTCGAAGACGTGAAGTTCGCCAACACGCATTAGGGCAGCGCGGTGGACATTTCCTTGCCCTAAAACCCTCTCAGATGAGAGGGGGCCTATGCCCAGCTGTGGGACGTAAATAGGCTGCAACTTTACTTTTACCTAGACACTACAATACTCAAAACATCAGGAATGGAAAAGAATAGAATGATTTTTTATTCAATAATGATTATTTCACAATACTTATTGAAAGTCACTTTTTTATTTACCACTGGTTCGAAAAATACCTCTGTCCTGAGAAGAACCAACAAGAAACCGAGCAGGACTTTTTTAAAACATATTTCACGTTACAATAATTTTCTTTGTACAATTTTTAAATTAATTTTCATAGAACCAGCTTGGTGGCGATCACCTCATTCCCAGGGGATATTTTCATTCATATATTCTCCTTGATATTATATCTATAATATAAAAATGAATCGCTGAATGTGTTGCTAAGCGCAAATGTCGAGAGCAGCAGCTGAACCGATTTCGCTAATTCTTTTTTTATAACATTCCTTGAAGTATGAAGATGGTTCTTACGGAGAGAAAATTTTAAAAAATTGCATGAAAAAGTCTAAAAACAACACTTTTCTATATTCCCATACTAAAGATTCGTAATGATACTTAAAAGTCAATTTGAACTTTAATACCATACCATAAAGTTTAAGTGTTAGTGGAAGAATTCCGAGAACGCAAAACAATGAGGGCTAATAATCTTCCACTCGCCAGATGTCGCTACTAGCGACTGAGGTAAAGTTTTTTGTTACACAGTGTCATTTAATTGAGAAATTAATTTTAAATAATAGTTTATCATTGTCTAGAGTATTATATTAATATATAACACAATGCGTCAGTGGTTTGATTTTTAATTTTTTGCTCTGAACTCTTTTTTTTTAATAGTCGTCTTTTAGTTATATTTATAGTTTGGTTTATTCATTTCTAATGTAATTAATATAAAATATAACTAATAATACAGAAAGAAACCTTAAAGATTACATTTTCCTAAGAAATTATCGTCCCCGCTATGAAATCTGTCAAATATTTTACCTCACTCGAAAGTGGCGCTGCCCTGGTGGCAGAAAAAGTCGTGGATGCCCTCAGTGAGCGACGTTAGTATCGTATCGTATCGTATAAATATTTGTCAATATTTATACGATGGTAACATTGCGGTACGAATTTCGCCGGGTCAGCTAGTTTTCTTTAATAAAAATAACTTGTTTATTGACAAACTTTGAAAATGTTCTGGGATTTTGTTGTAAAAGCGTATACATTGCCCAATAAATTAATTACTGATTTGGTGGAGTCTAATAACTGGCATTACAAGCTTGTTTGTTGCTAGTGTTAAAAGTATGAACATCCTAATTCTTATCAAAGCTATTTAGCTGTTTTTATGCACATACATTACATTTTCATAAATATATTGCGGTGCCAAAGTTAATATGTTTATTTTTCTCTGAGGGATTCTTTACAATTCAAGTTATAAATCGCAGGTGTATTGTAAACCAGTTTATCACACTGTAATATATTCATAATCGTTATTTTTTTTCTTGGGAAAGAATGAGACAAGAAAAATTATTCCATACATAAAAATAAAAGGTTCTCACATAAATTCTGATCAATTTCGTCCAAAGCTTTATCTTTACTCAGTCGGAGGTTTTCATTGTTCACCTCGGACCTGCGCTTTCGAAAATCCATGTATGACTTCTCCACTGCCTCTGCTTCTATCTCCAACTTCCGAAGCCGAAGTTTAGCTTCGCGAAGCGTCGAATTCGGGCTCTTCTCGCGCAATGTGACACTCGTCTGATGTCTGACGCTATCTTTACTAAAAAAACGCAATGTTATTTTAGTTTTCACTACCGAACGAAGCCTGAATGACGTCGCTTCTTTAAAGATTTAATAATTTCCTATGCCTATGCCTTTGCTCACGCTAAATATAAAGGTTGATGAATTCAGTGTAAGTTTGTTACACTATGCTGATGGACCATTCATATTTTTAAGCCCAAAATAGCTTCCTATCACCAGTCTGTGAGGTGGGTGTCTTTGGGTTATGGTCAACATAACATGATTTTCCAGCATCTGTTGGTCGCTATAGTTCGATTTAGAATAAAGAAAGATTAAGACGGAATGCCTCGTGTCCAGTAAATAAAATCTCCGGTCCTCTACTGCACTCACCAGACGACATACAGCAGCATTAATCTGCTATACTGTGAGAACGTGGTCCCACCCCGGTCCAGATGACAAAATCGTGCTACAAACATAATATTATTAAACCAACATAATATATCTGCAGCATGGCTATACCATGTATAAAATAAACTTCCACTAAACTCATGAGCATTCTCACAAAATAATATTCAAATTAAAAAAGTGAATAATGCAACCGACATAGCCCAACGAATTGCCAAGTTTGTTACTCAAATATAATAAAATAAAAACTGAAAACATCACCTCAAAAGTTAACGTAGGAATTAAGTTAGTCCAGCTTGAGCAATGTAGAGCGTTGGGCTCATGAGCTAATTATAAAGATTATACATCTAGTAACCCTTAAAATTCGTACTTTCTTAACTTCTGTTTGGCCTCTCTTAGGACTGATTTCGGACTCTTCTCTCTTGTTTTGTTTGTTTCTAAGGTCGGCTCAGCATGCGAAAGCTTTCTGCAATCAAATATTTTTCATTTATTAAGGAATAGGTTTCATGCTTCACTGCTGGCCGTATGAAGACGCTCAAGGTCGCTCAGCGAGCTATGGAGAGGGCTATGCTCGGGGTTTCTTTGCGTGATACACTTGGAAATTAAGATATCCGCAGTAGAACCAGAGTGACCGACATAGCCCAACGGATTAGTAAGCTGAAGTGGCAATGGGCCAGCCATATAGCTCGAAGAACCGACAATCGATGGGGCGCCCCCCCCCCCCACTAGATGGAGTTTTTTTTATAGAAGAAGGGTGACGAACGAGCACACAGTCCACCTGATGGTAAGTGGTTGCTGTGGCCCATA
Organism: Parnassius glacialis; assembly: GCA_033319125.1. Lineage (NCBI taxonomy): Eukaryota > Metazoa > Arthropoda > Insecta > Lepidoptera > Papilionidae > Parnassius > Parnassius glacialis. The sequence continues at coordinate 28,168,754 of JAVANC010000024.1, read as the reverse complement.
GACATCTTCATCTATCCTCGATTACGAATCAAAATGCAGATGCGTTGTCACCCGTAAGGACTAAGATGGAATGCCTCGTTTCCAGTAAAAAAGGGTCTCCGGTTCTCTACACTCACCATACGAAACACAGCAGCGTTATGCTGCTATTTTACGCTGGTATTATGTGAGAGCGTGGTCCTTCCCCGGTCCAGCCGACCCATTCGTGCTACAACTATACTACTAATATAGCTGCAGCATGGCTCTCATGTCTACATTGTGGCGTTGTGACCAGTGTGGACTAAGATGGAATGCTTCCTTTCCATTAAAAAGGGTCTCCAGTTCTCTACACTCAATATACAAAACACTGAATGTAGTTTTTCCCCGATCGAACAGACCCACTGAAGCGTGGCTTTACTACGTTTCTTCACAAAACTCAGCTCCGATTGGTATTCAAACTCAAAAACGCGACGTATATAGTTACGTATTTTGACCAGAATTGCCTTCAGGTCACAGGTTATTCATCGTTTTAAAATAAAGTACCTACCTGTTATTGTCATTTTTGTGCGAATTAACGAACTGGTTCGTCGCAGAAGTTTTGGGTTGGGGCGACATGGATTCAACTGTAGTCGATGCCTCTTGCACATCATCTGTGAAGTAATTCAATTGGCTAATATCTACTCACTGTTTCCAGTGCACCAAGCTTTTTTTTAATACATGATAGGATGACAAACGAGCACACAGTCTACCTGATGGTAAGTGGTTGCTGTGGCCCATAGACATCTACATTTATCCTCGTTTGCGAATCAAAATGCAGATGCGTTGTCACCCGTGAGGACTAAGATGGAATACCTCTTTTCCAGTAAAAAGGGTCTCCGGTTCTCTATACCCACCATACGAAAATCAGCAGCATTAAGCTGCTATTTTACGCTGGTATTCTTTGAGAGCGTGGTCCTTCCCCGGTCGAGCCCACTATACTACCCACTACTATGTATACTACTACAGCATGGCTCTACCACGTTATACACAAGTAGCAAACACTACTCTAGCATTCAATAAAAGAATATTATATATATAGAAAATGCCGAACCTAAACAATAGGTTGTTCGGAAAGTAATTTCGTTTATCCCAGTAGAGAACTTAATGGTATTTTTTCACAGCCTACTTTCCTCTTAGCCCCGTAATCTTTATTTAAATAATTCATCTGTCTGTGTGTATGTGACCTGAACTCCTAAACGGCTTGACCAATTTTGATGAAATTTTGTGTGTGATTAAGTTGATTAGAGAATGGTTTAGATTCACAATTGAACCCGGTAGGTGGCGTTGTTGTCGAGATCCTGAAATCACCCGTGCGAAGGCGGGGCGGATAGCCAGTCATTATATATTTTGACAGATGATATAGCAAGGCATGCTTGTGAAATATTTCGATTGATTCTACCCAGTAATTTCTGGTTGGTGCCCTTTCAAATATGGAAAGTAAAAAGTAGCATTTTCGCCACATTTTACGTCTTTACTACAGAATACGTAAAAATGCTGTTCAAGTAAGACAAAAATTATCCTATATATTTTTTTCTTGGTGACAGAACGCCAGTGCAAAAACTGGTTTGCAAAATTTCGATCAGACAATTTTGATGTTAAAGAAGCACCACGTTCTGGAAGGCCAGTTGAAGATGATGAAGACACAACAAAGGCATTAATTGATATTGTTACGACCGCCAGTTGCATAATACGTCACATAACACGAGGATGTTAGCGACGATAAGTAAGAAAATAAATGTGTAGACATAAAAATCGATAACGCTCAGACTATTAATACAAGCAAGAAATAACCTTATGTCTATGTTATATTAAATCTTTTTCTCCTTTGGATATTGTTATCTTTATGTTATCTCCAGTGATCTAGTATTTTCAGGTTGAAAAAGTCGAATGAACCGGATTGGCCAAGAAAGTTCTATATTTCTTTTATCGACTATTAAAGTGTGTGCCGGGAGTTAATTATTTTGGGAACGCGAAAGTGAACTCTATTTCGGGAAGCGACTGTGAGAATTCGACTTACGACATCTGCAATTATTAAGGACCTCACCGAAGAAGCTTAACGATTTTTTTTTTATATAGGATAAGGGTGACAAACGAGCACACAGTCCACCTGATGGTAAGTAGTTGCTGCGGCCCATAGACATCTACATCTATCCTCGTTTGCGAATCAAAATGCAGATGCGTTGTCACCCGTGAGGACTAAGATGGAATGCCTCATTTCCAGTAAAAAGGGCCTCCGGCCACCTGCACTCACCAAGCGAAACGCAGAGGTAAACCTCTACTTCACGCTAGTATTCTGTGAGGTCGTGGTACCACCCAGGTTCGAGCCGGCCCATCCGTGCGACAGCAAAAGCTGCCGCGTGACTCTACCACTGTGGATTTTGGACGACGTAATTGTGTACTTGCTGTGTGTGTGGAAAATTACTTCCATTATTCATCCTAATCGGCATTTTTACTCAACCCGCACTTAATAATATATTCGGCGAATAACAACTCGTAGATCGCTGAGGGTACCCTATATAGTATATTATCTATGGCTGAGGGATTAAACTTTTTTAATTAGACCGTTTATGGCTATTTGAAACGCCTAGATTTAATCTCAAAGCTCGACATATAGGTTCCTTATGTTCCTACGGAAAGAAATTTGTGCCTTCGCTTTGACGATTGTGATTTGCTTCTCAAAAAAATTATCTATTTTTGAAGCACGACATCACTGCGGACGAGAAATTAGTTGTCTACAATAATGTTATTGTCTACAATAATGTTAAACGCAAGAGATTATGGAGTAAAAAAAGATAACCCGGTTCAAATATTTCGAAATACGAGAGCCGATATTCATCAAAAAAGGTTTTTGGCGGCATTTGAGCTTAATTCTGAAGTGTGATCAACGGGACAAATTGAATGATTTACTTAAAAAGAAAAGACCAGAATTGACCAAAAACGGTGTAGTGTTCCAAAAAGATTATACGAGATCTTGTACAAGTTTGTTAACTCGCTAAAAAGCTTTTCCAGCTTGGAAGGGACATACTACCACACCCGTATATACTCCAAATCTGGCACCTTCTGATTATTATTTGTTCTGGTCTGGTGATCTACAAAAAGCTTTACTTTAAGTCTGCAGGACGAAAATAATCGGGATCAGTTTCTTGCCAGCAAAGAACAATTTTATGAGCAAATCTTGCTACTGCCAAAAGGATGGTATAGGTATTGGTGATAGGATGGACAATACATAACTCGATTAAATATTTTATTCATTATGAAAAAATCATCTCTCATTTTCTTAAAGGAAAACGAAATCACTTTCCGAACAACCATTACTACAGACGTTAATAAAGAGCAGTGTTACCAGTGTCTTTTTCTCATCAGTGTGAGATTTGGTATAATTAAAGTTTATGTGGAGAAGGTGTGCAGGAGACTGAGCGTGAAAACCTGTATCAATGGCGTACAATCGTTAACGTTGTTATAAAACTATATTTTTTTATGTTGAGAGTTGCTTTTCTTCATTTTTTTGCGTTTCCCGTTGAGTCGACGAGCTCAGAGACGTTTTCGGCAGACAGTGGGGTATTGATCGTCGGCAAACCTTCTGCGCATCTTGTATGTACAATAAAAACTAATGAACAATAAAAGGCAACGTGAAGAATGACATTATTAAATTTTATAATTATTTTTATATTATTAGTACGGACTATTGTCCAATTACATTAATTATCAATAAGCTGAAGTGGCAGTGGGCCGGCCATATAGCTCGAAGAACCGACAACCGATGGGGAAGGAGAGTTCTCGGGTGGCAGCTTCGTACCGCTAAGTGTAGACAAACTAGATAGAGTAAAGACTTGGTAAGAGATGTACCTAGCTCAGGACCGAGCTTTGTGACCGTGCCGTACTTTGAAGGCCCAATTTCAGCAGTGGATTTGTAATAGTCTGTAATGATAATGATGAAAGATTTCATTTTTAATTTTCATATGTATATATAGAACAATGGAGCTTGGTTGCAAGCCGGTAATATTTCTCTCTCACATTTCACTCGTTCGTGTTTCTTCTATCGTAAAAATCGTTTCTTGCTTATGTAATTATAAAATCAAGCTGTAAACTTTAGAATATCTAATTTATGGCAAAATGATTATTAAAATTTAATTTTAAGGCAATTTTACCTTTACGGGAGGACCCAGCAGGCGGACAAACGGGTGTTGGTCTTTGATTTAGGCCACGATGAGGGGAAAATCGCCGCCGCAGTGACCGCCACTGATTTATTAAATGTCTGGAATTTATAATTTTTTTTGTGTTATTAATAACAGGCTGTGAGACATTCCATCTTAGTTGTGAGAGGTGACAACGCATCCGTGGCCTTTGTTTGAAGTTGGTTGTCTCTTACGTGTAAGAGCCACGTTGCACCTATACTAGCTATACATAACTGCAGCTCGAATGGATCGGTTAGACGGGTTATTCCGTTATCCGCTAAAGTGAATTCCGATTATCCATCCCGTCTGTGGTGGATAGATGAACACGCGTTTCCAAGTATCCACCATAGGATGGCTTTTTAGGGTGCTTAAACGGAATAACCCGGCTAGACCGGGATAGGACTACGCACTTACAGAATACTAGCGTGAAACAGCAGAATAGCGCTAGTGTGATTCGTACGGTGAGTATAAAGAACCGGAGATTTTTTTTATTGGTAACGCGGCATTCCATCTTAATCCTCAGAGGTACGAGACATCTGTCTGATGCTGATTGCTGACAACGATTCTTCTTAATCAATGATAAATGTAGATGTATATAGCCCATAGCGTCCACTTACCACCAGAGGACTGTGTGCTTGTTTATTTCTTCTATTAGTAGCCACTCCATGCAGTACAATCAGGTAGACTGTGAGTATTTTTTTAAAATTTGTATTAACAATTTTGTAAAAAAGGTGGGAAAATATTACATTGACATGCAGTTACGTTGAAATCTATATAAATATTAGAGGTTTGCAGTTGTACGCACGTCACAGAAAAACTACTAGATTGATTTAGCTTAGAAAACCTAAGTTTTATTTCTTAAACACTTGGCCTTAATTAGAAAAAATATATATCTTCATTTAATATAAAGTTATTAAAGTTTTAGGAAACAACGATTTTATACGGGGTTATTCACACGGTCCCAGATAATTTGTATATTTAGATACACACGGAGCAACGAATAACGTTGTTTAAAAAGAAGTCTTTTTGATGTTTTTTCCTTCGCACATACGAAAACTTTGTTAATATTATTATTATTAAAAAACGTTACCCCCACACTAGGATTTTCTCCTGTATCGCAGAGGCAGTTTACAAACACAAATTGCACAAGGACAAACATCCAGACCCGGAACAATTATTTATAGGCCATACAAATACTTGTTCCGTGCGGGATTCGAACCCGCGGCCCCCAGCGCAGCAACTCATTGCTAAGCCACTGCGCCACGGAGCCGTCTATCATATATGAAGCAACGCGGACGAAGTAGCGGGTATTAGCTAACTACAAATAAAGGCTGCACAGCTAAGTGCAACTACCTGGTCATTTTCAAGTTTTTTTTTTATAGGATAAGGGTGACATACGAGCACACAGTCCACCCGATGGCAAGTGGCTGCTGCGGCCCATAGACATCCACATCTATCCTCGTTCGCGAATCAAAATGCAGATGCGCTGTCACCCGTGAGGACCAAGATGGAATGCCTCATTTCCAGTAAAAAGGGCCTCCGGCCAGCTGCACTCACCAAGCAAAACGCAGAGGTAAACCTCTACTTCACGCTGGTTTTCTGTGAGGTCGTGGTACCACCCCGGTTCGAGCCGGCCCATCCGTACGACAGCAAAAGCTGCCGCGTGGCTCTACCACTGTTAAAACGGATAACCGACCACTTCTTGTGTCACTACATTAATCAATACACATTATTTCAGTCATTTAACTCCCAATGTTAATTCGTCCTGATTGATCATCAGAAGCAATTATACATACATACATACATATAATCACGCCTCTTTCCCGTAAGGGTAGGCAGAGACCACTTCTTTCCACTTGCTACGATCCTTACATACTTGTTTCGTTTCATCCACTTTCATTATTCCCTCCATACATGCTCTACGGTTTAGGGTACTTTTGACCTGGCCTTTTTTATTAATGTATTAATTATGGGAAATGTTAATTGTTAATTGCATTTTAAGTGCTTTACACGACAGACGTGAAATACTAGAATGGCAACGGGCAACAGTATCAAGGTTTGGAGACTTCAGGAGTTGTTCAAATAAGAAAAAAAGATAGCCAAATCCTTACAACGAGAGAGGCCTATATCCAGCAGTGAACACTAACAGGCTAGTAAAGAAAAAAAGAAATGAGTATGATGAACATTGGTTAAATTATGTAATTATAAGAAATTATTAGTATGATGAAGGTTTAAAACGAGCAGTTAAGTTAAAATATACCGTCGACTGTCCGCATGTCTGTCAGTAAGCACGCCCACAAAAGGCAACACGTCACCGGGCAGCAGAATGTGCGGCTGAGCATCATCAAAGAAGCTCACTTCCTCGCCTGCCCCCTTCCGCCAGCTCGAACTGTTTCTTCTGTCACTCGGATTTACACTAAAAGTGTTAGAAGATACATTTAAAACTAGAAAAAAAACGTGTAGTTACACAGTACTGGGCAGACTTCGTATCATTACTTTGCGGTTTTGTAAATTTTGTAAATTACTTAAACCTTAAAAATTGAATACTTTTGATGAAAACATAATGATAATTAGAGCATTGAAATTTCTGACACACATAAAGGGTAGAGATTAGTATAAAAATACTGTTTTACTCACATAATATACATAGACTGAGAAACAACTTAATCGATTTTATATATTTAAGATAATTGCGGTATTTCTGCCTCTAGTGGCCGGTAACCAAAAACCATGCTACGCCACTGTATGACCTTGAAATATTTTTTTTAAATCCTTCCAAAACCTCAATAAGTGAGAAACAGAAAACTATGAGAGAAAGTCGGTTTTCACTTGTGGACTTCTATAACTGAGACTGCTACTTGCCTGTACCTCTATAAGCGACAGTCGAGCGTATTTAACATCTGCTAGATAAGAATTTTTAATTTATCGACCAAATTGGCGATATATTAAAAATGGGCCAAATTAAGAGTACCTTTACCCGACGAGCGTGTATGCGTAGGTATATGAATGTGGAGGAAGCCAGAGAGGCGTGTCAGTCATCTTAAATTTGGTGGAATTAAACCTCTATGATAAAATTGTAATGAAGAAATAAAATTCGTAGTAATAAGTTTATAAAAGAATAAAGCTATGGAAGCGTGGGGCCTTCTGGCACAAGTATTTTAAATACTTAAAAGGAAATCTCAACTATAATACCAATTTGCTATGCCTTTGTTACCGAAAACAAAATATTTTAATAAAAATACATATTTTAATTTTAAAAATATTTTTTTTGTTTTTTAAATTTTGACAAACTAACATTGTTCTTGTATCGTGTTCTTATAAGTCTCTAGAATTGAGAAAGGCCACTACCGTATCTCTATAATCTAGAAACTCGGGCTAGTGAAAAACCTCCATAACCGACAAAGATATCACGGTTCATTGAACTCTCGCTTATCCTGGATAAGCGAGAGTTCAACGGTATATAATTAAGAAAATAAAAACATGCATAAATAGATGGATGTTAGATACATAATACAGTAATATAACTTAAACTTACCCTTGTAAGGTGCAGTAATTACTTGTCGGCATTACGGCCGGGGCGGTTCTGGGTCGAGGAGACGCCAATCTTGAAGCGACCAGCTCCGAACGAAGCCGGATCTGTTCGCGCGCCAGTTCGTCTATGTGCTCGCGTTGCTGTCGGGGCACATCGGAGTGAGCAATGTTGCTTATAGTAAGGACAGTAATCAGTTATTAGGTCTGTTAAGAAATTCTCAGTAGCAACACAGAGTCAGGAAGTTGACGGCGTTTCACAGCTTCGAACTTTAAAGGTATAATTCGGCTGACGCCTTACAGTTACAAAGGAAGGTAAATAAAAAAACATGCTTTACGATCGGTTTTCCAGCAACACATTCTTTGTTAGTCGCACGGTGGCAGGCGCTCCGCAACAACGGCTGAGGGCTAGGCAATTCATTGTATTGTGGTATATGCTGATAAGGTTAGCGTTTATGCCCCAATATGGTCAATTTAAGTTTTTTCATATTGCTTTTGTTTTCGTATTTGTGTTTGTACAATTTTTATAAATTAAAAATGTGTTTATAATAACAATAAAGGTCACAGCTCAGTAGAGCCACGCGGCACCCGACCCTCACCGCCACGTCGCCAGGGGTGCACTCGTAGTCGACAGATGGACCACGGGTGGACACTGCGTTGTCACCAGTGAACCTCGCGTGGTCAACGAGTGGACCTCGCGTCGTCAACGAGTGGACTTCGCGTCGTCAACGAATGGACGTCGCGTGATCAACGAATTTCCGAGTAGTCTACCAGCGCTTGGTCCTAGGTGTGCACGTGTGTTCAGTGATGTCAAATTTTACAATTCGTGAATTGGCCCTCATAGCTGTCAGTCTTGATGATTATGAAAATGATGAATGAGTTGGTGGAGAGCGCTGCATCGCACTCGCGTGAACAGCTCGCGCTTCACGCGAGGCAAGCAGCCAACGGCGAGCTATCAACGAGTGGTCCACTCGCAGTGGACCGCGCGTTGGCAGCTCGCGCTTCACGCGAGGCAAGCAGCCAACGGCGAGCTATCAACGAGTGGTCCACTCGCAGTGGACCGCGCGTTGGCAGCTCGCGCTTCACGCGAGGCAAGCAGCCAACGGCGAGCTATCAACGAGTGGTCCACTCGCAGTGGACCGCGCGTTGGCAGCTCGCGCTTCACGCGAGGCAAGCAGCCAACGGCGAGCTATCAACGAGTGGTCCACTCGCAGTGGACCGCGCGTTGGCAGCTCGCGCTTCACGCGAGGCAAGCAGCCAACGGCGAGCTATCAACGAGTGGTCCACTCGCAGTGGACCGCGCGTTGGCAGCTCGCGCTTCACGCGAGGCAAGCAGCCAACGGCGAGCTATCAACGAGTGGTCCACTCGCAGCGGACCGCGCGTTGGCAGCTCGCGCTTCACGCGAGGCAAGCAGCCAACGGCGAGCTATCAACGAGTGGTCCACTCGCAGTGGACCGCGCGTTGGCAGCTCGCGCTTCACGCGAGGCAAGCAGCCAACGGCGAGCTATCAACGAGTGGTCCACTCGCAGTGGACCGCGCGTTGGCAGCTCGCGCTTCACGCGAGGCAAGCAGCCAACGGCGAGCTATCAACGAGTGGTCCACTCGCAGCGGACCGCGCGTTGGCAGCTCGCGCTTCACGCGAGGCAAGCAGCCAACGGCGAGCTATCAACGAGTGGTCCACTCGCAGTGGACCGCGCGTTGGCAGCTCGCGCTTTACGCGAGGCAAGCAGCCAACGGCGAGCTATCAACGAGTGGTCCACTCGCAGTGGACCGCGCGTTGGCAGCTCGCGCTTCACGCGAGGCAAGCAGCCAACGGCGAGCTATCAACGAGTGGTCCACTCGCAGCGGACCGCGCGTTGGCAGCTCGCGCTTCACGCGAGGCAAGCAGCCAACGGCGAGCTATCAACGAGTGGTCCACTCGCAGTGGACCGCGCGTTGGCAGCTCGCGCTTCACGCGAGGCAAGCAGCCAACGGCGAGCTATCAACGAGTGGTCCACTCGCAGCGGACCGCGCGTCGGCAGCTCGCGCATCACGAGGCAAGCAGCCAACGGCGAGCTATCAACGAGTGGTCCACTCGCAGCGGACCGCGCGTTGGCAGCTCGCGCTTCACGCGAGGCAAGCAGCCAACGGCGAGCTATCAACGAGTGGTCCACTCGCAGCGGACCGCGCGTTGGCAGCTCGCGCTTCACGCGAGGCAAGCAGCCAACGGCGAGCTATCAACGAGTGGTCCACTCGCAGCGGACCGCGCGTGGGCAGCTCGCGCTTCACGCGAGGCAAGCAGCCAACGGCGAGCTATCAACGAGTGGTCCACTCGCAGTGGACCGCGCGTTGGCAGCTCGCGCTTCACGCGAGGCAAGCAGCCAACGGCGAGCTATCAACGAGTGGTCCACTCGCAGTGGACCGCGCGTTGGCAGCTCGCGCTTCACGCGAGGCAAGCAGCCAACGGCGAGCTATCAACGAGTGGTCCACTCGCAGTGGACCGCGCGTTGGCAGCTCGCGCTTCACGCGAGGCAAGCAGCCAACGGCGAGCTATCAACGAGTGGTCCACTCGCAGTGGACCGCGCGTTGGCAGCTCGCGCTTCACGCGAGGCAAGCAGCCAACGGCGAGCTATCAACGAGTGGTCCACTCGCAGTGGACCGCGCGTTGGCAGCTCGCGCTTCACGCGAGGCAAGCAGCCAACGGCGAGCTATCAACGAGTGGTCCACTCGCAGTGGACCGCGCGTTGGCAGCTCGCGCTTCACGCGAGGCAAGCAGCCAACGGCGAGCTATCAACGAGTGGTCCACTCGCAGTGGACCGCGCGTTGGCAGCTCGCGCTTCACGCGAGGCAAGCAGCCAACGGCGAGCTATCAACGAGTGGTCCACTCGCAGTGGACCGCGCGTTGGCAGCTCGCGCTTCACGCGAGGCAAGCAGCCAACGGCGAGCTATCAACGAGTGGTCCACTCGCAGTGGACCGCGCGTTGGCAGCTCGCGCTTCACGCGAGGCAAGCAGCCAACGGCGAGCTATCAACGAGTGGTCCACTCGCAGCGGACCGCGCGTTGGCAGCTCGCGCTTCACGCGAGGCAAGCAGCCAACGGCGAGCTATCAACGAGTGGTCCACTCGCAGTGGACCGCGCGTTGGCAGCTCGCGCTTCACGCGAGGCAAGCAGCCAACGGCGAGCTATCAACGAGTGGTCCACTCGCAGTGGACCGCGCGTTGGCAGCTCGCGCTTCACGCGAGGCAAGCAGCCAACGGCGAGCTATCAACGAGTGGTCCACTCGCAGCGGACCGCGCGTTGGCAGCTCGCGCTTCACGCGAGGCAAGCAGCCAACGGCGAGCTATCAACGAGTGGTCCACTCGCAGTGGACCGCGCGTTGGCAGCTCGCGCTTTACGCGAGGCAAGCAGCCAACGGCGAGCTATCAACGAGTGGTCCACTCGCAGTGGACCGCGCGTTGGCAGCTCGCGCTTCACGCGAGGCAAGCAGCCAACGGCGAGCTATCAACGAGTGGTCCACTCGCAGCGGACCGCGCGTTGGCAGCTCGCGCTTCACGCGAGGCAAGCAGCCAACGGCGAGCTATCAACGAGTGGTCCACTCGCAGTGGACCGCGCGTTGGCAGCTCGCGCTTCACGCGAGGCAAGCAGCCAACGGCGAGCTATCAACGAGTGGTCCACTCGCAGCGGACCGCGCGTCGGCAGCTCGCGCTTCACGAGGCAAGCAGCCAACGGCGAGCTATCAACGAGTGGTCCACTCGCAGCGGACCGCGCGTTGGCAGCTCGCGCTTCACGCGAGGCAAGCAGCCAACGGCGAGCTATCAACGAGTGGTCCACTCGCAGCGGACCGCGCGTTGGCAGCTCGCGCTTCACGCGAGGCAAGCAGCCAACGGCGAGCTATCAACGAGTGGTCCACTCGCAGCGGACCGCGCGTGGGCAGCTCGCGCTTCACGCGAGGCAAGCAGCCAACGGCGAGCTATCAACGAGTGGTCCACTCGCAGTGGACCGCGCGTTGGCAGCTCGCGCTTCACGCGAGGCAAGCAGCCAACGGCGAGCTATCAACGAGTGGTCCACTCGCAGTGGACCGCGCGTTGGCAGCTCGCGCTTCACGCGAGGCAAGCAGCCAACGGCGAGCTATCAACGAGTGGTCCACTCGCAGTGGACCGCGCGTTGGCAGCTCGCGCTTCACGCGAGGCAAGCAGCCAACGGCGAGCTATCAACGAGTGGTCCACTCGCAGTGGACCGCGCGTTGACAGCTCGCGCTTCACGCGAGGCAAGCAGCCAACGGCGAGCTATCAACGAGTGGTCCACTCGCAGTGGACCGCGCGTTGGCAGCTCGCGCTTCACGCGAGGCAAGCAGCCAACGGCGAGCTATCAACGGGTGGTCCACTCGCAGTGGACCGCGCGTTGGCAGCTCGCGCTTCACGCGAGGCAAGCAGCCAACGGCGAGCTATCAACGAGTGGTCCACTCGCAGCGGACCGCGCGTTGGCAGCTCGCGCTTCACGCGAGGCAAGCAGCCAACGGCGAGCTATCAACGAGTGGTCCACTCGCAGCGGACCGCGCGTTGGCAGCTCGCGCTTCACGAGGCAAGCAGCCAACGGCGAGCTATCAACGAGTGCTCCACTCGCAGTGGACCGCGCGTTGGCAGCTCGCGCTTCACGCGAGGCAAGCAGCCAACGGCGAGCTATCAACGAGTGGTCCATTCGCAGTGGACCGCGCGTTGGCAGCTCGCGCTTCACGCGAGGCAAACAGTCAACGGCGAGCTATCAATGAGTGGTCCACTCGCAGCGGACCGCGCGTTGGCAGCTCGCGCTTCACGCGAGGCAAGCAGCCAACGGCGAGCTATCAACGAGTGGTCCACTCGCAGTGGACCGCGCGTTGGCAGCTCGCGCTTCACGCGAGGCAAGCAGCCAACGGCGAGCTATCAACGAGTGGTCCACTCGCAGTGGACCGCGCGTTGGCAGCTCGCGCTTCACGCGAGGCAAGCAGCCAACGGCGAGCTATCAACGAGTGGTCCACTCGCAGCGGACCGCGCGTTGGCAGCTCGCGCTTCACGCGAGGCAAGCAGCCAACGGCGAGCTATCAACGAGTGGTCCACTCGCAGTGGACCGCGCGTTGGCAGCTCGCGCTTCACGCGAGGCAAGCAGCCAACGGCGAGCTATCAACGAGTGGTCCACTCGCAGTGGACCGCGCGTTGGCAGCTCGCGCTTCACGCGAGGCAAGCAGCCAACGGCGAGCTATCAACGAGTGGTCCACTCGCAGCGGACCGCGCGTTGGCAGCTCGCGCTTCACGCGAGGCAAGCAGCCAACGGCGAGCTATCAACGAGTGGTCCACTCGCAGTGGACCGCGCGTTGGCAGCTCGCGCTTCACGCGAGGCAAGCAGCCAACGGCGAGCTATCAACGAGTGGTCCACTCGCAGTGGACCGCGCGTTGGCAGCTCGCGCTTCACGCGAGGCAAGCAGCCAACGGCGAGCTATCAACGAGTGGTCCACTCGCAGTGGACCGCGCGTTGGCAGCTCGCGCTTCACGCGAGGCAAGCAGCCAACGGCGAGCTATCAACGAGTGGTCCACTCGCAGTGGACCGCGCGTTGGCAGCTCGCGCTTCACGCGAGGCAAGCAGCCAACGGCGAGCTATCAACGAGTGGTCCACTCGCAGTGGACCGCGCGTTGGCAGCTCGCGCTTCACGCGAGGCAAGCAGCCAACGGCGAGCTATCAACGAGTGGTCCACTCGCAGTGGACCGCGCGTTGGCAGCTCGCGCTTCACGCGAGGCAAGCAGCCAACGGCGAGCTATCAACGAGTGGTCCACTCGCAGTGGACCGCGCGTTGGCAGCTCGCGCTTCACGCGAGGCAAGCAGCCAACGGCGAGCTATCAACGAGTGGTCCACTCGCAGTGGACCGCGCGTTGGCAGCTCGCGCTTCACGCGAGGCAAGCAGCCAACGGCGAGCTATCAACGAGTGGTCCACTCGCAGCGGACCGCGCGTTGGCAGCTCGCGCTTCACGCGAGGCAAGCAGCCAACGGCGAGCTATCAACGAGTGGTCCACTCGCAGTGGACCGCGCGTTGGCAGCTCGCGCTTCACGCGAGGCAAGCAGCCAACGGCGAGCTATCAACGAGTGGTCCACTCGCAGTGGACCGCGCGTTGGCAGCTCGCGCTTCACGCGAGGCAAGCAGCCAACGGCGAGCTATCAACGAGTGGTCCACTCGCAGCGGACCGCGCGTTGGCAGCTCGCGCTTCACGCGAGGCAAGCAGCCAACGGCGAGCTATCAACGAGTGGTCCACTCGCAGTGGACCGCGCGTTGGCAGCTCGCGCTTTACGCGAGGCAAGCAGCCAACGGCGAGCTATCAACGAGTGGTCCACTCGCAGTGGACCGCGCGTTGGCAGCTCGCGCTTCACGCGAGGCAAGCAGCCAACGGCGAGCTATCAACGAGTGGTCCACTCGCAGCGGACCGCGCGTTGGCAGCTCGCGCTTCACGCGAGGCAAGCAGCCAACGGCGAGCTATCAACGAGTGGTCCACTCGCAGTGGACCGCGCGTTGGCAGCTCGCGCTTCACGCGAGGCAAGCAGCCAACGGCGAGCTATCAACGAGTGGTCCACTCGCAGCGGACCGCGCGTCGGCAGCTCGCGCATCACGAGGCAAGCAGCCAACGGCGAGCTATCAACGAGTGGTCCACTCGCAGCGGACCGCGCGTTGGCAGCTCGCGCTTCACGCGAGGCAAGCAGCCAACGGCGAGCTATCAACGAGTGGTCCACTCGCAGCGGACCGCGCGTTGGCAGCTCGCGCTTCACGCGAGGCAAGCAGCCAACGGCGAGCTATCAACGAGTGGTCCACTCGCAGCGGACCGCGCGTGGGCAGCTCGCGCTTCACGCGAGGCAAGCAGCCAACGGCGAGCTATCAACGAGTGGTCCACTCGCAGTGGACCGCGCGTTGGCAGCTCGCGCTTCACGCGAGGCAAGCAGCCAACGGCGAGCTATCAACGAGTGGTCCACTCGCAGTGGACCGCGCGTTGGCAGCTCGCGCTTCACGCGAGGCAAGCAGCCAACGGCGAGCTATCAACGAGTGGTCCACTCGCAGTGGACCGCGCGTTGGCAGCTCGCGCTTCACGCGAGGCAAGCAGCCAACGGCGAGCTATCAACGAGTGGTCCACTCGCAGTGGACCGCGCGTTGGCAGCTCGCGCTTCACGCGAGGCAAGCAGCCAACGGCGAGCTATCAACGAGTGGTCCACTCGCAGTGGACCGCGCGTTGGCAGCTCGCGCTTCACGCGAGGCAAGCAGCCAACGGCGAGCTATCAACGAGTGGTCCACTCGCAGTGGACCGCGCGTTGGCAGCTCGCGCTTCACGCGAGGCAAGCAGCCAACGGCGAGCTATCAACGAGTGGTCCACTCGCAGTGGACCGCGCGTTGGCAGCTCGCGCTTCACGCGAGGCAAGCAGCCAACGGCGAGCTATCAACGAGTGGTCCACTCGCAGTGGACCGCGCGTTGGCAGCTCGCGCTTCACGCGAGGCAAGCAGCCAACGGCGAGCTATCAACGAGTGGTCCACTCGCAGTGGACCGCGCGTTGGCAGCTCGCGCTTCACGCGAGGCAAGCAGCCAACGGCGAGCTATCAACGAGTGGTCCACTCGCAGTGGACCGCGCGTTGGCAGCTCGCGCTTCACGCGAGGCAAGCAGCCAACGGCGAGCTATCAACGAGTGGTCCACTCGCAGTGGACCGCGCGTTGACAGCTCGCGCTTCACGCGAGGCAAGCAGCCAACGGCGAGCTATCAACGAGTGGTCCACTCGCAGTGGACCGCGCGTTGGCAGCTCGCGCTTCACGCGAGGCAAGCAGCCAACGGCGAGCTATCAACGGGTGGTCCACTCGCAGTGGACCGCGCGTTGGCAGCTCGCGCTTCACGCGAGGCAAGCAGCCAACGGCGAGCTATCAACGAGTGGTCCACTCGCAGCGGACCGCGCGTTGGCAGCTCGCGCTTCACGCGAGGCAAGCAGCCAACGGCGAGCTATCAACGAGTGGTCCACTCGCAGTGGACCGCGCGTTGGCAGCTCGCGCTTCACGCGAGGCAAGCAGCCAACGGCGAGCTATCAACGAGTGGTCCACTCGCAGCGGACCGCGCGTTGGCAGCTCGCGCTTCACGCGAGGCAAGCAGCCAACGGCGAGCTATCAACGAGTGGTCCACTCGCAGTGGACCGCACGTTGGCAGCTCGCGCTTCACGCGAGGCAAGCAGCCAACGGCGAGCTATCAACGAGTGGTCCACTCGCAGTGGACCGCGCGTTGGCAGCTCGCGCTTTACGCGAGGCAAGCAGCCAACGGCGAGCTATCAACGAGTGGTCCACTCGCAGCGGACCGCGCGTTGGCAGCTCGCGCTTCACGCGAGGCAAGCAGCCAACGGCGAGCTATCAACGAGTGGTCCACTCGCAGCGGACCGCGCGTTGGCAGCTCGCGCTTCACGAGGCAAGCAGCCAACGGCGAGCTATCAACGAGTGCTCCACTCGCAGTGGACCGCGCGTTGGCAGCTCGCGCTTCACGCGAGGCAAGCAGCCAACGGCGAGCTATCAACGAGTGGTCCACTCGCAGTGGACCGCGCGTTGGCAGCTCGCGCTTCACGCGAGGCAAGCAGTCAACGGCGAGCTATCAATGAGTGGTCCACTCGCAGCGGACCGCGCGTTGGCAGCTCGCGCTTCACGCGAGGCAAGCAGCCAACGGCGAGCTATCAACGAGTGGTCCACTCGCAGTGGACCGCGCGTTGGCAGCTCGCGCTTCACGCGAGGCAAGCAGCCAACGGCGAGCTATCAACGAGTGGTCCACTCGCAGTGGACCGCGCGTTGGCAGCTCGCGCTTCACGCGAGGCAAGCAGCCAACGGCGAGCTATCAACGAGTGGTCCACTCGCAGCGGACCGCGCGTTGGCAGCTCGCGCTTCACGCGAGGCAAGCAGCCAACGGCGAGCTATCAACGAGTGGTCCACTCGCAGTGGACCGCGCGTTGGCAGCTCGCGCTTCACGCGAGGCAAGCAGCCAACGGCGAGCTATCAACGAGTGGTCCACTCGCAGTGGACCGCGCGTTGGCAGCTCGCGCTTCACGCGAGGCAAGCAGCCAACGGCGAGCTATCAACGAGTGGTCCACTCGCAGCGGACCGCGCGTTGGCAGCTCGCGCTTCACGCGAGGCAAGCAGCCAACGGCGAGCTATCAACGAGTGGTCCACTCGCAGTGGACCGCGCGTTGGCAGCTCGCGCTTCACGCGAGGCAAGCAGCCAACGGCGAGCTATCAACGAGTGGTCCACTCGCAGTGACCCGCGCGTTAGCAGCTCGCGCTTCACGCGAGGCAAGCAGCCAACGGCGAGCTATCAACGAGTGGTCCACTCGCAGTGGACCGCGCGTTGGCAGCTCGCGCTTCACGCGAGGCAAGCAGCCAACGGCGAGCTATCAACGAGTGGTCCACTCGCAGTGGACCGCGCGTTGGCAGCTCGCGCTTCACGCGAGGCAAGCAGCCAACGGCGAGCTATCAACGAGTGGTCCACTCGCAGTGGACCGCGCGTTGGCAGCTCGCGCTTCACGCGAGGCAAGCAGCCAACGGCGAGCTATCAACGAGTGGTCCACTCGCAGTGGACCGCGCGTTGGCAGCTCGCGCTTCACGCGAGGCAAGCAGCCAACGGCGAGCTATCAACGAGTGGTCCACTCGCAGTGGACCGCGCGTTGGCAGCTCGCGCTTCACGCGAGGCAAGCAGCCAACGGCGAGCTATCAACGAGTGGTCCACTCGCAGTGGACCGCGCGTTGGCAGCTCGCGCTTCACGCGAGGCAAGCAGCCAACGGCGAGCTATCAACGAGTGGTCCACTCGCAGTGGACCGCGCGTTGGCAGCTCGCGCTTCACGCGAGGCAAGCAGCCAACGGCGAGCTATCAACGAGTGGTCCACTCGCAGCGGACCGCGCGTTGGCAGCTCGCGCTTCACGCGAGGCAAGCAGCCAACGGCGAGCTATCAACGAGTGGTCCACTCGCAGTGGACCGCGCGTTGGCAGCTCGCGCTTCACGCGAGGCAAGCAGCCAACGGCGAGCTATCAACGAGTGGTCCACTCGCAGTGGACCGCGCGTTGGCAGCTCGCGCTTCACGCGAGGCAAGCAGCCAACGGCGAGCTATCAACGAGTGGTCCACTCGCAGCGGACCGCGCGTTGGCAGCTCGCGCTTCACGCGAGGCAAGCAGCCAACGGCGAGCTATCAACGAGTGGTCCACTCGCAGTGGACCGCGCGTTGGCAGCTCGCGCTTTACGCGAGGCAAGCAGCCAACGGCGAGCTATCAACGAGTGGTCCACTCGCAGTGGACCGCGCGTTGGCAGCTCGCGCTTCACGCGAGGCAAGCAGCCAACGGCGAGCTATCAACGAGTGGTCCACTCGCAGCGGACCGCGCGTTGGCAGCTCGCGCTTCACGCGAGGCAAGCAGCCAACGGCGAGCTATCAACGAGTGGTCCACTCGCAGTGGACCGCGCGTTGGCAGCTCGCGCTTCACGCGAGGCAAGCAGCCAACGGCGAGCTATCAACGAGTGGTCCACTCGCAGCGGACCGCGCGTCGGCAGCTCGCGCATCACGAGGCAAGCAGCCAACGGCGAGCTATCAACGAGTGGTCCACTCGCAGCGGACCGCGCGTTGGCAGCTCGCGCTTCACGCGAGGCAAGCAGCCAACGGCGAGCTATCAACGAGTGGTCCACTCGCAGCGGACCGCGCGTTGGCAGCTCGCGCTTCACGCGAGGCAAGCAGCCAACGGCGAGCTATCAACGAGTGGTCCACTCGCAGCGGACCGCGCGTGGGCAGCTCGCGCTTCACGCGAGGCAAGCAGCCAACGGCGAGCTATCAACGAGTGGTCCACTCGCAGTGGACCGCGCGTTGGCAGCTCGCGCTTCACGCGAGGCAAGCAGCCAACGGCGAGCTATCAACGAGTGGTCCACTCGCAGTGGACCGCGCGTTGGCAGCTCGCGCTTCACGCGAGGCAAGCAGCCAACGGCGAGCTATCAACGGGTGGTCCACTCGCAGTGGACCGCGCGTTGGCAGCTCGCGCTTCACGCGAGGCAAGCAGCCAACGGCGAGCTATCAACGAGTGGTCCACTCGCAGCGGACCGCGCGTTGGCAGCTCGCGCTTCACGCGAGGCAAGCAGCCAACGGCGAGCTATCAACGAGTGGTCCACTCGCAGTGGACCGCGCGTTGGCAGCTCGCGCTTCACGCGAGGCAAGCAGCCAACGGCGAGCTATCAACGAGTGGTCCACTCGCAGTGGACCGCGCGTTGGCAGCTCGCGCTTCACGCGAGGCAAGCAGCCAACGGCGAGCTATCAACGAGTGGTCCACTCGCAGTGGACCGCGCGTTGGCAGCTCGCGCTTCACGCGAGGCAAGCAGCCAACGGCGAGCTATCAACGAGTGGTCCACTCGCAGTGGACCGCGCGTTGGCAGCTCGCGCTTTACGCGAGGCAAGCAGCCAACGGCGAGCTATCAACGAGTGGTCCACTCGCAGCGGACCGCGCGTTGGCAGCTCGCGCTTCACGCGAGGCAAGCAGCCAACGGCGAGCTATCAACGAGTGGTCCACTCGCAGCGGACCGCGCGTTGGCAGCTCGCGCTTCACGCGAGGCAAGCAGCCAACGGCGAGCTATCAACGAGTGGTCCACTCGCAGTGGACCGCGCGTTGGCAGCTCGCGCTTCACGCGAGGCAAGCAGCCAACGGCGAGCTATCAACGAGTGGTCCACTCGCAGCGGACCGCGCGTTGGCAGCTCGCGCTTCACGCGAGGCAAGCAGCCAACGGCGAGCTATCAACGAGTGGTCCACTCGCAGTGGACCGCGCGTTGGCAGCTCGCGCTTCACGCGAGGCAAGCAGCCAACGGCGAGCTATCAATGAGTGGTCCACTCGCAGCGGACCGCGCGTTGGCAGCTCGCGCTTCACGCGAGGCAAGCAGCCAACGGCGAGCTATCAACGAGTGGTCCACTCGCAGTGGACCGCGCGTTGGCAGCTCGCGCTTCACGCGAGGCAAGCAGCCAACGGCGAGCTATCAACGAGTGGTCCACTCGCAGTGGACCGCGCGTTGGCAGCTCGCGCTTCACGCGAGGCAAGCAGCCAACGGCGAGCTATCAACGAGTGGTCCACTCGCAGCGGACCGCGCGTTGGCAGCTCGCGCTTCACGCGAGGCAAGCAGCCAACGGCGAGCTATCAACGAGTGGTCCACTCGCAGTGGACCGCGCGTTGGCAGCTCGCGCTTCACGCGAGGCAAGCAGCCAACGGCGAGCTATCAACGAGTGGTCCACTCGCAGTGGACCGCGCGTTGGCAGCTCGCGCTTCACGCGAGGCAAGCAGCCAACGGCGAGCTATCAACGAGTGGTCCACTCGCAGCGGACCGCGCGTTGGCAGCTCGCGCTTCACGCGAGGCAAGCAGCCAACGGCGAGCTATCAACGAGTGGTCCACTCGCAGTGGACCGCGCGTTGGCAGCTCGCGCTTTACGCGAGGCAAGCAGCCAACGGCGAGCTATCAACGAGTGGTCCACTCGCAGTGGACCGCGCGTTGGCAGCTCGCGCTTCACGCGAGGCAAGCAGCCAACGGCGAGCTATCAACGAGTGGTCCACTCGCAGCGGACCGCGCGTTGGCAGCTCGCGCTTCACGCGAGGCAAGCAGCCAACGGCGAGCTATCAACGAGTGGTCCACTCGCAGTGGACCGCGCGTTGGCAGCTCGCGCTTCACGCGAGGCAAGCAGCCAACGGCGAGCTATCAACGAGTGGTCCACTCGCAGCGGACCGCGCGTCGGCAGCTCGCGCTTCACGAGGCAAGCAGCCAACGGCGAGCTATCAACGAGTGGTCCACTCGCAGCGGACCGCGCGTTGGCAGCTCGCGCTTCACGCGAGGCAAGCAGCCAACGGCGAGCTATCAACGAGTGGTCCACTCGCAGCGGACCGCGCGTTGGCAGCTCGCGCTTCACGCGAGGCAAGCAGCCAACGGCGAGCTATCAACGAGTGGTCCACTCGCAGCGGACCGCGCGTGGGCAGCTCGCGCTTCACGCGAGGCAAGCAGCCAACGGCGAGCTATCAACGAGTGGTCCACTCGCAGTGGACCGCGCGTTGGCAGCTCGCGCTTCACGCGAGGCAAGCAGCCAACGGCGAGCTATCAACGAGTGGTCCACTCGCAGTGGACCGCGCGTTGGCAGCTCGCGCTTCACGCGAGGCAAGCAGCCAACGGCGAGCTATCAACGAGTGGTCCACTCGCAGTGGACCGCGCGTTGGCAGCTCGCGCTTCACGCGAGGCAAGCAGCCAACGGCGAGCTATCAACGAGTGGTCCACTCGCAGTGGACCGCGCGTTGACAGCTCGCGCTTCACGCGAGGCAAGCAGCCAACGGCGAGCTATCAACGAGTGGTCCACTCGCAGTGGACCGCGCGTTGGCAGCTCGCGCTTCACGCGAGGCAAGCAGCCAACGGCGAGCTATCAACGGGTGGTCCACTCGCAGTGGACCGCGCGTTGGCAGCTCGCGCTTCACGCGAGGCAAGCAGCCAACGGCGAGCTATCAACGAGTGGTCCACTCGCAGCGGACCGCGCGTTGGCAGCTCGCGCTTCACGCGAGGCAAGCAGCCAACGGCGAGCTATCAACGAGTGGTCCACTCGCAGTGGACCGCGCGTTGGCAGCTCGCGCTTCACGCGAGGCAAGCAGCCAACGGCGAGCTATCAACGAGTGGTCCACTCGCAGCGGACCGCGCGTTGGCAGCTCGCGCTTCACGCGAGGCAAGCAGCCAACGGCGAGCTATCAACGAGTGGTCCACTCGCAGTGGACCGCGCGTTGGCAGCTCGCGCTTCACGCGAGGCAAGCAGCCAACGGCGAGCTATCAACGAGTGGTCCACTCGCAGTGGACCGCGCGTTGGCAGCTCGCGCTTTACGCGAGGCAAGCAGCCAACGGCGAGCTATCAACGAGTGGTCCACTCGCAGCGGACCGCGCGTTGGCAGCTCGCGCTTCACGCGAGGCAAGCAGCCAACGGCGAGCTATCAACGAGTGGTCCACTCGCAGTGGACCGCGCGTTGGCAGCTCGCGCTTCACGCGAGGCAAGCAGCCAACGGCGAGCTATCAACGAGTGGTCCACTCGCAGTGGACCGCGCGTTGGCAGCTCGCGCTTCACGCGAGGCAAGCAGCCAACGGCGAGCTATCAACGAGTGGTCCACTCGCAGCGGACCGCGCGTTGGCAGCTCGCGCTTCACGCGAGGCAAGCAGCCAACGGCGAGCTATCAACGAGTGGTCCACTCGCAGTGGACCGCGCGTTGGCAGCTCGCGCTTCACGCGAGGCAAGCAGCCAACGGCGAGCTATCAACGAGTGGTCCACTCGCAGTGGACCGCGCGTTGGCAGCTCGCGCTTCACGCGAGGCAAGCAGCCAACGGCGAGCTATCAACGAGTGGTCCACTCGCAGTGGACCGCGCGTTGACAGCTCGCGCTTCACGCGAGGCAAGCAGCCAACGGCGAGCTATCAACGAGTGGTCCACTCGCAGTGGACCGCGCGTTGGCAGCTCGCGCTTCACGCGAGGCAAGCAGCCAACGGCGAGCTATCAACGAGTGGTCCACTCGCAGTGGACCGCGCGTTGGCAGCTCGCGCTTCACGCGAGGCAAGCAGCCAACGGCGAGCTATCAACGAGTGCTCCACTCGCAGTGGACCGCGCGTTGGCAGCTCGCGCTTCACGCGAGGCAAGCAGCCAACGGCGAGCTATCAACGAGTGGTCCACTCGCAGCGGACCGCGCGTTGGCAGCTCGCGCTTCACGCGAGGCAAGCAGCCAACGGCGAGCTATCAACGAGTGGTCCACTCGCAGTGGACCGCGCGTTGGCAGCTCGCGCTTCACGCGAGGCAAGCAGCCAACGGCGAGCTATCAACGAGTGGTCCACTCGCAGTGGACCGCGCGTTGGCAGCTCGCGCTTTACGCGAGGCAAGCAGCCAACGGCGAGCTATCAACGAGTGGTCCACTCGCAGCGGACCGCGCGTTGGCAGCTCGCGCTTCACGCGAGGCAAGCAGCCAACGGCGAGCTATCAACGAGTGGTCCACTCGCAGCGGACCGCGCGTTGGCAGCTCGCGCTTCACGCGAGGCAAGCAGCCAACGGCGAGCTATCAACGAGTGGTCCACTCGCAGCGGACCGCGCGTTGGCAGCTCGCGCTTCACGAGGCAAGCAGCCAACGGCGAGCTATCAACGAGTGCTCCACTCGCAGTGGACCGCGCGTTGGCAGCTCGCGCTTCACGCGAGGCAAGCAGCCAACGGCGAGCTATCAACGAGTGGTCCACTCGCAGTGGACCGCGCGTTGGCAGCTCGCGCTTCACGCGAGGCAAGCAGTCAACGGCGAGCTATCAATGAGTGGTCCACTCGCAGCGGACCGCGCGTTGGCAGCTCGCGCTTCACGCGAGGCAAGCAGCCAACGGCGAGCTATCAACGAGTGGTCCACTCGCAGTGGACCGCGCGTTGGCAGCTCGCGCTTCACGCGAGGCAAGCAGCCAACGGCGAGCTATCAACGAGTGGTCCACTCGCAGTGGACCGCGCGTTGGCAGCTCGCGCTTCACGCGAGGCAAGCAGCCAACGGCGAGCTATCAACGAGTGGTCCACTCGCAGTGGACCGCGCGTTGGCAGCTCGCGCTTCACGCGAGGCAAGCAGCCAACGGCGAGCTATCAACGAGTGGTCCACTCGCAGTGGACCGCGCGTTAACAGCTCGCGCTTCACGCGAGGCAAGCAGCCAACGGCGAGCTATCAACGAGTGGTCCACTCGCAGTGGACCGCGCGTTGGCAGCTCGCGCTTCACGCGAGGCAAGCAGCCAACGGCGAGCTATCAACGAGTGGTCCACTCGCAGTGGACCGCGCGTTGGCAGCTCGCGCTTCACGCGAGGCAAGCAGCCAACGGCGAGCTATCAACGAGTGGTCCACTCGCAGTGGACCGCGCGTTGGCAGCTCGCGCTTCACGCGAGGCAAGCAGCCAACGGCGAGCTATCAACGAGTGGTCCACTCGTAGTGGACCGCGCGTTGGCAGCTCGCGCTTCACGCGAGGCAAGCAGCCAACGGCGAGCTATCAACGAGTGGTCCACTCGCAGTGGACCGCGCGTTGGCAGCTCGCGCTTCACGCGAGGCAAGCAGCCAACGGCGAGTATCAACGAGTGGTCCACTCGTAGTGGACCGCGCGTTGGCAGCTCGCGCTTCACGCGAGGCAAGCAGCCAACGGCGAGCTATCAACTAGTGGTCCACTCGCAGTGGACCGCGCGTGGACACCTCGAAGCGAGGCGATCCGGTGATGCTACGGAGTAGATGTAGTGAGCCAGGCCCATACAAAGCCATACGAAGAATACGAACCGCTCGAGGCGAGGCGGTGAGGGTCGGGTGCCGGGTGGCTCTAATGAGCTGTGACCTTTATGGGGCATTTTTAGTTGTAGTAGACTTTGCGGTCAAGATGGACAATTAAAATAATTTCTTAAAAATAAAATAAAAATTATACTTGTTCACACTGTAATTATATCTACGTTATTTATCTCTGTGTTTCTTAATTTGTAGATATTTTGATAATTCATAAAAAGTGGGTTTATTTTGTCAATGCCTTTGAAAAGAGAAATAGTTGAATATAATATTGTTTATCCCACTGTGTGTGCTGACGACGTAAGATAATCCTATCAACCCAATTCGTCTCGTGGGCGTCGTAAGAGACGACTATAGAAAGTGCCAGACCAGAAAAATCTCATGGTTTTTCATCTCATGGTGGTACGACGCGTGTTTAAAACACACAATCACTTTAACCATACCTGTTCAGAAAAAGTTTTCAGTCGTTCATTTTCCTCTCGCAACAATAGTATAAGAGCACGTTCCTCGCACGCTTCGCTGGAAAATGACAAGCAGCTGCGACTTCGATCGCGGTTTCGTTCCGAAATGATTTCCTCTAAATTCGACTGGAAAAAATGAAAGTATTTAAAATTGATGCTGCTGTGTGCTGCAGTGAGTGTAGTGATCCGGAGAGTATTTTTACTGGAGACGAGGCATTCGTAGTTAGTCCTCAGGAATGACAACGCATATGCATTTTGATTCTTAATCGAGGATAGATATATGAAAAGGCCGGGAGAGCAAGTGGACTATAAAACTGTAATATAGGCAGTATGTAATAAGACTGACTGAGAGACTAACTGTGGACTGTATGTTGTGACTGTTCTATTAAAGACGCATGCGACTACTTAAGAAACAATTTAATCACTACTAGCTTATACCCGCGACTTCGTCCATGTCGTTTTATATTAACAAAGTTTTCGTATGTGTGAAGGAAAAAACATCAAAAAGACAAAATTTCTTTTTAAACAATATTATTCGTTGCTCCGTTTGGAGCTTTTTTTTATAGGAGAAGGGTGACAAACGAGCACACAGTCCACCTAATGGTAAGTGGTTGCTGTGGCCAATAGATATCTACATTTATCAAAATGCAGATGCGTTTTCCGCCTTGAGGACTAAGATGGAATGCCTCTTTTCCAGTAAAAAGGGTCTCTGGTTCTCTATACCCACCATACGAAAATCAGCAGCATTAAGCTGCTATTTTACGCTGGTATTCTGTGAGAGCGTGGTCCTTCCCCGGTCGAGCCGACCGATAAATTATCTGGGTTAGTAACGCGAGAGCAAGCGACGTACAGTTGTACGTCGCTTGCTCTTTCGTTACTTTTATGCGCGTGCGTTTATGTGCAAATGTTGTGTGTATTTGTGAATGTTTGAAGCCAAGAAACGAGGCATAGGACAAGTTGTTAACTACAAGGTGAAAGAAAGATGTAAATTTATAACAAATATCCATATAATATTAATAATTAATAAGAACATATAATATAAACTTAAAACGGATATTGCACAAAGCATTCTAAATAACTTCACTTCGGATAGTGCAACGGGTATGTGCAGATTAATATTCATGTATGGATGTACATTTGTTACGATGGGATGGTTATTGTCATCAATCATCATACATATCTATAGACAAAAATTCGTTGATAAACAAAAAAAGAGATAAAACAATTATTATTGTACATGCTTGTATTGTGTCGTGTAGCGGCGGCTTAAAAGAATCTATAAACCTCATAAAATTATGAGGGTATTGTAAGAGGCGATTGTAAAAGATCTTAAAGCTTCCGACCGATGGCGGAGTAACCAGTTAATTTACGAAAGCAAAGTACCCTCAATCTAAAAAGTAAAGTGAAATCAATCATATGGGGCATTAAGTCCGGCCTGTATATCCCTACCTATTTACACTTCGACAAGTACAGTAGTGAGTTAACTTGCGAACCTGGCGAGTTAAGTAAAAATCTCGTTTGAACGGCAATTAGTAGTCAATTAACAAATTAGCCATTAAGTTGAAGGGGATAGCTGGCCGGTCCATTTTTCGGAGAGTTAAGTGCGAAGTGTTGCCCTCCCGCGCGTTTCCCGCTGCCCGCAACTAAACTCGCCACTCGTGCGAACGAGTGAGTTTAGCTCAGTGCATAAGTTGCCAGGACGCGACGTGGTCGCCTTCGACCTTCAAAATATAAAATTGTACTTCTTTAACTAAAGTCGACACGAAGACATTTAAACACTACTGCCCATTTAACTGTTTACTGTCAACTGCCCTGTAACTAAACTCGCTACTGTACTTGTAGACGTGTAAATCGGCTCTTACTAAAAGGTGTACAATAAAGATTTATTAAATTAATAAACGTTAAATACCCAAAACAACAACGTCAAAGGCGGGTAGAACCTGCCAATCGTAATTATTATAGCAAGTTCTTCTTACAACAAAAGAGATATATTTTTAGTAGTGGAATATTAGCTGTAAGCTGAGTAGTTCATACCTGATCAAAATTCACAGTTTTTGGCTTTCTCAAATCGTTGATCACTTGATTAGGGGTCCTTATACTGTCATCACTTTTAACATTTCTCTCTAACTCCTGATCATTGTTCATAGTAACATTGTAATTTGGTCTAGCATCAGTCATAACGCCTCTCTCTATAACACACTTTGGCTCTAATTTAGTTGACGCGATAAATTCCTTTAATATCAACAACTGATCCCTTAATAAATCACAATGTGCATGTAATTCCTCCCTTTCTTTAATATAATCTGTGTTAATTTTAGTATTGCTATCACATAGCTCTTTTAACTTTTTCAATTCATATTTTTCACTTTCTATCATATCTCTTTCTCTTTTCATAGAGTTGAGATGTCCCTCTAAAATTATCAGTTCGTTTGATATTTGGCTTTGCATTTCATCGCCACGTTTTCTTAGTGTTTGCTCCGCTTCTAAGATTTGCTTTTTTAGACTTTCTTCCTGTAAACCATCATGATCGGAATTATTACAATTATTGTAATATTTATTATTTGCCCACGTCTGGCTTTACTCTATGCGCATATGGTGCACGAGCACTAGATCTGACAAGGGCTCCGTAATGTTGAAATGCATTCCCATATTGTCATTAAACAATTAATGAGATCACCTTTAGTATCATATCATATTCATAATGTATAACACCGTAGTACGGTAGTACCGTGTAGTGGCGGTGGTGTAAGAATACACCATGTCATCCCGTGGGTGGCGTAAGAGGCGACAGAGGGAAACAAATTAGAAGATGGGGAGCAGCATCTTCCTAATGACGACTCAAAATAAAAAACTGCGGTTACCAACTCGCTTATCAAGTGTGAGAACTATGGCAAATCCTCCCCATAAGGCAATCTATGGGGGAGGCCTATGTTCAGCAGTGGACTTAAATAAGCTGCAACGGTAGCGATGTATACTGCTAACTATAATAATCATTTATCATTTAATAGAAATATATTTATATATGACTAAACTTTGTAACAGAGAAAAGGCGGTGTAAGAATATCCACTATCCCATATAGTCTCTCGCTTGTTTCATAAAAGACGACAGAGGGAAACTGAAACAAGAGATAGTGTTGCCTAACATGCATTTTTTTTTATAGGATAAGGGTGATAAACGAGCACACAGTCCACCTGATAGTAGTGGTTGCTGCGGCCCATAGACATCTACATCTATCCTCTATTACAAATCAAAATGCAGATGCGTTGTCACCCGTGAGGACTAAGATGGAATGCCTCATTTCCAGTAAAAAGGGCCTCCGGCCACCTGCACTCACCAAGCGAAACGCAGAGGTAAACGTCTACTTCACGCTGGTATTCTGTGAGGTCGTGGTACCACCCCGGTTCGAGCCGGCCCATCCGTGCGACAGCAAAAGCCGCCACGTGGCTCTACCACTGTTAAAATAAATCTTACCGATAATAACTCAAAATTATAAAAACCTGGAGTTACCAACCCGCCTCCCAAGCGGTGCAGCTATGGCAAATATTCTCCTTATGAGGCAATCTATGGGGGATGCCTGTATTCAGCAGTGGGCTTTAATAGGCCGTAACGGTAATGCGAACACTACACACATACATGGTAGGGTTTGCAACTCAGTGTTAGAGCAGAGTCGGCAACCCTAGTTGCGATCGACATGCCGCCTATCTAACTCGACCATTGAGAAAATTCTCCATACAAAGGGAGAGCTGAAGAGACTTTTATAGGCTGTAATGGATTCATAATGGAAACTTTGGGTGCTCTAGGCCTTCTGAATAGTCTAATATAGCTCTGTACGTAGGTCTAGGCATGTGTTAAACCAGATGCAAATACAATGTAAAAGATGAAGATTTACTGCCTGGAGCGGCGTTAAAGTTGCACGACGTTTGGTATGGACCAATTTAGTAATCGTCAATTTGCCTACCAAGCGTAGCGATTGTGACAAATCCTTCTCGCTGTAAACCATTTCAGCAACTAGCACGGCCGTTAATAGCTAATAAAGACTCATTTACCTTAGCAGTTAACCGTTCTGTTTCCTGTTTGACGGCTTTCATAGCATTAGACATATTTGAATGTTGTTCCCGCAAAGAACGAGCCAATCCCCACAGGAACTTTTTCTTTTCTTGCACATTATTTTCTAATTGAGCTTCGCGCGCTTTGAATGACTCTTCCATCTAGTAAGCGATTGAATTAAATTGATATAATGTCAATTAATTTATTTCAATATTGATTAAATATAATTAATAATAAGTGACAGTGAGTAAGTAAACTTTTTAAATATTAATTAAATTATGAATTATAAATGAATTAACTGCATTTATCGAGCTCAGGGGTTATTTACAAACCATTAAACCGTAAGGTAGCCATTGTAAAAATTTTGTTTGTCTGTCTGATAATGTCCAGGCTAATGTTTAAAATGGTTGAATCGATTGTGATAAAACTGCACAAACAAATAAAGAAAAATGACGGGAGTGATCTAAGCTATATTTCATCCAAAAAACATGGACGATATTTATTTTCGGAAAATCGTTAAATTAAAAAAATAAATGGTCATTCATGATTATTTGAAAAAAAAATACGTGGTAGAGCCATGCTTCAGCTATATTAGTAGTATAGTTGTAGCACGAATGGTTCGCTCGACCGGGAAAGGATCACGCTCTCACAGAATACCAGCGTAAAATAGGAGGTTAAACGCTGCTGTGTTTCGTATGGTGAGTGTAGGGAACCGGAGACCCTTTTTACTGGAAAAGAGGCATTCCATCTTAGTCCTCACGGGTGACAACGCATCTGCATTTTGATTCGTAATCGAGGATAGATGAAGATGTCTATGGGCCACAGCAACCACTTACGATCAGGTGGACTGTGTGCTCGTTTGTCCTACCCTATAAAAAAATGAAATGAAATGTAATAATGTGGTGTCATTAATAGACCCACCCAGTGGAAGCCAGGGCGGGTTGCTAGTTTTAAATAAAATATAACCGTCTAATAGCAGCTTAAGAGAATCCATAGTTCCATTTCGCCCCATAATTGTCATAAAAGGCGATGGATACCAGAAAAATCTTAAGTTTTCGATAGATGGCGATATAATCACCTCGTTTACGCCAGAACGTAAAATACACAGACTAGCGACAGGCAGCAGCGTTAAAGGTTTAACAGTGGTAGAGCCACGCGGCTTTTGCTGTCGCACGGATGGGCCGGCTCGTACCGGGGTGGTACCACGACCTCACAGAAAACCAGCGTGAAGTAGAGGTTTACCTCTGCGTTTCGCTTGGTGAGTGCAGGTGGCCGGAGGCCCTTTTTACTGGAAATGAGGCATTCCATCTTAGTCCTCACGGGTGACAATGCATCTACATTTTGATTTGTAATAGAGGATAGATGTAGATGTCTATGGGCCGCAGCAACCACTTACCATCAGGTGGACTGTGTGCTCGTTTGTCACTCTTATTCTATAAAAAAAAAGGTATCGATGGCACTCCGGTCGTCAGTCCATCTGTAAAACTCTAAATGAAAAGAACTCCTGGGAACGAGGTGACCGCTACCATGCTGGTTCTATTTTAAATCATATAGTAAATTGTATAAAATTATGGTGAAGAAAATGTGAAATGAGAGTGTGAAAGAGAATGAGTGAGTGAAAATGTGAAAGAGAATGAGTAATGTGAAAAAAATCCTTGCTGGGTTTCTTGCTGGTTCTTCTGTGAACAAAAAACCAGTAATAAAAAAAAGACTTTCAATGTAATAGGTAATTCATTGTATTGCGATATGTGCTGGTTAGCATTTATGCCACAACAAGTAAAAGGCCAGTTACGTGGGCTAAGCCCACTCAGGACATGTTATCTTTAAAATCACTGGTCAAAGACCTTTAGATTGATATAAAATAATAAGCAAAAAGTCCAAAGTCCAAAAGTCGCATCTCAGCTACTCAGCTGTCATTGTCAATTATGTTTAGATATGGTCAATTTAAGTTTTTTCCTGCTTGAAATTTGCCCATAGTGCATATTGCTTTTGTTTTCGTTTTTTTTTTTGTTTATACAATTTTTTTTTAATTAAAAAATAGGTTTATAACAACAATTAAAGGGCATTTTAGTTGTAGTAGACTTTGCAGTCAAGATGGACAATTAAAATAATTTCTTAAATACAATTTAATATTATACTTGTTCATACTGTAATTTTATTTACGTTATTTATCTCTCCACTGTGTTTTTTAATTTGTAGATATTTTTATAATTCATAGAAAGTGGGTCCATTTTGTCAAACGTTTTGAAAATACAAATAGATGAATATAATATTGTTTCAAAGTTGAAGAATCTGGGTTGAGAATGGGTGAGTTAACTGTCAAATGCCTTTTGTACGCCGATGATCAAGTCATATTTGCATCGTCGGCGGCCGAGTTGCAAACGATGGTTAATTTAATGAACTGGTCATTAAAAAAAGGGGTATGAAAGTGAACGCAAGTAAGACGAAAGTGATGGTTTTTGAAAGAGAAGAAAGTAAAACGTTATGTGAAATAAGAATAGAAGGGGAGTTGATTGAGCAAGTGGATGAGTTTGTATATTTGGGATGTTTATTTAGCAGGGATGGTAGATATGGCAAGGATATAGAACGACGAGTGAACGCAGGAAATAAGAGTTAATGGGGCTCTACACGCTATTATGAAGAGTCAGAATGTGTCAAAGAAGGCACGTATGGCAATTCATAATGGTGTGTTAGTCTCTACTTTCATGGCAGAAGAAGCATGAGAGTAGAATAAAGAGTGTAGAAATGCGGTCATTACGTAGTATGCTAGGGCTGAATCTGAATGACAGGGTGAGAAATAGTGTGATAAGAGAAATGTGTGGTTTGCAAGAAGACGTTGTGACTAGGATTAAAAAAGGAATGCTTCGGTGGTTTGGTCACGTAGAAAGTATGAACGAGGAAAGAGTGACAAAGCAAATTTATGTTTCAGAAGTGAACGGCAAAGTCGGGAAGGGACGCCCTAGACGAAGATTTATCGACCAAATCGGCGATACATTGAAAATGGGCAATAAATATATGGATGTAAAGGAGGCGAGAGAAGTGTGTCAGGATCGCGCCAAATGGAAGTCCGTAGTCTCTGCCTACCCCTCTGGGTGACAGGCGTGAGTGTTTGTATTGTATTGTATAATATTGTTTATGCCACTGTGTGTATGCTGACGACGTAAGATAATCCTATTTCCTATTTCTATTTCAATAAGTATTATATAATACTTAATGAAACTTAATTATTATTATTTTTTAGAATTTCTGTAAGCCATCACTACCATCTCTGCACAGGGAGGACGACTCACCGGCCCACGCCGCAAAAGAGAAAGCCGACCTTTTAGGCTCCCTTTTTGCGTCCAACTCGACTCTTCATTACGGGGGGAACACACCGCCGACCATACCGTAGTGTGAGTGGTCCATGCCGGATGTGCGGTTCTCACAGCGATCGGTTAGCAAAGCACTCCTCTCCCTGGACATCCACAAGTCTAGTGGGCCTGACGAAATCCCCCCAATTGTGCTGAGAACGTGTGTTCCGGAGTTGGCACCGATTCTAACACGTCTTTTCCGGTACTCCTACTCTCTAGGCATAGTCCCGAAATCATGGAAGACAGCTTTTGTCCACCCGATCCCTAAAAAACGCGACCGTTGAGACCCGTCCAACTAGTTCTCCAAAATAATGGAATCCGTTATAAGCTGCTACCTCATGCGGTACCTTGAGGATCACCAGCTGATTAGTGACCGCCAATATGGTTTTCGTCGGGGTCAATCAGCTGGTGATCTTCTGGCCTACTTGACTCATAGATGAGCGGAGGCAGTAGAGTCTAAAGGATAGGCATTGGCCGTTAGTTTGGACATTGCGAAGGCCTTCGATCGGGTTTGCCACAAAGCGCTTCTTTCGAAGCTCCCTTCCTATGGGCTTCCCGAAAAATTGTGCAATTGGATCACCAGCTTTCTTGCAGATCGGAGCATCAAGGTCGTTGTAGACGGCGCATGCTCCGACTACAAGCCTATTAACGCTAGTGTTCCACAAAGCTGCGTGCTATCACCAACGCTGTTTCTTCTGCATATCAATGATATGTTGCAAACCGGTAGCATTCATTGCTATGCGGATGACAGCACTGGTGATGCTCTATACAAGGGCGTGCCAATATTTCTCGGCAAAACGTCGCCAAGTACTGGAACAAACTTGTGTCTGAAGTCGAGTCTTTGCTGGACAAAGTCTCGGATTGGGGGCGACTAAATCTAGTCCAGTTTAATCCTCAGACGACACAACTTTGCGCGTTTACCGCTTAAAATAACCCCTTTGTCGTATCTTCTCAGTTTCAAGGCACTCCCCTTGTTGCCTCAGCCAGTATCGGAATCCTCGGCGTCGACATATCGAGTGATGTGCAGTTTCGTGGTCACTTGGAAGAGAAGGCCAAATTGGCCTCTAAAAAGCTTGGCGTGCTTAGCAGAGCGGGACAGAATTTCATGCTGGCATAACGCCTGCAACTTTACAAGGCGCAGGTTCGGCCTCACACGGAATCCTGTTCCCATCTCTGGGCTGGGGCTCCTCAGTGCCAGCTCCTTCCCCTTGACCGCATCCAGCGCAGAGCGGCAGGAATCATCGACGACCGAGTCCTGTCCGATCGGCTCCATTTATTGGCGCTGCGAAGAGATGTTGCATCTCTTTGCATTTTCTTTCGCATTTACCACGGGGAGTGCTCTGAGGAATTGTTCTAATTAATCCCAGCCGCCAAATTTCACGAACGCACATCGCAGCAGAACTCCTGATACCATCCGCACCATCCGGATGATTGGAGTTGTGGAGGAAGATGTTTTCTTCCTCGCACAACTTCCTTGTGGAATAGTTTACCACCAGCGATTTTTCTGGACCGATACGACTTAGGGATCTTCAAGAAAAGAGTCTACTCCTTTTTAAAAGGCCGGCAACGCATCTGCAATTCCCCTGGTGTTGCGGTTGTTCATGGGCGGCGGTAGTCACTTACCATCAGATGAGCCGCATGCTCGTTTGCTCCCTCTCCTATAAAAAAAAATTTACTGCGTCAGTCTAGTGGTTATAAACGCGACTGCTGATCATGAAGTCCCGGGTTCGAATCCTGGATCGAGCAAAAAAAATCAGTTATTGAGTTTTTCCGTCAAGAAATTTCAGTAGCTGCCCGGAGTCAGGAAGTTGGCAGTGTCTCACCTAAATTCCGGGGAAAGCACGTAAAACCGTTGGTCTTGTCTCTGATCTCTCTCAGGTCGTGTCGAATTACTGTCCCATCGGACTGTGAGAGTGAGGTAATAGAGAGTGCACCTGTGCTTACGCATAGACTTGGGTATTATAATCCTGTCCTACGCCGATGGCTAGTCTTCGTTGAGGCTGGCCGCCGTGACCGAAACTCGATATGGAGATGTCCTCCATTCATCATATTATTACATATATAATAATTTATATTGAATAAAATCTTACTTACCTACATTATTGTGCAGAGGTCCATTTTCAAAAGTGGACTTTTACAAAATGATGAAAATGAAAAATGAAAATGTTTATTTGTCTCAAAACAGTTACATGGATTATAAATGAGACATCAACAATGATAAATATGAAGAACTAAATATTTTAAATAATAGATTACATAATTATTGAACACCTCATTGTACCGCTTCTGAAGCAATAGAG
This sequence comes from Parnassius glacialis, assembly GCA_033319125.1. Classification (NCBI taxonomy): domain Eukaryota; kingdom Metazoa; phylum Arthropoda; class Insecta; order Lepidoptera; family Papilionidae; genus Parnassius; species Parnassius glacialis. The sequence continues at coordinate 28,134,571 of JAVANC010000024.1, read as the reverse complement.
CGTGATTTGCTAGCGTGCGCTTGATCTTTTTCTCTTCTTCCGCTCTAACCATTTCAACTTCAGTTTCATACACTGTCTTAAGTTGTTCGAACATCTGAAAACATTTGTTAACAGTATAATTTTTTAACAGCTTTCTCGGCCTTTCAATATTATATTTAAAACATTTTATCTGATTATTATAAATATACATTTAATACAAATATTTTAAGCCTTCTTAAGAAAAGGAGGAGATCAATTCGGCTGTATCTTTCTGGATATATGTTACGCGACACGTTCGTACGAATTTTGTATATTCCTTTTATAATCAAATGTATATCTACTAGAGCCCAATGACTTCGTCAATCTTACTTAGCGGTACCATGTAGCGACATCTATGGAAATGTATTAAATAAAGAACGATGTATTTAGCGCGTCAAATTTTCATATCGATATACATCGCAACCGCTTCCGTAGATAGATAATAGATGGCGCTAGAGTAGTCAAGTGAGCTCGGCCACGGTCCTTATTGCTTTGTAAGAGAGATACTAATATAATAAAGCGGAAGAGTTTTTTGTTTTTTTGTTTGTTTAAACGCGCTAATCTCTGGAACTACCAGTCCTATTTGAAAAATTCTTTTTGTATATTGTAGCCAGATTCATGTGGAATAGTATAGGCTATCTAGCATTAAGCTATATTACTCAGCTAGCCTTAAATATGGATATTTGTTAAGCAATTCAGAAGAATAAGCACTCCCGAAATGATTTATCCGCGTACGCTGGTGTTGTCGTTAGGGATACGTAAATACAATGTTCTAGAAAAATATAGACCTTTACTCCGTCTAAAAAAAAGTCCGCGATATCATATTATGTCTATGTCTTATACATAGGCCATAATTTGGTATTTTGTGAAAAAAAATATTGAAAATTTAAAAGTGATTTATGAGCGTTATTATTAGGCATGGCCTATTTATCCATACGAACGAAAGTTACTTCATCATTAAGACAATTTTATGAAGATAAACTTTGTTCTTTATACCATGTTATTTGGACGCATAGTTTTTTTTGTTTTTTTATAGGATAAGGGTGACAAACGAGCACACAGTCCACCGGATGGTAAGTGGTTGCTGTGGCCCATAGACATCTACATCTATCTTCTATTCCAAATCAAAATGCAGATGCGTTGACACCCGTGAGGACTAAGATGGAATGCCTCATTACCAGTAAAAAGGGCCTCCGGCTACCTGCACTCACCAAACGAAACGCAGAGGTAAACCTCTACTTCACGCTGGTATTCTGTGAGGTCGTGGTACCACCCCAGTTCGAGCCGGCCCATCCGTGCGACAGCAAAAGCTGCCGCGTGGCTCTACCACTGTTAAAAAGTGATATGATTTAAGTATATGATATAGTTTAAGAGATAATGTAAAATTAAAATAATTCAATACTTGGCTGGGCGCGCGAACGACGCTTAAACCCTAGCCGTTATAAAATGCTTGAATTAGGTCATGTCGCGCACCCCGGACACATGATTACGCGGGTGTAACCGCCGGGCACAGCTAGTAGTTTATACTCAGGCATGGTTCCAAAAAAAAGTTAGAAAAAATTCCAGCCCCAAGCGTGAGAAAATACGGGCCAAGCTATTTACTTAACTACTAAAACTACTTAATAACTAATATATTGTTCTTGAACCCTCATAAATATTTTTCAATTTAATGCTTTTTACTCAAAATATACAGCGCGCTTTTGATTTCATCGTCAGAGGATTATGTAGTAACTAGTCCGCCGCGCTGTCCCAATGCATGTTGGTGTACTTCACAATTTTATTTCTCACACATCCGGGTTTCTGCACGAGATTATCCTTCACCGCCGAGCACGAGGTAAATCAGCGATTAAAATTGAAATTAACAATTTCATTGGTGAGGCGAGGGTCGAACCCGGGCTCGCGTATTGTGAAATATATGGCGAACGCTAAGTCCCTAATAGTTCAGGGGCTTAGCGTTCGCCGTATATTTGTACCGTGTATACCATATTGTATTTGTACCGTGTGCTTGTGGTAGTCCACAGCACAAAATTAGAAAGGTTAAACTAAAAGTCTATAAGGGTAAACTCAACAAACAAAAAAAATATGTAACTAAATTTTTTATGCACTTTAAAATCATTTTTATAATAATAAATATATACTTAGAAGTGAAAACGTATTTATAATTTTATTTTCTACAAATTAGAATTTAATCTAAGAACATTATATGGAAAATCTACGCCCAACGGAAATTCAAAAACTTAAATTAAAATATTAATCAAAATTAACAAAGCAAATTCTAATGTTAAGTTTTTCATAACTATGCAATCTTTTTTACTACACGTTTTTTATAAATACAAATAAACCTACAGTAATGTCAGGAACTACATCAAAATGTAAAATATACAATTTTATAATCTAATAACCTCATCCATGATGTTTCTTTCCATAACATCCATGTTTTTTAGGAAATTCTCAACATTTACTTTACTTTTACTGGTCCTTTTTACACCCTGTAATAAGATGCATTACGTTTATCTATTAAGATTATCATTTGAGAGTTGTTACAGGGTGGTCAAATTATTTTATACAAGGGAAATAAACAAGCACACCATCCATCAGATGGTAAGTGGATGCTGTGGCCTGTGGATGCTGTGGCCCGTGGACACCAACTCTATCATAATATAGGTGGGCTGTCATTCCTGAGTAATAATGGAATGCCTCAAGAATTCCTCACCAGCAAAAAAGGTCTCAAAATCTCTACACCCATCATTAGAAACAGCAGAATGCTGTATCTTTTCTACCGACTTCAAAAAGGAGGAGGTACTCAATTCGACTGTATGTTTTATGTGTGTTGCCTCATAACTTTGTTCTACATGAACCGATTTCGATGATTCTTTTTTTTATTTGAAAGCTGGTACTTACTCATGTGGTCTCATATACATTTGGTCAAGGTCTCACTAATAGTGTTTGAGATATCCTTAATAATATATATTGAAGTCGGTTGTACAATATTTTTAATTTTAAATTATTATGTTAGTATTCTGTGAAAGTGTGATCCTCTCCAAATCAAACCTTATTTATGCTACTAACAGTGCTGAGTGCACCACTCTTGTATATTAGTTAACGAGTGCAGGAGAAACAATACAGGTAGAGCTATAAGGCGTTCAACCAGATGGATAAGAGAAAATGAAAATTATTTTACGGAAGCTCAAAGATCCCAATACATATTGCAAAAACTTAAAGATTTTAAAGTAGCATAAAATACCAATAATTTGCAGAGTTAAGAATATTTAGACAGTGTTGATGAGGATGCCTGATTCAGCATTTTATTTATGTTAGCTCTTTAGAGTTGCGCTAACTTGTCTCAACATTGTTATGAAAGTTTGTTATAAAAGTCTCAAATTGTCATTAATTGTATTTTGTCTGTCATTGTATTGTCAACTTGTGTTTGGTATTTCCTTTTACACAATGTTTATTATATTAGAATATCCTAATTACGAGATAATAGGACAGGTTAATGCGAGATGTGACAAGCCTAGCAGCAGGGCAGGGACCAGCAAGTGCTGTTGTTGAGGTATGTTCTCTTACAAAAGCACCAATATGTATTGCTGAGTACGCTCAGTCCCTACAAGTGCCTGATACTGAGTCGTCCAATTACAAATTAACACATAGAAACAAATTATTATACCTTATGTACATTCTACAATGCTTACAATCAAAATACATGCTTATAAAATGGACTTGCGGACACTAGCCCGCCTCAATAAATAAATATACCTTATATATTTGTAACTTCTTCCTCTTATATTTCCTTTGAATCGTTTTTGTTCTCAGCTGGCAGCCTTTGCAGAATGCATAATGTTTACAGCTATAAGATTCAGACTTTCTCTGTTTGCTCACTGGATAACTATCGGAACTGCTTGCTACGCTGACTTCAGAAGTATTCACTATAAAAAAATATTACATTGAATAAAACTACTTTCACGGATTCTATCGCGTTTAATTAACTTATTTTTTATTAATTCCCGACGTCATAGATAATGTACTATATAGGGTATAGATGAGCCACTCTGACAAATTATTAGGTGACGAAAAGAGGGAAGTCTCTTGAGCACTCTTATAGATGGCGTTGGGATTATAAATTACTGAAAATTACACTAGATGGCGCTATCAACTAGGTTCAGTATTATTTCGTACATATTTCAATAAAATTAAAAGGAAATTATTCAATTACAAACTAATTTCTTTTAATTAATACTTTATTTAGTTTGTGTGAGATGAGCATGGTTATAATTTCTTCGTTTATTATCATAGAATAATTCTATATATATACCGCTGTATTTTAAAACTTCGATAGCATGTTTTAGACTTCGGTATAAATAATGAATACCAGCAGTGGCGCCATCTTATAAGAAAATGTGTAACAATATTGGGGAAAATAGTACTTTAGCTGACTATGAGATGGCGCTAGTATCAACGTAAAAGCAAGCTACTGAGGACTTTCATACCCCTGCCCGACGTTTCAGGTGCTTTACAGCACCCATGGTCGCGGGGGTGAGGTGATTGACGTTCCGATTTAACAGAGTTAACCTGGGGTACCTTCAGCTTTTTTAATTATTAATTTTGGTCCAATCTACGCAGCATGAACTTACTGTGTCTTGAAGTCTTGCAGTGGTATGCTTGCTTGGTATGCTTGGCAATAGCCTCACGTATCATCTTTGACAGGAATAGATGTTCTTTCGCGAGAATTTGTGGTTTATCAAATCTAATGTAAAGGCGGGGGCCGTCTAGGATATGATCATAAACTGCAGACACCAACGTTCCGGGAAGTGAACTGAAGACTTCATTCTGCGTAGATTGGACCAAAAGTAATAATTAAAAAATCTGAAGGAACTCCGGGTTAACTCTGACATCGGGACGTCAATCACCTCAGTCCCCCGTGACCATGGGTGCTGTAAAGTACCCGAAACGTCGGGAATTAATAAAAAAATAAGTTAACTAAACACGACAGAATCCGTAAAAGTAGTTTTCGCGTAAATATAAAAAATCATTAAAAAATATTACTATAATATATACTAAAAAAAATCCAACAACAGGAAATGCAATGACAATTTAATGGTTATAAAACCATGTTGTAATTGTCAAATGTAAAATAGCCAAACTGACAAGTGGCTGCATCACCAAAGGTACAAGACATAACATTTACCAACACGCTTTCCAAGTATGGCATTAGATAATATGGCAATTCTACGAGAAACCCATAAACAACAGTTAACTATTTAAAAAACAACTAGCCATCGGCCCCCGCTTCACACAGGTGATTTCTGGCTTTCGACAACAGTGCCCTACTGGGCACTAGAATTGGACCCAGTAGGGCCCTAGTGGCCCCTACTGGGTCCAATTCTGAATCCAAACCATGAAGTAAATACAAAGAGGAGACAGAATAAGTAACTGTGCACTGTGATTCTAAGTAGGTCCTGACGTCATCATAGTGGGCGTGGCTTTAGTTAATATACTGTCAGCATTCGTCCTGTGCGCTTATGTGTTAAAAATCGCAAATCGGTTTATTTTTGTAGTATTAAGAAGAAAAGGATGAAGTGTTGTGTTTTATCGTGTAAAAACTACTAAGATAGATGCTCTGATACTATGGATGGCATCACATTTCATTTGTAAGTAATTTTACACTTAATTTATTAAAATAGTTCTAGAAAAATCTCTTTGCGTCGGCTTTCATTTTGTGAACAGGCCGCCATCTATCGTCAAGGTAGCTAAACTACATTGCAACATCGATATGGAACGATTCGAGTAGTTTTATATGTAAAAATTTTATAAGTATGTATACTATCAACATCTACCGATAAATAGACTTGATAGTGTAAAGTGGGTGGGGCTTAACATCCCCTCACCCCGCATATTGTCACGCGTTGTTACATAGTGAAATCTAATTACAACACCTCCTCTTTGTATTTGCTTCATGATCCAAACCATTCTCGAATCAGCTTATCACACACACACACACAAAATTTGACTAAAATCGGTCCAGCCATTTAGGAGTTCAATCACATACACAGAAGACAGACAGAACAGACAGACTTCTGACAGAAGAAGTATATATATATATATATATATATAATTATATAACTAAATTATTATATAGAAATTGACCTTTTTTCAAGGCTCAGGGGCCAGGGAATCAATGAAATTATGTAAAAATCTTGTTATTAAATAAATAAATAAAAGAATAGCAGGATTTAAGTTTTATATTAAAATTGAGTATTAAGGTTTTCATCGAGATAATTTTGAGTAAAACTTAAGCACAAACAAACAACATTATTAACTTACCCTCCTCAAAAAACTTGGGTTGCTTTTGGTATAATAGCATACACTTGAGTATACATAACAATAGAGAGGTCTGCTGCTCTTTCTTATACATATCTATTATATCTGAGGCGGCTTCTGAATCACATTTAATACCTGAAATAATTAAATTATATTTGTATAGTTTATTTATTAGTAAAATGTATATATTACGTAGTTAATTATCATTTTTATTTTTTTATTCTATATTGCAACACTTACGTCGAATTCTCACCACTCAATGGGTTGACTGGTAGAGAATGCCTCAAGACATTAAGTCCGCCTTTTTTACCGACTTCAAAAAGGAGGAGGTACTCAATTCGACTGTATGTTTTTTTAATGTGAGTTATCTCATAACTTTTTTCTGGGTGCACCGATTTCGATGATTCTTTTATTTGAAAGCTGGTGCTTCTCATGTGGTCCCATATAAATTTTATCAAGTTCTGACCAGTAGTTTTTGAGTTATTCTCAATAATTTATACTGAAGTCGGTTGTACAAAATTTTAAATTATGTATTCTTTTGTTTCAAGGAATGCATAAAGAATAAATAAATAAATAAAAATAAATTATATTGATAGGTGTAATACATTCAATTGAACAATTGTATATGTATATGGTAGAGCTGTGCAGTGTAATATAGCTGCAACATAAGTTAGTTCCGTGTCTCATATGGTGAGTGTAGAGAACTAGGAACCCTTTTTATAGCAAGGCATTTTGTCACCTTTATTTCTTTTAAAAAACGTTTTGTAGGTTTTGGTTTTAAGTCCCAGCCCAATTCTATATTATTTACTTTATGGCAATTAACAATATTTTGATACCTTTTATTTATTTTACATCATGTTATTTCACATGTTTTAAGTTATATTATAATATCTTAATATCATAAAGCTGCAGTGAAATTTCAATATTTTGAAATTGATAAGTGAAACTATTCTGAGAAATAGAAAAAGTCTATGCATTAAAATACTTTATGGAGTATTGTTTACGCAAAAGCGTTGGTGTCAGGCATCGACGTTAGATGGCGCTCGGCTCGGCTGATACGGGATGACGTTCGTGCGTGTTGAACGTCCGAGCTTACTGAACGGTGGGAGTCGAGAGCGAAAAAATTAGATGTCTTCTTCGCGTCGAAAGAGAAGGCAGTCCGTTTTGTTTGGGAGCTCTTAGATCTAATTTTATGTTAGGCGCGTATAGTAAATATACCACTGGGAATGGTAGCGCGTGTTGAGAGTTTACCCGGGACTTTAGGTTTAACGCAGAATCTGTATAAGTGGATTCGACTGTATTAGTTACTAGTGCGGTAGTTAATATTCTAGAAATAACGGCGACCTTTGACCCGTACGTTCTGTGTTCATTTTCGCGAGTCAATCGTAACAAAGGAAGAAAGTGACTGCGGAAGGCGACCTTAGCTTGGAGAGGAGCTGAGGGCCGAACTGCTGCAGGGGGAACGGTCAAATAAGGTCAATAACACTACCAGCCACACCCAAATACACATCACTGACCTTTACTTTCTAGCACAATACATCCACACGAGACCTGACCGAATCCTGAGGGACCAGTCGCCTTGAATAGAGGTAAGTAAGCTCTGTTCAATAATTGTAACGCTCCCCCCGGATTGTTTAGAGTAATTAGACTTTTAACCCGTGGCGTAAGGACGCCCGACCAGCATCTGCCTGTAGCTTCTTCGTCTATGGGCCGCGAAGGATTCTACTCCTGGGATAGGCAGCTGCCGGCCGTAACATTTGGTAGCAGAACGCGGTGCTGGGATCGATTCCCGGTCGATCCACCGACCATAGTATTTGATAAAAATTAAATAATTTTGGTGGCAGGGAGCGTTGGGTTGATTGGTTTAATTTTGTGTCTACAATCACGCCCGTCTGTAATACGTAAAAATATTTTTTTTTATTATATACGTAATAATAAAATTCCTTTCTTTGTTAGCTTGCTTTGTTTGCGGGTAAATTTAAAAAACCGCGCCCGTTTAGCGCGCAAGCGGGAGATTGCGTCATGTAGGTAGATGGTTATTTTTGCGTAATCGGTTAATTATCGTTGCGGATAGTTGTGGTGTATTACTTATCGAAGGGTCGATTTCCGAGCAAGGCATTTTTTGTTGATGTGTATCTTCGTTATGTATCTTTCGTATTGTAATTTGTATTTGAACTAAAGAGTGGTAATTTGTATTTACGTAATTTGAATTTAACTTGATTTGATCGCACTAGTATTTGTTATTGTTAATTTGATTTACCTTTTCTTTTGTACTAACTTGTGTTTGATTTGATAAATAGCGCTAGAATGGCTGACCTTCATTGGTCTTTTCGACGGCCTAGTGGACACCCGGAGTGACTTGACCCCGAGCCAGAAGATGGCGTACCTCCTGGCCTCACTGGAGGGGGAGGCCCTGGGCGTTGTCAGCCATTTGAGATTGTCGGACGACGCCTACCAGACTGCTCGGGACCTCCTAGCCAGAAGATACGCCAACGTCCGGCGAATTGCCGACGAACATGTTAAGCAGCTTCTAAGCCTTCCGCTGCTTAGTGACCGGGCCAGACTACGTCCGGACCTGTTGGATCCAGTCTTGGTGGCCTGTAATACGTTGAGGCGGCTGGATTTACCAGTAGGCGAATGGGCCTTCTTGTTGCTCCGCATCGTGCTGTCCCGTCTACCTCTCGACCTTCAAATGCATTTTGAGGAGAGGTACGGCGGGGACGAGGCCTCCTATATTCCGCCCTTCTATGACCTGCTGCGGTTTTTGGAGGAGCAGTGCCGACAGATCGAGCATGCGGCGGGCACCGTCGACGACTTACGAGCCGTGCCCAGTGAGAGGCGAAATCCGCCGGGCAAGTCGTCGTCAACCCCCCCCCCCCCTGCTCCTATTGTCGAGCATCGGATCACCGGGTAACGTCTTGCCCAAAATTATTAAGTAAGCCGGTTCCGGCGAGGCGAACTATCGCCAAGGAGCGCCGCTGGTGCTACTCCTGTTTGGAAGGGCACCTCCAGCGAGACTGTCCGCACCAGCGGCCCGGTCTGCATTGCCAGGGCAATCACCATGTCGTACTGTGCCTGGGTGCGAACAGCGTCTCCTCTCGGGGCGCTGCCAGGCCCTCGACCCCCACGGGCGGGGGTGCTCCGCCATGCCCGTTGACGGGCGACGCTCGGCTCCCGCCGGCCAGCCACCAGGCCCCTAGGTTTGAAAGGGGTCCCTCCCCCGACCAGTCGGGGGGTAATTCCCCCAGGGGCGGGGGTGTCATCACCCCCCCTCAGCGTGCGGAGAGGAACTTCACGGCCACTCATCAGTCCGCTGGACCCTTCTCACTCCCGTTAGCTGAGTGGCCGCGACTGGTGGACCACTGTACCCCATTTGATGGAGGCGGCCCTAGCTAGCTGCCGCCTTAGCTCCCACCATGGCTGCCTCTACTGAGCCTTAAGCCGTCAACAGTCCACTTATCAATCTGTTCTGTTGCCGACGGCCTCAGTGAGGGCGTACAACCCGAGTGGCGACTGTTAGCGGTTGCGCTCTGTTAGTATCGGGTTCACGCGGTGTGGCCTCCACTTGGTGGTGGGAAGATTAGGGCCCCCTGGAGAGTTGAATCACGCTCTCAAGGGGTATTGGATTTGGTTTGGTCGAGCACTTAGTTAAAAATTCTTTAAATTTAAATTAAAATGCTTTTGGGTTTTCCGCGAAATTCATATTGTAGCGGTTATGATTAAGAGAATTGAATTTAAAATACTCCTTTAAATGCTGCTGCATATGTTTTGTAAATACATTTGATCACTGCGTTTATTGTTGCACGGAAAATTGAGATTAAATTGTGTGCCCTTTTTTAATGCTTGTGATAGTGTTTAATCATTTTGCTTTGTGATAAGGAAGGTTGAAATTAGATAACCCTGTGGTTGCCGAAGGAAATAGGAGTCAATTCTCTTTTGGTTTAGATTTGTTGGCACTGTCTAAGATATTTATTTGAAATAAGAAATAGGGCTGTCCCTTATGTTTATTGTTTTGTTTACTTTGCCAAGTTGACCTATGTGCATCGGTGATTACTTGTTTTAATTAATTCTGTAATTGAACATTGATGCTTTGAAAAATTTGTTGAAATATGAGCATAGGATCACCTGCTAGGGACCATCTGTGCGTTTCGTTCAGCTCTCCACAGACGACGTTCATGGGGAATTTGGGGGTGCTCTCTGCACTGAAGCTTGAAGGTCCCTCTGGGCCGCTTCGTGTCGCGTCGCTGTTTGCAGACCTGATCCAGTCGAGTTGCGGAACTAATCATAGGAGCGCAGATAGGTGTTTGAAGGAGGTCGTCTGACTTCTGTCTAGGAATAGGACTTATTTATGTGCTGCGATGACCAGCCCACGTTGGGGCTGTAATTTTGAGGCGTTGGTTAGGGTTGCAAGATCTGATTGGGTGCGTAGGGTAGCCTAGTTTGGTTGTAGATTCGATCTTGCAACTTGCCGTCGCGACCCTGTCCCGCTGACCGGTTTGCTCGCGGACCTAAATCCTTATGTCCGGGACGGGGGTTTGTTTACGCAAAAGCGTTGGTGTCAGGCATCGACGTTAGATGGCGCTCGGCTCGGCTGATACGGGATGACGTTCGTGCGTGTTGAACGTCCGAGCTTAATGAACGGTGGGAGTCGAGAGCGAAAAAATTAGATGTCTTCTTCGCGTCGAAAGAGAAGGCAGTCCGTTTTGTTTGGGAGCTCTTAGATCTAATTTTATGTTAGGCGCGTATAGTAAATATACCACTGGGAATGGTAGCGCGTGTTGAGAGTTTACCCGGGACTTTAGGTTTAACGCAGAATCTGTATAAGTGGATTCGACTGTATTAGTTACTAGTGCGGTAGTTAATATTCTAGAAATAACGGTGACCTTTGACCCGTACGTTCTGTGTTCATTTTCGCGAGTCAATCGTAACAAAGGAAGAAAGTGACTGCGGAAGGCGACCTTAGCTTGGAGAGGAGCTGAGGGCCGAACTGCTGCAGGGGGAACGGTCAAATAAGGTCAATAACACTACCAGCCACACCCAAATACACATCACTGACCTTTACTTTCTAGGACAATACATCCACACGAGACCTGACCGAATCCTGAGGGACCAGTCGCCTTGAATAGAGGTAAGTAAGCTCTGTTCAATAATTGTAACGCTCCCCCCGGATTGTTTAGTGTAATTAGACTTTTAACCCGTGGCGTGAGGACGCCCGACCAGCATCTGCCTGTAGCTTCTTCGTCTATGGGCCGCGAAGGATTCTACTCCTGGGATAGGCAGCTGCCGGCCGTAACAAGTATAGTTTTTAAAACATTTTTAACTTTTAATATTATTACAACCACTATTAAAATGTTTAAAAAATTGAGTGTGTGCAGTCTATCAACAACAGTTGTGCAGCAGGGTAGAGTATTTATAAAACTGTGAGTCTTCAAACTTGAGATTGTAACTTACAACTCGGTTGAGCTAAATTCGCACTTGGTGCAGATTACGTAACAACAAAAATAACCTAGAAACTAAACAAATAGGAGACGAAAGTTAAGACGTGTGTATTGGTAACAAAGATGCAAACCGTACTGACGCGACTGTATGAATTCAGGGTTGAGAGCAGAAAAATGGCCCCTCCTCTCGCATTGCAGTGAGGTGCATACTTAGCTCAACCTAGTTGTACAGTAAGACAAAATATAAAATTTACCTAAACTGCAATTTGCTTTATTTTGTTTGGATAAAACTCACCTAAACAATTCAAAATACACCACACATCACTATCCTGGAATCTCAATCCTTTAATTGTATTATCATTGGCACTTTCTAACAAGAATTTGGCTAAATCAAACACCATGTTGGCCAATGGTATCTCTGTTATAAACACTGATAGACTGTAATTAAAATCCTGAAAGTGAATTATTAATTGTTTATAAAACAACGCTGTTACAAATCCAAAGTTCGTTATCATGATCACAGCCCCTCACAAGTCCACTTCTGAACATAGGCCTACCCCAAGGAATGCCGCAAAGCACGGTCCTGAGCTACCTGAATCCATCAACTTTCTGCATATCTTACGAGGTGGTCACTCAGGTCAGTGGGGGGCCGCCCTACACTTCGCCTACCGGTACGGGGCTGCCACTGGAGAACCTTTTTTCCCCATTAGTTGTCGGTTCTTCGAGCTATATGGCCGGCCCATTGGCACTTTAGCTTACTAATCCGTTGGGCTATGTCGTCACTCTGGTTCTACTGTGGATATCCTCATTTTTAAGATCACGTAAATCCATAGTTAATAAGACAACGTAAGTAATCTGATTGACCAGCTGATTAAAAATTTGTTTAATTGATAGTTATCTCCATATTTGTACTTTACTGTTAATGTTCAATAAATATTATACTGAGAACGTACTATCCTCCACACATGATATTTTAATACTACTTTTTAACAGAGCTACGGTTGCTCAGGGGCCAGGCGTTTGCTGTAAATTTCACAGCACACAAGCAACAAGGAACAACAAACAACAAAATTCGTAGTCATGAAAGAAGAAGCATTGATGCAGTAGGTTGTGGCAACTTTCCTAGTCATGAAACCCTCTTAGAAATTGAAGGAGGCTTGTTGCTAGGAGTAGGGCATATATAGCCTATAACTTTACTTTTGTAACAGCAATGTTTCTAGATAATTCAAGCATTTTCTTAGAAGCATGTCTTATCTTATGTACTCAAGATCAGATCAAAGCCCTTATGCTGTACATAGAATTCTCCATAGATTTCCCCATACATAAACACAACACTTCAAAAGGTAACGTTGCAAAGTGCAGAATTTAATATTAGGTATCTTACCATACATAGAAGATATTCCACAATAAGCATATTTATTGCTTGAAATGTAAGTTCCAAACGCTGTGTAAAGTTCTTTTGACACATATGTGATTCACCTAAAATGAAAATATTGTTAACTAATAATAATTTTACACATAATTTGTTCACAAATATAATATTGGTGTCAAACACAAAATGACAATAGTGCTAGGTAATATAATTATATAATTATTTACTAGGTGGCAGTGCTCTTTTTCCATCTAGAAGTCAGTCTAGGTAGGGAGGTGGGACTTTTTGATGATTATGAAATAGGTAAGAGGGCTCTTAACTATTTCATAATTATCTTATACTAGCTGTGCCCCGCGGTTTCACCCGCGTCGTCACGTGTCAGTGGTGCGCGACATGACCTAGTTCAAGCATTTTATAATTGCAATTAAATATTTTATTTCATAGCAATGGATGGAAAAATTGGCATAATTAATGGAGTACTTTTATTTGTCGGCATATTATGTATGATGTAGAGTGAATGTAAGTTTTATCCACTTTCCCTCCCCCTCCTGGGTAAGCGCCCCCCCCCCCCCCCACGTTCTCACCGGGCGGCTAGGGTTTATGCATCGTTCGCGCGCCCAACCAAGTATTGAATTATTTTAATTTTACATTATCTCTTAAACTATGCGTCCAAATAACATGGTATAAAGAACAATGTTTATCTTCATAAGATTGTCTTGATGATGAAGTAATTTTCGTTTGTAAGGATAAATAGGCCATGCCTAACAATAACGCTCATAAGTCACTTTTAAATTTTCAATATTTTTTTGTCACAAAATACCTATTTATGGCTCATGTATAAGAAATAGACATATGGTATCGCAGACTTTTTTTTAGACGGAGTAAATATCTACATTTTTCTAGAACATTGTATTTACGTTTTCCTAACGATAACACCAGCGTATGCGGATAAATCATTTCGGGAGTGCTTTTTCTTCTGACTTGCTTAACAAATATCCATATTTAAGGCTAGCTGAGTGATATAGCTTAATGCTAGATAGCCTATACTATTGCACATGAATCTGGCTATAATATACAAAAAGAATTTTTCAAATAGGACTGGTAGTTCCAGAGATTAGCGCGTTTAAACAAACAAAAAAACTCTTCCGCTTTATTATATTAGTATAGATTTATAATCATCTTATATTTATATATAATTAACACCATAAACTCTCATGCCTGTTATTTAGCGGGGTAGGCAGACTATGGACTTCCATTGGGCAACTTCCTGACACACCTCTCTCGCTTCTTTCACAACCATAAATTTTAAAAATGTTAACTTTTAACTTGATCCATTTTTAATACATTGCCGATTTGTTTTTTTTATAGGAGAGGGGGCAAACGATCATGCGGCTCACCTGATGGCAAGTGTATACCGCCACCCAAGAACAGCTGCAACACCAGGGAAATTGCAGATGCATTGCAGGCCTTTTAAAAAGAAGTAGGCTCTTTTCTTGATAAACTTTCTTACGTGGTAAAGCCATGCTGCAGCTATATTAGTACTATAGTTGTAGCACGAATGGGTCGGCTCGACTGGGGAAGGACCACGCTCTCACAGAATACCAGCGTAAAATAGCAGCTTAACACTGCTGTGTTTCGTATGGTAAGTGTAGAGAACCGGAGACCCTTTTTACTGGAAAAGAGGCATACCATCTTAGTCTTCACGAGTGACATCGCATCTGCATTTTGATTTGCAAACGAGGATAGATGTAGATGTCTATGGGCCACAGCAACCACTTACCATCAGGTGGACTGTGTGCTCGGTTGTCACCCCATCCTATAAAAAAATCAAGGTTGTTCCTTGCTGACTCTGCCACTCATTTCCGCAGCAATCATTTGCATTGTCACTCTTACCTCATTCATTCTTTCTATTTGTCCAAACCACCAGAATAGCATTCTTTTTTTAATCCTCATCACAACATCTTTTTGCAAACCACATTTTTCTCTTATTACGCTATTTCTCAATCTATCATTCCTCATAACATATTTTCAATGACTGCACTTCTACAGCATTAATTTTACTCTCATACTTTTGCTACACCCAAATTTCACTACCATACATTAAGATAGGAACTAACACAGCATTGTGAATTACCAGTGCCTGAAGAATGAAATGCCTTCATTGCACATTCTAACTTCCCAGAATAGACTGTCGAGCCCCATGTAGTCTTTTTCTTTAATTCACTCTTTTTTTACATCTTTGTCATGACTGCCATTCCTTTAGAAGTTACACTTCTTTTGGGGCATTTGGAAAAATTATGAGAGTGAAATTGCGCGCAAACCGACAGCTAAAAACGACACCATGAAGTTGTTACGATGCGCGCGCGCACTGACATCTCAAAGTGACAACTTCATTGGATAACGGTTGTTGAGGACAGCTAGAGATCAGTCTGCGATGCAGGGTACGCAAGGCGACACCACGGCCAGCGGTTATCGGGGATCTACCACCTGAACGATTAGGGGCATTCGCGCGAACATTCACCTACACCGGAATCGATTATTTCGGGCCTATAACGGTGACGATAGGACGTCGGCATGAAAAACGGTGGGTAGCGTTATTCACTTGTTTAACGACGCGCGCGGTGCATTTAGAATTAGTTTACTCCCTTACGACGGACTCGGCGATATCGGCATTGCGGCGCATGGCGGCTAGGCGTGGGTGGCCACGGGTCATCTACTCTGACAACGGAACGAATTTCCATGGGGCAGATACCGAACTACGACGGGCAATGGAAGAGTGGGCACCCCAGCTGAAGGACTACGCGTTGACTCGGCGGACAGATTGGAAGTTCATCGCGCCGGGCGCGCCGAACCAGGGAGGCGCATGGGAGCGTCTCGTGCGCTCAGTGAAGACCGCGCTCAAAGCCACTCTACACCAGAAGAGCCCCCGGGAGGAGACGTTGGCGATGCTCCTCACAGAAGCAGAGAACACGGTGAACTCTCGACCGTTGACGCACGTACCGGTCGATATCGACGAGGAAGAGGCGCTGACACCCAACCACTTCCTGCTGCTGGGACCATCGAGCCTACCAGTAACCGCGCCATGCACGCCCAGTGATCGTCGGGCGTCGGCGCAAGGACTCGCCGATGAGTACTGGAGGCGCTGGATGAAGGAGTACCTGCCGACGCTGGTTGCGCGCGGGGACTCGCGGGATGTGCAGCAGCGACAGATACAAGAAGAGGACTTCGTCGTGGTGGCAGACAGTAACATGCCAAGGAACGTGTGGCCGCGGGGAGTTGTGACAAGGACCTTTCCCGGACCAGACGGCGTGGTGCGCAATGTGGAAGTGCGGACCAGGGGCGGATTGCTGCGGCGGCCGGTCAGGAAGATCGCCGTCCTCCCGAGAGAAGATTAAGCTCGCGAGCTACGCCGGGGGGAGGATGTTGAGGACAGCTAGAGACCCGCCGCCCCGTCGCCCCTTCATACCCCGTTGCGCCCCGCACACCCCGCACACCGGAGCCGAGCGACGACCAATGGGCGAGCAGCATCGTCGCACGGCACTACTCACAGACTGAGACGCCTTCTTGCGAGATATAAGAAGGGCGTTTTGGTCTGTGAGTCGTTCATTTCTGGAGCGGCACTTGAAGACAACACTAGAAGAAGAAACCTCAAGAAAATCAGGAAGAATCAAGACTCCATAATCGAAGATCTCTCTGTATATATTAGCATAGATAATAATAGTGCCCAACCGTTGTAAATAGTTGAATATAGTATAGTCAAGAGTACCATCTTTTCTTCAAGCAGTCCCCTAGTATAGTTAACCCCAACGATCAGTCAGTCAATCAAGTAATAAAATACAGTCCGCTTACATCCATTATATTCTTGGTCCATCGTCGCCGGATTCAAGCCAGAAGAAAGAAGCAAGAAGAAACAAGAAAGAAGGCAATTATAGAAGAAAGAACATAATTATAGAAGAAAGAACATAATTACAGAAGAGAGAAGATCATTATAGAAGATCTTCAAGGAAGAAAGAAGTTCGTCGACGAAGAGAGAAGATCGTCGGTACTAATTTCTTCACGGCGACACCACGGCCAGCGGTTATCGGGGATCTACCACCTGAACGATTAGGGGCATTCGCGCGAACATTCACCTACACCGGAATCGATTATTTCGGGCCTATAACGGTGACGATAGGACGTCGGCATGAAAAACGGTGGGTAGCGTTATTCACTTGTTTAACGACGCGCGCGGTGCATTTAGAATTAGTTTACTCCCTTACGACGGACTCGGCGATATCGGCATTGCGGCGCATGGCGGCTAGGCGTGGGTGGCCACGGGTCATCTACTCTGACAACGGAACGAATTTCCATGGGGCAGATACCGAACTACGACGGGCAATGGAAGAGTGGGCACACCAGCTGAAGGACTACGCGTTGACTCGGCGGACAGATTGGAAGTTCATCGCGCCGGGCGCGCCGAACCAGGGAGGCGCATGGGAGCGTCTCGTGCGCTCAGTGAAGACCGCGCTCAAAGCCACTCTACACCAGAAGAGCCCCCGGGAGGAGACGTTGGCGATGCTCCTCACAGAAGCAGAGAACACGGTGAACTCTCGACCGTTGACGCACGTACCGGTCGATATCGACGAGGAAGAGGCGCTGACACCCAACCACTTCCTGCTGCTGGGACCATCGAGCCTACCAGTAACCGCGCCATGCACGCCCAGTGATCGTCGGGCGTCGGCGCAAGGACTCGCCGATGAGTACTGGAGGCGCTGGATGAAGGAGTACCTGCCGACGCTGATTGCGCGCGGGGACTCGCGGGATGTGCAGCAGCGACAGATACAAGAAGAGGACTTCGTCGTGGTGGCAGACAGTAACATGCCAAGGAACGTGTGGCCGCGGGGAGTTGTGACAAGGACCTTTCCCGGACCAGACGGCGTGGTGCGCAATGTGGAAGTGCGGACCAGGGGCGGATTGCTGCGGCGGCCGGTCAGGAAGATCGCCGTCCTCCCGAGAGAAGATTAAGCTCGCGAGCTACGCCGGGGGGAGGATGTTGAGGACAGCTAGAGACCCGCCGCCCCGTCGCCCCTTCATACCCCGTTGCGCCCCGCACACCCCGCACACCGGAGCCGAGCGACGACCAATGGGCGAGCAGCATCGTCGCACGGCACTACTCACAGACTGAGACGCCTTCTTGCGAGATATAAGAAGGGCGTTTTGGTCTGTGAGTCGTTCATTTCTGGAGCGGCACTTGAAGACAACACTAGAAGAAGAAACCTCAAGAAAATCAGGAAGAATCAAGACTCCATAATCGAAGATCTCTCTGTATATATTAGCATAGATAATAATAGTGCCCAACCGTTGTAAATAGTTGAATATAGTATAGTCAAGAGTACCATCTTTTCTTCAAGCAGTCCCCTAGTATAGTTAACCCCAACGATCAGTCAGTCAATCAAGTAATAAAATACAGTCCGCTTACATCCATTATATTCTTGGTCCATCGTCGCCGGATTCAAGCCAGAAGAAAGAAGCAAGAAGAAACAAGAAAGAAGGCAATTATAGAAGAAAGAACATAATTATAGAAGAAAGAACATAATTATAGAAGAGAGAAGATCATTATAGAAGATCTTCAAGGAAGAAAGAAGTTCGTCGACGAAGAGAGAAGATCGTCGGTACTAATTTCTTCCCTGTTTCTTATTAAGCCTACGTCATATACGTCATATTGTCTGTTTCCAGATAATTTCTTGTTTCTTTAACCGCGTTTACGCGGCCAGGTGGTTGCTCCCTAACGGTGCCAAACTGTGACCATCTGGTAACGCCCTTGTGGCGGGAACGACATCCAATACGTGCGTCTTTTTGAAGACGATACGTACGTCTTTTTGAAGACGATCGGAGGTCGCAACGAGGGACGTCATGAGGAAAACACGAAGCCAGAAGACACGGAACGATGACGAAACGCCGGTAGGAATGCGTATATTCGAAGAAGCACCCGCGTCCCCGTCCGATTATCTCGCGATGGCACAAGCGCCCTCCGCCGCGCCCCAGGCCCCGCTCGCGCCAGCATATACGCCCGCGCCCGCGCCCCGCTATGTCCGTGTCTACGACCGATCGTTTGGGAGAGGTTAGCACATCCGCGGCGCGCACAGAGACACTCGCCGCGATTATTGAAGATCTTCCGTCTACAGAAGCTAGTTCGATAGTGCGTACCGTCGCGCCTGTAGCAGACATTGTACATAGGCCCGCGCCCCGCGCCCCGTCGGTCCGCTCAGTTCGTTCAGCCCGGTCGACAGTCAGCGCGATAGCAAAGTTAAAACAAATCGAATATAACGCCGCGGAGGAACTAGCTGCAATTAGGAGGAAGCAATTGCAACTCGAAGAAGATCTTATTAAGAAGAAATACGCTAGGGACGTCGCTCAACTGCAAGAAGAAACAGATAGGGAAAGTATTAACGAAGACGAGTTAGTTGAAAATAGGGTACGCGTTGATAGGTGGTTAGAGAACGTAGAGACTGTGCTGGGGGAGTCGCCTTACCACCCGTCTCAGCCCGCGCCCCGCATCGAGATAGAGCAGGCCCTACCGAATAGGGAAACCGGTTACGACCACGCTGAAGATGCCCAGGGTAGGACGGTAGCGAATGAGGTTCAACCACGTCGCGTAGAAACGATACAGAGGGATAGTGGAGTCGCCGTAGAAATGAACCAGGTGGATCGTTGTGTACGGGTTACGTCGCCGTCGCGCGTCCAACGCCGCACTCTATCGCCTACACATAGATCGCCACATCGCCACGCGGATCGTAGATTACCGTCGCCGTATAGGGATGTAGGTGTACATAAATCGCCATCGCCACATCGCCACGCGGATCGTAGATTATCGTCGCCGTGTCATAGGGATGTAGGTGTACATAGGACGCCGGCGCCACAGCGTAGGCTAGAGGGAGATAGGGATAGAGATAGGTCGCTTACTCCGCGAGGGAAAGAGAGGGGTATAGAGCGACTAGCGGAAGCTCTAGAGAACATAATTAGAGTTAGGCCCGCCGCCGCGAAGCAGACGCAGGACTTGCCTATTTTTAACGAATCGGCCGCGGAATGGTTAGCTTTCAAAGCCGCGATGAAAGAATCCACGCGTTTATATGTATTCACAAATACGGAAAATATGGCAAGGTTAAGAAACTGTCTACGTGGTGAGGCTAGGGAAGTAGTATCGGCACTGCTGTTTACCGCGAAGGATCCAGCAGATATTATGCGAACATTGGAGCAGTGTTTCGGCCGCCCGGAAGTAATTATCGATCGTGCGTTAGAGGAACTGAAACGCCTTCCGCGCCCGGGTCAAACCGCTCAGGAATTAAATTCGTTCGCGATTAAGTTACAAAATATAGTGTGTATTTTGCAGAACGTCGACGGCAAAGGATATTTACAAAATCCAATGCTGACTAAGGAAGTCACTAGTAAACTTAGCCCTCACTTACGGTCACGTTGGTGCGATTATGCGGAGCACTACGGAAGTGCAGACGAACCGGATATCGTCACACTATCTCGGTTCATGATGAGAGAGGCTGACCGTGCGTTGAGTCATGCCTATACGTCCGTAGCGCCGACTAAGGAATCGCCCGTAAGACGAGAGGCGCCGCCGTCGAAAAGGATTATAGTGACACGTCGCGTGGAGGATAGGGCCCGCGACGTAAAGACGGTCACCGCCCAGGAGGACACCAGTGCCTCATGTATGTGTTGCGGGGGTGAACACGTAATCGCCAAATGTAGGAAGTTAGCGCAAATGGGTGTGGACGACCGGTGGAATTGGGTAAAGGAAGATGGGGTGTGTTTTCTGTGTTTAAATAGTAAACACCGACGATTTAGATGCAAAGCCAAGACATGCGGCGTCGACGGCTGCAACGCCCCCCACCATGCCCTCCTTCACACCCGCAAGACCCGCGCACCTGAGACATCGGCAAAACCGGATGAGACCGTGCTCGTCGCGTCTAACGTTGGTAGTAATGCGTCCGTATTGTTGAAAGTGTGTCCCATTACGTTACGCGGACCGCGTGGTAGGGAAATAGATACGTATGCGTTGCTTGACGAAGGCTCGACTATTTCGTTAATCGACGACGACTTAGCGCGCGAGTTAGGAGCGGAAGGACCGGTAAAGCCGCTGAATATTAGAGGCGTAAACAATAGTCAGCGCGAGGCCGATAGTAGGCTAGTTAACATAGGCATACGTGGCAAGACGCGCAGTAAGGTGTATAAAATAAATGCGCGGACAATAGCAAATTTAAAGATAGGTTCGCAATCCGTAAGTAAGGAGTGTTTACGTTTAAAACACTTACGCGACCTACCGAGTTCGGTTTGTTACGACGACGCAAAACCGAGATTATTATTAGGCGCCGACAACTGGCATTTAATAATCACCCGTAATTTAAGGATAGGACGTCGAAGGCAGCCCGTAGCTGCACGCACGTTGCTAGGGTGGGCCATCCAGGGAACCGTGCCGCGGTCAACGTGTAGGGAAGACGGCGAGACCGTACTACACGTCGTAAGCGCTAGCGGACGGTCGGATGAGGACATCCAGGCGCTCGCCAGTCCGGACAGGAATATTTTACGACTGCCGAGACGCTACGCTCCCACGGGGGGAGTAATAGGGAACCAACCGCGCGACGATAAGGCGTACACGCATCGCGACGGTAGGGACAGGCCTACGATCGTAACGGCCAAGGCGAAAGTTGCCCCGATGAAGGCAAAAACCATACCGCGTTTAGAGTTGCAGGCGAACTTGATAGGCGCGCGACTCGCGGAATTCGTGCAAGGCGAGCACAGAGTGGTAGCCGATAAGGTAGTGTATTGGACAGACTCCACTACGGCGCTCCACTGGATACAGAACGATACGGCGCGTTACACCCCATACGTGGCTCATAGGTTAGGGGAGATAGCAGAGAAGACGTCACCCGAGCAATGGAGGTGGATACCGACCGCTGAAAACATCGCGGATCAGGCAACGCGTGTGAATTTATATGAACAAAGAAGAGAACGACAGATGGTTCACGGGACCGCCATTCCTGTACGAGGATGAAGACAGATGGCCTCGACGTCAGGAAGAGAAGGCAGGGAATGAAGATGAAGAACTGGAGGAAGTCGTGGCGCACCAGAGCGACACCAAGGCCGCTCCACACCTGCCAGACATCGAGAGATTCTCTTCCTACGAGCGATTGATCAGGGCCACTGCTCGGATACTACAGTTCGTCGATGCCATAAGAGGAAGGGCGCACGGACTGACATTGCAGCACATCCAGAAAGCAGAGCGGATGTGGATAGAACGTAGTCAACAAGAAAGCTTCGCTGAAGACATCAGTCGACTGCAGCGAGGAAAGAACCTGGCAACCGGCAGCGCGTTAAGGAAGCTCGACCCCATATTGGAGGATGGCATATTACGAGCTAGAGGACGAATCGACGCAGCCGACGTGGACAGCCAGATGAAGAGGCCCATCATATTGAACGGACGCCACCATTTTGTAAAGCTGCTTGTGGAAAAGGCGCATCAGGAGGCAAGCCATGCCAACAGGGAGAGGGTGGTAAACGACCTACGCACCAGATATCATATCCTTCGATTACGACCAACAGTAAGAGAAGCGGAGCGGAGATGTCTGCGATGCAGGGTACGCAAGGCGACACCACGGCCAGCGGTTATCGGGGATCTACCACCTGAACGATTAGGGGCATTCGCGCGAACATTCACCTACACCGGAATCGATTATTTCGGGTCTATAACGGTGACGATAGGACGTCGGCATGAAAAACGGTGGGTAGCGTTATTCACTTGTTTAACGACGCGTGCGGTGCATTTAGAATTAGTTTACTCCCTTACGACGGACTCGGCGATATCGGCATTGCGGCGCATGGCGGCTAGGCGTGGGTGGCCACGGGTCATCTACTCTGACAACGGAACAAATTTCCATGGGGCAGATACCGAACTACGACGGGCAATGGAAGAGTGGGCACCCCAGCTGAAGGACTACGCGTTGACTCGGCGGACAGATTGGAAGTTCATCGCGCCGGGCGCGCCGAACCAGGGAGGCGCATGGGAGCGTCTCGTGCGCTCAGTGAAGACCGCGCTCGAAGCCACTCTACACCAGAAGAGCCCCCGGGAGGAGACGTTGGCGATGCTCCTCACAGAAGCAGAGAACACGGTGAACTCTCGACCGTTGACGCACGTACCGGTCGATATCGACGAGGAAGAGGCGCTGACACCCAACCACTTCCTGCTGCTGGGACCATCGAGCCTACCAGTAACCGCGCCATGCACGCCCAGTGATCGTCGGGCGTGGAGAGCGGCGCAAGGA
The DNA here is from genome assembly GCA_033319125.1 of Parnassius glacialis. Lineage (NCBI taxonomy): Eukaryota > Metazoa > Arthropoda > Insecta > Lepidoptera > Papilionidae > Parnassius > Parnassius glacialis. The sequence continues at coordinate 28,111,118 of JAVANC010000024.1, read as the reverse complement.
CTCGCCGACGAGTACTGGAGGCGCTGGATGAAGGAGTACCTGCCGACGCTGGTTGCGCGCGGGGACTCGCGGGATGTGCAGCAGCGACAGATACAAGAAGAGGACCTCGTCGTGGTGGCAGACAGTAACATGCCAAGGAACGTGTGGCCGCGGGGAGTTGTGACAAGGACCTTTCCCGGACCAGACGGCGTGGTGCGCAATGTGGAAGTGCGGACCAGGGGCGGATTGATGCGGCGGCCGGTCAGGAAGATCGCCGTCCTCCCGAGAGAAGATTAAGCTCGCGAGCTACGCCGGGGGGAGGATGTTGAGGACAGCTAGAGACCCGCCGCCCCGTCGCCCCTTCATACCCCGTTGCGCCCCGCACACCCCGCACACCAGAGCCGAGCGACGACCAATGGGCGAGCAGCATCGTCGCATGGCACTACTCACAGACTGAGACGCCTTCTTGCGAGATATAAGAAGGGCGTTTTGGTCTGTGAGTCGTTCATTTCTGGAGCGGCACTTGAAGACAACACTAGAAGAAGAAACTTCAAGAAAATCAGGAAGAATCAAGACTCCATAATCGAAGATCTCTCTGTATATATTAGCATAGATAATAATAGTGCCCAACCGTTGTAAATAGTTGAATATAGTATAGTCAAGAGTACCATCTTTTCTTCAAGCAGTCCCCTAGTATAGTTAACCCCAACGATCAGTCAGTCAATCAAGTAATAAAATACAGTCCGCTTACATCCATTATATTCTTGGTCCATCGTCGCCGGATTCAAGCCAGAAGAAAGAAGCAAGAAGAAACAAGAAGGCAATTATAGAAGAAAGAACATAATTATAGAAGAGAGAAGATCATTATAGAAGATCTTCAAGGAAGAAAGAAGTTCGTCGACGATGAGAGAAGATCGTCGGTACTAATTTCTTCCCTGTTTCTTATTAAGCCTACGTCATATACGTCATATTGTCTGTTTCCAGATAATTTCTTGTTTCTTTAACCGCGTTTACGCGGCCAGGTGGTTGCTCCCTAACGGTGCCAAACTGTGACCATCTGGTAACGCCCTTGTGGCGGGAACGACATCCAATACGTGCGTCTTTTTGAAGACGATACGTACGTCTTTTTGAAGACGATCGGAGGTCGCAACGAGGGACGTCATGAGGAAAACACGAAGCCAGAAGACACGGAACGATGACGAAACGCCGGTAGGAATGCGTATATTCGAAGAAGCACCCGCGTCCCTGTCCGATTATCTCGCGATGGCACAAGCGCCCTCCCCCGCGCCCCAGGCCCCGCTCGCGCCCGCATATACGCCCGCGCCCACGCCCCCGCCGCCGCGCCCCGCTATGTCCGTGTCTACGACCGATCGTTTGGGAGAGGTTAGCACATCCGCGCCGTGCACAGAGACACTCGCCGCGATTATTGAAGATCTTCCGTCTACAGAAGCTAGTTCGATAGTGCGTACCGTCGCGCCTGTAGCAGACATTGTACATAGGCCCACGCCCCGCGCCCCGTCAGTCCGCTCAGTTCGTTCAGCCCGGTCGACAGTCAGCGCGATAGCAAAGTTAAAACAAATCGAATATAACGCCGCGGAGGAACTAGCTGCAATTAGGAGGAAGCAATTGCAACTCGAAGAAGATCTTATTAAGAAGAAATACGCTAGGGACGTCGCTCAACTGCAAGAAGAAACAGATAGGGAAAGTATTAACGAAGACGAGTTAGTTGAAAATAGGGTACGCGTTGATAGGTGGTTAGAGAACGTAGAGACTGTGCGGGGGGAGTCGCCTTACCGCCCGTCTCAGCCCGCGCCCCGCATCGAGATAGAGCAGGCCCTACCGAATAGGGAAACCGGTTACGACCACGCTGAAGATGCCCAGGGGAGGACGGTAGCGAATGAGGTTCAACCACGTCGTGTAGAAACGATACAGAGGGATAGTGGAGTCGCCGTAGAAATGAACCAGGTGGATCGTCGTGTACGGGTTACGGCGCCGTCGCGCGTCCAACGCCGCACTCTATCGCCTACACATAGATCGCCACATCGCCACGCGGATCGTAGATTACCGTCGCCGTATAGGGATGTAGGTGTACATAGATCGCCATCGCCACATCGCCACGCGGATCGTAGATTATCGTCGCCGTGTCATAGGGATGTAGGTGTACATAGGACGCCGGCGCCACAGCGTAGGCTAGAGGGAGATAGGGATAGAGATAGGTCGCTTACTCCGCGAGGGAAAGAGAGGGATATAGAGCGACTAGCGGAAGCTCTAGAGAACATAATTAGAGTTAGGCCCGCCGCGAAGCAGACGCAGGACTTGCCTATTTTTAACGGATCGGCCGCGGAATGGTTAGCTTTCAAAGCCGCGATGAAAGAATCCACGCGTTTATATGTATTCACAAATACGGAAAATATGGCAAGGTTAAGAAACTGTCTACGTGGTGAGGCTAGGGAAGTAGTATCGGCACTGCTGTTTACCGCGAAGGATCCAGCAGATATTATGCGAACATTGGAGCAGTGTTTCGGCCGCCCGGAAGTAATTATCGATCGTGCGTTAGAGGAACTGAAACGCCTTCCGCGCCCGGGTCAAACCGCTCAGGAATTAAATTCGTTCGCGATTAAGTTACAAAATATAGTGTGTATTTTGCAGAACGTCCACGGCAAAGGATATTTACAAAATCCAATGCTGACTAGGGAAGTCACTATAAACTTAGCCCTCACTTACGGTCACGTTGGTGCGATTATGCGGAGCACTACGGAAGTGCAGACGAACCGGATATCGTCACACTATCTCGGTTCATGATGAGAGAGGCTGACCGTGCGTTGAGTCATGCCTATACGTCCGTAGCGCCGACTAAGGAATCGCCCGTAAGACGAGAGGCGCCGCCGTCGAAAAGGATTATAGTGACACGTCGCGTGGAGGATAGGGCCCGCGACGTAAAGACGGTCACCGCCCAGGAGGACACCAGTGCCTCATGTATGTGTTGCGGGGGTGAACACGTAATCGCCAAATGTAGGAAGTTAGCGCAAATGGGTGTGGACGACCGGTGGAATTGGGTAAAGGAAGATGGGGTGTGTTTTCTGTGTTTAAATAGTAAACACCGACGATTTAGATGCAAAGCCAAGACATGCGGCGTCGACGGCTGCAACGCCCCCCACCATGCCCTCCTTCACACCCGCAAGACCCGCGCACCTGAGACATCGGCAAAACCGGATGAGACCGTGCTCGTCGCGTCTAACGTTGGTAGTAATGCGTCCGTATTGTTGAAAGTGTGTCCCATTACGTTACGCGGACCGCGTGGTAGGGAAATAGATACGTATGCGTTGCTTGACGAAGGCTCGACTATTTCGTTAATCGACGACGACTTAGCGCGCGAGTTAGGAGCGGAAGGACCGGTAAAGCCGCTGAATATTAGAGGCGTAAACAATAGTCAGCGCGAGGCCGATAGTAGGCTAGTTAACATAGGCATACGTGGCAAGACGCGCAGTAAGGTGTATAAAATAAATGCGCGGACAATAGCAAATTTAAAGATAGGTTCGCAATCCGTAAGTAAGGAGTGTTTACGTTTAAAACACTTACGCGACCTACCGAGTTCGGTTTGTTACGACGACGCAAAACCGAGATTATTATTAGGCGCCGACAACTGGCATTTAATAATCACCCGTAATTTAAGGATAGGACGTCGAAGGCAGCCCGTAGCTGCACGCACGTTGCTAGGGTGGGCCATCCAGGGAACCGTGCCGCGGTCAACGTGTAGGAAAGACGGCGAGACCGTACTACACGTCGTAAGCGCTAGCGGACGGTCGGATGAGGACATCCAGGCGCTCGCCAGTCCGGACAGGAAGATTTTACGACTGCCGAGACGCTACGCTCCCACGGGGGGAGTAATAGGGAACCAACCGCGCGACGATAAGGCGTACACGCATCGCGACGGTAGGGACAGGCCTACGATCGTAACGGCCAAGGCGAAAGTTGCCCCGATGAAGGCAAAAACCATACCGCGTTTAGAGTTGCAGGCGAACTTGATAGGCGCGCGACTCGCGGAATTCGTGCAAGGCGAGCACAGAGTGGTAGCCGATAAGGTAGTGTATTGGACAGACTCCACTACGGCGCTCCACTGGATACAGAACGATACGGCGCGTTACACCCCATACGTGGCTCATAGGTTAGGGGAGATAGCAGAGAAGACGTCACCCGAGCAATGGAGGTGGATACCGACCGCTGAAAACATCGCGGATCAGGCAACGCGTGTGAATTTATATGAACAAAGAAGAGAACGACAGATGGTTCACGGGACCGCCATTCCTGTACGAGGATGAAGACAGATGGCCTCGACGTCAGGAAGAGAAGGCAGGGAATGAAGATGAAGAACTGGAGGAAGTCGTGGCGCACCAGAGCGACACCAAGGCCGCTCCACACCTGCCAGACATCGAGAGATTCTCTTCCTACGAGCGATTGATCAGGGCCACTGCTCGGATACTACAGTTCGTCGATGCCATAAGAGGAAGGGCGCACGGACTGACATTGCAGCACATCCAGAAAGCAGAGCGGATGTGGATAGAACGTAGTCAACAAGAAAGCTTCGCTGAAGACATCAGTCGACTGCAGCGAGGAAAGAACCTGGCAACCGGCAGCGCGTTAAGGAAGCTCGACCCCATATTGGAGGATGGCATATTACGAGCTAGAGGACGAATCGACGCAGCCGACGTGGACAGCCAGATGAAGAGGCCCATCATATTGAACGGACGCCACCATTTTGTAAAGCTGCTTGTGGAAAAGGCGCATCAGGAGGCAAGCCATGCCAACAGGGAGAGGGTGGTAAACGACCTACGCACCAGATATCATATCCTTCGATTACGACCAACAGTAAGAGAAGCGGAGCGGAGATGTCTGCGATGCAGGGTACGCAAGGCGACACCACGGCCAGCGGTTATCGGGGATCTACCACCTGAACGATTAGGGGCATTCGCGCGAACATTCACCTACACCGGAATCGATTATTTCGGGTCTATAACGGTGACGATAGGACGTCGGCATGAAAAACGGTGGGTAGCGTTATTCACTTGTTTAACGACGCGTGCGGTGCATTTAGAATTAGTTTACTCCCTTACGACGGACTCGGCGATATCGGCATTGCGGCGCATGGCGGCTAGGCGTGGGTGGCCACGGGTCATCTACTCTGACAACGGAACAAATTTCCATGGGGCAGATACCGAACTACGACGGGCAATGGAAGAGTGGGCACCCCAGCTGAAGGACTACGCGTTGACTCGGCGGACAGATTGGAAGTTCATCGCGCCGGGCGCGCCGAACCAGGGAGGCGCATGGGAGCGTCTCGTGCGCTCAGTGAAGACCGCGCTCGAAGCCACTCTACACCAGAAGAGCCCCCGGGAGGAGACGTTGGCGATGCTCCTCACAGAAGCAGAGAACACGGTGAACTCTCGACCGTTGACGCACGTACCGGTCGATATCGACGAGGAAGAGGCGCTGACACCCAACCACTTCCTGCTGCTGGGACCATCGAGCCTACCAGTAACCGCGCCATGCACGCCCAGTGATCGTCGGGCGTGGAGAGCGGCGCAAGGACTCGCCGACGAGTACTGGAGGCGCTGGATGAAGGAGTACCTGCCGACGCTGGTTGCGCGCGGGGACTCGCGGGATGTGCAGCAGCGACAGATACAAGAAGAGGACCTCGTCGTGGTGGCAGACAGTAACATGCCAAGGAACGTGTGGCCGCGGGGAGTTGTGACAAGGACCTTTCCCGGACCAGACGGCGTGGTGCGCAATGTGGAAGTGCGGACCAGGGGCGGATTCCTGCGGCGGCCGGTCAGGAAGATCGCCGTCCTCCCGAGAGAAGATTAAGCTCGCGAGCTACGCCGGGGGGAGGATGTTGAGGACAGCTAGAGATCCGCCGCCCCGTCGCCCCTTCATACCCCGTTGCCCCCCGCACACCCCGCACACCGGAGCCGAGCGACGACCAATGGGCGAGCAGCATCGTCGCACAGCAATACTCACAGACTGAGACGCCTTCTTGCGAGATATAAGAAGGGCGTTTTGGTCTGTGAGTTGTTCATTTCTGGAGCGGCACTTGAAGACAACACTAGAAGAAGAAACCTCAAGAAAATCAGGAAGAATCAAGACTCCGTAATCGAAGATCTCTCTGTATATATTAGCATAGATAATAATAGTGCCCAACCATTGTAAATAGTTGAATATAGTATAGTCAAGAGTACCATCTTTTCTTCACGCAGTCCCCTAGCATAGTTAACCCCAACGATCAGTCATCAGTAGTAAAAATACAGTCCACACTTACATCCATTATAACGGTCTCTCAAGTTTTCGTGGGAACTGATAACTATATTTAAGGTAGTTATTTTGTTTTGTTATGTCAAAGAAGTATAACTTCCTACATGAGTACATAAGTACACACACACTTTTTTTTATAGAATAGGGGGCAAACGAGCATGTGGCTCACCTGATGGTAAGTTACTATCGCCGCCCATGAACAACTATAACACTTGGGGCATTGCAGGTGCATTGCCAGCCGTTTATAAAGGAGTAAGCACTTTTCTTAAAGGTATCTAAGTCGTGTTGGTCTGGAAAAATCGCCAATGGTATACAATTCTACAATGAGGCCATACAAGGAAGAAAACTCTCTAGTAAAACGCACAGTGGTGGACCACAATGTATTCAGGTGGTGTGGATGGTATCATGAGTTTTGTTTATTTTTCCTGCTGAATTTGAAAAAAAATTAAAGAGCTCAAAAACACATTATGTAATAATGACTGGAGCAAATCAGTAGATGAACAGTGGATGGACTTGAAGGATGAAGTGGAAATTGTTTTAGACCGACATGCTCCTCTCAATATGGTTACGAAAATGAAAAATCTAAATAAAACCTGGACAAATGCTTTCATTGTTGAATTGACAAAACAGAAAAATATTCTATAGGACTCATATGTAGCAGACAAGAAATGCGATGCAAAATATAAGAGGCCTACAAAGATTGCAATAACAGATGTGTTAGTGAAGCAAGGAAACTTATAAGTCTTTATGAAGCTAAGATTGTAGAGTCGAAACAAACCCTTCTATGCTCACCTACACAGTTGCATGTCTTCTAAAGTTGGTCTGCCGCCAGTGGTAAGTGATGAATTTGGCAATCTTGTGATTGAAGGGTCTAAAATTGCCGAAGCATTTGCTTGTGATTTGAAGAAAGCATACTCATTGGAACCTCAACTCATTGGACCTTAACAATATCTCCATACCTATACCAAGAGTTACAAAACTCCATAAATGACATCCATTTCACATCACAGGATGTGCTTGTGGTTCTCAAGTTCCTAAATGTAAACTCTGCTACTGGGCCAGATAACAGCCCTGAAGAATTTCTCCAATTATGCGCTGAAACCATCACACCAGTCTTGGGTCAATATTATGAATGAATCATATTCTTCAGGTGACTAATCTTCTTTCCTGCTACTACAGATGGATTGAGGAATCTGATAAACATAATCCTTTGGATATATTCTACCTGGACTTTGAATGTTTTTTTTTATAGGATAAGGGTGACAAACGAGCACACAGTCCACGTGATGGTAAGTGGTTGCTGCGGCCCATAGACATCTACATCTATCCTCGTTTGCGAATCAAAATGCAGATGCATTGTCACCTGTGAGGACTAAGATGGAATGCCTCATTTCCAGTAAAAAGGGCCTCCGGCCACCTGCACTCACCAAGCGAAACGCAGAGGTGAACCTCTACTTCACGCTGGTATTCAGTGAGGTCGTGGTACCACCCCGGTTCGAGCCGGCCCAATCGTGCGACAGCAAAAGCTGCCGCGTGGCGCTACCACTGTTGTAAACGTGTGCCTTTGACAAAGTAGCACAAAGACGTCTTTTGGTTGAATTGGAACATCTGGGTATCCAAGAAAATCTTCTGAAATGGGTCAAAAATTATCTGAGTGGAAGAACCTTTCAAGTAAGAGAAGAAAGAAAAGAAATGTATATTTGCAATCTAAAGACGTCTTCAGTAGAGTGCTACAGGGATCAGTACTCACGCCTACCCTTTTTGGCATTTTTGTTGCTGAGTTCTATAATACACTCAGAAGCCTGTTTCTTTGCTGATGATGTGAAATACTTCAACTATTGAACCAGAGAACCTTAAGAGAAGACTTAGACCGTATACAGGAGTGGACAAAAAAATTGGGTTGTAAGAGTTTCGCATCTAGGTCTAAACAATCCCAGCGAAATGTATAACATTGGAAATTCAACAGTACAGTCAGTTAACTCACTATTCATAGCATTGTCAAAAAGGCAAACAGCAGTTTGTATGCAATCAGACAATTGTTTCAGCATTTGACTCCAGATACATGACTCAAGGTTTATAAAACATATGTCCGACTGCTGATAAAGTATGGATATTAAATATTGGAACCCCTATTTTCTTAAGGATGTAGATTTACTGGAGAGTCTACAAAGAAAAGCCACAAAGATTCCATTACGCATTTGCAAAAAGCCATACGAAGAGAGATTAAAAATATGGAATCTAACAATGCTGAAATCTCACCATACCAGAGGAGACCTTATTGAGACCTACAAAATATTGACACATAAATATAAATGCAAAGAGCCACCACATATTTTTAACATCAGCAGTATCCATCGACCTAGACATCCTAACTATATGAGATTGGCTCCCACCAGCTCATACACTAATGTGGGACATCACACACTAAACAACAAAATCATAAATATATGGAACAAGTTGCCTCAAGATGTGGTAGATGCTCCTTCTGTGATTAGTTTTAAAAACAAACTGGACAACTGGTGTAAAGACAATCCAATTTAGTGTATTCTTAGGGTGGACTTGGACTAATATAAAACAGCAACACAGATATAGGCATATCAGCTATAAGCTGCTCGCCTATTACCACATAATAATAATGAATACACTTCCTAAATACACAAACTCGTTCACCAACACCCTTCTAATTTTACCTATTCTTGCCAACAAATAGCTGTACTTGCACTGCTAAAGGGCCAGTATAAATCTTTAAGCTTCTTTATTTGAAGTTGGTTGTGGGTGTCTATAGGCTGCAGTTTGCTACTTACCATCAGGTAGACTGTAAGTTCATTTGTTACAACAGTTTTATAAAAAAAATTGCACACAGAACATTATGTAGACATTAGTTTTGTGTTTTGAAGAAAGTGCTGATTATTTAATTAATCTTAATAATATAAAAACTTAGGACAGTTACCTGTGTGAACGCTTTTTAGGACATTAATGATATGCCCACGTAAATACGCTCGGAGATCATTTAGTACACCATTTTTCTCAAACAATTCGTAAACAAACTTTTGAAAATTTTCGGTTGAATTGTCACAATTCATATCGACGTTTTCAGATTGACGATCTTTGTGATAATTTCCATTTTCCATTTTAGTTTTCTTCTGTTTTTGTTAATTTCTTAAGATGCAATATTCTTTTATCATTGTAATTTGATTTACCTGCACACAACAAATCACCGAAACGAATTTTAAGTCCTTGGTATAAAAAGATACTCTGTGATTTTAAGTTTCCCAGATATTTTAACTAAAAATTTTGACATTGATATTCCTTTTCAGGCAAATTTTCAGTTTCGGCTTTCCGGATATATATACCTCAGAATACAGAAAGAACCAGAAGCCGCGTTCAACTGTATTTACATGCCGCGCACTGTGTCCAAAAACAAAACGAACGTCCCGCGCCCGTCCCACTTCCCACCCGCGTAATATTGCTAGCTCAGAAAGTATTTATAATATTTACCACTTTTTGGGGTAAACGTTAGAGGTAAATTAATAATGATAAAATTATTATTATCCATTCCATATTGTATTAATATTATATACATAATAATCTCAAGAAATAAAAGTAACTACATTAAATAAAACAAGGTTTGAGAAAGGAACCAAAACATTTAATTTCCTTTTTGATGAGTAAGCTTTTTAAAATATTGTCGTCTAGAATTAGAACTAATCAGGAGAGATTTACATTTAGATAAATAATGAAATCTTATATCTAGATATTTTTCAATCACAGCCCTTATGAGATTGTTTCTGTGGCTTAGACCATTTATATGACTATCCTCAATCGGAAAAATGCTATTTTTTCCAATGAAGTCCTTGTAAATTGAAATGACGATAGCTAAACGTTGAAAGTTTGAACTTATTACGATATCTTCGTTTGAAATTCTCCGGACATGCGCTTCACAAATACAACATATGTCATAAATACTCTGGGAAGGGAAGCAAAGACCACCTCTATTTTTTAAACCGATCAGTTTGTGAAACCATTGGACATCAGATGCTAACATTGCTTCTATACAAAATTGACATTTTATGTGCTTTATTAGATAATGAGCTACACAACCCGATATATAACCTACGATATATTTTGACAAATCTTGTAGCTGAGGCAAATCAGAAGACAATAATTTTGCGATACTGCCCCCATTTTCTTCAATAGGTGATGTTGAATTTTGATTAAATAGCTGATCGTTATCTTCGTATCTTTGCGAGTGTGCTGAGAAGTTAATTGCTTTAGTAGACGATGAACAACTTAATATGCCTATGTTTTCAAGGGGTATACAATTGCCGCTATCGGAGGCTTTAAGTTCTAGATGACATAATATTTTTCGATAAATACCTTTAAATTGTTTTGCATTAGGGTTGTCATTGTGGCCCCCGTGCATTCGTATCATTCCAAAGAGTAGTTCTAAATGGTCCTGGCTGCATTTATATGTTGGTATAAATACAAGCATATTGTTGGTCTCGACTAAACTCTCATATAGTGATTGCAGACTCTCAATACATATTAGAATACCAAGAAAACCAGTTTTGCACGCACATTCTAACACCGGTTTATAACTTTTTATTATAACTTCCACGTGTCTTTCATCTTTCTTAATTTTTCTTTTAGTAGTATTTTTAATTTTTAACCCACGAATATACGTTTTCATTAAATCTAGAAAATTAAATATCATTTCTTTATTGCGCTTGTTCAATGGTTGCTTATAATCAAATTGTTTCATATTACGGGAGTTAAATATATCAAAGAGGTCATTCATGTTTTGTACAAACGTTTCAGTTGCTTTTGAATTTTTAAATGCAAACAATTTTGCATCCTCTCGACAAAATTTTAACGCTGTTGCGACACTTTTACTTAAAACTTGACTAGCAAGTTTAACTTTCATAATATTGTTACGGAACATAATATGCCTACGTGTAAGCTTATTTGCAATATGAAGTCCTTCATTTTCTTGGAGTTTGTTTAATTCACATAACAGATTCCAATTGATTTCTTCATCGTTTTTATCTTGGATATATTTTTTAGATTCGAAGTGGTTTCTTATAAGTTTAAACATGTGAACGGGGTCTAAGAAAACAGCTATATTAGACTTGTCTACGGGGTGTTTAAAAGTGGTCCTCAATTCATTTTTAATGTCTATTTTACACCCTAGTAATTTCATTGCCGTTATGTTTGTTGCATGCCCATCAAACGTTAAAGATACTACTTTAACCCCAGCATCATGGCATTTGATGAGGCATAATTTAATTAAATTAACTTTTTGTTCTGCATTTAAACCATGCACCAAAAAATATCCCAGAGGCAATTTAAAATTGTCATTAATTCCATTTAATAATAGAACGTACGCCTCAGATGCTAAGGTTTTGCACTCTTCAGAATTAGCGGTCCCCATATCGACATATCCACAATTTTTTTTCCCATCCCACAAACTTTGTTGTCTGATGGACATCTCATCAACAATTAGCGAACAGATAATGTTACGCATGGAAGAAGAAGCTTTCTCCTTTAAAGCTATAAACGATTCATCTGAGAATCCAGGCTCTCCGCTTACATTGGAGTACCATTTAGACAACGTTTTCGGGTGTGGAAGGCACGTGTCAAAAGTAGCCCTTACATACCTATAGGCAGTCGGTGAAAGAAAATTTAATGTCAGACAAAACTTTTTTATGGTGGCATTGTACTTTGGTTTCTTTTTTCTCAGGACGCATTTTTTATAAAGATTATTAAAAATATCAGCTGCTACAATATTTGACGAAAGTAGGTCATAAATATCATCGTTGACATAGCGATTATTTTTCAAATTCGTTAGGACACTTTTTAAAGATTCGTTCTTTTTTACAAGACGTTTATTTTTTTGTTGTAATGTTTTAATTCGCCGGACATGTGTCTTACAAATTAATTTTTTGCTGCGTAATTGGGATCTTAGTTTCGCTTTTTTCGGCGTATCAAATATATAGTCTAAATCAGAAATATTCACATCACCAATTTCTGAGTTTGATTGAACAGGCGAAGCCTGAAATCAAAAATCTTAGTTTATTATTCATATCATGTAATATTAGAAGGTCCAGCAATAAAGAAGGACAAAGAACGCATTCACTCGGAAATATTAATAAATGTAAATAAATCGGTAATGGTGTTATACTAAAACTAACTCCATCCAAAGCTTGTAAAAAAATAGGTAATGATAATATACGTACATTTTTAGATGTTTCAATGCATAACTCTGACGCTGTTGTTGCCATGGCCAAATGCTGAAATATTATATTATTATTATTTCATTTTAAATTACTCATAATATTGTACGAGTTTTCCGCCCGTGGCTGCCAAGTGAGATAAAATATAATTAATGTAAATATAATGAAACTATAATTATCTACCTTATTTGGAAAAGCTCCCTTCCTAAGCCTTCTGAAACCTCGCTTTGTTTCATAAAAATATTTGTCATCAAAATGCATTGAGCAAACTACGCTTCGCTTTGACGGTTTCCAAAACTCTTCTAGCCGTGCTCTTTGTATAATTTTAGTCCACTCCGTTTTCCTTTTTTCATCAGCAGGGAAACTAAAATTTATCAAATATCTATAATATTATAACAATATGGAATTAATTGCAAAAATAAACAGTATTCTCGCGAGGGAAATGTCCGTATATTATTATTTTGTTGAAAAAGTTCACTTTAAGCGATTTTAAAAAAATAATAATACTAAATACCTTATCAAGATACTATCTACACATATATGTGTGTGTATGTAGACAGTATAATATATATATATATATATATATATATATATATATATATATATATATATATATATATATATATATATATATATATACACTGTCTTTATCTATATATCTATTGTCTACATATATAAACTTATATTAAAGCTCAGTTAGATATTAGAATTACCAACGCTAGTAATAAAATATTAACGCCAACATAACAAAGTAGTTAAATTATTTCTAGTAAATTATATTAATACTGTTTAATATCACAACTATATGGCCTTTAATAATTAAAAGTAGGGAAAAACAAAACTGTTATACTGGCAACACTTACAAGATTGACGCATCATTCTCTAATACAATTACGAACAAAATAAATAATTCAATTCATAAATAAAACGTTATCTGAATGAGCTACTTACACATGAAATGTGATCCCATCCTTTTTCTTCTGGAGCCCAACAACATTTTTACAGGTAGGAATGGCACAAGACGGCATAATTTAATTAAATTTCACACTTGCAAAACACGTCACACCATACGACGTTCACAGAGTGACTATTCGCCTGAACGTGAAAGTACACCATTTTGGAGTAGTTTTCGTTGCCTCAGTTTTAAGCGCGTTTGCGGCTTCTGGTTCTTTCTGTATTCTGAGATATATACAAAGAAAAATATAACATGCTGAACTTGTTAATTTAATTTGTAACATGTATGATATCTTAATTCAAGTGTTTTAAATAATTAGCAATTTAATTTTTATTACATAATTATATATTAATAAATTTCCTTTTATTCTTTTTATATTACACCAGATTGAGTTATAAAAGAGATGTTTTAGAGACATTAGCAACCGTCCCTGTGGCGCAGAGGATAGCGCGTTGGACTTCTAATCCAAAGGTCGTGGGTTCGATCCCCACCAGGGATGTCACATGTGTTTTTTTATTTCTAAAAAATATATTTTGTGCACATTTAGAATTTTCTCGTATGTCATTTTTCTATAATATCTTTAATTACTATTATTTCGTCTTTGTGCTATTTTTCTGCAAAAAAATACAACGTTTAAGTTTATCTACATACATAATTATCATAATATATGTGGATATATATATATATATATGGAGGACATAAATATATATTGAGATTATAAACTAATAAAGAAACTAAATTAATAATGTATAAATTTGTTTACATGTTAAAAAACCTTAATTAACTTTGCTATAGTTTTTAAGAAGTAATAACCACCGAAATGTTAGGCATGCAATTGATAAAAATTGCGTGATTACTAAATTTTTTCCCTTTGCTGCTTGAATAATTTGTATATAAAAACGAATTTCCATTTTCTTATTTATATATGCTAAATGTTGTTAAATTTTGTATTTTAGAAGAGATAATTGCAAAACATTTGTATACTTTGTATTAAAAACATATTTTTTCAATTTAATTGATATACGCCTTCTATCGTAGCGAGGCAGTACCGCCCACAGACACAGACTAATACGAATACGATGAAAACGCTAGTAACACATGTACCGAGGTACCTGCCCTACTTGGGTATTTGTTTGTTCTTCTTTTAATTATTTATAACTAATTAAACAAATTTCATCCTTAGGTTGGCCCCTCTTATTGTAAATTTATGATTGAACAATCAATAGCGATTGAATAAACGATATTTAGTAAAAATTAATTAGGTAATTTAAGAGATAAAAGTTAAGATTTACTATAAGGGGCAACCCTAAGGATGAAATTTGTTTAATTAATTATAAATAATTGAAAGGCGAACAAACAATTTTTAAGTTCGAACAAACGACGAACAATTGATTAAAATTGAAAAAAAAACTCAAAAATCAAAACAAAAAAACCAAGTGGGACCAGGTTCAGGTACCTGCCGCCGTGGTATACCACTATTTGTACAAGCTTGACTGCTTGACTGGTTTGACTTCCGTGGTTTATGTATACAATATAAACCCTACATTTTTGGTACTGATCGACCGAAGATTCGGTTTTGGTTTCGGTTTCGGCAAGTTTCGGCAAAAAGATCTAGTTTCGGTAATAGTTTCGGTTTTAGCAAAAAAACTGCCGAACCTTCCGCGGCACCGAAACTTATTATTCCTGGATTATCAGGCGTCTTTCGGATGAGTTCGTGACTCGTGTATTACTCATAATTATATGAGGTTAATGCTCTCATTGAATAATAAATTTATGCTGGTCTTCTCTATCTCCTATTTATGGAGTGTAGAGTAACAAGGACAACCATCTTATAATGGGCGAAAGTTGAAAAAGTGTCCTACTATTTACTGAAAATAGAGGTTCCAAAACCTACTACAATAGCGCTGGCGTCTGAAAAACTACGATATGAAGATAGCTGTTGTGAACGGAGTGAAATCAGCTGAATTCAAATTTAAAAAATTTCATGATTAGAGTAGTTAGTAAAATGTCAGTATACAAAATCTCAACTATTTACGTAGTACAAAACCAAGCGGATTGGTCGGTCCTTGTTTAATGAGGGCTAATAATCTTCCACTCACCAGATGTCGCTACTAGCGACTGAGGTAAAGTTTTTTGTTACACAGTGTCATTTAATTGAGAAATTAGTTTTAAATAATAGTTTATCATTTTCTAGAGTATTATATTAATATATAACACAATGCGTCAGTGGTTTGATTTTTAATTTTTTGCACATTATAACTCTTTTTTTTAAAAGTCGTCTTTTAGTTATATTTATAGTTTGGTTTATTCATTTCTAATGTAATTAATATAAAATATAACTAATAATACAGAAAGAAACCTTAAAGATTACATTTTCCTAAGAAATTATCGTCCCCGCTATGAAATCTGTCAAATATTTTACCTCACTCGAAAGTGGCGCCGCCCTGGTGGCAGAAAAAGTCGTGGATGCGCTCATTCTCCATCTTATTCTAATTAATTTTGGCGCTTTTTTAAATTTATCCTATGCTACTCCAGCGCCACCCTTATTGGACACGTTTTTAGGGACATTTTTCATATATAGAGATGGTCCTCCTTCTCTCTACACTCCATACTCCTATTTTACTAGACTGCACTCAAATCCCTTAAGCGCCTACTACACACTCGATAATTATCACGATATTTGACGTGATTTTTATCTTGCAAAATCTTGGATCGAATCTACATACTACACACTCGATACTAATCGCGTCAGTACAATGGTAGATTTCATTCACTAAAGACGTGTATGTTCCATAATTCGATGCCAGTAACGTAATGAGTGACTATAAAAATAAAGCTTGCGTTGCTATTATATTAGCGATAGCATTATTTAAAAAGGCGTGTAAAGAGAAAAAAATGGATGAAGCATTGGCTCCATCCATATTTTTCTTTTAGAAAGAGAATTCTTTCAAGTTTTTTCGGTCATTCGTTTGAGGCACGGCTGGCGCCGTCACTGCATCAAGAAGCGCGTCCTCCACCATCGCGGACAATGAATACTGACGATAAATATCGACGAGAGACTAGACACTCGATATTTATCGACGATTCTTGATACAGATCGTTGGATTTCTGGATTTTTAGAAATCCAGCGATCCGTATCACGATCCAAGATATGCTATACTACACACTCGATAAATATCGTAATCTTAGATTACGATCCAAATATCGTGATAATTATCGAGTGTGCAGTAGGCGCCTTACAGTAACAAGGTTAAAAATATGGGAATGTACGACTCTTGATATCTTGGACCTCACAGGTTAATGAGATTAGTAGAAAAATGTTTGCTGCTTTAAGCTCTTTACGTAGATTAAGAAATTTTCTTCCCGCAGTAACTAAAGTTACACTCGCGCAGTCTCAGTCCAGACATCACCGAAAAGCAGTTTAATAAGCTTGAGCGCATTCAAAATTTATGTATTAGATTTATATTTGGGCTTCGCAAATATGATCATAGCTCTGAATTTCTCAAACAGCTCAAATGGCTCCCGATCGCGCGATACACATTCTCTCCGCTTTGTATGGCGTGCTGTTTAATCCTTCCTCTCCTCATTATTTAAAAGACCGTTTCCAGTATCTTTCCCTTACCCATAATCGGTTCCTTCGATCCTCTGTCAATCTTTCTCTCTCTACTCCTTTGCACTCTTCCTCCTTTTTTAAGAAATCCTTTACTGTAACTGTTGTACGTTTGTGGAACTCTTTACCTCTCCACATTCGTCGTGCTTAATCTCTTACTTAGAACGCTATTAGATAAATTAATTTTCCTTTTTCGTACTCTTTTTCTATTATATGGTATTATACATAATCTTCTCTTATCTTTATTAATATGTAGATTCATATTTTTTATTTTTTTTATTTTTTGTACGTCCCCTCCATTTTTAACTATTGTTTGCATCAGTTCTCTACGCTAAGGTTGTCTGGAAGAGATCACTTTTAGACAGGGATTAAAAACGGTCCCAAAATACCGGTATAGAACCGGTATTTAGGGGTTTCGGTACCTATACCGGAACAGGAACCAGAACCTAAATTAGAACCTTTAAGAACCTTTATTTTACCGGTTCCTAAGTAAAGCGAAAGTGAGTCCAAACTTGTTTGAGGTGCGGTCGGGTGGACGGCGCGATGCGGCGCACGGCAGAGTGTGAGAAGAGGGGAGTTTGTAAAATATCACATTTGTATTGGTGGATCTTATGTTGCATATCAATTCAGTGTTGCCAACTCTACGGATTTTCTATAGATATAAGGAAATTTGTCATCATCTACGGAACTACGGAATTTGACGTTGCAATCTACGGAATTTTTATAAACTTAACAAGATTTTTTTTATCATGAGTGTGAACTTGTCGACAATGTCATTCTCTCTCTCTTCTTCTAATGTTGTCTGTATTAAATTATATTTAATAATTAATTCTATGCTATCTGTATTAAAATAAAACCATTCTTACTCATAAATATCAAATTTTTGTGCCGTTAATCGATTTCAAATGTTAATTGCTTAGATATTTTGAATTAAATTAGGTACGTTTGTTTCTTCTTTCTTCTTGAAAAATGGGCAGTTAATATAACCGCTTATAACCTTTTTATAGATGATTGAATTTTCACTTATGTTTAAAATTTTTCTAATCCTTACTACCCCATTTGTTTTTACAATTATTAAAAAAAAATCTGCCGGCTTATTCTTCGCTTTTCCTCGATCTTTTTTTTCGAATTTCTCAAAGTTCTTAGTTTTATAGTTATCATCATCATCATCATTACAGCCCTTAACAAGTCCACTGCTGAACATAGGCCTCCCCCAAGGAATGCCACAAAGCACGGTTTTGAGCCACCTACATCCATCGACTTCCTGCATATCTTATCAGGTCGTCACTCCATCTAGTGGGGGGACGCCAACACTTCGTCCACCGGTACGAGGCCGCCACTCGAGAATCTTTTTTCCCCATCGGTTGTCAGTTCTTCGAGCTTTATGGCCGGCCCATTGTCACTCAGCTCACTAATCAGTTGGGCTATGTCGGTTACTCTGGTTCTACTGCGGATATCCCCATTTCTAAGTTTATCACGCAGAGAAACTCCAAGCCTTTGATTATATAGACATGTATATAATCAAAGCTCCAAGCATAGCCCTCTCCATAGCTCGCTGAGTGAACTTGAGCTTCCTCATCCGGCCAGCAGTGAACGACCACGTCTCAGTTCCATAAGTAATCACTGGCAACACGCACTGTTTGTACAGTCTCATTTTTAAATTTTGAGGTATACCTGACGAGAAGATGTGCCGTAATTTCCCGAACGCTGCCCAACCGAGTTGAATCCGTCGATTGACCTCTCGGTCTAAGTTGGACTTACCTAGTCGGACTATTTGTCCCAGGTAAACATACTCGTCAACAACTTCGAGCTTAGTGCTCCCAACAACTACCGGAATAGGTGTGACATGGACGTTAAACATGATCTTTGTTTTGCCCATGTTCATCTTTAGACCTATTCGTTGGGAGACATTATTGAGGTCATTGAGCATAGTGCTAAGGTCTTCCAGCGATTCTGCCATAAGGACTATATCGTCGGCAAATCGAAGGTGAGTTATGTACTCGCCATTGATATTAATACCGTATCCTTTCCAGTCGAAAAGCTTGAAAACGTCTTCCAATGCAGCGGTGAAGAGTTTCGGGGATATAACGTCACCCTGTCTTACACCGCTTTGCAGTTGGATAGGTTTCATACTCTGGTTCTGTACTCGGATAGCCATCGTAGCTCTACTGTACAAGCACTTAAGCACTTCGATATACCGACAGTCAACTTGGCACCGCTGAAGGGACTGCAGCACCGCCCAAATTTCGACGGAATCAAAGGCAAATTGTACTCCACGGACTTCTGTACAATTCGCCGAAGGTTATGTATGTGGTCTATGGTGCTAAAGCCCTTTCGGAAACCGGCTAGTTCGGGAGGCTGGATGTCGTCGATTCTGCGCGCGAGACGATTCGTAATGACTCTCGAAAACAGCACGTAGACGCGGCTCAGAAGGGAAATCGGTCTGTAGTTCTTCAAGAGAGCGTTGTCACCTTTCTTGAAGAATAAGACCACCGCACTTCTGCTCCACGCCTTCGGTGTAATGCCACCATGGAGCACGGAATTAAAGAGCTTCTGAAGGATTTCAAGTACCAATTTTCCACCCGCTTTCAGAAGCTCCGCTGTAATTCCATCCTCGCCTAGGGCCTTGCAGTTTTTAAGGTGCTGGAGAGCCATTCTAATCTCGCTCAGACTCTCATCCTCTCAGTCCGGGATATCATCGGAATAGTGTTGGATAAGACTCGCTCATTGATGTTAATACCGTATCCTTTCCAGTCGAGAAGTCCTTCACTGCTGGCCGTATGAGGAAGCTCAAGGTCGCTCAGCGAGCTATGGAGAGGGCTATGCTCGGAGTTTCTCTGCGTGATAAACTTAGGAATGAGGTTATCCGCAGTAGAACCAGAGTAACCGACATAGCCCAACGGATTAGTAAGCTGAAGTGGCAGTAGGCCGGCCATATAGCTCGAAGAACTGACAACCGATGGGGAAGAAAGGTTCTCGAGTGGCAGCCTCGTATCGGTAGGCGAAGTGTAGGGCGTCTCCCCACGAGATGGAGTGACAACCTGGTCAGACATGCAAGTCGATGGATGCAGGTGGCTCAGGACCGTGCTTTGTGGCATTCTTTGGGGAAGGCCTATGTTCAGCAGTGGACTTGTGAAGGGCTGTAATGATGATGATGATGATGATGATGATGAAGACTCGCTCTTGGATCGTTACTCATACTTGTGGCTCCAACGATGATGTGTACAGCTGCCCATAGAACCTCTCAATCTCACTCAAAATCTCAGGTGTCCCGGAAACGACGCTGCCACACTTGGTCTTCAGCTTCGACAGTTGGCTCTTTCCGGCAGACAGATCTCTAGCAAAGACTTTGGAGCCCTGGTTCCGCTCGATCACTTCTTCAATAAGAGTAATTTTAAAGTTCCGTAAGTTCCGCCGCATGCATTTGGAGATCTGTCCGTTCAGTTGCATGTGTGCTGTAAAATCTGCTGAAGACTGCAGCTTCATATCCCGTCTAACAGCCATGAGATTAAGAGTGTGATCGGAGAGTTTTTGTGTTCTTCTGCGGCGGGTCTTGCAAAACTTAGCTCCGACCGCATGGATAGTTTTCACGAGCTTGTCATTCATACAAGCTCGTGAAAACTGTCCATGCGGTCGGATCGTCCACTGCATTGCAATCTTCTAGGCACTGAAAACGGTTTCGTAGCTCGACCTGAAAGATTTCGGGACTTTGGAGTAGAGCACGAGGGAGACAGAGCGTTGACTTCATTAGACGTGTCCTCTCCAACTTAACGTTTAGGTTCAGTGTGCCTGTCACCATTCGGTGATTGCTGCCGGTTTTCACCCTCGCGATCACTGAGACATCACTGAACAGTTATCGTCTGGTCTTCATAATGAAGTCAATCTCATTTTTTGTCGAACCGTCGACCAGCTCGACCAGGTCCACTTTCTCTGTGGTCGCTTCTGGAAGAAAGAGTTCATCACAAAGAGTTCCTCTTTCTCCATGAACTCTGCCAGCTGCTGGCCCCCTTGGTTCCGTTGCCCTATGCCAAATTTCCCTTCTTTCAGCTCACCGTGCTCTCTTGTGGCTAGTTTTGCGTTGAAGTCTCCCATCAACACCGTATAGTGGGTTTTGGAGGAATGCATAGCTCTAGAGATATCCTCATACATTTCCTCCACCTCCTCATCGGGGTGTGTCGAGGTTGGTGCGTAAACCTGTATGACCTTCAGCGAATACCGTTTAGTGATTCTGAGTATAAGGTACGCGACCCTCGTCGACACACTGCCAATCTTTACAACGTTGTTAACGAGAAACTTGTGGACGATAAATCCGACACCTCCTTGGGACAGGTGGTCGCCCTCCCGGTGATAGAACAAGTTGCCGGATTCGAGGATTACTGTGTCCTCCCCCTCTCTTCGGACCTCGGATAGTCCTATAATATTCCAGCGCAACTTGTCTATCTCTTCTTCCAGCTCCAGGATCTTTTCGTCAGTCCTCAGGGTGCGTGCGTTATAAGTTGCCAGGTCGAGTCGTCGTTGATGGCAACCGAACCACCACCGGAGATTCTTAGCACGCCTGCCCCGCCGTTACCATGGTCGCCACCGTAGCCAGGAATAGCGGGGCCGACCGGGACTGGGGCCGTCTCTTAGTAACCTTATTTATTTTGGGGGGTATATTGCCATAGTTGCAACGCTTGGCGAGCGGGTTGGCAACCGCAGTTTTTTATTGTGATATTGCTGTTATCAGGAAGATGCTGCTGCCCATCTCCTGACTGTATCCCACTGTCGTCTCTTACGACACCCACAGATATTCTTAACCGCCACTACACAGCTATAGTTTTTCATTGTGACATAAATCACTCGAGTCTGAAACACCGTAATATATCAAATAATAAACTAACAAAAACTAGAAATTAAAATCCATGTTAATAAGTCGTTATAATCAAGTTTGTAACGTATTTTTTAAGTATAACTATCCACAAATATTAAAGTATGTATAGTTACTTTATTTGTTGTTTACTAAATATTATTTAATTAAAAAAAAACATTTAATTATAATCAATTTTTTATGGTTTATTTTTCTTACATGTGTAGCTTGATTCGATGTTATACTACATTTAAACTTACAACAAGAATTTTCCATGACAGAATGAATTTATCAACTAAGTTCAAAAACAAATATTATCGATCCTCAAAGGAACGGATATTTTGAAATAGCGTCTACGGAATTGTACAGAATTTTTTATACCAATCTACGGATTTGGATAGATTCGATTATAGGTTCTCGGAACCGGTATTTAGAACCGGTACATCGGAACCCGAACCGGAACCGATACCGGAACAGGAACCGTACCGAAAAGAGGAACCTTTATAAGAACCTAAATGAAGAACCAGAACCGAAATTGGTACCGGTATTCAATCCCTGCTTTTAGAGTAATAAGACCGCCTGTTGTACATTTTCTAATTTAGATTTAACTGTATTCGTTTTTGTTTTGTTTTTTAATGTACATTAAAGAGTAAATAAATAAATAAAAAGAAATATTTTATTATTACATTACATTAGTTTTAACAATATTGTGAACACAATAAAATATTTTCTCAATTAGCGAGTAACTTTTTATAGATGTAAGTGTTGTTTTTTTACAAAATTTACTTAAAAAGTATTTCTTAACGTTAAATTGTTGAATTTTAACATTAAAATAAATAAATATATTGCTACACGACAATTACAATTACTGTTCTCCATAAACATGCATTACCTATCTGTATATGAGAGCATTTCTCTACTAATTGAAAAATCGCTCTGCCAGGCAATTTTTTAAAATAAATCTAATTATTGCTGAGTTCAATGTATTAATAACTACAATATATTATTCTTGACACGCCATAGCCCAAAATAGTAATATCATATTAGAATATCCAATTAAATACACTTCAAACACCTCAATCAACAGTCCCCTGTCGTGTCCCATTCCCAAAATTACAAGTCTTAATAACAAATAATAATTTTCAGCATGATTATTTCCGGAATAAATATAAATAAATAATACTAGGATAAAGTACACATCTAGAAAAAATACAATCATATTTTTAAAATAACAATTTAATTAAAAAAAACAGCAACTAAATCCTGTCCTCAATTTTTGGAACAGTACCCTGTCACAATTTGAAAATTACGCTAAAATCACACAATGCATTGGCGAGGTCATTTATAACGTGAAAAGGAAAGCAATCGGTGTGAAGTTAGTGCAGTTGCAGAGTTAAGCGGGCTGACGTCATTTTGTGTGTTCTTTAACATTGTTTTATATTTTGGCATCAAGGCTTCATATAGAGGTCCCAAGTATATAAAGCTTTTCTGGAATTTCTCAGAAAGTGAAGAAAGCAAGAGTGCTGCTGATAGGCTTGGCTCTGCATGTAAGAGAACTGCAGATGTTATCGTTGCTGCAGGAGGTGACATTGACAGTTTAGAATATTTCATGGAACAAAGATATCCTAGAAATTCAATGTTTACGATTAACAATGAGACCATTCAAGAAATGACCGACGAAATTCAAAAAGACGTTGCTTATATGAAAACTGTCGGTGGTGCCCTCAAAATATATCAATTTAAGGGTATCAAGATGTCCCTTTGGATTACCGTCTGGTGCTGCCAAGCTTATAAAGAAGAGGAGTTTGAAAAATAAGTTAATTTTAATAATTTCCTAAAGTGCAATGGTCATACTGATTTTGTTTTAAGCTGCTAATAATGTTTATAAACAGTTATTATTAGAAGATAAATAATTTAAATTACAAATGTTATGTCAAAATGTTAATTGTGAGATAAGGTGGTAACGTAATGTTGTTTTTATTTTTGAAAGTGTGATGAGATATTACTTCAATTAAGAAGAGAAGTTAATTTTGAAAAGTTTAAGGATGCTTTTCCACCAGAGATTTGTTATGCATCTATGCTGCGAGGACGTGAAAGCTAAACTATAAAATTATATGACCGTGCACCGCCGCGTTGTAGCTGTGCAAAGAAGATGCGCAGCTCGAGCTACGCGATGTCTCGACAGTAGGGAAGGCACGGGAAGCTTTGCTCTGCACATAGCTACACCACTCTCGACCATCCATAGCACGCATCCAGAGCACGCATCCAGTCATATAAAAAACAGCTAAGTTGAACTTGTTTCCACCAGTGCTAATATAGAATTATTCCCCATTACCACAGAACACAATTACTCTCTAGTATAAGTGTCAACCCTGTCTATTTCTGATCAGGGCTCCGAAACCGGTTCAAATTCCAAACCGGTTTCGGCCATTGACCCCAAAACCGGTTTATGCGGAATACCGGTTTTTCACAAATTTCGGTTAGGTAGTAAGAATTAACCGGTTAAACCCAAGTCTTGTAATGTCCCCCTCTCCCTTACCCCGTTTGCACCCATCTTTGTACGGCTGCCCTCTGTTTAATTCCCGAGGTTTTTAGACACATGAACGATATATTCATTGCATCAACGCGATTGCCTTGTAACGTACTCCCTCATATTTTTTCATCTTTCAGCAACGATCATATTATAAATAACAGATATAAAATTCTGTTTCAATTAATTATGCGTTATTTTTACTTTAAAATTAAGTTTCGATATTAAGTTTAATTTGACGTTATATAAGTATTTAAATTCACTTTAATTATATTTGACGTTTTCTATTAAAATTACGCTATGCATCTTTATTTCAATGTCATTAGTTTCAGTAATATATCGCAATAAATGATGAATTTTCTTAACAGAATACAATATTTTTAAAAAGTTATGACATTATAAGTTATAGTATTTTTGTTCTTTTTAGGACTAAAGTGAGGGACATTACTAGATTTTTTTAAATTCAGAAGCTCGTGATTAGGACCAACCTCTATCTCCGTCTTTGCAAAAATCAATAATGACCACTTCTGAGGTGTAAAGTTTAACAAGAAGTCATCTCTAAACACGAAAAAAAAAATATTTGTTATCTTCAGAGAATTCTAACAAAAGAAACAATCATTTTTCACTTCTCATTAATGAGGAATTGGAGCAAATCTTATCATGTTGTATACGTAAAAGATGCTACTAAAAATATTAGCTTTTCTAAATAGAGTGCAAGGTAACCACTCAGACGAAATTAAATTAACTGATACTGAAATTAATAAGGAAAATAATTTGAATCTAACAAATCATTATGATTAAATTCGGCTATACTTTGCTGTCGACCGTAACCAAATACATACACTAAAAAATCCTGTCTTTTATTTAAAGTAATTGTTAATAACTCCCAATCAACTAGATCATCAGTATAAATTACACTGATGTCTACGATCTTGTATTGAATTATAAAAAAGAATTACTAAAAGTGCAGCCAAGTTTTCTGACGCCTCAAGATCATAATAATATAGTAATAATCACTTTCGAATTTTCTACAAACTTTTATAATTTACGAATATGAAACTATTCAAATAAATAAAATTGAAGAGTCTGTCCGTAACGTCAAAATAACAGATTTTTACTAAATACATATCATGAAAGTATATAATATAGAAAATTTAAAATTTTGTCTGTCTGTATGTGGTTACTAGCGTGACTGTGGATCATCATTTGGTCCTGGACTTAAATCGTGTCCCGGTTCGTGCCAAGTACCGCTATTGAATTAATTTGGGTAAAATGAGTGTTCTAGAAACCGCCCTGATAGTCGTATTCAGGCCTCAATCAAGCACTTAGATTTTTGGGTTTTCTCGTCGTACGTTTTCTTATAGAAAAGGGGGCAAACGAGCATGCGGGTCACGTGATGGTAAGTGACTACTGCCGCCCATGAACAACCGCAACACCAGGGAAATTGCAGGTGCGTTGCCGGCCTTTTAGAAAGGAGTAAGCTCTTTCTTCTCTTTCTTTTTCTTGAAGGTCCCTAAGTCGTATCGGTCCGGAATAATCGCCGGTGGTTAACAACTCCACAGAGAAGTTGTACGAGAAAGAAAACTCCTAGTAAAACGCACAGTGGTGGCCCGTCAAGCATCCAGATGGAGAGGATGGTATCGTGATTTTTGACGCGATGTAGGTCCATGAAATATGGCGGCTCAGATTAAACCGAACCTCAGAGCACTCCCCGAGATAGATGCGATGGAAAATGGATAGGGATGCAACGTCCCTACGCAGTGCCAGTCAATTGAGCCAATCAGAAAGAATTCGGACGTCGACGACTCGAACCACTCTGCGCTGGATGCGGTCAAGTAAAAGAAGTTGACTCTAGCGTGCCCCGACCCAGAGGTGAGATGCCGAATTTGCGCTTTTTAAAGTTGCAAGCGATGTGCCGACATGAAATACTGCCCCGCTCTGCTGAGCACGCCAAGCTTTTTATAGGCCAATTTGGCCTTCCGTTCCAAGTGAACCCAAAACTGCAAAAAATTCGATATGTCGACGCCGAGGATTCCGATGCTACCTGAGGCAGCAAGGGGAGTGTCTTAAAACTGAGGAGATACGACAAAGGGGTTCTTTTTAGCGGTATACGTGCATATTTGTGTCTTCTGGGGATTGAACTGGACTAGATTTTACAACGCACGCACCCTGAGGACTGACGAGAGGACTGTGGATCTGGAAGAAGAGATAGACAAGTTACGCTGGCATATTATAGGATTATCCGAAGTCCGAAGAGAGGGGGAGGAAACGGTAATTCTGGAATCCGGCAACTTGCTCTATTACTGGGAGGGCGACCATCTGCCCCAAGGAGGTGTCGGATTTATCGTCCACAAGTCTCTCGTTAACAACGTTGTAAAGATTGAGAGTGTGTCGACTAGGGTTGCGTACCTTATACTCAGAATCACCAAACGGTATTCGCTGAAGGTCATAGGATATCTCTAGAGCCATGCATTCCTACAAAACCCAATATACGGTGTTAATGGGAGACTTCAATGCAAAACTAGGCACAAGAGAGAATGGTGAGCTGAAAGTAGGTAAATTTGGAATAGGGCAACGGAACCCAAGGGGCCAGCAGCTGGCCGACTTCATGGAGAAAGTGGGACTCTTTATGATGAACTCTTTCTTCCAGAAGCAGCCCCACAGGAAGTGGGCCTGGTCGAGCCCCGACGGTACGACAAAAAATGAGATTGACTTCATTATGACGACCAGACGACAACTGTTCAGTGATGTCTCAGTGATCGCGAGGGTGAAAACCGGCAGCGATGGTTAGAGGCACACTGAACCTAAACGTTAAGTTGGAGAGGTCTCGTCTAATGAAGTCAACGCTCCGTCCCCCTCGTGCTCTAATCAAAAGTCCCGAAACCTTTCAGCTCGAGTTACAGAACCGTTTTCAGTGCCTAGAAGACTGAAATGAAGTGGACGATATGAATGACAAGCTCGTGGAAACTGTCCATGCGGTCGGAGCTAAGTTCTGCAAGACCCGCCGCAGAAGAACACAAAAACTCTCCGATCACACTCTTAATCTCATGGCTGTTAGACGGGAGATGAAGCTACATTCTTCAACAGATTTGACATCATACAGGCAACTGAACAGACAGATCTCCAAATGCATGCGGCGGGACTTACGCAACTTCAATACAGCTCGTATTGAAGAAGCGATCGAGCGGAACCAAGGCTCCAAAGTCTTTGCCAGAGATCTGTCTGCCAGAAAGAGCCAACTGTCAAATCTGAAGACAGAATGTGGCAGCATCGTTTCCGGGGCACCTGGGATTTTGAGTGAGATTGAGAGGTTCTATGGGCAGCTGTACCTGTCATCGTTGGAACCACACGCAAGTGTGAGTAACGATCCAAGAGCGAGTCTTATCCGACCTTATTCCGATGATATCCCGGACGTCAGTCTGAGCGAGATTAGAATGGCTCTCCAGCACCGGCAAAAACGGTAAGCCCCCAGGCAAGGATGGAATTACAGCGGAGCTTCTGAAAGCGGGTGTAAAACCGGTACTTGAAGTCCTTCAGAAGCTCTTTAATTCCGTCCTCCATGGTGGCATTACACCGGAGGCGTGGAGCAGAAGTGCGGGGGTCTTGTTCTTCAAGAAAGGCGACAACGCTCTCTTGAAGAACTACAGACCGATTTTCCATCTGAGCCGCGTCTACGTGCTGTTTTCGAGAGTCATTACGAATCGTCTTGCGCCCAGACTTGACGACTTCCAGCCTCCCGAACAAGCCAGTTTCCGAAAAGGCTTTAGCACTATAGACATACATACCCTTTGGCAAATTGTACATAAGTCCGAGGAGTACAATTTGCCACCATCACAGAAGATGTAATAAAAAGTTCCATATCCTGAAGTACCACATCAGCGACAGAATCAGCAACATTGCTGGGATTGTCCAGGGAGAAGCAAATCCGCCTTTAAGGGTAGAATGCAAAAAAAGACCTGCACTCACCAAGCGAAACGCAGAGGTAAACTTCTACTTCTCGCTGGTATTCTGTGAGGTACTACCCCGGTTCGAGCTGGACCATCCGTGCTACAGCAAAAGCTGCCGCGTGGCTTTACCACTGTTTGTGATTACATGAATCAAAGAAAAGGCTAAAGCTTTATACTACAAGTTTCTCTATCCCGCCTTTTTCAACGTATGTTCGACATCGACTTCACATCTTTTTACAACCATTTATACAAAGATACTCTGTTGACTCTGTTCTGTTCACAACTGCATGGATGTATTACTTTTCTCTATGACTGCAAGTCTGCAAGTCTGCAACACAGAATACTTCCCTGTATATAATGTACTCTGTGCAGAATACTTTACTCCTAGTAAATGTACTCTGTGACTCCTAGTCTGCAAACTGAAAGGGCTGAAAGTTGCTGCAACATAGATCCACCCACCCTACCCCAGCCTACAAAAATGGGGTAAATAAAATAAAAAAAATACCAACAGACGTATTTTAAATAGCACTTTCCAAAATTGTTTATTATTGTAATAAAAAATAGATTGTGAATAAAAAATAGGTAAAGATCGCGCATCTTATAACGTCGATACCACTTGAAATAATTAAAATTTTGTAGGTTTTGCAACTTAAAAAAACTTCACCCTTCGTGAATTAAACTTCACCACAATCGAAAATCCATAAAATTTAATATTAAGTGCAATTATTTAATAAAACCTATTTTGTCAATTGCCGAATGCACATGGAGTGTTGGCGCATGCGCAGCACATATAATCTAGGGTTATTCTTCGGAGGATCTTTCGCGGCAAGTTCACGCCTATCTCTATTTTCTCTATTTGAATAGTAAATTGCGTGTAAGAGGTTAACTCATACGTTAACAAGACTTGGCCTAAAGGTCTAGATACCAGGCCATAAGCTCCAAAAAAGAAAATCTGTCATAGCCCTTGTTCGAGCTTACAAATTTTGGAATGGAACTGTGGAATGGAATTATCGGTCCTTTGGTAAGCTTTTCTTGCTCACGCAAATGTTTAACGGCAAGAAAGATATCTCTAGCTGCACTACGCACTGCTTTCGGCATATTTGGTAGCTATTAATTTAAGATTAAGCCATATGTACTCTGTGGATTAAGCACTGAGGAGACGAAACAACAAAGCACTGAAAACCATAGATAATACACTATATTAAAAAAGTACTCTGTGCACTATATACTAGGAACTGAAAACTGTCAAAATTAGTTCCATTTTTCGCCACGCGCACGCGCCAACTGTCTATATTGACCATAGACTTTGTATTATTGACTCGTTTTTGACAGTCGCCCTTGCCATAGACTAATATATAAGCCCTTGCAGCCGCTTGCAGCACGTAGATTGAGGATCTATGACCCACCCTACCCCAGCCTACAAAAATGGGGTAAATAAAATAAAAAAAATACTAACAGACGTATTTTAAATAGCACTTTCCAAATTGTAATAGCACCCCCGTAGATTGTGAATAAAAAATAGGTAAATATCGCGCATCTTATTACGTCGATACCACTTGAAATAATTAAAATTTTGTAGGTTTGCAACTTAAAAAAACTTCACCCTTCGTGAATTAAACTTCACCACCATCGAAAATCCATAAAATGCAATATTAAGTGCAATTATTTAATAAAACCTATTTTGTCAATTGCCGAATGCACATGGAGTGTTGGCGCATGCGCAGCACATATAATCTAGGGTTTTTCTTCGGAGGATCTTTCGCGGCAAGTTCACGCCTATCTCTATTTTCTCTATTTGAATAGTAAATTGCGTGTAAAAGGTTAACTCATACGTTTCTGTCTTAATCTTAATTAATAAATTAAGCTGAAGAACAAAATTACAAATTTAGATTGAGCGCATTTCAAGATGACTTAAAACACTAGCTTAAAGATGGTATTTCATTTACTACAGTTATTTATAATGTTAAGAGCGTTTTCGAAAAGATGAATTTATTTTTGTTTTGTATCCATACAGAAAAAGTCGTTCAACCTTCGACTTTTCATAAAATTTTATCACAGTGGGTCGAAGAAGGATCATGGATGGCAGATTTAAGTATTTCCAGACCAGAAAAAAGATCTCCTTAGGGTATACCTACACCATGTGATCCAAATCAAACGATATATGTATGGCTTGATCCTTTAGTAAATTATTTAACAGCCGTTGTAAATTATGTAACAACGTTTTCCGTCGTCCAAATACTTCTTTAGAATGTCTAAGCAGTAAGGAGTAGCGATTGCACCAAGGGCTTCGGCACATTCATGTCTAACCATTTCATATTCATTTGCATCTTCGAGAGACTCTTTCAAGTGAGGGATACTCACTTCTTCTTGCAACTGACCAAGTACAAATGCAACCTCATCCCGGAACAGTGCACTGCCTGCCTTCAAACATAAAAATTAAAATTAATTGATTCTTATGAATTGAAACTTAAAAAAATGTATGGTATCATCCATGTTGTCATTTATAATAACCTTTTGCAAAAAGGTAAAGAACACTTTCCTCTGTTCTCAAATTTCTTAATGAGAACATTGCTAGGTATCTCTCGAAGAGAGATGGTTTATTACTGTCATTCAAAATTTGCCCACAGATATGATTTCTTTTTCTTGAATGGATTTGTAATTTTCTGCTTCAGCTTAATTTATTAATTAAGATTATTGTATTGTATGAAGTTTTTGTATGAAGTTTGTATGAAGTGTTGATGAAGTGTGTATGAAGTGTATACACACTTCATACGAAGTGCGTAAGAAGTGTGTATGTAGTGTGTATGAAGTGTGTATGACGTGTGTATGAAGTGTGTATGAAGTTTGTATGAAAATTGTATGAAGTTTATATAAAAATTGAATGAAGTTTGTATGAAGTAGGGAATGCAATCTCGTTCTCGCGAGATCGGGATCTCGCGAGATCTCGTCCATATTTTGCGAGACTGAGTCTCGTTCAATTTTTGTACGAGATCTCGCGAGATTGCGAGATTGAGCGGCGCAGCAAAATCGGTGTGTATATCGTAGCGTGGTTGGCCAAAGTACTCTGTGGCGGTTGCACGCGAACTGTTCTGCGCATGCTGTAGGCACTACTCGCGCGGGACTTGCGGGGGACAAGGCCCGGCTCACTCATTGTCATCACTTTGCGGCATAATTATCTAGTTTATGTTGAATTTAAGGGATTTTTGTGATTAACTGGTTATTTTAGTGTAACATTTAATGTAATTACGCATTGAAATATGTCGACAAACTCATTAAAAAAGAGATAAATTTTATGAAGCTGGAGGGGTTAAAGGTGAACTCCTTCAGTTTGTACACAACTGTTTGTCGACTGTGGTTCCGACTAGTGTAGAGGCAAAAAGAGCATTTTTGGCCGCGGGGTACTTGGCCTGTAAAATCAGGAGTCGTCTATCAGATGAAACCCTTGTTATGCTGTATTTTTTGAGAAGCCACTTTCAAAAATAACTTATCCTTTTAATAACACTGTCTAATAATACCTACATATCCCTAAAAATTACAAATGCTGCAGAAGGCTGAATAAGTGTTACATTTCGTATTATTTCGAAGTGTTTTTTGTTTTATTTTAAGTTGTTTGTTCATAATACTGCAGAAGGCTGATTTAGTGTTATATTTCGAAGATTTTTTTATTTTTATTTTAAGTTTTTTGTTCTTCATACTGCAGATGCAGAAGGCTGATTTTCAGTTTATATAATAAGATATTATAACGTAATATTGTGTTTTATTTTAAAATAAATGATTATAACATGCCAATTACATGTATGTTTTATTTTTATCTTATATATTGAAAATCAATAAACGGAATTAATAGTATTAGCGAATGTTTTCAGTAAAAATACCCAATTGGGCGAGATCTCGGAAATCTCGTAATCTCGCGAGACTGGCTTTACGGTCTCGCGAGATCTCGGCTAGGTCTAAAATCTCGCGAGATTGCATTCCCTAGTATGAAGTGTGTATGAAGTTTGTATGAAGTGTGTATGAAGTGTGTATGAAGTTTGTATGAAGTTTGTATGAAGTGTGTATGAAGTGTGTATGAAGATTGTATGAAGTTTGTATGAAGTTTGTATGAAGTATGTATGAAGTGTGTATGAAGTGTGTATGAAGTGTGTATGATGAGTGTATGAAGTGTTGATGAAGTTTGTATAAAGTGTGTATGAAGTTTGTATGAAGTTTGTATGAAGTGTGTATGAAGTTTGTATGAAGTGTGTATGAAGTTTGTATGAAGTTTGCATGAAGTTTGCATGAAGTTTTTATGAAGTTTGTATGAAATTTGTATGAAGTGTGTATGAAGTTTGTATGAAGTTTGTATGAAGTGTTGATGAAGTTTGTATGAAGTATGTATGAAATATGTATGAAGTGTGTATGATGAGTGTATGAAATGTATATGAAGTTTGTATGAAGTTTGCATGAAGTTTGCATGAAGTTTGTATGAAGTTTGTATGAAGTGTGTATGAAGTTTTTATGAAGTTTGTATGAAGTGTTGATGAAGTTTGTATGAAGTGTGTATGAAGTTTGTATGAAGTTTGTATGAAGTTTGTACGTAGTTTGTATGAAGTGTTGATGTAGATATAGTATGTCCGGGACGGGGGTTTGTTTGCGCAAAAGCGTTAATGTCAATAATGGACGTCAGAGGGCGCGCGCGCCTCCACGATACCGGTTTTTGACGTCCGGTCGTTTCGAGGACACGCGAGAAAAAATAGAAGTCCAATTCATCGCGTCGAGAGATAAACACGCGTTCTTTGTCAGGAATTCGGAAGCGGAATATGATAGGTGCGTATAGTAAATATACCACTGGGAATTGTAACGCGCATTCCTGTTTTGTTAGCTTTATCCCGGGACTTAGTGTCTAATTCAGAATCTGCATAAGTGGATTCGACTGTATTAGTTACTAGTGCGGTATTTGATATTCTAGAAATAACGGTGACCTTTGATCCGTACGTTCTGTGTTCATTTCGCGAGTCAAGCATTATAACAAACGAGAGTTAGTGGCTTTTGTAAGGTAGTTAATCGTACGACAGAGTTAAAGAACTGTCATCGTAGAAAACGAAGAAAGTGACTGCAGAAGGAGACCGTAGTTTGGAGAGGTGCTGAGGGCCGAACTGCTGCAGAGGGAACGGTCTAATAAGGTCAATAACACTACCAGCCACACCCAGTTACACATCACTGACCATTACTTTCCTAGCACTATACATCCACACGCGACCTGACCGAATCCTGAGGGACCAGTCGCCTTGGATAGAGGTAAGTAAGCTCCCTTTTATTATAGTGTAACGCTCCCCCCGAATCGTTTAATGTAATTAGAAACTTTTAACCCTTGGCGTTAGGACGCCCGACCAGCATCTGCTTGTAGCTTCTCCGTCTATGGGCCGCGGAGGATTCTACTCCTGGGATAGGCAGTTGCAGGCCGTAACAAAGTGTGTTGTTGAGATGTCGTTTCGTTAGCTCAATGGAACGTCATCAGATAGCTTCGAATCCGGCACACATAGATGCACCGACTAATAATAATACTAACCTCTATGAAGTTAACGCATCACAGAGGTTAGTGGTATTGCCGGCACAGAACTTGCATTTGTATGGCCGAAAACTAATAGTTCCAGATCTAGATGTTTACCAATCTGCAATGTTAATGCAGGCATGTAAAACGCTACCACATTACAATACTAATCGATTTAATATTTTGTTGTTTTGAACTTAAGTATTATAGATTTTTCACAGATTAAAGAGTTTTCAATGTTATAATGATAATTTAAATTCAATTAACATAAAAATTAAAGTAAAACTCTTTTACCAGTGAGATGCTATTTCTCTACTGTAAGTCCGACAGCTCACGCAAGGCTTCCGGTCTAACGCTAGGTTTAATTTAGTTACAATGATAAGCTTTAACGTATCGTGCTGTTACTCTGCACTAGTGACACTTTCATTAGAGACAACGAATCTCTTTGAATTTTAAACAGGTTATTTAATACTGAACTTTATTTAAACCAACAAAATATTCATTAAAATATTAGTATAACATTGCAGAACTGCAAATTAAGCGACAAAGAGAAAATAAAACTGGAGAATGTCAGTAGCATCTTCCTGATAACATCTCAAAATAATAAAAAAAACTGCAGCTGCCAACCCGCCTGACAAACGTGAGAACAGATGAAAATTAAAACGGGGAGGCCTATGTTCAGCTTTGACTTTGTGTATGAAGTATGTATGAAGTGTGTATGAAGTGTGTATGATGAGTGTATGAAGTGTTGATGAAGTTTGTATAAAGTGTGTATGAAGTTTGTATGAAGTTTGTATGAAGTTTTTATGAAGTTTGTATGGAGTGTCTGATGTGTGTATGAAGTTTGTATGAAGTGTGTATGAAATTTGTATGAAGTGTGTATGAAGTTTGTATGAATATTGTATGAAGTGTTGATGAAGTTTGTATGAAGTGTGTATGAAGTTTGTATGAAGTTTGTATGAATTTTGTAAGAAGTTTGTATGAAGTTTGTATGAAGTTTGTATGAAGTATGTATGAAGTGTGTATGAAGTTTGTATGAAGTGTGTATGAGGTTTGTATAAAGTTTGCATGAAGTTTGCATGAAGTTTGTATGAAGTTTGTATGAAGTGTGTATGAAGTTTTTATGAAGTTTGTATGAAGTGTTGATGAAGTTTGTATGAAGTATGTATGTAGTTTGTATGAAGTGTGTATGAAGTGTGTATGAAGATTGTATGAAGTTTGTATGAAGTTTGTATGAAGTTTGTATGAAGTATGTATGAAGTGTGTATGAAGTGTGTATGAAGCGTGTATGATGAGTGTATGAAGTGTGTATGAAGTTTGTATGAAGTTTGTATGAAGTGTGTATGAAGTTTGTATGAAGTTTGTATGAAGTGCGTATGAAGTGTGTATGAAGATTGTATGAAGTTTTTTATGAAGTTTGTATGATATATGTATGAAGTGTGTATGAAGTGTGTATGATGAGTGTATGAAGTGTTGATAAAGTTTGTATGAAGTGTGTCTGATGTGTGTATGAAGTTTGTATGAAGTGTGTGTGAAATTTGTATGAAGTGTGTATGAAGTTTGTATGAAGATTGTATGAAGTGTTGATGAAGTTTGTATGAAGTGTGTATGAAGTTTGTATGAAGTGTGTATGAAGTTTGTATGAAGTTTGTATGAAATTTGTATGAAGTTTGTATGAAGTTTGTATGAAGTGTGTATGAAATTAGAATGAAGTGTGTATGAGGTTTGTATGAAGTTTGCATGAAGTTTGCTGAAATTTGTATGAAGTTTGTATGAAGTGTGTATGAAGTTTTTATGAAGTTTGTATGAAGTGTTGATGAAGTTTGTATGAAGTATGTATGAAGTGTGTATGAAGTGTATGATGAGTGTATGAAGTGTTGATGAAGTTTGTATAGTTTGTATGAAGTTTGTATGAAGTTTGTATGAAGTTTGTATGAAGTTTGTAGGAAGTTTGTATGAAGCTTGTATGAAGTTTGTATGAAGTGTGTATGAAGTTTGTATGAAGTGTGTATGAAGTGTGTATGAAGTTTGCATGAAGTTTGCATGAAGTTAGCATGAAGTTTGTATGAAGTGTGTATGAAGTTTTTATGAAGTTTGTATGAAGTTTGTATGACGTGTGTATGAAGTTTGTATGAAGTTTGCATGATGTTTGAAGTGTGTATGAAGTTTTTATGAAGTTTGTATGAAGTGTTGATGAAGTTTGTATGAAGTATGTATGAAGAGTGTCCGAAGTGTGTATGATGAGTGTATGAAGTGTTGATGAAGTTTGTATAAAGTGTGTATGAAGTTTGTATGAAGTTTGTATGAAGTTTGTATGAAGTGTGTATGAAGTATGTATGAAGTGTGTATGAAGTTTGTATGAAGTTTGCATGAAGTTTGCATGAAGTTTGTATGAAGTTTGTATGAAGTGTGTATGAAGTTTTTATGAAGTTTGTATGAAGTGTTTATGAAGTTTGTATGAAGTATGGATGAAGTGTGTATGAAGTGTGTATGAAGTGTGTATGAAGTGTGTATGAAGTGTGTATTAAGTGTGTATGAAGTGTGTATGAAGTGTGTGCGCGTGCGCGTGCGTATATGTATGTATGTATGTATTATATTTGTAACTTATTGTACCCACCCATTTATAACTTATTTCCATGCTAAAATTGCTTTTTTGTTATTTTAAGAGATAGAATATATAATAAAATAGGTGTAACTTTTTATTACACCTACTTTATTCTATCTCTGCATCATCCCAAGTTAGACTGGTAGAGAATGCCTTAGGCATTAAGTCCGCCTATATACCACATGTGTATATGAAGTTCTAAATAAATAAATAAATAAATAAATATATACGTCCGAGAGGGTTTTAGGGCAAGGAAATGTCCACTGCGCTGCCTCAATGCATGTTAGTAAACTTCACATCTCTTCGAAATATTTTTTTTTGTTATTTCTCAGACATGCAGGTTTCCTCACAGTATTTTCCTTCGCCGCCAAGCATTTGGTAAATCAGCACTTAAAATTGCAATTATCAATTTCATTCATGCCGGCGGGGATCGAACCCAGGTTGCTTGTGTACTGTGAAAGTTACATCGAGCACTTACCATCTGAGATACCACGGCTCTAATGATTGATTGGTATAATGTTAACCCATTCAATGCGGCTCGAAAGATCGCCTTAATTACGCAGGTGCGGGCGGTTCAAAGAGCTAACTCCGATAGGCGTCGGACGCATCTCATATTTAAACACTTTGACACTGATCGGCGTAACCCGCACATGAAAATGATTCTTGCTTGTTTAGACAGAATTTTAAATATGACCAGGGATTGCAAACCAGATTTCTGATTTTTTAAAGTTAAAAATACTTTTAATAATAGTATTTAGTCTACTATTTTAAATGTATTAAGTATAATAAATAGTGTTTTTAAATTAGTAGGTTGAGAGGAAGCGAGGGGTTTTAAGTTACATACTATTTCTAGTGCAGCGTAATTTGTTTCGCTTGATAATTAATAATGACTTTCTCTTGGTCTTGGAAGGTGAGGTTCGACCATCATCACCGAGTTTATTGAGTGACGGTGTGAGACAATTAGACAATTTTTTTGTTAAAATAAACAGCTGGGTGTTTTATTTTGCTAATACTAAATATCGTAGGTATAAAATGATCCCCAGGGATCATTTTATACTTACATGTGTATAAAACGATCCCTTACTAAGCTTTTAGAAAATATGTCGAAACTTATATACCACATACATATCGTGAGGAATAAGTATGCAATTACAAAGATAAATAAAAGTCTTAAACTTTGAGCGCAGTAAAGTTTTTCCCTTAGGGGGATCATTATGCACGCATCTCCCCTAATTATTTTTTTTACTTATTATAAGCCAGTGCTTGACAACAATCCCAACTGGTGGTAAGTGGTGATGCAGCCTTAGATGATAAATCGCACTGTCTTAGCATAACAAAATCCTATTCACCCTTGTCTTGAAGACGCCCAGATTGTATTCGGACGGAAAGATAGACGCCGGCAAATTATTCCACTCCTTTTCTGTACGCATTACAAAGGACGAAGCAAACAGTTTGGTTCTAATGCGAGGAATATCGACAACAAAGGGGTGAAGACCCGCCGATCTCTTGGTTGTCCGATGGTGGAAAGGAGAGGGAGGAATAAAAGTGTGCACACTCACCGAAATGCATCCTATAGAATTCCGAGAGACTGGCTACTCTGCGCCTGTGCTCGAGACTGACAAGATGTTTTAACCAAATCAAGGTCACCAATGAGCCTCTTAGCACGTCTCTCCACTGAGTCCAATGCTGCCAGGTGGTATTTTGCAGCACCAGTCCATAAATGACAGCAGTACTCCATGCACAACCGGACTTGCGCTTTATATAAGGTTAGAAGCTGTCCCGGCGTGAAGTACCGCCACACTCTTGCAAGGACAAATTGTTTCCTTGCGGCTGCTTTGGCTCTGGACTCAATGAACCGCCCATAGTTGAGGTTCGGAGAAAATTGAACTCCTAACAACTGAAGGCAGTCAGGGTACTCCAAGGATACATTCCGGAAAGTAGGAGCCAGGGTCCTTTTCGCGATGAAAAGACATCCATGTGTTTTGGAGGCGTTAAATCTCACGAGATTCGCCCCATTCGGAGACTGATTGTAGTGTAAGATTCACATGCTCAACCATAGACTCTCTTTCGGACTGGATTTGATCCCGACTGGCCCGGGCGCTTGGTTGATATCTCCCCACAACTGTGCTGTCGTAACCCATAGATACCGGGAATGATCACATCATTTATATGCATCAGGAACAGAGTTGTCAGACAATCAGGCCAGGGGATAAGCCGTACGCTGAAAGCTTGCCAAATAGACTATCATGCCAAACCCTGTCAAAGGCCTTCCATGAAACCAGAAAGTGCTTCACCACTGTTCTGGAGGGCTTCGCCCCATATGTGAGTGGCATAAACTAGAAGGTTCACAGTTGATCGATTTCGGTGAAACCCGTACGAAATCGCTGAGGAGATCATTTTGCTCTAGGTATGCCATGAGGTGGGCGTTCAATATACGTTCCATAATCTTGCAGAGTATGGAGGTAATTGAAATTGGCTGATAGTTGGCAGAGTCGGTACGGCTACCTTTTTTAGGCACAGGCTACTCATTGGCCAGCTTCCAAGATTTGGGCACTATTCCAGTCCTGAATGAGAGGCGGAACAGGCATGTCAATGCAGGAGACAACTCAGATGCACAGACCTTTAGAACTATAGTTGGTATACCATCAGGTCCACTAGCTTTGTTCACGTCTAGACTTCGCAAGGTTTTAAGAACCTCCTTGTTGGTAATACTGACCTCTGATATAATATAAATTTTATGACTATATCTATGGACAAAATGTTGTTATGGCTAGCCTAGCTAGAGTAGCTTGCTACAAATCGACGCTGGAAAGGAAAAAAATTACCGAGCGACACTTAGGTCGATACTTATACTATATATAATTGGAAACAAATTTTTTTGATTGTTCCTACTTTCGTGCTTCTACGATGAATTTAATGTCGCTTAGTTTTTTTTTTAAATTCGGGGATTTTTTGAAGTTTTCGGCGACCAACCGACGAAAATTTTCTTCATTAAATTATATAATATATATATATATATATGTTGATTTAACCCTACAGTGCATGATTTTTTTTTCCTCTTAAAAAATATACAGGGTATTTTTGGAACGCTCCCGAAAACTAAGACAGGCGACAGCACCAAGTATACCTTTGATCATGGGTCACAAATAAATTTGATCCTGATGAAAAAAAAAACATATTTTTACAACGTTTTATTAGCGTTATTCACGCGCCATCATGTTAGTACAGCTAAATGAAACGATAATTTCATAAAAAAATCATGAAAATACTGAAACATAAAACCAGCAGTGAAAACTGAATTGATATCACCTGACTAATGGAGGTTAATGTACGCGCGAACGGTGAAAAAAGAACGCTGGCCTTGAACTTGGGCACAGCGATTTATCACATATTGGTACGAAGGGGGCGCGACGGGGGAACAATCCGCCAGTATTACTGTGCCTGCATGCTATTGGTTCCCGCGCTTTGTACGCTCCAAAAATACAGTCGCATACACAGCTTACTTTGCGACTCGCGACGATGTTTTAAAAAGGAAGGAAAGAAAAATTATTTATATCTATTGTTTTATGACTAAACTAGTGAACGAAAAGGTAAATATGATAGGAGAAGGTGAATGGGGAAAATTGTGCAGTAAATTTAAAAGTGTTGAGGAAGAATACCGAAAAAATTACCATGTGATCGACCTGATGACGGAAGCGCAAGCGAAGATGAAAGTGATGATGAAGTAGCATCCAGTAACACCAACACACCTTCAACATCTGGATTCCATGTGACCCAAGACGACATAATGGACGGCGTGCCACCCTTACCTTAAGTTTTCTTGTTACAAACTACTTTATATTTTACGATAGAAATAACAAATAATGCTCAAGTAAACATTATCCATTTTTAATTCCAAGTAAGGCACCTATTATGATTCTACAATAAAACAATTAATTACTTACTATAATATTATAAAACAATATCCCAATACCATGTAGTACTTTAGAACGCGACTGTAACCTCCCTCCACTCGACCGCATCGCATCACTCTGTGACGCAGTAGGTTTCAGTTTAATTGTAGTTTTTGAAACAGTTCCGTGTTGATTTTGTTACTTGTTGTTACGTTTTTTGTTTTAATAATGCTTAACGCGTACGTTTATAGTGATTGTGAATACGACAACATGTTATGTATCCGAACCTAGGTACACGAAGTATCGCTAAATAAATTGTTAAGACGTCGGGATGGAACAAGTGTGTTATACTGTGCAGTGCACAAAGTGTTGAAGCGTAACCGAATGCGCCCATACAAATTGCACAAAGTGCAAGCTTTAGTTCCCGGCGATCACGACCACCGACGAGTTTTCTGCCGTTGGTTATTATACCAGCAACAACGTGTGGCTGGTTCCATTGAGCACATTATCTGAACGGATGAGTCGACATTTACCAGAAACGGCCTGTGGAACCGAAGAAACACACACGTGTATTCAGAGGTTAACCCGCACGCTGTTCGACAAACCGGGCACCAAACCCGATGGTCGGTTAACGTATGGGCAGGTTTATTTAAGGATCGCATACTGGGACCAGTGTTTCTGCCACAGCGACTGAACGGACAGCGATACCTAAACTTTATAAAAGAACAGTTGACAGACATTTTAGACGACCTATCGTTGGCTGAATATCGCCGCACATGGTTCCAGTATAATGGTGAGCGCCTCAATGAGCTATTTGATGATTGCTGGATTTGGCGGACTAGGACCACACGCTTGGCCACCTCGCGCACCAGATCTGACCCCGTTAGACTTCTTTCTGTGGGGTATGTGAAAGAAAGGGTTTTTAATCGTGAGTGTGATAGTGCTGACGAAACTACAAAAGGATCGTGGATGTTTTCGACAAACTACGTACGGACTGTGTCGAAGATCACACGATGATGCCCCGCCTCCATGAGGAGACGCAACACCGAGCCCAAATCTGCCTTGAAATGAATGGAGCACAATTTGAGCCGCATCTCATAAGACCACGGAGGATTTAGAGCGGTAAGCTGTTTCATAACTAATTCTTTTAAATAACTTAGTACTGAACTAATCTGAATACATACATAACTGAATACATGAGAATAATAAACATACCTACACGATGAATAAAAACGCATGACTTTAACCTTGGTTACATTTCATTTATGTATTTTGTTATTAGCGGGAAATCGAACCAGTTATTTGGGTTATTTAACCTGTAAATTCGGATTAAAATGGCTACGTGGAGACAAGTACAGTGGCAAAATAGTATGTTAAGTAGATAAGTTAGGTATTTAGACAAGTGTTGTAAATTATTAGGTATTGTGGTATAGCCCGCTAGTTGCGGACCGCGCGAATTTGCGTTCGCGCGTACATTGACCTTTAATCAGCTGATATGAATTCAGTTATTCCACTGCTAGTTTTAGGTTTCAGTATTTTCATGATTTTTTTTATGAAATTATCGTTTCATTTAGCTGTACTAACATGATGGCGCGTGAATAAATCTAATAAAACGTTGTAAAAATATGAATTTTTTTTCATCAGGATCAAATTTATTTGTGACCCATGATCAAAGGTATACTTGATGCTGTCGCCTGTCTTTGTTTTCGGGAGCGTTCCAAAAATACCCTGTATATTACCTAGAAAATATAATACTATAGATCGGAAAAATATTTAAAAAAATCGCAACTCCATAGAAACATACTTATGTAAGTTTTTTCGTATGGCCCACATATGGCACATCGTGCAGTATAATGTAAATCCGTAGTAATGTTTTAGGAATAGTTATGAATGAAATAAACTCATAGTAATCAAACTTTATTCATGAAAATTATGTTTTATAACAACTAATTTAACCTTAGGTTAAGGAGCCTTACAATCAAAGTATTTGTACTTATATATAATTATAAAACTAGGAACTTTTTGTGGAAAATAGAATAAAATATAGAACAAAAACAACAATTTCGAAACTATTTGTGGAATGACAAAAAACAGTTCTTGTCCTTGTTGAGACAGAGTGCCTGGTTACATTTCTGGCAAATTACAAAAGATTTCCCCTTACAAGCAGGTAACTTACATCGCTTCCTAATGGTAGACCAAATAGGAACGTGTTCCATTCCATCGGTCCTGACATCTTTTGGTGGTACATTGAGTTTTGGCTTCCTCTTGATTCTTTCATCAAGCATGTCAGATACAAATAAGGAGGGTCTTCCTCTCTTCTTTATTATTGACGGTCCACACCAACACAATGCTTTGGCCACCTCCAGTCGGAATTCTCGTAACTTCATCATTTATGTGTTTTCCCTCTGCGTCTCTACTCTTTTATATAAAAGCCAGCTATTTATCAGCATCACATCTACCAAATGATAGAATATTCTCATGTACCACTTTCTTGTACGCATTTTTATTTTGTGTTTTCCTATGAAAGAGTCAAGGAGATCTACTCCGCCCATATGCCGATTGTAATGTCCAATAATATTTGGGGCGTTGACTTCTGTGTATTGTTTACGTTTCTTACAGAAACGTTTTACTTTATCTTTAGGTTGTTCACCGACAAAAGAAGATGCGAGAACAACAGATTTGCTGTCTAGCCACAGCACTGCTGAGACTGGTACTGCATCAACAGTAGCCACCCATCCTTCTGAATAGCCGCGCGGCCTTTTAGCGGCCGTCAATTCTTTTTGAGATGGCATTTTCAAAGTCATCCCCATACGACCCTTGTTCACGGTGCCTAATGTATGAATGCCTTTTTTAGCCAAGTAAGAAATCAATTCAGGAGACGTGTAATAATTATCGAAAAAGATCTTATAATTTTGATTTCTTGGAACACTGCGACATGCGACAGGCGTACAACAATGTTGCTACTCGCTCCTAAATCAAATTCGTCGGGCAGCCTCAACTCAGGATCATTTTCTGCGCCGGAGTAGATTTCAAAGTTATAAGCAAAACCTTTGTCATCACACAACACCAACAACTTGTATCCCCACTTATGAGGTTTGTTCGGGAGATACTGGCGCAGGAAGTTGCAGGCTTTGGTAGCGCACATTTGCTCATCCACCGAAAGTGTCTCTCGTTTCGGCACAGCTTGACATTTCTTTCTCAATGTTTCCAATAAGGGTCTAATACGGAAAAGTCTGTCGTGTCCTGGCTCTCCTCTAGGTTTGTAATTTATGTTGTCATTGAATTGTATGACACTTCGTAGTTTTTCAAAGTTACCGAGTGTCATCGTTTCAATTATAAATAGTATACCTAATATAGAATTCCACAACATGCGAATGTTTGGCTGTGGCACCAGTCCTAACAAGAGACAGATGCCTAAATATTTTTTGAGTTCCGTCTTTGTAACCAAAACTGGCTTTGAGCAATCCTTCTGTATGCTGCATTTAGTAGATTCTTCAGCAATGTGATCCAACAAATCGTCGTCAAAAAAGTGCAAAAAGTACTGCAAAGGTGTTTCAAATGTAGTATATGGTTGTTCCAACACGTCAACGCCAGTAAATGTGGTATCAGGTGGCTGAAAGTCCATCTTCCGCCATATGTATTCTCTCTTAGGTTTTGGCCTGACAGGCTGTGGGGAAGGTGAAATGATGCGGGGAGTAGGTACTGCTTGAGGTCGTGATGCTACTCGGCTGGATCTAGGATTTACTTGCCTGGAAGTACTAGGTTGTGATGCAACGTTGGCTGTGTTAGAAGAACTGCTTGTTGGCTGAATCACTAACATACTACTGCTTGACCTTGGACTAGGTATGCTCACGTTCTCATCGAAGAAATCATCCTGTAGTACTTCAGGGCACGTCTCCACTTCGTTCAACACCAAATCCTGGATTCTGATCAAGTCGTCATCGCTGTCCTCATCAGACAGTTCCAGGTCATCTTCACTACCGGAAGGAATTTCGAGAAACTGTTGAATATCATCAGAATTCAAATTTTTCCTTCGGCTCATCTAGAAACAATACAAATATTTTGAAGACACTTATTGCATCGTGTGCCACATCTGTCACATACAAAAATGTCGTATTTCTATGCACTATTTATTTGTGAAATTACAAATAACTAAAAAAATAACAAATAGATACATAAACTTACCTCTACAAATTATTTCGTATACAAACTATTCAAATTTATCAGTTTTTTTGTTTTTTTCTCGCGCAACCTGTCGATCATTTTCAAAATACCGTTGGTTTTGAACAAAATGTAAACAAACATTCATTCAGAGACATCTAACCAAAAATTTTTAGTACTAAATTTGATTGACCATTCCTTTATAGTTAGTTTACTTTTGACTAGATGACGCTACTTATTTCGAGTACGGAAATATAGAGGTTTTTAGGTATGTGCCACATGTGTCCCACTATGCGCTGTAGGGTTAAGTTACTTTTTCCCGAACTTATAAAAAATTGAAAATTTATTTGGCTATCT
Source organism: Parnassius glacialis (assembly GCA_033319125.1). NCBI lineage: Eukaryota > Metazoa > Arthropoda > Insecta > Lepidoptera > Papilionidae > Parnassius > Parnassius glacialis. Next base: position 28,066,166 of record JAVANC010000024.1, on the reverse strand, counting down.
TTTCTTATGTAAAAATTTTATTTTTTTGCAGTCTTTTACCTTTTTACCTGTCCTTAATATTAGCTATTTGTCATTTAAATATTTTTACCAGGCCTGATTAACAAAAATATGTCGTTTAGTGATATTTTTTCTTCCTGTAATTTTGTTGCTTAGATAAATGTGACCTGCTGTTTTCTAATATATTTTGGCGTTAAGATATCTCTTTCAGGAATATTTATTTATTAAGACATCAGTTGAGACTTCTGTCATGTAACTAGGTTGTCATTTAGTATTGAAGTGGTCGTTAGGAACGAAAAATTGAATCACAGTGCGCTGGCGCATGGTAAATATGTGTGTAACAGTGCGTCCCAATGACTCGCCGCTTGGTCTAGCTTGCTGGGTAGTTCTCCAAAATATGCGTTATTATCGGTGCCATCTTAATTTAAGGTATAACAAGGAAGCAAAATTAAAAAAAAAATTGCTCCTACGCTCAATAATAAAGTTTCGGATTATTAAATATATTTATCCAGATTTCGTTGAGATAATAAACTTTTTTAATTTTTTCATATTACTGGTAATGAACTAGGCTTATACGGAAATGAAAAGGATAGAGACGAGAATTACCAAAAAGAGACGGTAATGAACAAATACGAAATATGTTTATTTTTATAGATTTGTGAAATTAATAATAATCAAATACAAGTCGAAAAGATATAACATAACTCAAAATATTATTAATTAAAAAAAGAGAAAGTATAAAAGAATAAAAGAAATAAAATAATCAACAGCTATTTAAGTCTTAATCAAAACAATAGAAAAAATAATAATATAGAGAATTAGAACAGTAAATATAACATTAATAGTTTTAAGATTAGAAACTTTTGATATAGTCTTTTGGTAAAATTTTAAACAATAATTAACATTCCTGTTACGGCCGGCAACTGCTTATCCCAGGAGTAAGGTCCTCCGTGGCCCATAGACGAAGAACCTACAAGCAGGTGCAGGTCGGGCGTCCTAACGCCAAGGCGGAAAGTTTCTAATTACAATAAACAATCAGGGGGAGCGTTCTATTCTAATAAAGGGAGCTTACTTACCTCTATCCAAGACGACTGGTCCCTCAGGATTCGGTCAGGTCGCATGTGGATGTATAGTGCTAGGAAAGTAAGGGTCAGTGATGTGTATCTGGGTGTGGCTGGTAGTGTTATTGACCTTATTAGACCGTTACCATCTGCAGCAGTTCGGACCTTCGCACCGCTCCCACTGCTCTCCGTCCACAGTCACTTTCTTCGTTTCTACGATGACAGCCCCTTCACTCTGTCGTACGATTAACTACCGCATTAGTAACTAATACAGTCGAATCCACTTATACGAACTCAGCGTTACACCTAAAAGTCCCGGGTGAAGCTCTCAGCAAGGAATACGCGCTACAATTCCCAGTCAGTATATTTACTATACGCACCTACCATTACGAGTTCCCGACAAAATGGACCGCGTGCTATCTATCGCAGCGATGAATTTGGACTGGCTTGTCCTTGCGTGTCCTCGACACGACGGGACGTCAAAACCGGTATCGTAGAGGCGCGCGCGCCCTCTGACGTCAATTATTGACATTAGCGCTTGGCGCGAACAATTCCTTACCATAGGTATACTACTACCATACTTTACTTTGATAAGTATCGGTCTCTATGTAACAAACAGAAAATTTTATAATTATAATAGTTATCTATTAATCTATGTAAATCACAAATGCTTAACTTACTGATTACATAACAACTTAAGGAATTAAATATCCATTATGATTGTATTAATCACACTTTCAATCATAATTATGTTACAAGTTAGAACTATGGTTAAACAAATCAAAATAATGAGATTTAATTAAAAGTACACGTTCTCATAATTTTTAAAACCCTTAAACTAATATTTGAAATAAAATGTAGCTACAGTTTTCACTATTACATTTTTTTTTTATAGGAGAGGGGGGCAAACGAGCATGCGGCTCACCTGATGGTAAGTGACTACCGCCGCCCATGAACAACTGCAACACCAGGGGAATCGCAGATGCGTTGCCGGCCTTTTAAAAAGAAGTAGGCTCTTTTCTTGAAGGTCCCTAAGTCGTATCGGTCCGGAAAAATCGCTGGTGGTAATCGACTCCACAAGGAAGTTGTGCGAGGGAGAAAACTTCTTCTGAATCGCACAGTGGTGGACCGCCAATCATCTAGATGATATGGATGGTATCGCAAGTTCTGTCGCAATGTGCGATGGTGAAATTGAGCGGCTGGAATTAGTCCGAACAATTCCTCAGAGCACTCCCCGTGGTAGATGCGATAAAATACGCAAAGAGATGCAACTTCTCTACGCAGTGCCAGTGAGTCAAGCCGATCGGAAAGAACTCGGTCGTCGACGATTTGAACCGCTCTGCGCTGGATGCGGTCAAGTGGAAGGAGCTGGCACTGGAGGGCCCCTGCCCAGAGATGGGAACAGTATTCCAAGTGAGGCCGAACCTGCGCCTTGTAAAGTTGCAAGCGGTGTGCCCGCATGAAATACTGTCCCGCTCTGCTGAGCACGCCAAGCTTTTTAGAGGCCAATTTGGCCTTCTCTTCCAAGTGACCACGAAACTGCACGTCACTCGATATGTCGACACCGAGGATTCCGATACTGGCTGAGGCAACAAGGGGAGTACCTTGAAACTGAGGAGATACGACAAAGGGAATCTTTTTAGCGGTAAACGCGCAAACTTGTGTCTTCTGGGGATTGAACTGGACTAGATTTAGTCGTCCCCAGTCTGAGACTTTGTTCAACAAAGTCTCGACTTCAGAAACAAGTTTGTTCCGGTACTTCGCGACGTTTTCCCGAGAAATATTGGCACGGCCGGTGTATAAAGCATCACCAGTGCTGTCGTCTGCATAGCAATGAATGTTACTGGTTTGCAACATATCATTGATATGCAGAAGAAACAGCGTTGGTGATAGCACGCAGCCTTGTGGAACACCAGCGTTAATGGGCTTGTAATCGGAGCATGCACCGTCTACTACGACCTTGATGCTCCGATCTGCAAGAAAGCTGGTGATCCAATTGCACAATTTCTCGGGAAGCCCATAGGAAGGCAGCTTCGAAAGAAGCGCTTTATGCCAAACCCGATTTATCGAACCCGAGGAGTGCTTTACGCACCAAGCGCTGTGTAAACAGCACTTCCCACATGGAGCACTCACACCGCGGGATGTTCGGCGCTGTATTCTCCCCGTCATCTAGAGTCGAGTTGGAAGCAAAAAGAGAGCTTAGCAGATCGGCTTTCTCCTTTGCGTCATGGGCCAGTGAGTCGTCCACCCTGTGCAGAGATGGCAGAGATGGCTGACAGAAGTTCCCTTGGACAGCTTTGGCGAGAGACCAGAATGCACGTGTTCCCGAAGGGAGGCGAACTAGTTTCTCGCCAATTCTGCCGATGTGCTCTGACTTTGCCTTGGCAATGACACTTTTGAAGGACCTGGAGGCGGAATTGTACTTCTTTTTAAGAGCGCTGATGTTTACATCCCGGGACGTTGATGCGTCAGTCCAGGCCTGGTAGCACTCCTTCTTATAGCGTGATGCTAGTTTACAGGAGCGACCAAACCATGGCTGGGATCTGCCTCCGATGGGCACCACAGAAGATGGAATAAAAAGTGCCATACCCTGAAGTACCACATCAGCAACAACGCTGGGATCTTCCGGCGAGAAGCAAAGCCGCCCCCAAGGGTAGGATGCAAAAAAAGACCGCATCCCGTCCCAATTGGCCGACCTATATTGCCAAACACGGCGGCAAGCTGCAGATCGCAACTGCGATGGGAGCGTGAGTGGCACCGTACTCCGGATCAGACAATGGTCCGAAGAGCCCAGTGGGGCATCGACGGAGACCTGATATCCGTCCGGATGAGAGGTCAGCAGAAGGTCCAACAGGGAAGGTACATGATCCTCCACATCTGGGATCCGCGTAGGCGAAGTAACCAGTTGTGTTAGACCATATGCCAAAGCAAAGTCATAGACAGATCTACCCGCATGATCGGTTAAACGAGAACCAAGCCATTCAGCGTGGTGGGCGTTAAAATCACCGAGTATCACGATCTCTGCGGATGGGACCTGTTGTAGCACGGAGTCTGCAGCCATTTGGACGTGGTCGATGATTCGTGGTCGTGATCGGTGATTTTTTTGTAACGAACATTCAATGGCAGTTCGTGGCCGTTACTATTCTCAGAATCATTCATTATGGGGACGAAATCTATACATTCGTGTAAATGTAAATCGCCACGGTATAATCTAATGATATTTATAATTTGGGGATATAAATTCGAACGATTCTCTGCAGGCACTCTTTCTAACTCGAACGCTATCAATCGAGCGAAATTTTCATTTCTTACATCTGATGGGCGCTGATTATGGAAGTCTACCTTATGCAATATATCCGTTTGAAAAGATATTCGGGTTTTGTCGCGACTTCTAAAATAAATATCAGCATCTATCAGCTCTTCAAACGTTGTCTGTGTGCCAACTTCTTTTGTAATTTTGTCAACATCTATTTTTGCATTGCTTTTATATAGCTTTGTGAAATTAAACCCAGAAAGAATTGATGGTGATTTTGATCGTTTTCGAGCCATGCTTTTCTCTTACCTGTTAAAAACAAAAACATACTATCAAATACAAAATAACGTTACTAAATATACAATAATTTTATGGATGTACTCAGACAGTATAATTTTATTACCTAGTCTTTTATAATATTATCTTCAACTGTCGTTAATCTTTGAATAAATTCGTCATTATTTACATTATCATCATTTAACAAAGCATTTAAAAATGAATTCGTTGGTATTTTCATAAAACTAGTATTCTCCCAATCGAATTTATTAAGAGTTGGTAAAGTTTTCACTTCTACTATTTTGTTATCATCGTAAACGTCCTTCACACAGATAACTGTATACTAGTAGGTCCTTCATTTTACTAGTTGACGGCTGATTATTCTCTTTTTTTCTGAGTATTATACTGCTATGAGTTCCTATTACAACATATTTTTTAGTCAGGTTATGTTTTAAGTTTCTTCTATTTATCATATCGCTCTGATTTTCTTTATTACTTTCATCTATCTGTAAATGAGTATTTCAAAAAACCTAAATGCCTATCATGGATGCAATGATATTCGGTACTTCGACAGGTAAAGCAACTTCTATTTCTAAAGGCCATTTGATTATGATCGCAACTAAACAAGACTTGGTGAGTTTTCATTGTCCCTTTAACCCTTCCAGTACCGCGCCCACTATAACAAAAAACGGGTCTACTCGGCGCGCAGCACTTGACTCAACATTTATGTTTTTCACGACTGTTCGTTTATGTTATAAGATGCTTGAGTTACAGTTCTTTAAAGCTGATAAGATTGTCGATAAGTAGAAACAATAACAATAACATTTGGATGTTTAATTAGTTTTGTACAGCTCTTTGTTTCTAAGGGATCTTGAAAAAGTGTATTTACTGCCAATAAATTTGGTTTTATCAATGAAAAAGCGTAAGTTTTTATTTTATTTTTATGTCTTCACAATCAATACAAAATAGTCTTCCTAAAATAAACCAAAATTATGCATGTAACCATTATAATAATTCTACTTCTTCACTCGCAAACATTTGCTAAAAATTCGACAATAGACAGTTTGCGCGCGCTTTGTAACCTCATTTTCAAAACCTTTTTGTGAAAATATTATAGCGTCTTCCTTAATTTTTCTTATACAATCATATAGATATAATATTTAGAAATAATATGTCTTTATGAATTTTACGTGATTACGTGCAATAAACTATCTATAAAAAGGCTAAATATCTCAGAAGGTAGATCTTATTTGAAATCTTACCCGTTATAAATTGTTCGCGTAAAGGTGTTTTGTTTTTCCTTTTTTATCAATTGAAACACAAAAATTTACTGCTGTTGTAACTTAAGTCATTTCAAAACATTATCTTGTAAAGATCATTAACATTTCTTACCAGTTTTTAAAAGAAAATTCAACAAAAATCACAAACACAAAAAGAAAACAATTACGCAACTAACAGCACCATCAACGCAAAAGTGAATGCCTATTATTTTTTATTTCGTCTATGTAACCGAGTGAGTTTAATACTTGAGAATACTCTTTAGTTTGTTCAGAATCCAATGAAATAGTGTTCAATTGAAAATATACTGCATTTTTATATCAATTAAAACGAAAATAGCAGCACGTAATGCGGACATGAATTCATGCCCGCGGTACCTTATGGGTTAAATAATGGTATTTCCGATGTTGAAATGATTTTTTCTTTATTTACTATATCAACACTGCTTACAATTTCAATAGTGATATGTGGTACGTTGGTCTGAACAACTTTTAAAAATTTCTGAAATGTGCCAATATCTTCTCTTTGTTTTACTATTCTATTAGATGTTCTCTTCAATACAGCTCCAAGGCCATCAGGTGCACCTTTTCCATGACCTGCTTCCAAATAATTCCACGATACTAAACGGAGCCCAACAAATTCTTTGTGCAGTTGAGTCAATACGTAAAACATGAATCTATTTCTATATTGGCTACTTGGACTGTCACTAACGAAATGAATAGTGTCTATAAAAGGTGATAATTCTTTAATATAATTTAAAATTGGTATAATGTGTGCCCAAATTGCAGATGCATCATGTTTTAGATTATCTGAAACAGTGCAGAAACAAAATGGCTTTACTTCATAAGTTTTATAATCCCTTATATAAATAACAGCTGTGGGTATCGATACTTGGCGACGACTACCACCAAAATGAAAGGATTGTATTTCTTCGTGAAATTTCAGAGAGTAATTTTCGCTGAAATCTACGTGCACTACAGCTACATTGTTCTCTAAGTCATTTTTTAACTGCTTCAGCTCTTTATATTGTACTAATATGTTGCCACAATGTGGCATGAATTTTTGCACCGATTCATCCAGTTTCTCAATCAAAGCTGAAGGAGTCTCTAACTTCTCTAGTTTGGTCCATATTTGTTTTTGCTTGATTTGATTGCTTTTATAATCAATATCAGTAATCTTCATCCATTCACTAAACAATAGTTTAATATCGTCATTGAATTTATTCTAACTTAATTTATTATTTTTGCAATTGACGCATTGTCTGTCAAGATATTTTACATTATATTTGTCGCAACCTTAGATTATTAGAGTAAATAATCTAAGGTCGCAACATAAACTTTGCAGTAACTCGCTATTATTACGAACTTCTAATATTTTTGCTCTGTTCAAAGCTTTAATTAAAAATTCATTCATTATTCTCATGTAAAATACACTGGCAAGTATTTTTATTATTTTGAGGAAAAACTACCCAAAAGGGTCGGCATTTACAAAAAAGGAGTAAGATAATTTTTATATCACTATTTTCCATCTGAAATAACTTAGTGTGTCAGTTAGGTATCTCTTTTGTTTTTTTATTTTATTTTTTGTTATATATTCTTTAATGCCAGATGCTAATTTACTATTTCTGTCTTCACTGTAAAAATTACGGACAAATAATATTATTTTCTTTTAAACTTTCACTTTTAACTTTCTTTTTTTTTATGTTAACAAATTTTTGGTTAGTTTTTATTTTCTTTAACAATTCTTTCTCATTACTATATTTAATATTGCGCCGAATTATCTGTCTTAATCTTTTATTTTCTTGGTTCTTTTTATCATATTTTACTTTAAATGGTTTCTGTTGTTTTATACGGGCGTATTGCAACTGCCTGATTTCTAATTTTAATTTACATATCGTTACATCCTTCTGTGTACTTTCCTCTGATACCATTTGACTTTTACTTACATCTTCAATTAAATCTGAATTTAGAGCAATAGAGTCAGCTGAACCAGTAGCTTCTTCTTTACTACCAATACTATTTTGTAATATAACTTCTTGAATTTGATTTTCTTCTTGTTTTCTGTTAAAATGCTTGCGTTTATTTTCTCGCCATTTCTTTCGCTGTTCTCGTTGAGCACGGGGACTCATCTCTTTTATGCTTACATTTTTTTTAGCTTCTTTCTTTCGTAAATATCTCAACCTTTCTTTTTCTTTTTCTATTGCATATAGTTCTTCATTCTCTTTTAAGGCTGCGTATCTCTTTCGTTTTGCTAATCGTCGCTTAGCTAGTTCCTTTTTATTATTTTTTTTATTTGCCATGCTATTATTTTGAGTGTTGACTAAAACAAGCATTTAATTTTTTTTTTGAACAATTTTTTTGAGTCTTCGCTATAATATTGTAAAGCCCCGTTTCAAATCTATGTAAACTTATCCATTATTTCGTTGATATTTCAAATTTAACCTGCTAATATTTATAAAAAAATAAAACTTCATTACCGGCTAAAATCGTTCATTACCGGGACCATGAAAATTTGCAGTTATCTACGGTAGTGAAAGTTACGGTAGTGAAATTTGCTAAGATTTTTTAAATTTATATTATAAAAAACAAACAATTTGAGTTACAGACACAAATACTATTCATAAAATCACATATATCATGACACTGTATTATAATGTAAGATGAAACATTGTACTTACTTGAATAATTAGCGGATCGGTGTGGAACTGTATTTCGGCAAAAGTACCAAAATTCCACACTGTTTGCTATTTCTTAATAAAGATATAACAGCACGTGCATCGGAATTGGCAGTTTCAGATCGAATAAACATGTCACCCATTTCCAGGGTTGCCAGATTCAATTTTATGGTTTCCCCAAATGGATTTTTATTTTTCCCCAAAATGATACGTTTGAACTAGAAAACCACCAGTTTTGTTACGAATAAAAAGAAAACAAATATAAAATTAAAACAGACAGCTTTTATTTTATTTATTAATGAAGGAAGAAAATTTGAATGAAGTACGTAGTTGTCGATTTTTTTAATTAATCTTCATTAAAAATAGCAAGTACTTTATTCACATTCTCTTTATCTCCTGTTTGATAGACATTTTCAGACTTAAATAAAGTTAACATTGTAGTGCTTGGCTCAAACTTTGTGCACCCGCCGCGGTCTTGTAAGGCACTTCTCAATCTCATGATATGGTCTGCGATTTTCGCGAGAATTCTGTTTTCCAATTATTTTTGACGATGTTCATCATCGAAAACGCCCGTTCTACAGCAGCATTAGCAAATGGCAAACTCAAAATAGCCGTGGCATGTTTCGTTAAATTAAAGAAAGCTGCGTCGCCACAAGCACTTTTGTATGACAACACTTCTCCCCAAAACTCGTCAGCTGTTTTGTTTTTTTTTCCATTGCTGAAGAGTAGAATTCTCCACTATTGCAGCGTCGCATCAACGTTTTCCACTCCTCCAACCACATCCTTGAAAGCAACAACTATTTCTTCAATATTAGATCTTATTTGGCTTGTCGCGATTTGGGGCGAGAAAATTTAATATTTTTCTAATAATTTACTATTTTTCGGTAATCGCATTTGGATTTCTTCACAAAGCCGAATAAGACACTGAGTACTAATATGTTAGCTGAACAAAAAGTACGTTCGTTTCATTGCACTTTTTATATTTTATCGTTTTAAAAATTCTAGCCCCCAAAATTTCCCATTATGTATTTTCCCCCCTAAAAGTTTCCCCAAAAATTCTATTTCCCCAGTTATTCCCCAAGAGTCATTTTATTCCCCAGAATTGCGAAAAAAAACCCCAATCTGGTAACGGAGCCCATTTCTCAATAGTGAATTGACATTATAAAACGATGTTGACCGGGTAAAAAAATAAAATATAGTTTCTGTCACGGTAATTACTTTTTTACTGATATAAAGTTTTAAAATGTTTTTTCGACAGTAAATATAATGTTTAGATAATGACGAGTATTAAAATATTATCAAACGGTTTACTGACTATTAAGGACTAACATAAAATCAGTGTTCTCTAGACAAGCTTTTTGTTATGAAATATTTTTCTAAAACATTACTGTTGAAACTCAACACCGGTAGGGAAAATATTGGACATATTTTAAAATTTTTATAGCAATGTATGTGTTTCTTCCTATTTTTTTAATGCGCCATGTAGTTTGATGTATATACTAATTAACAAAATTAATTTGGACATACATGGGCAAATAACTCTATATGTTAAAGTCGGCACAATATTTTCGCACGTTTTGAAGAACTATCCTGCTACATATTTATTTATCTATGGTCTAGAAAAGCGGTAATTATTTTCATTTAAGTGTTACATAATCTTCTTTAGTTGCGCTAATGTTTTAGTTACTCATATTTTACAACTGCGAAAGGAACTGCGTTATTCGAAATTAATAAACCTAGCTTTAATTAATGCAGGTATTAGTCCCAAGTACCTCGTTAGAAGATAATATACCAAGAATAAGTTAGTAAAATTAACTTTTATTTTGATGATAACATAATTTTGTTTTTCTTTGCAGGACTCCTTATTACCTATACAAAATGTTTCTGAAGATTATAATGTCGTGTAATTCTAAGAAAAATATTTGATTAGTTTGAAGTATTTCAAAGTTGCTTCTCGCCGGATGATTCCAACGTGGTTGATGATTTTGTCGCTGATATGGAACTTCAGGGAATGGACCTTTTTTCCATTATCTGTAGTGCCCATCGGAGGTAGATCCCAGCTATGAATTCATAGCTCATGTAAAATTGCATCTTGCCATAAGCAGGAGTGCTACCAGGCGTGGGCTGACGCGTTGGTGTCCCAGGATGCAAACACCAAGAAGAAAAGAAGTACAATAAATTATAAGAAGTGTAATAAAATTAAGAAAATTCCGCTTCCAGGTCCTTCAAAAGAGTCATTGCGAACGCAGCAAAGCAGTGCACTGATTCGTGCGAAAATCTACAGAATTGGCGAGATATTAGTTCGCGTTCCATCGGGAATCCGTGCATTCTAGTCTCTCGCCAAGGCTGTCCAAGGGAACTTCTATTAGCCATCTCGTTCATGTCTGCACAGGGAGAACGACTCACTGGCCCATGCCGCAAGGAGAAAGCCGATCGGTTAGATTCTCTTTTTGCGTCCAACTCGACTTTCGGTAACGGGAGGAACCACACTGCTGACCATTCTGCGGTGTGAGTGCTCAGTGCGCAAAGCACTCCTCTTCCTGAATATTAACAAGTCGAGTAAGCCTGATCAAGTTCCTAATATTGTGCTGAAGACATGTCCTACTAGGCGTAGGGGTAGTCCCGAACTTATAGAGATAGCTTTAGTGCACCCAATATCTAAAAATAGCGACAGTTCAGCTACAAGCCTATTACCTCCTTGTACTCCAAAATCATGGAAACCATTAGAAACTGTCAGCTAATTACGTACCTTCAGGTCCACCAGCTGATTAGTAACTGCTAATACTGTTTTCACCGCTCTCAAGATGATGGATGCAGTAGAGTCCAAGAGGAAGACCTTGACCGTTAGTTTTGACATGTCCAAGGCCTTCGGTCGGGTTTGGCACAAAGTGTTTCTTTCGAAGCTTCCTTCCTATTTGCTTCCCAAGAAATTGTGCAATTGGATCACCAGTTTTATTGAATGCTCCGACTGCAAGCATATTTATGGTAGGGTTCCACAAGGCTGCGTGCTAACACCTCCACTGTATATATATTTTTTGAATATCAATTATATGTTGCAAACTAGTAACATTCATTGGTATACGGATGACAGCATAGGTGATGTATTTTACATCGGTCATACCAATGTTTCTCGGGAACACGTCGTCGAGCAAACTTGTGCCTGAAGTCAAATCTTTGTAAAACAAAGTCTTGGATTGGTCTCTGAAGACAGGTGTACGTGTTCACCGCTAAAAAGAACCCCTTTGTTGTATCCCTTCAATTTCAGAGCCTTTTCATTCTCGGCGTCCATTTATCTAATGTTGTACAGTTCCGAGGTCAGTTGGAAGGGAAGGCAGAATTGGCTTCTAAAAAGCTTGGCGTGCCCAGCATAGCGGAACAGTATTTCATGCCAGCACACCGCTTGCAACTTTACAAGACACAGGTTCGGCCTTACATGGAATACTGTTTTCATCTCCAGGCTGTAACACCTCATTGCCAGCACATTCCACTTGATCGCATCTAGCCAAAAGCGGCTCGAAAAGTTGAATATCAAGTTCTTTCTGATCAGCTCAATTCACTGGCGCTGCGAAGATAATTTGAGGAATTATTTGGATTAATTCCAGCCACCAAATTCCACCAACGCACATCTTGACAAAACTCACGATACCATCCATACCATCTTTTTAGGGGTCCATCACTATGCGATTTACTTGGAGTTTCTTTCCTTTGTGCAATTGTTTACCACCGGCGTTTTTTTCGAACCAATATGACTTAGGGACTTTCAAGAAACGAGTTTACTCCTCTTTAAAATGTCAGCCTTCAATTCCCTTGGTTTACACTTACCATCAGGCGAGCCGCAGGCTCGTTTACCCTCTCTTCTATGTATAAAAAAGTTTATAGTTCGTTAGTACTTGTGAACTCTTTTTATTTTTATAAAACCGAAGGTCTCTGACGATATTTGTAACTGGTGGAGGTACTTTTAATTTTAATTTAGAAGGCTGTTTTGTTTCGGGAACGTGTTTTTGAATTACGAAATTGAATATTTTTTTATTAAAAAATTGATGTTTACTAAACAAATGCTAGTGTTATTTTTTCCTTTTTAAACCTAAAATCCGCATTGAATTGTTAAGGGCAAAACCTTATTTTAATTTGTTCTCTGGTAAAAATATCCCAGACAGAAATTAACCAATCATGAAGTGGTAAGTAACTTTCACCAGATCATAGAAAAGTTCTTTTTATTATATTGGTATTTTTTTCCATGCTCAAATTCTTCAAAAATGTCTGATTATGACTTTTTTCGGTTTTTACTTCAAGAGTCGGTTGTCGGTAGGTCGATTTTTTTCATTCGTGATTTTTTATTATTTTTATTAAGCGTCACCAACTTCGGAAATGGTAAACTATTCGGGAACTTACTTAAAATAGGTAATAAAGTGTCCAAACAGCTTTTCAATCATGTAAGAATCATTCCGATAGGGTAAATAGTACAATTATAGTATGTGCCAAATCGATTGAGAAAAACGGACAATGACCTTTCGGTCGTTTAACCAGGGGTTACAAACCTTCAATATATAGGCACATTTTATATGTAGTACTTTCTTTATTTATAATGATTTTTTTATAATGATTGATATAATATATATTTATTAACTATTATTAAAAAGTTATGTGAAAGATCGCTGTAGAAGAAAAATCATCTATTGTTATAAAGTACTTTATTCATTTAACAACAAAAAACATTAATTTATAACACATATAAAGATTCGAGTGATAACGACACCGAATAAGTACGTACTTATGCAAAAGATAAAACTTTATTTTTAATATTATATAAGAACTTTATTTTTATTCGGTGCAATCATCACTCGTATCTTCACTTGATGAACTATCTGTAACATTAATTATAAAGCGATCTGCAGTTTGGTCAATTCTATCATCCATGCCACGCATTTTTTGTTCAACCTTAAGGACATGCTGAACACAGTTTTTCCATTTATCTGGCGTGATTTGAGTTAAACCATCTTTAAGTAAATTTTTAACATCTTTTAACTTGAAAGTTGTATTTTTTCGTGCAACGTACCCTTTCACATCTGCCCACACAAGTTCAATGGGGTTAAGCTCACAGTGATAAGGAGGTAACCTTACCACTGTGATGCTTTTTTCTTTTGCCATCTCGTCGGTGACGTAACTTCGATAGTTATCTTTAACTGCCTTTATTTTTTCCATTAAGTGGGTCTTTGTGTCCGAGGGCACGTATGCGATCTGTTTAGATTCTAGCCATTCCTGCATATTTTGTTTCCGCCAAGACATTGTTGGGGTTTTTTCTAAACGTCTGGAGTGGTAACTAGCGTTATCCATAACTATGACATCGCCGCTTTGCAGTTTTTCTATTACTTTTCTAAACCAGTCCTCGAAATGGAGAGCGTCCATACTCTCATGGTAGTCACCAGTAGATGATGATTCAAATACCCAATCACATCCCTCCAAAAAGCCATTTTCATTGCCAACGTGTACAACTATTAATCGCTTTCCTTTACCCGAAGGGGCTTTCGCGCCAGTAGAGTAGCCTTCTAACCGTGATTGACGAGAAGATTCAATTGTGGTGTCTTCCCATACCTTTCCCATAGTATGACCTGCGTTAATCCATGTTTCGTCAAGGTAAAAAATGTTACGTCCCTCGTTTCTTAATATTTGTATTTCTCTCAAATATCTGGTACGCCACAGAACTATCTCTGGGCGATCTATTAGACCACTTTTTCTGTTTCTCTTTATATATTTGAATTTTAAATGGCGCAACACACGTCGCAGGGAAGTTTTGCTCAAGTTTGGCAACTGGTCATCTTGATTTATACTGAGCAAAATTTTGTCTAAAGTCGGTAATTCTCCTGCAAGAAAGAACTGATGCACTTTCGCTCTTATAGCCGATTTATCAAAATCGTCCAACTTGTCAATTACAGACTTTTTTCTTTTATTAATTATTCCCTTTTCTGGTATTTTATGGGAATCTCTATACACGCTTAATACGCGATATATAGTGCTCTTGCTGACTCCTGAGATCTCCGAAACCTTTTCTACCATATTAACGTTTGAAGGATACACGTCTTCGGGCCAGGTGTTTTTGACATATTTGTATACATTAATGATAATCTCTTGTTCCCCGACCGACAAAGTGGTAGGTTTTCTCTTTTTTACTGGTGACGTTAAAGGTGCTCCAGAAGATGGGCCTGTAAATAAATGACAAAAATATACTACCATAGTACTACATCACATAAATACATATTGTTTTAGAAAATAAATACCACATGGTCACATAAAAAGAGCGCTTTAAGAAATAGAAAGGCTACGTCGTCGCATTTGTACCTATTTGTACGTACCTGCTACGTTTATTATGGGTCGGCGACGTCTCTTTCCACTTGATGTTGAAGGACCGGGTCCTTCACCAAATTCTCCTGAACTCATGTCGATTTAGTAACGACCGTCACAGTAAAACTAATATAACAGATTCAAAAAACAAAAACTTAACGATATAACAAATTTAACAGTAAAAACTCAACTAAAACAATGCAATGAATGCTATGAATTACCCGAGACGTACACACGCAAGCGCTATCCGAACACGAATGAAAACAAAATGGCGGACCGGCCCAAAAAAGGTGACGCATCTCTGGCTGCCATTGTCACGTTTCTTTTAGAACGAACTGACGTAACGCGCGTTTTGTTTATTTTAAAGGGATGAATTTGCAAAAGCTCAATATGGTGATTATATTGCTTCAAATATTTTTTTAATATGAAACTGTTATTAAATGAATTGCTGCGTTACTTACCATAAATTGAAATATAAAATATAACACATTTTTCGCGATGTACCGTAAGATTTTACTATGTTTATAGGAACCACAGACAATATTATTTAAGAAACAAAAAAACAAAACATATGTGCTGACCTAGAAGTGGGAATAATATCAATATTTAAATATTGTTATCACATCTAAATTGAGATTTTGTAAGTTACGCCTTTTGACACTCGGCTCATATCTGAGGTCATTGTCCGTTTTTCTCAATCGATATGGCACATACTATAATATGATTTTTTTTCAAAATTTCAAACTTTAATCAGCTCTTCTGTAAAATTGCCTATGTCACTTTGTAATTTTTCCTTTCCACCGTCGATATTTATTTATGTACTAGCTGTTCCTCGCGACTTCGCCCGCGTGTAATTTAGGGTTTTAATTTTTTTGTGAGGAACCCCAATTATTTTTCTAAATAAAAATTAGCTTAAGTAACTCCTTATAACATCAGCTATCTGCCAGTGAAAGTCCCGTCAAAATCGGTGCAGCCGTTTCGGAGATTAGCCGGAACAAACAAACAGACAGACGGACAGACAGACAGGCAGACAAAAATTTAAAAAAGTGTATTTTTGTTATAAGTACCGTTTATACTTTCATATGCATTTATTAAAACGTTGTAATTTTGACATTACAAACAGACACTTCAATTTTATTTATTTGTATAGATTTAGACTAGCTGTTCCTCGCGACTTTGCCCGCGTGTAATTTAGGGTTTTAATTTTTTTGTGAGGAAACCCAATTATTTTTCGAAATAAAAAGTAGCCTAAGTTACTCCTTATGACATCAGCTACCTGCTAGTGAAAGTCCCGTCAAAATCGGTGCAGCCGTTTTGGAGATTAGCCGGAATAAACAGACAGACAGATGGACAGACAGACAGACAGACAAAAATTTTAAAAAGTGTATTTTTGTTATAAGTACCGTTTATACTTTCATATGCATTTATTAAAACGTTGTAATTTTGACATTACAAACAGACACTTCAATTTTATTTATTTTTATAGATATAGATATAGATGAGCTAGTGTTTTGGCGGGAACTTGACCGGCGCCGGAATGATGATGCTGTATTATAGATTAAATAATGGTATGAAGTGAATTTTGATATGTAAAAGTGATGTGATTTTTGTATTAAATGTCTGCGCATGTGTGAACTATTTGTGGAAACGGTGAAACAAGTGCTATGATGGTGATGTGATTCTCAAGATAAGGTGTCTGTTTACTTAGGCGCCTTGAGATACCATCACCAACTGTCAGCTGTCTGCTGGCTCAATTTGCCGCCGAAATCTCCCAAGGGCTGCACCATGTGACGCTGACGCATCAACATATTGTAAAGCATACTATGAATATGAAGGATAATAATTATACGTTGTAACTTCAGGGTCAGAAGGGCTAGAACCCAGAGCCGTAAAGCCAGTTAAAAAATATCAATGTTGTCCTAGAATTAGGGATGATCGATGTTGGATCGATGTTGTAGAAACATCGATGTGAATAAAAATTTTGTACAATTGTCTTCAATATAAATTATTAAGGGTATCACAAAAACTATTGGTCAGGCTTATATGGGTCAAATTTATATGGGACCACATGAAAAAGCACCAGCTTTCTAAAAAAAAAAGAATCATCGAAATCGGTTCAGCCAGAAAAAAGTTATGAGGTAACACACATTAAAAAAAAGAACATACATTCAAATTGAGTACCTTCTCCTTTTTGCAATCGGTAGATAACCGCTCAGATGGCGTTGATGTAACGTTTGTGGTCAAATATATCCCCGCAGGTTTTTTTTTAATTTTATATAGGTAGAATCAATAACATTATTTTAAACGTGCATTGGATCGTGTTTAAGATCAACCATCGGATTTTTTTAAAACCAACCAATAAAGAAACAAACAACCAACATCGACACCAATAACAAAACGAAATCAGTAACAACTGCGACATTACACTTTACACTTAATTTTGATACATCATAATGATATATTTTTAGGTTCTCGATGCGTTCAAGCAACCTGAATTATTCAAAATTTTAAATATTTTAGAGGAGATGCAAGATTTAGTTGATATTGATTTCGCGGGTTCGCAGTGTTTGCAAGTACCCAATAATCGATTATGGGTATATTGACATCGATGTTTCGATGTTTGACATGTGGCAACATCGATGTTAAGACATCGATGTTTTCATTTTTGACATCGATGATCAATCGATGATCATCGAACATCCCTACCAGCGTGACCACTTTTAGTAGATTTCTATTTTTTTAGTAGATTTGAAGCAAATAAGACGATAAGCTAGTAGGATAAAATGTCTTAGTAGAATTTAGTAGAAATGAGAAACACGTCGGTATGTTTTGGTATTAATTCACTATCAAAGAATAATAGGCTTAAAACCAAGCATCCATGACCAAAAAGTTTTAATTTTACAGTTGACAACACACGAAAGTGATTAGGGGATTCCCTTATTATTGAATGAACTTTACAGTGGGCATAGTAAATTGAATTTAATTTTCTAATAGATAAAGACTGTTTTTGTAAAATAGGTCTTTCAACTTAAATCATTTTTAAGTTGCTCCTATAATGTCAGACAACACAGTTTTATTAGTCGTTTTCGTTCATTTGTATTGTTTGCTTTCACGGAATCATACATTTATGTAATTTAAAATGAAAAGAAGATACGATCAAACTTATCGTGCGGAATGGGAGGAAAACCCATTATTTTCAAAGTGGCTTAAAAAATGTGATGAAAATAATGCTTATTGTAAAGCTTGCAATTCTAAAATTTTAGCAAGAATTGCGTCTATCAAAGAGCATAGTGCTTCAGCAAAACATTTAAAAAATATGATTGGTTTTTCTGGATCGTCTCAGGTACATGTTTGCATTAGTCTATGCGTTTAATTTTTCATGTAGTCAGTCACATTTATGCGCAGCAACGCAGTGTTTTGTATTTCTCAGTGTACTTAGTTGATTAAATAAGTAAAAAAATTGTTTTATATGACGGGTGGATCATACATTATTTTACAGATTGATAAATACTTCAAGAAGACATCACTTGACAGTGATGTAAAGAAGGCAGAAATGTGTATCGTTGCTTGTCTTGTAGAGCACAATGTACCTTTCCGGATAATGGACCACCTGAGTGAGATCATTAATCGAGTCTTTCACGATTCTGATGTGGCTAAAAAATTTTCTTGTAAAAGAACCAGTCTGCTGCTATCGCTTACAATGTATTAGGAGAGCAATTTGAAACAAGAATGTACGAAGATTTAAAGTCCGGATCGTCCAAATTTTCAATTATAGTTGACGAAAGCACCGATTTCAGCACTACAAAGGTTTTAGCAATCGCCACAAAGTATTATTCCGAAAATGATTTACGCGTGAAAACTAGATTGTTAAGTATAATAGATATAGACGGTGAAACAGCACAAGACTTGTTAAAGGCACTCAAAACTGTATTTCAAGAACGTGGTCTTAAATGGGAAGATATGATTGGCTTCGCAGCTGACACGACAAATGTTATGTTTGGCGAACATTCTGGAATTGTGACTAAAATGAAAGAACTAAATCCACACTGTGTATATGTTAAATGCGTGTGTCATTCCGTTGCGTTAGCTGTGAGCCATTCGTGTAAACTACTGCCACGAAAATTAGAGCAATTGGTCAAAGAAGTTTATAATTATTTTTCTCAAAGTAGTAAACGTCAGCGCGAGTTCACAGAATTCCAAGAGTTTACCGATACAGAACATTATAAGCTACTCAGACATTATGATATACGCTGGCTTTCCCTTCACGGTTGTATTAATCGAATATTACAACAATGGTCAGCATTGAAATTATATTTTCAGGGACAGTATTTGGGAGATAGAAACTCTAATGCATCTGCGGAATTTCTTTATAATGCCTTAAATGACGAAACTATAAAACTATATTTCTATTTCCTTGATTATATATTACCGTTCACAAACAAATTCAACACGATTTTCCAAGGAGATTACCCTGTCGTGCATCGCTTGTACAATGACATGCGAGCCATGTTTGTCTCCATCTTGAGCTGTTATATGAAGAGCCAATATGTAAAAGCTACATCAGTGAAGAATATTGACCCCAATTCTTCCGTTAATTATTTACCCTTAAACAATTTGTATTTGGGTGTTAATTTTGCCAAACATTTAGAATCACATCGCAATCAAATACCCCCGCAACAGCTTCAAGATATTTTTAAAAGGTGCCAAGAATTCTTAAAATCTTTGTGTGTGCAGTTAAAAACAAGACTACCATTTGATGATGATATTTTTGAAATGATGTGCTTTTTAGATCCCCAAACTGCTGTACATGCTGAATTTACAAGTTTGTTTAATGTTACCTCAAAATTTCCAAACATTGTTTCCGAAAGTGACATTCAACTAATCGACAATGAATTCAGGGAACTTAAACTTAATATGGAAGTCGCAAACTTATTATGCAGTACTAGCAGCAGAGAGGCTGTTACTAATGTTGAAGAGTTTTGGGCGTCAGTAAGTAAATTACGTCATGCCGACAATAAAGCTCAATTTGGAAATATCAGTAAATTCGCAAAGCAAATGCTTTGTTTACCAGTATCGAACGCCAAATGTGAACGCATTTTCTCTGCTATAAATAGAATAAAAACAGAAGATGATAACAGATTTAGTAATCTAAACGTTCGTGCAATTTTACACGCTAAGGAGGGGTTAAAGGAATCGGGAAATTGTACAAAATTTGAACCTGGTACTTCGATGTTGGAAACAATGAAAAATGAAAAACAATTATATAAAAATGTTAAAAAATTCGATGACATTGACAATTAATACAAAAATGTTAATCATAAATGATTGATTACATGTAAGGTTCATTAACAAATGTGTTTTATTTCGAATCAAAACATTACTCTAAAAATTAGTAGATTTTACAATGCGACCTAGTAGATTTCAGTAGATTTTAGCAGTGTCTTTGGTAGATTCCCTCATTTAAAAGTGGTCACGCTGATCCCTACCTAGAATAATAATATTAATATATAGAAATAGAATATAGATTTGTTTGTTTTCTTTTTCTAGTTTTTCTACTAGTAAATGATAAATTGTGAATAACTGAATTACGCTAAATTATAGCTGTAATATTTAATTTAATAATAGACATAACAAAATGAGGAGGCGAGCGGGAGTTGGAGCTATACAAAAACAAAAACTAGAACAAGAAAAGTATAAGGAAAAAGGCTCTGAAATACAAGAAAATCAGTTTCAACAGATGTGTAAACAATTAGAAGTGTTTAGAGAGAACCTTGAAGATTTTGCTTCTAAGCACAAGAATGAAATAAAAAAGAATGCCCAGTTTAGAAGACAATTCCAAGAAATGTGTGCTGCTATTGGTGTTGACCCACTGGCTTCCGGAAAAGGCTTTTGGTCGGTGTTAGGTAAGATTTTGTGTCATTATTATTCAAAAATATGCAATGGCCGCAATTGTATCAAATTTTGAATAGCTTTGTTTTATAATGGGTGACTCTTGTATTATAAAATATTTAAAAGTGGACTTTTGAAATAAGCATTACATTTTTTGTGGATGTTACTAACATAAAACTAATATTTTCATAGCTAAGTGTGATATGGTAGTTGGACAGGTCCTGCCTTATTAGGAAAACTATTTAATGATTATTAGCAGAATTTTACTATCACTACAGTCTCTCCCATAGATTGCATCAAACTACAGCCACAAAATATACTCTGAGCGACAAAATATGACTTTAACTTAGGGTAGTCAACCCCAAATTTAAAAAAACTAGGATGTGAAGTTGGAAAAACCAGGACAATGCAGTTTAAAAACAGGACGCAGTGAAGGCCTTTTCAAATCAAATATAATTGTGAACCGAACCGAACCAAAAACGTGGTGAATGTATGTGCTATGTATGCAAGCATCGGTTCATTGTCACTTTTTATATGTGACGATTCAAACAAATACAATATATAACAAAAAAAAACGCTTCACTTTGGTTCTATTTGACTCGGTTCCCTGTCTATTTGCCTCGGGCTTAATAGAGTTGCAATAGTTAAATTAATATGTAGTGAAAATAGGTTAAGGTGGAAGCGCCAGGGTAGCCCGCGAAATTCAAATTTTCTTACGTTTTTTGCAATTTGCAGGTCAGTGTCAGGTTGTATGTTTAACAAAATATGATTTGCTACCGTAACGAGTATGTATTTACAGAATTATAATTATTATAATCATCAACACAACCATGTATATATTATATATTCGTATAATTCCAATGTATGGCTATTTCCAGAAAAACTCATTCAAAGGGATGTTATAGATAGTTTTGATGATTGTAACTACTGTTGTTAGCAGTAATTGATTTCTTTCTTTGACCACTGTGAATTTATGAGAGAAAAGACATTCTCGACATTTAAAATACAAAGGCAAACTTTAAAATACATGACCTTAAAAACTATCCAGGACATCCCAGGACACTACAAAAATTAGGACATGTCCTGAGAAAACAGGATGGTTGGCAATCCTACTTTAAGTTAATATTTTTTTCTCCTTTGATTGGTTTGCTGAATTAAAAAGAAGATAGGGAAGGTGGATTGGTTGCCAAAATTGACCACCAAAGAAAGTATTTGAGTAGTTTAATCACGATACAGAAAACTACAAATTACATGTAATGTATCTATTTGCCACTAAAATATAGGGACATATACACAAACGATATGCATAAGTGAATGCTGTAGCCTCTATTAACAGTTTCCCTGTCCGCAATATAAACACAATAGTTAAACAATCAAAATGTTCATATATAATTCATGGGACAGGGAAAGGTTAAGAATCAAAATGCCTTTGTCACCCCTGGGGACTAAGATGGAATATTTCATTACGATTAAAAACAATTTTGGTTCTCTTTATTCACTATACAAAACACAATAGCATTAAACACTATTTCACACTGATATTGTGGTATGAATAACTTTAATTTTCACCATCACTAGTAAACTCGTAGAGTGCATGTGGTAGAGCCAAGCTGCAGCTATATTTATAGTATAGTTGTAGCACAAATGGGTCGGCTCGAAGGGGGAAGGACCATGCTCACACAGAATATCATTGTAAAATAGCAGCTTAATGCTGCTGTGTTTCGTATTGTGAGTGTAGAGAACTGGAGACCCTCTTTACTGGAAAAGAGGCATTCCATCTTAGTCTTCCAGGCTGACAATGCATTTGCATTTTGATTTGGTCACCCTATTTTTACCCGCGACGGAACGGAGAAGGTGTATGCGTTTAGGGTGAGAGGTTGTTTGTGTGTGCAAACAAATGTTTCCATTTATCTCCAAAACGGCTTAACCGATTTCAGTACGGTATTTGCAAAGGGTTTGTGACTCATCAGCAATGGTTCTTAGGTAAATGTTATGGTGTTAGCTCGCCAGGGTCGCTGCAATGAACATTTAGGGTGCAAACAAATGTTGCCATTTATCTCCATAACGGTTTAACCGATTTCAATATGGTTTCCTGTAAAGGGTTTGTAACTCATCAGCGATGGTTCTTAGGTAAATGTTAAGGTATTAGCTCGCCCGGGGGCACTGCAATGAACATTTAGGATGCAAACGAATGTTGCCATTTATCTTCAAAACAGCCTAACCGATTTCAGTACGGTTTTTGCAAAGGGTTTGTGACTCATCAGTAATGGTTCTTAGGTAAATGTTATGGTTTTAGCTCGCCAGGGGGCGCTGCAATGAACATTTTGGGTGCAAACAAATGTTGCCATTTATCTCCAAAACGGTTTGACCGATTACGATACGGTTTCCTGTAAAGGGTTTGTAATTCATCAGCGATAGTTTTTAGGTAAATGTTATGGTGTTAGCTCGCCAGGGGGCGTTGCAATTAACATTTAGGGTGCAAACGAACGTTGCCATTTATCTCCAAAACGGTTTGACCGATTTCGATACGGTTTCCTGTAAAGGGTTTGTGGCTCATTAGCGATGGTTCTTAGATAAGTTTTATGGTGTTCTCTCACCAGGGGCCGTTGCAAAGAACATTTTCGTTGAAAACGATTGTTCCCATTTATCTCGAAAACAGTTTGACTGATTTCGATTCGGTTTTCTGTATAATGTTTGTGACTCATTGGCGATGGTACTCAAATAGGTGTTATGGTGTTAGCTCGCCAGGGGGCGCTGCAAGAAAAAATCACTCCATAAAATTAAGTAATTGTAGCGAATTTTTTCCTTGAGACGGGTCCACCGATTTAGATGTGGTTATCGATATCTTATAACATACTAGCGATCTGCCCCGGCTTCGCACGGGTTATTTCTGGATTTCGTCAACAGCACCACCTTCCGGGTCTATTGGGAATCTAAACGTTCAAATAAATTTATATATATATATACGGGGTGTCCCAGTAATGGTGGATAATCTGGTACGTACGTATTCGGGCAGAGGGGAGGTGGCCTCCGTTCTCTAAAAAAAAATTCTATCCCGAATGGTTCGGGGTCTACGCCATGTTGTATAAAATTCTGAAAATTCGTACTTCTGCTCACACTTGTGGTCATCACGTCCGCAGTTTAATGGCTAGATCGGATTTTTTTCTTTTAATGTGTTCCCTAATAATGGTGTTTCTAAATTACCCTTAAAAGTTTTCAACTACTATGGGTACTTAGTATTTTACAAGACGGCACTAAACATAAGTTTAAATTTTTTACTTTATTTAACTGCTAAGTTTGAGCACCTGTGGTGAAAAAAAAAACGTATAGGATCTGTGTGGCCAACCATTTAAAAAGTTTGCCTATATCATAAGGATTCTAAAACATTAGCATGCTATGTACATGTACTTAATGTCATTACTTACTGAGCTATAGCCGTTAATGTGTAAAAGTAGGCATTTCATTACAAAATTACTTAAATTATTGACAGATAGTTTTTTTTAACATTGCATGTCTTTATTAGGTAAGTACATTTGTCGCCCTTGAAAATTTTACTTTACTTTTTTTTTTTTATAGGATAAGGGTGACAAACGAGCACACAGTCCACCTGATGGTAAGTGGTTGCTGCGGCCCATAGACATCTACATCTATCCTCGTTTGCGAATCAAAATGCAGATGCGTTGTCACCCGTGAGGACTAAGATGGAATGCCTCATTTCCAGTAAAAAGGGCCACCGGCCACCTGCACTTACGAAGCGAAACGCAGAGGTAAACCTCTACTTCACGCTGGTATTCTGTGAGGTCGTGGTACCACCCCGGTTCGAGCCGGCCCATCCGTGCGACAGCAAAAGCTGCCGCGTGGCTCTACCACTGTTAAAACTACTACCTGCTCGCCTTGTTTGGACCAATTCTAAGCTGTGCGAGCGAGACAAACGGTGCTTATAAATCAAAAAAAAATCCGTCGGGGCTGCCATTCCCTACCTTCAGGGTAGGCAGCCCCGACGGATTTTTACTAAACTTGTACATAAACTAAAATTGTACATTTTTATGAGTTTGTGACTTACTGAATTTTTAATTTTGCTTTTTTTTATTAAAAAAAACTGCCAAATCAACCATTCAATATCATTAGGTCTTATACTCCATAATGTAAATTGTTGAAATTGGTCTTTGCATATTTCCATGTGTGGTCATTTTAAAACTCATCAAGCATCAGCAGTTGTAGGAGGACCTTCCTTTTGTTCTCATAATACACTTTATTTTAGGTATCGGTGACTTTTATTATGAACTGGGCGTGCAAATTGTAGAAGTGTGTTTAGCTACGAATTACAAGAATGGTGGTCTCATCACCTTGGATGAACTGAGGAGCAAGTTGATAGCGGCGCGAGGAAAGGCCAAAAAACACCAGGATATTACGAATGAGGATTTATTGGCCGCTGTGAAGAAACTTAGGATATTTGGCAATGGGTAAGATTGTATTGTTCATATAAGCTAAATTTATGATGAAATGAAATTTATACTTTATCATATTCCAACTGTGATATTCAAAAAATTGTCCCCATATTCCATATGAAGAAGGGCATGGTAATGATGTCGAAACAACTTATACAACATTTAACGTAATTAACGCACATCCTCAGACACCCCAATTAGTATATTATGTTATAATCATAATACATACACTGAATTCTTAGTTAAACATGTTTATGCATTGATTATTTATCAAATTAGTTATACTATTTCCGGAAGAATGTTGTGGTCACCGTACAAAAACACGAACGCTAGGTATAGGTCTATAATTGTTCCTGGTCTGGATGTTTGTCCTTGTGCAATTTATGCTTGTACACTGCCCCCACTATACAAGAGAAAATCTTAGTGTGGAGGTTACTTTTTAAAAAAGAAAGAAAAAGAAAGGAAATAATTTAGAAAGCAATTCAGTGTCATTTTTCACTATTCTAAAATCGTTCACTCATAGAATTACGTAAAATAAACGAATGATTTAATACATCTCCATAAAAAAGTCAAGAGGCGTCAAATCAGCTGATCTGGGAGGTCAATGGCCTGGCCGCCGCGACCTTTATAAGCCACACCAAACTCTGTATTTGTAAAGACTTTAAAGTACTTGCAATAAGGTTCAATTTTCTTTATTTTGTATTGAATGACTGAGTTTGTATTAATACAAATAAAATTGCACTTTTAAAGTCTTATTGCCTTGAGTTACGGTCCATTTCAGTTTGTTTTGACTGTACAGGTTTAGTGTGACTGTAAATTACGTAGTTTCAATTATTTTTGGGAAAAAAAATTACCTATATTAAAAATGATAGAAATCGATTCAGTAAACGATTCTGAACAAACTACTTTCTCAAAGTGCGTTAATTATGTTACGTATTGTATAGTGAAAACTATACTTTTACTATCCTAAGAATTTTGTTTTTATTATCTCCATATTTCTTATTTTACAGATTTACAGTTATCCCCATAGGCAAAGGAAAATGGCTTGTACAGTCTGTGCCAGGAGAACTGAATCTAGATCAGACTTTGGTCCTGCAGAAAGCAAGTGCTTTGGGTACCGCTTGGGTGTCTGCTAGCATACTCACTGGAGATCTACGGTGAGTTACTTTTAAACACTATCACTAATATTATTAAAATAATAATCTAATACTATTATATTTTGACCCTTACTGTGGACTAAGGCATATCACAAGCTCAAAATTTAATGAAATAGGAGCATTAAAATCGGTTCATCGACAAAGATATCACATACTATACATACTGTTACGAACTTGTGGTTCAAGACAATAAAAAACTGCCGAGTGAATTACCAAAATTAACACTTAATAACAGAACACACTAATAACAAAACACAATTGTACTACTGATCACAATAGTTTGCAGATGTATCTATTCAAAGTATTTGCTTGTATCTCCAATTCAATACTGACCCCGGTTGCGGTCTATACCGGCCTTATATAGGGCCTCAGATAGTTTCCAGACCTTCTACTGTAGAAACTTCTAGAATGTTCGAGTACATATCGGTCTAGATTTACTTGAAGGCGTCAATAGTTCTAGGAAGTTCTTCCATGGAAATTTATACAAGGATCTTGACACTCCTAGTTCTGTTACTCGATACTAGAGGGCGCTAGTGGTAACTAGTGTTGCCATGTACCATGCATTAATTGTGGCGCGCAACAATACAAAAAAACATGCAGTCGAATTGAGAAGCTCTTCTTTTTTGAAGTCTGTTAAAAATTCAAATAAAATGAAGTCTTTACCACATCTTAAATATAAGAAAAGGACACATAAAAATCCCTGTGCTGCAGCATGAAACTACGAAATGGACGGGTCTCTGTAATGTCGGTACTGTGTGCAGGCATGGTCCTTTCCCACTGCAGCCATATTATACTACACTGTAGGGTGGCTCTACCACCTAAAAATAGGCTTTCACAGTGAATATTAAATTCCTTGTAGTAAAAGTTCCATGTAGTGGCTGTGTAAGAATGTCCACTACCCTATGTCGTTCTGTGGGTATCGTGAGACAGACAGAGACAAACAAATCAGAAGTGGGCAGCGGTGTTTCCTAATAACAACTAAAAATAATTAACTGCGGTTGCCAACCCATCTGCCAAGAGTGACAACTATGGCAAATTGATATTTGCCCATAAATTGCCCCTATGTGGTGAGGTGTGTGGAGGCCTATGCTAGCAGTGGACTTTTAATAGTCTGTAACGGTGATGGTATTTAAAACATCATACTCTGTGTTGCAGTTGGAATGAAACAAGAGCACAAAATGCTCTCAACCACATGGTCAAAGAAGGGCTCGCGTGGGTTGACACACAAGACACAAGTGAAACGCTGTATTGGTTCCCCAGTATGTTTGCAGAATGCGTGTCGGCGTGATTTTGCATTTTATATTTACGTCATATTACGTTTTTAAATTAACTGAATATAACATAAAAATAAATTATTTATTGTTGAATTTGTTGTTATTATTTTGCCGTGTAGTGGCAGTGTAATAAAATCAAAATAATTTAAATAGTTGATTTTGTTTTTAAATTGTATAAAATTAATTACTCGTGGGTGTCGTAAGAGGCGACAGAGGAAATCTGAAACAGGAGATGGGCAGCAAGCAGCATCTTTCTGATAAAAAATTCTAAGAATAAAAAAAAACACCCAGCTTGATAAGCTTCGCAACTACGGCAAATATCTTCCCAGTGAATCTATGGACTACAAGCTATTAAGAAACTATAGTTTTATGTAATGCTAACGATATATTATATACTAGTTGCGATTAGGCGATCTTAAGAGAACCCATTACACCATTTGGTGTATTGAATGTCGTAAGAGAGAAGATTTACTATGGCTTTTGTCAGATAGAGATAAAACATCCCGTTTACGCCATCTTTAAAATAAGACTGGCGGATGTTTGGTACTGCGTTCAAGAAATCGCCAACCAAGCGTTATCTATCCTTAACGGGAAAGGCCCATGCCCAACTATAGACTTTAAGGAGCTGATGAAGAAGAGATTTTAGCTTAATAAGATTTGCAGTACCATGTAACAAGATTCCTGAATGAGACAAAATAGCACTTCTTTCTTATTTTTATTCATATATTGTATAAAAGTTAAAATAATTTCAACTGTTTTTACAAGAGGTCGCTCAATGACTGACGCAGGTGTTGAGCTTATGAAATATATTTTCAATGCCTGGGATAATTCACAGGATGCCTTAGGTATTTTTTGTGATCTTTCCATGGCTTTCGATTGTGTTCATCATGAGATGTTAATCAGGAAATTACAACAGAACCCAAAAAGTCGTTACCGATGGTAAAAGTTCCTCCGGATCGGTAGTGTCAATGAGCGTTCCTCAGGGCTCAATTCTTGGGCCATTCCTATTCCTAATCTACATATATTAATGACTTACCTTGTAGGGGACAATTACGAAATAGTATTATTTGCTGATGATACCTTTTTAATTTTCAAACTCAAACGACAGTCAATTAATTTTTATCACATTATTTATGTTCTATCAAAATTAGTACATTGGTTTAACGCCTAATTTGCTCTTAAACGACAATAAGACAAAATGTATTAAATTTACAATACCTAATGTTAAAAATACGGATACCAATGTGTGCTCTTAAATGCGGAGGAGTTGTTTTGTGGATATCACTGTTTTTCTTGTTATTACTATTGACGCATTACTGCAATGGGACCCCATATATCTAAATTAGCAAGCAGACTTAGTTCTATCATTCCGCTTGCGCCGCCGCTTTCGAGCAGACGTGCTTAAGTAGACCGCGCTATCGTCCCCGTACGTAAGTGCCCTATCGCTCTCGCGCCTCCGCTATCCTGCTTACGCTGTGCAGCGTTGACGCCTTGGTGAGTTTTTTCGCTAACTTTCAGTTCTTTCCCCCCTGCCTTGTGGCGGGGAGGTTTGACTGACCACTGTTTGATTTTTGTTGTTACTGTTATCATTTCTTGTTAATTGTTTTGTTAATTTTTTGTTTTTTGTATACCGTGTTTATTGTTTCTCGGAATACTCCCACTCGTCCCACTCCCCCAATATGTCCACAAAAGACCTCATTAGGTCAATCGTTGCCGCCCTTAACCACACCTTTGGTCTAGGCATTAAACTGGACGAGTCTGTCATCGCCGCCGTCCAAGCCTCCGTTGCCCCTCAGGCATACCACCCACCGCCCTCCGTCGCGGCCTTTCTGGCTGCTAACCCGGCTGTCCCGCAGTTTCGACTGACAAGAGTTGAAAAGAGTTCGCTATTTTGCGTCCCTGGATATGGAGTGCTCCTACTCCGACTCCGGGTCCATGGCGTCGGCCTCCCGGAATGTCCGCCACCGAAACCAAATCCGGTACAGGAACCGGAGATTCTATGTTCACCACAGTGACTAAGCGCGGCGGTATACACGCCGTAAAAAATCGCACTCCCCCCGTCCCGGTATCCCCCGCCGCTGCCTCAACCTCCGCAACACCCGCAGCTCCAGCTGCCGTCTCTGCCCCCGCAGCCCTCGCCGCTGTTTCGGCCCTCTTAATGTCGTTAGACATCCCTCCACCACGTGTGTAAAGTCAGGGCCGTGATGCGCGGCGTCCCCTTCGAACTCGCCAACGAAGACATCCTGGAGTACCTTAAATCCCAAGGATTATGTAGAGGCCGTGCACAAAATGCACAGTAACAAAGGTAAGAGGTTCCCGCTTGCCCTTGTAATTCTAACGAACGTGCCGGAGGCAAAAGCCATCTTCCGGCAGGTACGCACAGTGTGCGGCCTGTCGAGAGTGAGGGTTGAGCCCCCACATAGGCGCGGTTTCCCCTAAGGCCCACTCAGAGCCCTCTTCGGCCCCCTCCGAGCTTCTCACAGTCTTCGCAGCCTCCAGCCTTCCCCTGGGGCCCTAAAAAGGCGGACTCACCACGGACATCCTCCGCCTCTCAACAGGCACCGCCCTCAATGGTTGATGACTAAATACGATTTATTCCGCTATTAGGAACATCGATATTGGGGAGATTGCTGTCTTAGCACGCAAATTGCGTGCTGCTCAGTCCCCTCAGGACCGTCTTCTCGCTCTTGCAGAGCATCACAATGTTTTGTGCTCCCTGTAACTTTGATTTATTTAATTTAAGTTAAATTAAATTAAATAAATCAAAAGTTGCATTATATAATGGCAGAGCACTCTGCTCTCTCAAAATCTCACGGTCGTATTAAGCCTAAGGGTTTATCGCTTGTTTCTTTTAACATTTGCGGTTTGCGAAATAACCTCCCAGAGCTAAGCTATTTCTTCGAGATCGCGAAGCCAACCTCCTCCTCCTACAGAAAACTAATCTCAAAATTAAGGACATTAAAGGCCTTTCCATTCAAAAGTTTTGTCTTCTTCGTAATGACAGACCCGACCGCCAAGGCGGCGGTACGGCCATTTATTACAAGAAGACACTTCATTGCTCTCGCATTTCTACTCCGCAGCTTACCAACATGGAAGCCACGGTATGCAGGCTAGATATGACTGGACATCAGTCCATCGTCATAGCCTCCTGTTACATCTCCAGTGGAACCCTCCCCCTCAAAAAAGACTTTGAGGCTATCTTATCTCTAGGAAATTCAGTCATTATGTTTGGAGATTTTAACTCCAAGCATACTGAATGGACATGCCGTACTACCTTCTATAGTGGCAAAAATCTCTTGACCTTACCGTTCACAGTCCTCTCGGTGTTACTCACTATCCCGATAACACCGACCATGCTCCCGACGTGCTAGACTTTGCGTTAGTCTAAGGAGTTTCCCTCAACCTCAGGGCAATCAAGACACTAGACGATCTAGGATCCGACCACCGACCGGTCTCCCTCATTCTTGGCCATCAGCCACCTCCCTCAACACCCTCCACGAAAACCTTCACCAACTGGAAAGGCTTCAAGGAGTCCCTAGCAAAAGCTATGGACTCTCAGAACTCCCCCATCTCCCTATCGTCGGACTTCGACAGTCCCGAAAAAATCGACACCGCGGTCGATTCTCTCCCCACCCTAATAAAATCCTCCCTTAAGGAGAATGAAAGGGTCGTCCCGGTTGCTAATAATGATGGTCTTCCCCTACATATTAGCAACCTATTGAAAGCCAAGAGAGCTGCTTTCCGGAGAGCAGCAATCTATCCCGCCCCCTAATATATGCGCACGGCCAATCGTCTTCAACGAGAAGTCCGTTTCCGCTTCTCCGAACTTCGAGACCTCGAAAAGAGTAAGCTCATGGAGAATATCTATCCCTCTCATACAGCGTACTATCAGATGGCAAGAGCCCTCCGCATAGACGCTACCGTACTACTCTCCCTCTCTCCCGTCCCGACGGTACGGTTGCCTTCGAGGACGAGGAAAAGGCTGAGTGCTTTGCAGACAGCATTGCCGCACAATGCTCTCCTAGCTCTCAACCCACCGACCCCTGCCACATCCAGGCAGTGGAGAATGAGTTCCGCCGCCGGAACTCACCCCCCACAGCCTCTGACCCTATCACTGTGTCCAATGATGAGATTTCATCCCTCATCAAAGGACTTAAGCCGAAAAAGGCTCCGGGCGTGGATGGCATCTCCAACCAAGCCCTTAAAAACTTCCCAGAGCAAGTGTTAACCCTTCTAACTATTATCTTCAACGCCTGCTTCAATCTTAGTTACTTTCCCACTACGTGGAAAGAGGCAACTGTGATTTGTATTCCCAAGCCAGGCAAGCCTCTCAACCTCCCCTCCAGTCATCGTCCCATCAGCCTCCTCAAGGCCATGGGCAAACTCTTCGAAAGAGTCATCATCACTCGCATGAGGCTCCATCTGTTTCCCACAGACGGTGACCATCTTGACATCCCCCACCAATTTGGTTTCCGAGCGAAACATTCTCGTCCCTAACAAGTTCACTGTATTGTGGAATATATCCTCAGCGGTTTTTATCCTCGTCGTCATAAGACCATCGCGGTCTTTTTCGACTTTGCCAAAGCATTTGATAGAATCTGGCACGAAGGTCTTATCTATAAACTTTACAAAATAGGTCTCCCTGATCGTCTTGTACGTCTCGTGGCCTCTTACCTGAAGGATCGTACCTTTCGTTTTAGACGCACGCTTTCCTCTCCGCGCCCCATCAAAGCTGGTGTCCCTCAGGGCTCAGTACTTGCTCCTCTCCTGTACGTACTGTTCACCAACGACATTCCCATCCCGTCGAATGGTGTTGAGCTCTCCCTCGTCGCAGACGACACTGCCCTCTATTGTAAAGGTATCTCGCTACCTTCCATACGGAACAAGATCCAAAAGTCAGTTAATGACCTAGGAGCTTGGTTCCAAAAATGGCGCATCGATGTGAACCCGGAGAAGAGCTCCGGCGCGCCGTTCACTTCGATTATAAACGACGCCGCCTCAAAAACACTCCACCAATACGTATGTTAGGGACCCCTGTCCCCTGGCATACGTCTGCCAAATATTTAGGTGTTACCCTTGACACGCAGTTCACCTTCGGGCCCCATGTCAAAAGAGTAACCCGTCACGCACGTTTTTATCTGAGTAGGCTCAACAGTATGCTGGGCCGACACAGTAAAATGTCTCTCCGGAACAAGTGAACCCATTATACTGTCTGTATACGACCAGTTATGTCTTACGCGGGCCCTATATTTGCTCACGCTGACCCCAAAATTATTAATGAACTCCAAGTAGTTCAAAATCTCTTCTGTCGTTGAGCTACGAACGCACCCTGGTACGTCCGTAACGCTGACCTCCATCGGGACATAGAGCTCCATACAATTCAACAATTTCTTAAAACACTCTCTGAGAACTTCTTCAAAGCCTCAGAGTCTCACACCAATCAATTCATTCGTGAGGCAGCTACTTATGCAGCCCACTTCCCTCTCGCTATCGAGTCCGCAGGCCGAGAAACTCTCTCTCGGACCCGCCAAATAAACTTTCAACCGACCTTAACTGCCTCCTGGCGGCTCAGGCCGATTCTTCTTAAATTTGTCTTAGTAAGCCCTCCCTCAGCGGCTCGTAGCTGCCTGCGCCCTCTTTTCCCAAAAGAGGGTCGCTTCCGATTCGGCAGAGAGGCCTAATAAGCCAACGCCGTACACAAGAGTGGAGTTTAGCGAGTACACTTAGGGGTTAGGTAGTGTAGACACACTGAGTCCCGCATAACCACGACAGCCGGCTCTCGTGATATTCATAAAGCATTCTCCATTCCCTCGCGTAACGGGGTAGCCCTTATCAATTGCTTCTGGCATAAAAAAAAGCAGACTTAGTTCTGCAACATATGCTATAAGAAAGATTAGAAGTCTCACAGATATTGAGACAGCTAGATTAGTTTATTTTAGTTACTTTTATAGCGTAATGTCTATATGGAATTTTGCTATGGGGTAATGCGACTGACATTGAAGCCAGCAGACATCAAAGAGATTTATAACTTGAATTGTAAAGAGTCACTTAGAGAAAAATTCAAATAAATAAACAAATTATTAACTTTGGCATCGCAACATGTTTATGAAAATTTAATGTATGTACATAAAAACATAAATAGCTTTGATAAGAATAAAGATATTCATACTTTAAACACTAGCAACAAACATAAGCTTGTAAAACCAGTTACTAGATTCCACAGAATTAGTAATTAATTTATGGGGCAATGTATACGCTTTTACAACAAAATCCAAGAAAATGTACATACATTTAAATGTTTTATTAAAGGAAAAATTTACAAAAAAGTGTTATTATAATCAAAGAATACATAAATGAAAATAACCCCCGAGAATGAGGTGAACACCATCATGCTAGTTCTATTTAAAAATTGTACAAACAAAATGATTATAAAGTGAAATATGTTTAAAAAAAGTCCCGCTGGGTTTCTTGCTGGTTCTTCCCAGGACCAGTATTTTCCGAACTAATGGTATTTAAAAAAATGACTTTCAATAAGTATTATGTAATAATCTATCCATACAAATAAATAAAATTGAAGTGTCTGTTTGTAATGTCAAAATAACAGCTTTTTACTAAATGCATATGAAAGTATATACGGCACTTATAACAAAAACGACATTTTTAAAATTTTTGTCTGTCTGTCTGTCTGTCTGTTTGTTCCGGCTAATCTCCGAAACGGCTGGACCGATTTCGGCGGGACTCATTGGCAGATAGCTGATGTCTAAAGGAGTAACTTAGGCTACTTATATTTTAGAAAAAGAATTAGGGTTCCGCGTAACATAATTAAAACCCTAAATTACACGCGGGCGAAGTCGCGGGGTACAGCTAGTATTGAACAAAAATCGTTCTATTAACAATTCTATTCAATTTGTTCTTTTCTTTTCACTTCTACTTTTACTAGGCGATAGGACTCCTTTTCTACCTAGGAACGTCTGGAATCTGGATAGGAAGAAATAGGTAAGAGTGTCTCTGAAGTGATATAGATATATGTGATCTGAAGGGTATAGAGAGCCAGTGTAATTACAGTGTGTACATGGGTTGCAGTAACTACTTACTATTAGGTCAACTGTAAGTTTGTATGTTATTTTAATTTTAAAAAATCTTCGATTAATGAAGCGTGGTATTCGTAGTTCAGTGGATAAATCTTAAAATTTCATAGTACGCGAGCAGAGTTCAGGCACCAAAAGATTAGTTAGTTGCAGTTTTTAATGCTGATATACGTGCCCAGCGTGTGACGAAAATCACGAGAAGGAATGAGGAAACCCGCATGTCGCCAAAATTATAAAACACTAGCCGGGTATCAGCTATTCGTTTTCGTCTACACATCACTGAACACGTAGTGCTTATAAAAATCGTTGTTTCTTAAAACTTTCATCATCATCATTACAGCCTTTCATAAGTCCACTGCTGAACATAGGCCTCCCCCAAGGAATGCCACAAAGCACGGTCCTGAGTCACCTGCATCCATCGACTTCCTGCATGTCTTACCAGGTCATCACTCCATCTCGTGGGGGGTCTCCCTACACTTCGCCTACCGGTACGAGGCTGCCACTCAAGAACCTTTCTTCCCCATCGGTTGTTGGTTCTTCGAGCAATATGATCGGCCCACTGCCACTTCAGCTTACTAATCCGTTAAGCTATGTCGGTTACTCTGGTTCTACATTTCTAAGTTTATCACGCAGAGAAACCCCGAGCATAGCCCTCTCCATAGCTCGCTGAGCGACCTTGAGCTTCTTCATACGGCCAGCAGTGAAGGACCACGTCTCAGATCCGTAAGTCATCACTGGCATCACGCACTGGTTGTACAATTTCGTTTTAAGGTTTTGAGGTATGTCTGACTAGAAGATGTGTCGTAGTTTCCCGAACGCTGCCCAGCCGAGTTGAATCCGTCGATTGACCTCTCGGTCGAAGTTGAACTTACTTAGTCGGACTATTTGTCCCAGGTAAACATACTCGTCAACAACTTCGAGCTTAGTGCTCCCAACAATTACCGGCATAGTTGTGACATGGACGTTAAACATGATTTTTGTTTGTCCATGTTCATTTTAAGACTTACTGCTAATAAGTTCCTGGAGCTTGAAAACGTCTTCCAATGCAACGGTGAAGAGTTTCGGGGATATAACGTCAGCCTGTCTTACACCTCTCTGCAGTTGGATAGGTTTCGTACTCTGATTCTGTACTCGGATAGCCATCGTACCTCTACTGTACAAACACTTCAGCACTTCGATATACCGACAGTCAACTTGGCACCGTTGAAGGGACTGCAGCACCGCCCTAATTTCGACGGAATCAAAGGCTTTCTTATAGTCCACATACGCAAGGCAAAGTGGCAGAGTATACTCCTTTGTCTTCTGTACAATCTGCCGCAGGGTATGTATGTGGTCTATGGTACTAAAGCCTTTTCGAAAACCGGCTTGTTCGGGAGGCTGGAAGTCGTCAACTCTGCGTGCGAGACGATTCGTAATGACTCTCGAAAACAGCACGTAGACGCGGCTCAGAAGGGAAATCGGTCTGTAGTTCTTCAAGAGAGCGTTGTCACCTTTCTTGAAGAACAAGACCACCGCACTTCTGCTCCACGCCTCCGGTGTAATGCCACCATGGAGGATGGAATTAAAGAGCTTCTGAAAGACTTCAAGTACCGGTCTTCCATCCGCTTTTAGAAGTTCCGCTGTAATTCCATCCTCGCCTGGGGCTTTGCCGTTTTTAAGGTGCTGGAGAGCCATTCTAATCTCGCTCAGACTGACGTCCGGGATATCTTCGGAATATTGTCGGATAAGACTCGCTCTTGGATCGTTACTCACACTTGCGTGTGGCTCCAACGATGACGTGTACAGCTGCCCATAGAACCTCTCAATCTCACTCAAAATCTCAGGTGCCCCGTAAACGATGCTGCCACACTCGGTCTTCAGCTTTGACAGTTGGCTCTTTCTGGCGGACAGATCTCTGGCAAAGACTTTGGAGCCTTGGTTCCGCTCGATCGCTTCTTCAATACAAGCTGTATTGAAGTTGCGTAAGTTCCGCCGCGTGCATTTGGAGATCTTTCTGTTCAGTTGCCTGTATGCTGTCAAATCTTTTGAAGAATGTAGCTTCGTCTCCCATCTAATAGCCATGAGATTGAGAGTGTGATCAGAGTTTTTGTGTTTTTCTGCCACGGGTCTTGCAGAACTTAGCTACGACCGCATGAACAGTTTCCACGAGCTTGTCATTCATATCGTCCACTTCATTGCAGTCTTCTAGGCACTGAAAACGGTTTTGTAACTCGAGCTGAAAGGTTTCGGGACTTTGGAACAGAGCACGAGGGGGACGGAGCGTTGACTTCATTAGACGAGACCTCTCCAACTTAACGTTTAGGTTCAGTGTGCCTCTAACCATTCGGTGATCGCTACCAGTTTTCACTCTCGCGATCACTGAGACATCACTGAACAGTTGTCGTCTGGTCGTCATAATGAAGTCAATCTCATTGTTTGTCGAACCGTCGGGGCTCGACCAGGTCCACTTCCTGTGGGGCCGCTTCTGGAAGAAAGAGTTCATCATAAAGAGTCCCACTTTCTCCATGAACTCAGCCAGCTGCTGGCCCCTTGGGTTCCGTTGCCCTATTCCAAATTTCCCTACTTTCAGCTCACCGTTCTCTCTTGTGCCTAGTTTTGCATTGAAGTCTCCCATTAACACCGTATATTGGGTTTTGGAGGAATGCATGGCTCTAGAGATATCCTCATACATTTCCTCCACCTCCTCAACGGGGTGTGCCGAGGTTGGTGCGTAAACCTGTATGACCTTCAGCGAATACCGTTTGGTGATTCTGAGTATAAGGTACGCAACCCTCGTCGACACACTCAATCTTTACAACGTTGTTAACGAGAGGCTTGTGGACGATAAATCCGACACCTCCTTGGGACAGATGGTCGCCCTCCCGGTGATAGAACAAGTTGCCGGATTCGAGGATTACCGTGTCCTCTCCGTCTCTTCGGAATTCGGATAATCCTATAATATGCCAGCGTAACTTGTCTATCTCTTCTTCCAGCTCCACAATCTTCTCGTCAGTCCTCAGGGTGCGTGCGTTGTATGTTGCCAGGTCGAGTCGTCTTAGGTGGCAGCCGAACCTCCACCGGAAATTCTTAGCACCCCCTGCCCCGCCGTTACCACATGGTCGCCACCGTAGCCAGAAATAGCGGGGCCGCCGGGGACCGTTTCTTTGTTACTCTCATCATAGGGGGGTATTTGCTATAGTTGCCACGCTTGGCGAGCGGTTTGGCAACCGCAGTTTTTTTGTTGTAAGTTTGTTGTTAATAGGAAGATGCTGCTGCCCATCTCCTGCCTGTTTCCCTTTGTCGCCTTTTACGACACCCTTAAAACTTTAATAACTTTATATTAAATGAAGATATCGCAATATGTAAAGTAGTCCGTTAATACGCATTGGGAATTGCCCTAATACCTTTTTAAAAAATGAATGTAGTGCTTGTGTCTAATAGTGGGACGTAAAAACTTTCTTTGCATCCTACCTATGGGGGCGGGTTTGCTTCTCGCCGGATGATCCCAGCGTTGTTGCTGACTCTGTCACTGATGTGGTGCTACAGGGACTGGAACTATTTATTCCATCATCTGTGGTAGCCATCGGAGGCAGATCTCAGCCTTGGTTTGGTCGCTCCTGTAAGACTGCATTACGCAGTAAGCAGGAGTGTTATCAAGCCTGGGCTGCGGCTTCGGCGACTCGGGATATAAACACCAGCACTCTTAAAAAGTATAACTTCGCCTCCAGCTCCTTCAAAAGAGTTATTACCAAGGCAAAGTCAGAGCACATAGGCAGAATTGGCGAGAAACTAGTTCGCCTTCCTTCGGGAACCCGTGGATTCTGGTCTCTCGCCAAGGCTGTCCAAGGGAATTTGTCTAAGCCATCACTACCATCTCTGCACAGGGAGAACGACTCACTGGCCTAAAACGCAAAAGACAAAGCCGACCTTTTAGGCTCCCTTTTTGCGTCCAACTCGACTCTTGATGCCGGGGGGAAAACACCGCCGACCATCCCGCGGTGTGAGTGCTCCATGCCGGATGTGCTGTTCTCACAGCGCTCGGTTCGCAAAGCACTCCTCTCCCTGAACATCCAGAAGTCGAGTGGGCCTGACGGAATCCCCCCAATTGTGCTGAGGACGTGTGCTCCGGAGTTGGCACCGGTCTTAACGCGCCTTTTCCGGTACTCCTACTCCCAAGGCGTAGTCCCGAATTCATGGAAGACAGCTTTTGTCCACCCGATCCCTAAAAAAGGCGACTGCTCAGAGCCGTCCAACTATAGGCCTATCGCGATCACCTCCTTGTTCTCCAAAATAATGGAATCAATTATTAACTGCCAGCTTATGCGGTACCTTGAGGATCACCAGCTGATTAGTGACCGCCAATACGGTTTTCGTCGGGGTCGATCAGCTGGTGATCTTCTGGTCTACCTGACCCATAGATGGGCAGAGGCAGTAGAGTCCAAGGGGGAGGCGTTGGCCGTTAGTTTGGACATTGCGAAGGCCTTCGATCGGGTTTGGCACAAAGCGCTTCTTTCCAAGCTCCCTTCCTATGTGCTTCCCGAGAAATTGTGCGATTGGATCACCAGCTTCCTTGCAGATCGGAGCATTAAGGTCGGGACGGTGCATGCTCCGACTACAAGCCTATTAACTCTGGTATTCCACAAGGCTGTGTGCTATCACCAACGCTGTTTCTTCTGCATATCAATGATATGTTGCTAACTGGTAACATTCATTGCTATGCGGATGACAGCATGCTCTATACACCGGCCGTGCCAATATTTCTCGGGAAAACGTCGCCGAGTACCGGAACAAACTTGTGTCTGAAGTCGAGTCTTTGCTGAACAAAGTCTCGGATTGGGGGCGACTAAATCTAGTCCAGTTTAATCCTCAGAAGACACAAGTTTGCGCGTTTACCGCTAAAAAGAACCACTTTGTCGTATCTTCTCAGTTTCCAGGCACTCCCCTTCTTGCCTCAGCCAGTATCGGAATCCTCGGAGTTGACATATCGAGTGACGTGCAGTTTCGTGGTCACTTGGAAGAGAAGACCAAATTGGCCTCTAAAAAGCTTGCCGTGCTCAGCAGAGCGGGACAGTATTTCATGCCGGCACACCGCCTGCAACTTTACAAGGCGCAGGTTCGGCCTTACATGAAATACTGTTCCCATCTCTGGGCTGGGCCTCCCCAGTGCCAGCTCCTTCCACTTGACCGCATCCAGCGCAGAGCGGCTCGAATGATCGAAGGCCGAGTCCTTTCCGATCGGCTTGATTCATTGGCACTGCGAAGAGATGTTGCATCCCTTTGCATTTTCTTTCGCATCTACCACGGGGAGTGCTCTGAGGAATTGTTCGGATTAATCCCAGCCGCCAAATTTCACGAACGCACATCGCGGCAGAACTCCCGATACCATCCACACCATCTGGATGATTGGCGGTCCACCACTGTGCGATTTAGAAGATGTTTTCTTCCTTGCACGACTTCCTTGTGGAATCGATTACCATCAGCGAATTTTCCGGACCGATACGACTTAGGGACCTTCAAGAAAAGAGCGTACTCCTTTTTAAAAGGCGGGCAACGCATCTGCGATTCTCTCCCTGGTGTTGCAGCTGTTCATGGGCGGCGGTAGTCACTTACCATCAGGTGAGCCGCATGCTCGTTTGTCCCCTCTCCTATAAAATAAAATAAAATAAAGGCTAAACTTCTTTAGCATCGTTGTGATTTGAAAATGGATGAAATTGAAACTAAAAAGCGACACTAAAAAGAAACAAACGTATACATCTATAGGAGTTAGGCTCGCCACATACATACGAAATTCCGTTTTGGGATTCCGTTTCGATATTCCGATTCGATATTCCGATTCGAGATTCCGAACGCAGCAAGTTCAAATAAAATCTATGACCCATCACACACGTACGGTAGTTTTCCGTTCGAAATTTTGGTGGCAAAACGGGATTCCGTATGTATGTGGTCGACTCGTCCGGAATTCCGAAACTGAATTCTGTTTCGATATTCTGATTCGGGATTTCGAACGCAGCAAGTTCATATAAAATCTATGACCCACCACACACGTACGGTAGTTTTCCGTACGGAATTTCTCCGTTTTGAGATTCCGTATAACCGCCTGTGCGTTCGGAATATAAATAAAGCTAAATATAGCTTTTCGTAACCTTTCATCTTATTTTATTTAATAATTCGTCGAAAGAATTTACAGACATCCATATTTAATAAATATCTCTGGATATCTAGATCTTTTTACATAATATTGACTATATTCTAAGCTTAGGGTGATAAGGGAATGCACCCAGTAAGAATAATACAGCAACAATCCACGCGGCAGCTTTTGCTGTCGCACGGATTGGCCGGCTTGAACTGGGGTGGTACCACGACCTCACAGAAAACCAGCGTGAAGTAGAGGTTCACCTCTGCGTTTCTCTTGGTGAGTGCAGGTGGCCGGAGGCCCTTTTTACTGGAAATGAGGCATTCCATAATTTTATTATTATTAGGTTTCGATCGAGTCTACTGTACTGCTTGACGAAATTATTAATATAGATACATAATATGTACTTATACATTATAGATGTAATATTTGTAATATGTTTATACTTTATAGCATTAACCTATATTTTCATAACATCACAATAAGCACATGTGCGGTGTAGGTTTACCAAACAAATAAGTTCGAATGAAAATAAATGAAATAAGATAATAATAAATAATCTCCGCTATTCCAAAATATCAAAAATGCACAACGTTAATATTCAAGTTTTCACTTCTGCCGGCACTCCTCGTTTTTTTATATAATATGATCATCAACCACAAGTGCGGCATAAAATATAGGATAAAAGCTTCATTTTATAGCAAATAAACATTACAATACTTATTTTTAGACTTAATTTTAGTGTAATAAATCAAAATATTGAATATTTTATTTAGAGTAAAATTGTTTTGTAGTAGTGTCATCTACTTCATTCTATATTGTTATATATATTTCTATATATCGAAACGGAATTCCGTTTCAGAATTCCGGACGAGTCGACCACACACATACGGAATCCCGTTTTGCCACCAAAATTTCAAAAGTACGTGTGTGACGGGTCATAAATTTTATTTAAACTTGCTGCGTTCGGAATCTCGAATCGGAATATCGAAACGGAATCCCAAAACGGAATTTCGTATGTATGTGGCGGGCCTAACTCCTATAGATGTATACGTTTGTTTCTTTTTAGTGTCGCTTTTTAGTTTCAATTTCATCCATTTTCAAATCACAACGATGCTAAAGAAGTTTAGCCTTTATTTTATTTTATTTTATAGGAGAGGGGACAAACGAGCATGCGGCTCACCTGATGGTAAGTGACTACCGCCGCCCATGAACAGCTGCAACACCAGGGAGAGAATCACAGATGCGTTGCCCGCCTTTAAAAAAGAGTACGCTCTTTTCTTGAAGGTCCCTAAGTCGTATCGGTCCGGAAAAATCGCTGATGGTAATCGATTCCACAAGGAAGTCGTGCGAGGAAGAAAACATCTTCTAAATCGCACAGTGGTGGACCGCCAATCATCCAGATGGTGTGGATGGTATCGGGAGTTCTGCCGCGATGTGCGTTCGTGAAATTTGGCAGCTGGGATTAATCCGAACAATTACTCAGAGCACTCCCCATTGTAGATGCGAAAGAAAATGCAAAGGGATGCAACATCCCTTCGCAGTGCTAATGAATCAAGCCGATCGGAAAGACTCGGTCGTCGACGATTCGAGCCGCTCTGCGCTGGATGCGGTCAAGTGGAAGGAGCTGGCACTGGGGAGGCCCAGCCCAGAGATGGGAACAGTATTCCATGTAAGGCCGAACCTGCGCCTTGTAAAGTTGCAGGCGGTGTGCCGGCATGAAATACTGTCCCGCTCTGCTGAGCACGGCAAGCTTTTTAGAGGCCAATTTGGCCTTCTCTTCCAAGTGACCACGAAACTGCACGTCACTCGATATGTCAACTCCGAGGATTCCGATACTAGCTGAGGCAAGAAGGGGAGTTCCTTGAAACTGAGAAGATACGACAAAGGGGTTCTTTTTAGCGGTAAACGCGCAAACTTGTGTCTTCTGAGGATTAAACTGGATTAGATTTATTCGCCCCCAATCCGAGACTTTGTTCAGCAAAGACTCGACTTCAGACACAAGTTTGTTCCGGTACTCGGCGACGTTTTCCCGAGAAATATTGGCACGGCCGGTGTATAGAGCATGCTGTCATCCACATAGCAATGAATGTTACCAGTTAGCAACATATCATTGATGTGCAGAAGAAACAGCGTTGGTGATAGCACACAGCCTTGTGGAATACCAGCGTTAATAGGCTTGTAGTCGGAGCATGCACCGTCCCGACCTTAATGCTCCGATCTGCAAGGAAGCTGGTGATCCAATCGCACAATTTCTCGGGAAGCACATAGGAAGGGAGCTTGGAAAGAAGCGCTTTGTGCCAAACCC
This sequence comes from Parnassius glacialis, assembly GCA_033319125.1. Taxonomy (NCBI): domain Eukaryota; kingdom Metazoa; phylum Arthropoda; class Insecta; order Lepidoptera; family Papilionidae; genus Parnassius; species Parnassius glacialis. The sequence goes on along the minus strand of JAVANC010000024.1, from coordinate 28,023,012 downwards.
GATCGAAGGCCTTCGCAATGTCCAAACTAACGGCCAACGCCTCCCCCTTGGACTCTACTGCCTCTGCCCATCTATGGGTCAGGTAGACCAGAAGATCACCAGCTGATCGACCCCGACGAAAACCGTATTGGCGGTCACTAATCAGTTGGTGATCCTCAAGGTACCGCATAAGCTGGCAGTTAATAATTGATTCCATTATTTTGGAGAACAAGGAGGTGATCGCGATAGGCCTATAGTTGGACGGCTCTGAGCGGTCGACGTTTTTAGGGATCGGGTGGACAAAAGCTGTCTTCCATGAATTCGGGACTACGCCTTGGGAGTAGGAGTACCGGAAAAGACGCGTTAGGACCGGTGCCAACTCCGGAGCACACGTCCTCAGCACAATTGGGGGGGATTCCGTCAGGCCCACTCGACTTCTGGATGTTCAGGGAGAGGAGTGCTTTGCGAGCCGAGCGCTGTGAGAACAGCACATCCGGCATGGAGCACTCACACCGCGGGATGTTCGGCGGTGTTTTCCCCCTGGCATCAAGAGTCGAGTTGGACGCAAAAAGGGAGCCTAAAAGGTCGGCTTTGTCTTTTGCGTCTTGGGCCAGTGAGTCGTCCTCCCTGTGCAGAGATGGTAGTGATGGCTTACAGAAATTCCCTTGGACAGCCTTGGCGAAAGACCAGAATGCACGGGTTCCCGAAGGAAGGCGAACTAGTTTCTCGCCAATTCTGCCTATGTGCTCTGACTTTACAAAAAAAGTGCACAACGCCGCTAAAGAAGTTTTCACTTCAATAATTTGCTGTGAAAATTTTTTATTTTATATTTAATTTCATTTGAAAGTTTCATTTCTGTCGCTTGTGAACTGCACATATGTTTCTTTATAATTACAGGATGTGCATCATAAGAGTCTGAATGTATTTCCGGTGTTAGCATAATAATAATCATTACGTCAATTACGGATAGGTTACATCGAGTGAAACACTTTATTTCATATGCATATCCTATAATGTTAGCAATTATTAAAGGATACTTATATTAAAAAAAAAAATTCCCCGGATGTCCTCATATCGTGGAGGCAGTTTATAAACATAAATTGCACAAGGACAAACATCCAGGCAAGGAACAATTGTACTGTTGTAAATAGCCTCCACGATACAGGAGAACATTTATATTGTGAAACATTTCATTGAAATGTTTCACAATAATATATATATATATATATATATCAGTTAACCCAATTAACTTACTTCTAACATAATATTGCGTTGCTTCTCTTAAAATAAAACACAATCGAATTGATAATCTCCTTCTTTTTCGAAATTCGTCAAAAATCGGTCAAAAGAACTTCGTTTTATGATGAAAAGCACGAAATAAAACTACAAGTTATAAACGAAATATATTATATTATAATTAAACAATAAATCTTAACTAAAACAGACTATATTGCACTATTGGTTATAATATTTGTTTAGCTATGAACTACTAGAACTATGTTCATGTTTCGGTGACGCTATGCGAGGGAGATTCAATTTAGATCTCAATTCGTTGTTCTCTTTATATAAGGCTTCCAAGTTCTTCTTTAACTTATCCGTCATGTCTAAGTAAGATTCTTTCCATCTGAAAAAATAAAAAACTGGCATGAAATATTGCGTGTCGTCGAAACGTTGAAGTAAAGTAATACCTACTGATCTTTATAGACTTGCATAGCTGCTCGCACAAAAAAAAACATTGAAGTAATATATACTGTACTGTTTAGTACATATTACTTTAATGGGTCGAAAAGTAAGGGAACCCATCAGCCACGTCGAGTTTGTGTCAAGAGGTGGGAATTGCGAGACTGATTACTTTTTATTAGGTCGTACCTAAACAGAGAGTCTTTCAGTTATACCTTGCGCCATTTCTCCTAATATATTAAATTTTACATATACCTACATTAATTGTCTATTAAGAATCAAAGTGCACATGCATTGCCACCTGTTAGGGATAAATTCGAATATCACTGTACTAACTTTACCTCTTTACTCTCAAAAAATCTCTGTTGTTCACCGCTCACCATTACAAACATAATGTCCTCCTGACCAAATTTCGGTGACAGGACAGGATCATAGTGTACGAGTGTGTGTGCCAAGCTATATACACTCTTTATTGCCTCACTTTTATGCCTCCTCTACACTACTCGCGAAGTAAATCGAAGTCGGACGAGGCGAATAGTGTAGAGAGGTACTTCGATTCACTTCGTCCAATCTCGCTTCGCTTCGGGCGACTTCCGATCGCTGTCGGGTTTTTGCGCTAGAGTCAAAGGATTTCGCGAAGTACCTCGAAGTTATACGAAGCGTCTCACTTCACTACTCGACTTACGCCAGTTATTAATTTTTTTTTTTATATATAAACTTTAAATATGTAGCTTTCCCCATAATTATTTATTTAGTTAACGTATTGACGTCGTACTGTTCACACAATTAGGTACCTATAGCAACTGCCTGTTGAACGTCATTCATATTAAGGGTGCGGGGGACTCAAGACGACTGAGCTCTTCACGAAGTAGCACGAGTGTGTGGTCACGTTCTTCGGACTGCGATCGACTTCGACGAGCACTTCGTCGAAGTTACTTCGTAAGTAGTGTAGAGGAAGCATTATACCTCGATGAAATGAAAATTAAATAAATGAAAATGATGGGTCGCCAATCCGATACGACCGGAGAGAGATAGGACCGACGGCTTTTCAAGCTTTCAGAGAGAGACACGGGCGTGAAACGGCTGTTTTTTTGACTACGGTGTGCTACTGAGTTGACAAAAAAGCCCAATAACTAATTTTGTCCAGATTCGGGATTCGAAACCAGGACCTCGTAATCAACAGTTGGACTTACGACTACTAGACCAACGAGACAGTCGATATAAGAAGCACAGCATTATTGTACTGCAGTGTTTACTCTGGTATATTTATAGCATAGGGTGACAAACGAGCACTCAGTCCACCTGATGGTAAGTGGTTGCTGTGGCCCACAGACATCTACATCTATCCTCGTTTGCGAATCAAAATGCAGATGCGTTGTTACCCGTGAGGACTAAGATGGAATGCCTCTTTTCCAGCAAAAGGGTCTCCGGTTCTCTACACTCACCATATGAAACAGCAGTGTTAAGCTGCTATTTTACGCTGGTATTCTGTGAGAGCGTGGTCATTCCCTGTCAAGCCGACCCATTCGTGCTACAACTATACTACTAATATAGCTGCAGCATGGCTCTATCACGTATTCAGTGAGAGCTTAGTTCTTTCTCGATCGCGCCAGCCAATGAGGGCATGTACGACTTTTTCTGCCACCAGGGCGGCGCCACTTAAAAGTTAGGTATGATATTTGACAGATTTCGTAGCGGGGCAGTTAATTTGATCGGAAAATGTAAATGCTAATGTTTCTTTCTGTACTACTGGTCATATTTTATATTCATTAGATTAAAAATAAATAAACCAAACCACAGATATTCACATATATGTAGATATTTAAAAAAAGAGTTAAAAATGTACAAAAAATTGAACAGCAGTGATAACTGAGGGATTGTTTTGTTTATTAATATAATACTCTAGAAACTGGTAGTTTTTTTAAAAAATTAACTTCTCAATTAAATTACATTGTAACAAAAAAATTACCGCAGTGTCAACTAGCGACATCTGGTGAGCAGAAAATTATTAGCCCTCATTATCGAGTCGTTATATGATGCAGCGTGTAGCTCTACCACGTTTCGAATAAACGTTATTTGGTCGGTATGTAATTGGTACCTTTAAATACATTTGATTATATTGTAAGCATATGTTTCACGTTGTACCGCCACTGCACGATCACGTTCAGGTAACGGTGTAGTTCGGTGTAAGAATATCTACATATAGTTCCGTGGGTGTTATAAGAGATGACAAAGGCAAACGAACTAAGAGATGGGCAAGAGGCTTTTCCTAATTAAAATTAGAAAAAAATTGCGGTTGCCAACCTGCCTTTCAAGCGTGGAATTACATCTAAAGTCGCGTATCCGCCAAAAATGTTGACAACATTTATGTTTCTAACTGTTTCCAACTGAACAAAAGTTACCAACATTTGTTTCCGTTATTGCCGACAAATGTTTCCAACAAGCGTCTCCACCGAGGGAACAAATGTTTCCAACAAGCGTATTCCTTTGATGTTGCCGCCGAAAATGGAAACACGGTTCCCGACATTGTTTCAAGTTTTGTTGCCAACACTAGGTAATTACCATGAAGCAAATATAAAGAGGAGACGTTCTAATAAAATTTCACTATGTAACAACGCGTGACAATTTGCGGGGTGAAGCGATGCAAAGGCCCGCCCACTTTACACTATCTACATCTACCGATAAATAGTAAAACTACTCCAATCGTTCCATATCGATGTTGCAATGTAGTTTAGCTACCTTGACGATAGATGGCAGCATGTTCACAAAATGATTATAAACTATAAAAATAATATTTTGGCGTTTCAAATTTCTTTGTCTACTCATCTACCTCACCTTGCTATTATTTTTAATACTTGTATCGATTCTGGTGTGTTTCCTGATTTAATGAAGTATAGTAAAGTAATACCTTTATTTAAATCTGGTAGTACATTGGACCCCGCTAATTTTAGACCAATTTCTGTACTACCAACTCTCAGTAAAAATTTTGAAAAAATAATTTTGGATCAATTGTTAGCTTTTTTTAATACAAATAAATTACTTCATAAAAACCAATTTGGTTTTACAAGGGGTCGCTCGACGTCTGACGCCGGTGTTGAGCTTCTGAAATATATTTTTAATGCCTGGGAGAATTCACAAGATGCCTTAGGTATTTTCTGTGATCTTACCAAGGCTTTCGATTGTGTTCATCATGAGATATTAACCAGGAAACTACAACATTACGGTGTAAAAAATTTAGCGCTTAGACTTGTTACTTCATATTTAAGTAACAGAATTCAAAAAGTAGTGATTAATGGTAAAGGTTCCTCCGGATCGGTAGTATCAATGGGCGTTCCTCAGGGCTCGATTCTTGGCCCATTCCTGTTTTTAAACTATATTAATGACTTACCTTATCTTGTAGGGGACAATCACGATATAGTATTATTTGCTGACGATACCTCTTTAATTTTCAAACTCAAACGACAGTTAATTAATTATGACGATGTAAATAATGCTCTATCGAAATTGGTACATTGGTTTAACGCCAACAATACGCTCTTAAACGGCAATAAGGCAAAGTGTATTAAATTTACAATACCTAATGTAAAACATTCGAATACCAATGTGCTGTTAAATGGGGAGGAATTGAGTCTTGTGGATACCACTGTTTTTCTTGGTATTACTATTGACGCGAAACTTCAATGGGGCCCCATATATCTAAATTAGCAAGAAGACTTAGTTCTGCACCATATGCTGTAAGAAAGATTAGAAGTCTCACAGATGTTGAGACAGCTAGAATAGTGTATTTTAGTTACTTTCATAGCGTAATGTCTTATGGAATTTTGCTATGGGGTAATGCGGCTGATATTGAAGCTATATTTGTTTTGCAAAAGAGAGCCGTACGGGCGATTTATAACCTAAATTGTAAAGAGTCCCTCAGAGAAAAATTTAAAGAAATAAACATATGTATTAACTTTGGTATCGCAATGTATTTATGAGAATGTAATGTATGTGCATAAAAACATAAATAGCTTTAATAAGAATAAGGATGTGCATACTTTAAATACTAGGAACAAACATAAGTTTGTAATGCCAGTTACTAGACTCCACAGAATCAGTAATTCATTTATGGGGCAATGTATACGCTTTTACAACAAAATCCCAGAACATATTCAAAGTTTGTCAATAAACAACTTTAAAAGTTTTGTTAAAGAAAAACTGTACAAGAAGGGTTATTATAATATCAAGGAATATATGAATGAAAATAACCCCTGAGAATAGGGTGATCGCCACCATGCTGGTTCTATGAAAATATCATTTAAAAATTGTATAAACAAAATTATTGTTAAGTGATATTATGTTTAAAAAAAAAGACCCGCTGGGTTTCTTGCTGGTTCTTCCCAGGACTGAGGTATTTTCCGAACCAGTGGTAAATAAAAAATGACTCAATAAGTATTATGTAATAATCAATATTGAATAAAAAAATATTCTATTCTATTCTATTCAATTTGTCTGAACGCAAAACAAATTTCAGCACCTTCGTATGATTATTTTACCAATACTGAGCTCTATGTACCTTTATTCTTTTAGTTCACATGACACAAAGTGTTGCCATCTAGTGTCGAATATATTTAATTATATTTGAAAGCCGACGCATAAAGATTTTTCTAGAACTTTTTTAATAAATTAGGTTTAAAATTACTTGCAAATTAAATGTGATGCCATCTATAACATCAGAGCGTCTAACTGAGTAGTTGATAAAACACAACACTTCATCCTTTTCTTCTTAATACTACGAAAATACACCGATTTGCGATTTTCAAAACATAAGCGCACAGGACGAGTGCTGAGAGTATACTAACTAAAGCCACGCCCACTATGATGACGTCAGGACCTACTTAGAATCACAGTGCACAGTTGTTTATGGCGTCTCCTCTTTGTATTTGCTTCATGGTAATTACAGAAACTTTTGTTACCAACACGTGTTGGCAACACAACAGTTGATAACAAAACTCTGGTGGGGACGCGGCTTAATATCCCCCTTATGAAGTAACCTATGGGAAAATCTATGTTTAGCTGTGGACTTTGATAGGCTGGAATGAATGATTAAATATTGTTAACGCGTTGTTAATGTACCTTTAAAAATAAATACATCTTAATGTGCCTCTTCCTCAGTATTTGCTATCAGGGTTAGCTAAAATCACCACGCAGGCAGGTTGATTGTTGAACTCAGTATAAGACTTTTTACCCCATTGCATTGTTGTTGCTCCACTTTGCCTTTGGTAACTATACGATATAAACATCTCATACAATACACCAGATGTAGAATACCTCATTCAGTTACGACTGGTGTTACGATCACAAACTTGCCTACCAAGCGTTGCGATTATGCAAAATCCTACTAGAACAGGCATGTATCCAGAACTGGACTCTTTCGAGTTGATAGTAAAGAAGAAAGAAGAACCTGGCAGGCTATAAGCTACCTATTTAACCTTTTTGTTATTAGGCGGCTACATATGGACGGCAAATAAAATTCACTAGACCTGATTTTGAAAAATCAAAATCACTCACTTTTTATTTAGTTCCATTTGGTTTTCCAAATGTTTATTGAGTTCTAACAGTTCCTCTTCTTTCGTTGATACCATTCTGTGAACAATTGTGGCTTGTGTAATAACTAATAAGTAAACAGTATGTATATGATTAATATTTATATACGTGGGAGAGTCATGCTGCAACTATGTTATGGTGGTAGCACAAAAGGATCGTATCGACCGGGGAAGGATACCTCACCCTCTTCCTCTCAGAGAATACCAGTGTAAAATAGGCCTTTTTTAATGGAAACTAGGCATACCTTCTTAGTCCCCAGGGATGACAACGCATCTGCATTTTGAAACTTAATCGAGGATTGATGTAGATGTCTATGGGCCACAGCGTCCATTTACCATCAGATGGACTGTGTGTTCGTTTGTCACCATTATTCTATAAAAAACTAAAATAATAAGAATGAACTCGTAGTTAAGAATTAAAATGCACACGCATTGTCACCCCTGACCATTGAAGTAATATGTACCTACTATAACATAATAGCTCAATGGTTCATGAGGGATTTGAAGCAACTACTAGCACAAAGAAGTTGGCTTGGAAGTATGACCGCTGAGATTAATGAATAGGTGCACATAATTGCTCACTAAATGCTCAATTCAAATCTGCAATTGCTCGCATTATTAATTCATTATTTAATTAGTTATTAATAATATAAAATACAGAATTGTTTTTGCCTATTATACATAAAATCCAAATAAAATTTTTAAAATGAATAACTGTTTATAATTGCTCAAAAAATGCTCAATCTAAATCCGCAATTGCTTACACTATTAATTTATTATTTAATAAGTTATTAATAATTTAAAATACAAAATTGTTTTTCCTAAATCGCTCAGATTAATGAGTAAGTGCTCATAATTGCTCACTAAATGCTCAATTCAAATCTGCAATTGCTCACATTATTAATTTAATATTTAATTAGTTATTAATAATATAAAATACAGAATTGTTTTTGCCTAATATACTTAAAACCAATATTTTTTTAATGAATAACCACTCATAATTGCCCACAAAATGGTCAATCTAAATCCGCAATTTCTCACACTATTAATTAATTATTTAAAAGGTTAATAATAATTTAAAATACAAAATTGTTATTGCCTAAACCGCTCAGATAAATAAATAAATGCTATAAATTGCTCACTTAATGCTCAACTCAAATCTGCTATTGCTCACATTATTAATTAATCATTTAATTAGTTATTAATAATTTAAAATACAAAATTGTGTTTGCCTAAACCGCTCAGATTAATAAATAGGTGCACTTAATTGCACACTAAATACTCAATTAAAATCTGCAATTGTTCACATTATAAATTCATTATTTAATTAGTTATTAATAATATTAAATACAGAATTGTTATTGCCTATTATACTTAAAACCAATAAACTTTTTATAAAATGAATAACTGCACATAATTGCACATATTATTCCGATGATATCCCGGACGTCAGTCTGAGCGAGATTAGAATAGCTCTTCAGCACCTTAAAAACGGCAAGGCCTCAGGCGAGGATGGATAATTACAGCGGAGCTTTTGAAAGCGGCTGGAAAACCGGTACTTAAAGTCTTTCAGAAGCTCTTTAATTCTGTCTTCCTTGGTGGCATTACACAGGAGGTGTCGAGCAGAAGTGCGCTGGTCTTGTTCTTCAAGGAAGGTGACAACGCTCTCTTGAAGAACTACAGACCGATTTCCCTTCTGAGCTACGTCTACGTGCTGTTTTCGAGAGTCACTACAAATCGTCTCGCGCGCTGATTTGACGAGTTCCAGCCTCCCGAGCAAGCAGGTTTCCGAAAAGGCTTTAGCACCATAGACCACATACATACCCTTCGGCAAATGGTAGAGAAGTCCGAGGAGTACAATTTGCCACTATTTCTGGCGTATGTGGACTATGAGAAAGCCTTTGATTCCGTCGAAATTTGGGCGGTGCTGCAGTCACTTCAACGGTGCCAAGTTGACTGTCGGTATATCGAAGTTTTGAAGTGCTTGTACAGTAGGGCTACGATGGCTATCCGAGTACAAAACCAGAGTACGAAACCTATCCAATTGCAGAAAGATGTAAGACAGGGTGACGTTATATCTCCGAAACTCTTCACCGCTGCATTGGAAGATGTTTTCAAGCTTCTGGACTGGAAAGGATACGGTATCAAAATCAATGGCGAGTACATCACACACCTTCGATTTGCCAACGATATAGACCTTATGGCAGAATCGCTGGATGACTTAAGCACTATACTCAATGACCTCAATAGTGTTTCCCAACGGATAGGTCTTAAGATGAACATGGACAAAACAAAGATCATGTTTAACATCCATGTCACACCTGCGCCGGTAGTTGTTGGAGGCACTAAGCTCGAAGTTGTTGACGAGTATGTTTACCTGAGACAAATAGTCCGACTAGGTAAGTTCAACTTCGACCAATCAATTCGAAAAACGACCAATTCGACCAACCGCAACATGAGAGGTCAATCGACGGATTCAACTCGGTTGGGCTGGGTTCGGGAAATTACGGCACATCTTCTTGTCAGGTATACCTCAACACTTGAAAACGAGACTGAACAACCAGTGCGAGTTGCCAGTGATGACGTATGGAACTGAGACGTTGTCCTTCACTGCTGGCCGGATGAGGAAACTCAAGATCGCTCAGAGAGCTATGGAGAGGGCTATGCTCGAAGTTTCTCTGCATGATAAACTTAGAAATGAGGATATCCGCAGTAGAACCAGAGTGACCGACATAGCCCAACGGATTAGTAAGCTGAAGTGGCAATGGGCCGGCCATATAGCTCGAAGAACCGACAACCGCTGAGGATGAAAGGTTCTCGAGTGGCAGCCTCGTACCGGCAGGCGAAGTTAAGGGCGTCCCCCCACTAGATGGAGTGACGACCTGGTAAGATATGCAGGAAGCCGATGAATGCAGGTGGCTCAGGACCGTGCTTTGTGGTATTCCTTGGGGCAGGCCTATGTTTAGCAGTGGACTTGTGAATAGCTGTAATGATGATGATGACTCAGTTCAGCTGCCTCTGATGCCGCCTCGGCTCTAAACAAGGTACCCCTGATATGACAGGGCGCCAAAGTGTCTACGCAAGTGGACCCATACTTACCCAGAGGTAAAGCCCATACTAGGGCTTTACCTCTCTCCCAAGGGACCAATGTCATATAGTTGGGTTCCTTTCCATAGTCTCTAAATATCCCACAAGGCTTTAAAACTGAGGGAACATTTATAGTGACAAGAGCCCTACGGATGACATCGTTTAAAGAACTGTGCCATGAAAACTTACCAGCACTTTTCTTACATGACAGTCCGTGGAGCCCAAACTTGACGACGCTGTTATGCCACAAGGGCACTGATGGGGTTAACAAACCACCGCTCCTAGTCGGATTCCTACGGCGATGCGCAAGCTTTCCCCATCGAGTAATGTGCCGAGATTACTTCAAGGTATAGCGTATAACCAGTGACTAGATTCCTTAGCCGAAACAGCAAGAAGGCGTGCCTGATCTTGTTCACTATGGAAATTATGAAACAAATCTTTCTGCAGGTTCAATACCTACGGAATATCCCACTGTTTTTGTTAGTTAACTTCCAGTGAAACATTTTCGCCCCTGCCTCCGTAGCATAGGTCTACTTTATTATTGAAAATTATGTTACATAAGTCACTGACACTACACACGGAAGCAAGGAAAGGAGGCAATACAACGCTAGAAAGATTTCTCACACATAAACTACCAAATTTTGTAGGTAAATTAGTCACATCATTAGTCAATTTTTTTTTGTTTTAAAAAAAACGTTTCCCCCACACTAAGATTTTCTCCTGTATCGTGGAGGCAGTTTACAGACACAAATTGCACAAGGACAAACATCCAGACCCGGAACAATTATTTGTAGGCCATACAAATACTTGTTCCGTGCGGGATTCGAACCCGCGCCCCCCAGCGCAAGCAACTCATTGCTAAGTCACTGCGCCACGGAGCCGTCTCATAAGAAATAAATAAGAAATTAATAATGTGAGCAATTGCAGATTTGAATTGAGAATTTAGTGAGCAATTATGAACACTTATTCATTAATCTGTGCGGTTTACGAAAAAACAATTTTGTATTTTAAATTATTAATAACTTATTAAATAATTAACTAATAGTGTGAGCAATTGCAGATTTAGATTGAGCATTTTGTGAGCAATTATGAGCAGTTATTCATTTAAAATAAAAAGTTTATTGGTTTCAAGTATAATAGGCAGAAAACATCTTGTATTTTAAATTATTAATAACTAATTAAATAATAAATTTATAATGTGAGCAATTGCAGATTTTAATTGAGCAATTAAGTGCACCTTTTTAATAATCTGAGCGGTTTAGGCAAACACAATTTTGTATTTTAAATTATTAATAACTAATTTAATAATTAATTAATAATGTGAGCAATAGCAGATTTGAATTGAGAATTAAGTGACCAATTTATAGCACTTATTTATTAATCTTAGCGGTTTAGGCAATAACAATTTAGTTTTTTAAATTATTAATAACTAATTAAATAATTAATGAATAGTGTGAGCAATTGCGAATTTTAATTGAACATTGCGTGAGCAATTATGAGCACTTATTGTATTTAAAAAAAGTTTATTGATTTTAAGTATAATAGACAAAAACTATTTTCTATTTTAAATTAGTAATAACTAATTACATATTAACTTAATTATGTAAGCAATTGCAGATTTGAATTAGCGTTTAGTGAGCAATTATGAGCTCTTATTCATTAATCTGAGCGGTTTAGGAAAAAACAATTTTGTATTTTAAATTATTAATAAATTATTAAATAATTAATTAATAGTGTGAGCAATAGCGGATTTAGATTGAGCATTTTGTGAGCAATTATGAGCAGTTATTCATTTAAAAAAAAAGTTTATTGGTTTTAAGTATAATAGGCAAAAACAATTCTGTATTTTAAATTATTAATAACTAATTAAATAATAATTAACAATTGCAAAAACAAGGGCAATTGCAGATTTGAATTGAGCATTTAGTGAGCAATTATGTGCACCTATTCATTAATCTGAGCGGTCATACTTCCAAGCCAACTTCTTTGTGCTGCAACTACTGCGCTACAAAGCCGTAGAAGTACATCGATATAGTACTTTGTCATAATTTTTAAGATTTGTTGAGTGCTATATTAACGTGATAGAGCCATGCTGCAGCTATATTAGTAGTACAGTTGTAGCACGAATGGGTCGGCTCGACCGGGGAAGGAACACGCCCTCACAGAATACCAGCATAAAATAGCAGCTTAATGCTGCTGTGTTTCGTAAGGTGAGTGTAGAGAACCGGAGACCCTATTTACTGGAAAAAAGGTATTCCATCTTAGTCCTCACGGGTGACAACGCATCTGCATTTTGATTCGCAAACGAGGATAGATGTAGATGTCTATGGGTCACAGCAACCACTTACGATCAGGTGGACTGAGTGCTCGTTTGTCACCCTATCCTATATATATAAAAAAAAGAGAATACCAGCGTAAAATGGCAGCTAAACACTGCTGTGTTTCGTATGGTGAGTGTAGAGAACCGGAGACCCTTTTTACTGGAAAAGAAGCATTCCATTTTAGTCCTCACGGGTGAGAACGCATCTGCATTTTCATTCTTTATTGAGGATAGATATCTATGGGTCACAGCAACTACTTACCATCCGGTGGACTGTGTGCTCGTTTGTCACCTAATCCTGTAAAAAAATTGCTCTAAGCCAATTTATTTTTTAGCCATGAACTGATTTAACAGATTATATCTCGTGTATTTCAGATTATTTTTATTTTTCGATATTTCGAGTGTGTATTAGGGAGGAGGGCGGAGGGGTATCAGTAGTTTATTGAATACAGACTTATTTTAACATACTTGTGACTGAGTTCAGTCCTCGATGAGAGCATACTTTGCAACCTGGTTATCATACCGTGAGTTTCGTTCAGTGATTTTTGTAGGTGGTCCACCTGAAGTCTGAAAAGTAAACACTGGTGCTATATATAAACATAAATAGAATGACTATCTTTTTTATTATTTTTATTAACTTTATGATAGTGGCGTAAACAATCTGTGAGTGTCGTAAGAGTCAACTAATAGTAGGTCAAGAAATTTGTAGCCTCTGATCGAGGGTACGTGGTGATTTCGTAATTTCTTTTCTTCATCATCAGTCAGTATATTATAGTATTAGTAGTTTCACTACTGGCCGTATGAAGAAGCTCAAAGTCGCTCAGTGAATTATGGAGAGGACTATGCTCGGCGTTTCTCTGCGTGATAAACTTACAAACGAGGATATCCGCAGTAGAACTAGAGTAACTGACATAGCCCAACGGATTAGTTATTTTTTTTTTATAGGAGAGGGGGCAAACGAGCATGCGGCTCACCTGATGGTAAGTGACTACCGCCGCCCATGAACAACTGCAACTTCAGGGGAATCGCAGATGCGTTGCCGGCCTTTTAAAAAGGAGTAGCCTCTTTTCTTGAAGGTCCCTAAGTCGTATCGGTCCGGAAAAATCGCTGGTGGTAATCGATTCCACAAGGAAGTTGTGCGAGGGAGAAAACTTCTTCTGAATCGCACAGTGGTGGACCGCCAATCATCTAGATGATATGGATGGTATCGCAAGTTCTGTCGCGATGTGCGATGATGAAATTGAGCGGCTGGAATTAGTCCGAACAATTCCTCAGAGCACTCCCTCCTTGAGTGAGTGCCTTGAAACTGAGGAGATACGACAAAGGGAATCTTTTTAGCGGTAAACGCGCAAACTTGTGTCTTCTGGGGATTGAACTGGACTAGATTTAGTCGCCCCCAGTCTGAGACTTTGTTCAACAAAGTCACGACTTCAGACACAAGTTTGTTCCGGTACTCGGCGACGTTTTCCCGAGAAATATTGGCACGGCCGGTGTATAAAGCATCACCAGTGCTATCGTCTGCATAGCAATGAATGTTACTGGTTTGCAACATATCATTAATATGCAGAAGAAACAGCGTTGGTGATAGCACGCAGCCTTGTGGAACACCAGCGTTAATGGGCTTGTAATCGGAGCATGCACCGTCTACTACGACCTTGATGCTCCGATCTGCAAGAAAGCTGGTGATCCAATTGCACAATTTCTCGGGAAGCCCATAGGAAGGCAGCTTCGAAAGAAGCGCTTTATGCCAAACCCGATCGAAAGCCTTCGCTATGTCCAAACTAACGGCCAACGCCTCCCCCTTGGACTCCACTGCCTCCGCCCATCTATGGGTCAGGTAGACCAGAAGATCACCAGCAGAGCGATCTCGACGGAAACCGTACTGGCGGTCACTAATCAGCTGGTGATCCTCAAGGTACCGCATGAGCTGGCTGTTAATGATCATTTCCATTACTTTGGAGAATAAGGAGGTGATGGCGATAGGCCTGTAGTTGGACGGATCTGAGCGGTCGCCTTTTTTAGGGATCGGGTGCACCAAAGCTGTCTTCCATGAGTCCGGGACTACGCCTAGGGAGTAGTAGTACCGAAAAAGACACGTTAAAACCGGTGCCAACTCCGAAGTACACGTCTTCAGCACAAAAGGTGGCACTCCATCAGGCCCACTCGACTTGTTGACGTCCAGGGAGAGGAGTGCTTTACGCACCAAGCGCTGTGTAAACAGCACTTCCCGCATGGAGCACTCACACCGCGGGATGTTTGGCGGTGTGTTCTGCCCGTCATCTAGAGTCGAGTTGGAAGCAAAAAGAGAGCCTAGCAGATCGGCTTTCTCCTTTGCGTCATGGGCCAGTGAGTCGTCCACCCTGTGCAGAGATGGCAGAGATGGCTGACAGAAGTTCCCTTGGACAGCCTTGGCGAGAGACCAGAATGTACGTGTTCCCGAAGGGAGGCGAACTAGTTTCTCGCCAATTCTGCCGATGTGCTCAGACTTTGCCTTGGCAATGACACTTTTGAAGGACCTGGAGGCGGAATTGTACTTCTTTTTAAGAGCGCTGGTGTTTACATCCCGGGACGTTGATGCGTCAGCCCAGGCCTGGTAGCACTCCTGCTTATATCGTGATGCTAGTTTACAGGAGCGACCAAACCATGGCTGGGATCTGCCTCCGATGGGCACCACAGAGGATGGAATAAAAAGTTCCATACCCTGAAGTACCACATCAGCAACAGAATCGGCAACAACGCTGGGATCTTCCGGCGAGAAGCAAACCCGCCCCCAAGGGTAGGATGCAAAAAAAGACCGCATCCCGTCCCAATCGGCCGACCTATATTGCCAAACACGGCGGCAAGCTGCAGATCGCAACTGCGATGGGAGCGTGAGTGGCACCGTACTCCGGATCAGACAATGGTCCGAAGAGCCCAGTGGGGCATCGACGGAGACCTGATATCCGTCCGGATGAGAGGTCAGCAGAAGGTCCAACAGGGAAGGTACATGGTCTTCCACATCTGGGATCCGCGTAGGCGAAGTAACCAGTTGTGTTAGACCATATGCCAAAGCAAAGTCATAGACAGATCTACCCGCATGATCTGTTAAACGAGAACCAAGCCATTCAGCATGGTGGGCGTTAAAATCACCGAGTATCACGATCTCTGCGGATGGGACCTGTTGTAGCACGGAGTCTGCAGCCATTTGGACGTGGTCAATGAGTCGGTCTGTGTCGGCATTACCGCTATGGGACCTATAGAGGCACCCGTAGACGCGGGGATGGTCGTCGCTGTCTACGCGCAGCCATAGGATGGACAGGTCCGTACCTTCAAGACTGCCGAGGCGTCGAAAACAGACGTCCTCCCTGACGTATACGCAAACTCCAGCCCGGGGCACAAAGGAGTGTTCAAATTTGTACCCCGGGTAAGAGAGATATGAAGTATCAGCCGGAGAGGACACCTGAGTCTCGGTTAAAAAGAGCAAGGCCGGCTTCGCCGTCTCTAGATGGTAATGGACAGCGTTAAGGTTGGAATGAAGTCCCCTGATGTTGCAAAAATTCACGGATAGCGTGACAGGGGCCGCCTTGGTCTTATTGCTCCGCTTGCCCCGAGCAGTATTAGTCGCGAGCGGAATTTTGCCCCCCCCCAGAATACGCGGGGCAGCCTGAGCACCCACGCCCAGGAGTGGAGTGGTTGTGGATGCTCAGCGAGGGATTCTCCAGGGGTGCTGCTACCCTTCTGGGGTAGTCTTCTGTTCAATTCCACTACCATATTGATGGGGGGGGGGGGAATTGGGCCTCCGGCCACCTGCACTCACCAAGCGGAACGCAGAGGTAAATCTCTACTTCACGCCGTTATTCTGTGAGGTCGTGGTACCACCCCGGTTCGAGCTGGCCCATCCGTGCGACAGCAAAAGCTGCCGCTTAGTTAAATGAAGTGGCAATGGGCCGGCAATATAGCTCGAAAAACCGACAACCGATGGGGAAGAAAGGAACTCGTGTGGCAGCGTCGTACCGACAGGCGAAGTGTAGGATGTCATCTCACTAGATGGAGTGACGACCTGGTAAGACCTGCAGGAAGTCAATGAATGCAGGTGGCTTGGGACAGTGCTTTTTGGCATTCTTAGGGGGAAGTCTATGTTCAGCAGTGAAAGGCTGTAACGATGATGATGATGATCATCAGTTAGTAAAAGTCCACTGCTGCGCATATACTTTATAAGATGGATCTGCTATAATCAACATACTTGGCATGCAAGTTAGCGATCGCAGTACCTAATGTTTCGTACCTCTGACGCTGTTTTTCGTCCCTGATCTGGGTATTTTACGGTCTGAGAGAAACGGTATGGTTTACAACCAGCTGTCAATAACCATATTATTTATAATCTTTCTGTTATTCCTGTAAGTCCCTTCTAACGATACACCGTCACGCACGGTTTTGTAATTGTCAGATCTTTAACGTTCAGATCAATAACGGAAAGGAAAAAAAGATGCGAGACAAACGTCACTAGGCTGTCTGATCTCTTCTGTCGCCTCTTACGACACTGTAAGAGAGAACAGAGGGAAACTGAAACAGAATATGAGTAGCAGCGTCTTTTTGATTACAACTCAAAAGAATAAAAAGCGTTCACCACGCTCACGTCGTGGTAAAAGTAAGAAAAGGACTTTAACAAGTATTTTTTTATAATCTGTGTGGAATAAAATTATTTTATTTATTTCTTATGCTTACTTAAGTTCTTCCCGCTGCGTTTTAAGTAAACTTTCCTCCCAATCCCTTCGTTTTGTCTCTCTGTTGTGAATGTCTTGTATTCTCTGAATGTCAATCGCTAGGCATTGTTTCTCGCACACCAGTTGAATATTGCGACGTTCCGATGCAACCTATAGATATAAATAAAAAGAAATTGGGAGGTATCCCTTAGTTACTGCGTTTTATTGACAAAAGTGGGGTGCCCCCCCCCCATTAGATGGAGTGAAGACCTGGTAAGACTTGCAGGAAGTCAATGGATGCAGGTGGTTCAGGACCGTGCTGTACGGCATTCCTTGGTTGAGGCCTATGTTCAGCAGTTGACTTTTGAGGGGCTGTAATGATGATGGTGATGATTGACAAAAGTGAGCAAAATCGACGCGGAACTAAAGCCGTCACCAACGGAACCAATGGAATTGTTACTTGCAATTTTAAGTACCGACCTCATGCTCGGCGATGTAGGAAAACATCGTGAAGAACTCTGCATTTTTGTATAAAACTGAAGTCAGCTGCCCATCTCCCGTTTTGTTTACATCCGTCGCCTCTTACGACATCCACGGGATGATATGAGGACTACCTCATTCTCACTCTCACCCTACCGTGTAGTGGCGGCATGTATCGCAATAAACTACGTATATTTGATTTTGAGCTGTGTACAATTTTGTTTGGTTTGCGCGGATTAATTTTTATTTCCATTTAAGATACGGATCAGGTTTAGACATAAGTCAGCTCCATGGCGTAGTGGCTTAGTAATGAGTTACTGCGCTGAGGGCCGCAGGTTGGGATCCCGAACAGAACAAGTATTTGTATGACCTGCAAGTAATTGTTCCGGGTCTGGATATTTATACTTGTGCAATTTATGTTTGTAAACTGCCTCCACGATATAGGAGAAAATCCTAGGGTTAAAAAAAAAAAACAAAAAAAAAATAGAGGCATAAATAAAGGCTGACAATAATACGTGATATGAAATTGTTAAATACGCAGAAATATAATGCACAAAGTATCACCCATTTTTCCTTTACTGAACAGGCTTAAACATAGTAGGTAATCGAAATCTTTCAGTGTTCTTTTTTTTTCTAAGAAAAGCCACAGTATATTGCCATATGTTTTAGCATATAGACTTTACTGGTATTTTGTTCAGAAAAGTATCTATGCATAAAAACTACGACTCACCAGTTCCTGGAACATCGCCTCAATTCTCTGTTCGGCGAGCGCTAGTTTTGGATCGACCGAGTTAAGATTCTCTTTATGCTGTTTAATATAGTTTTCGTTTGTTTCCTGTAAAATTTTGTTCTCCCTAAAATGTGAAAGAATTACTTATTCACCATTAACTGGTGAAAGCTTTTTTCTATCCTGAGGTCTCTTTCTCTTCCTCTCTTTTTAATCCCCAAATCCCATCCCCAAATTGGCACAAATCGCTACGTTAAGTAGGCGTGTTGGCATGCCGTTCGGTAGGTCATAGGGTAGTGCATCCACCGATTTGCTTAGGTTTGAAGGTTAAGAGAGCTACTATAGGGCACTTTATCTGGGTACTTAGAGGTTGTTAAAACATTTGTGTTTTTGAAGTCGGTTGAGCGTTAGCTTGTTTGTCACTATTACTATTTTTGGTCTGGTTGGGATTCATAAATACTTATAGAATACTAGGTGGCCAGGCATACGTCGTTCTGCTTGTTTCGACGACCCTTTGTCCTATAAAAAATCTTTAATTCGCAATAAAAAATATTGAACTTATTGGGATAAAAGTTATCCTTGCCCTCAAATTGGAGCAAGCAAAACACATTTACAAAGTTTCATTGACATCAAGTTCAGTAGTTTAGGAGTTCATCGCGGACAAACAATGTAACACGTAATTTTTATAATAAAGAAGATATTTTGTACACAAACATAAATAAAAAATATTATAAAGTATTAAAAGAATATATAAAAAAATATAAATAAATAGACAAAGCCAAACCAACCTTGCGGGTTGTATCTAAAAGCACTGATTTCTGTCTGTCTTCTGTCGCAGATGACCCGAGAGGCTGAACAGGATTAACCTGTTCGCAGAAACGACTACAGGAATAATTTCGGTCGGCACACCAGCCCGTATGTCGGTCACCAAGTGTGCCAGGTCCAGATGTTTTGTATACTTATCTCACTTATCTGTTTCTGCTTTCGAACGAGGTTCTCGTTATACGGAATGGTAATGTCGACCAAAAATATTCTAGACTGTGGCCGGTCCACCAACACATTAAAATACCGCATGAATATTCATGTATGTGATGATTGCCCGTCCCGGTAGAGCCTGGTGCGGTTAATTTCAAGGACGATTTCTGGCAAGTACTTATACTGTAGTTTCTGATCCACGAACCGTACCTACTTTAGAGCGAGCTCTTGGTCTACACCAAATCTTGGCTTCTATGTTGTGTCTGTGCTAATACTCAGAGTTAGAAAGCGCTGAACAACCAAAGACGACATGCCTAAGTACTATATTATTATTGTATTTATTCTATATTTTCTTATTTTTTTAAATTAATTTGGATCATTTAATTCATTTTTCATTATCTAAAAATTTGCAACCCGGAACCATGGCTCCCTCGGCCCATCTTGCTACGCCACCACTGACGTTTATATCGACATCAATCCAACTATGAAAGCCACAAGACTTATAGCAAGATCTTCATCGCCTACCCGTACCCACCTAGCTCAGGCACAAACGGCTTAAGCCAGATTTGCACTGACTAAAACCAGGACTAGTTACCTCAACGTTTTATTTAGAAGCATTCCCTTTTCTATCAACTCTGAATCCAAATTTCTTATATGTTCCAACATGTCCGTCACTTTTTCGTTATACTTCTCTTTTATTTCATCTAACTCCGCTCTGAAACACCTTTCTGTTTCTTGCTTCACCTTGGTTAGAGATTGTTGTAACTCAGATATTACTCCTGGAAATAATCTTAAGTAATTATTATGATGATTAATAACATGTCAGGAGATTAATTCTTTATTGTACATCAAAATATAAACATAAACAAGAGAAAAAATAAGCAATGTTGGAGTGGGCGGGAGGCGTTTTTAGCAATAAGACCGTGTAAGACTCACTAAGATTTTTTCCAGTCAACCTACGGAAGGACATCATTGCAAGAGAGCAAAAATTTTGTTTGGTTTGGCTATTCGAATACATGATGTTTATAAATTTTCTGTTTTCCCATCTTTCGCAAGGTGGCACTCTCTTTTTTATGATACCTACGGATTGAAAGGGTTGATGGATTTTAACCGTGTAGTGGCGGTGTAAGTATATCCACTACCGCGTATCATCCCGAGGGTGTCGTAAGATGCGACAGAGGGAAACAAATCAAAATGGCAACAGTGGCAAAATGCGGCAATTATGCGGAAGGCCCATGTTCAGCAGTGGAATAAAAGTCCAAAAGGCTGTAATGGATGGACTCTCTAATCCCACAATCACACAGAAAATCACTACCAGTAAATCAGGCGCGTAATCAAGTCGTATAAGTTAATCGACATGAGTACGAGTACACGAGATGAAGGGACGCGTGGAAGTGACATATTGTGTACATACCTGTTAGTTCTGCTATCTTCCGGTAAGCTTCGTTCTTTTGAGCTGATACTACATCGAAAAGCTGTAGAGCTTCAGCAACCTAAAAATTTACACATGCTCGTTTGTTTTGCTATCGTTCACATAAGCTAGCAGTGATAAGAAATTAGCAAGATACTTTAGAAGTTACTTTAATATATTTTTAACGAATAAGGGTAAACGAGCACACAGTCCACCTGACGGTAAGTGGATGTTGTGGCCCATAGACATCTACATCTATCCTCGTATGCGAATCAAAATGCACTGTGGACTGTGTGCTCGTTTGTCACCATTATCCTATAAAAAAAACAGTCGCTGTCAGAAGTTAGAACAACGGATGGGACGCAGCGAATCCGCAGACGGGCGTGCCGCACACCCCTCTACACCGCTTACACACCATACACCCGCGTCCCTGTGTGGTTCTCACCGCCCAGTCGAACGATACGAGTTAGCCGTCAGAGCCGGGGTCTGCTCCCTTGTTCGGACGTCCGTTAGACAACTTTCAAGCTTCAACCTTTCAGGCCGCGATATCTGAGTTCGATGAAGCTGTAAAAGCCGCTTAGGCTAACAGCATTAACATCACAGAAACTAGAATTATTTTCATTTCCACCTCAAGCGCTATAACGACAAAACAATCGAGCCGCAAGGAACGACTAATGATGTAGATCAATTCAGTGCCAAATTAAATCAAACAGAAACTGCACGCTTTAGTTTCCCGTCTTTTTCGAGGATCGCCTTGTTGGGATCGCTAATAATATAATTTACGATAAGATCTAAACATAGACAATTGGCTGTCAAAGGCATCACCGATAAAAAGCCCTTTTTATATAATTTTATTATTCAACCAGAATACTTACCATTGGAAGAGGTTATTGAAACTACTTTTTATCTTTATACAGTTAATGTATTTTGGCAAAAATCTAAGAAATAAAATCCTAAACTTGTTAACTAAAATATTACTGTTCCGCGTAATTTAGAGGTTGGTTCAATGAGGTTGAGCTAAGAATATCTGTCAGCTTAAACCACCTCAGATTGTATCACAAATCTCATTGAATTAAATAAATATTTTCATTTTTTCTATGGCATTGAATGCTGTAAGAGCTAGATTTGGCATTGGAATAAGCTACTAGGTGGTAGAACTCCTTTTCCACTATCACAGAAGGTAGAAGATTTATACTAAGCCAGCGCTTAACTACAATCCCACCTGATGGTAAGTCACCACTTACATCACCAAGTAGCCTAAGATGGTGAAGCGCACTGACTTAACAAAAACCTATTCACTCTTGCCTTGAAGACACCTACACTGTAATCAGATGGAAACACAGGTACCGGCAACGTATTGCACTCCTTTGCTGTTCGCATCACGAACGATATAGTAATCGTTAGGTTCGAATGCGTGGTGAGTCAACAATCAAAGGGTAGAGACTGGCCGAAAGTCTACGTGAAAGGTAAGGTACCACACTTATCTATTTCTACCGCTGAACAGTAGTGCGTGCACTGCTGTGTTCCGATATAATTACCAGCCGATTTCTTGCAGAGGTGACAACACATTTGTAGCCTTAGATAAAAATCTTTGAAGTTGATTGCAGTAGGTGTTTCCAGGGTTGCAGTAGCCACTTACTATCAGTAATTATTTATTTCGTTTATGTTAATTGATTTATATTCTATTTTTGTCTATTAAATTTGATTTAATTAAATTTGATTAGATTAAAATTAATATGATTCATTAAATTGATTAATGATTAATTAAATTTAATGATTATAATTAATTAAATTTTATTAGATTTAATTAGATTAAAAAATTGTTCTATTTAATTTGTATTTTTTTATTGGAGAGTGGGCAAACGAGCAACTGATAAGTGGTAAGTGACTACCGCCGGCCATGAACAACTGCAATACCAGGGAAATTGCAGGTGCGTTGCCGGACTTTTAAAAAGGAGTTGGCTCTTTTCTTGAAGGTCCCTAAGTCGTATACGTTAGGAAAAATCGCCGGTGTTAAACTATTCAACAGAGCGGTCGAACGCGGAAAACTCCTAGTGAAACGTACAGTGGTGGATCACCAAGCATCCAGATGGTGTGGATGGTATCGGGAGTTTTGCCGCGATGTGCGTTCGTGAATTTTGGTGGCTGGGATTAATCCGAATAATTCCTCAGAGCACTCCCCGTGGTAGCCAATTTGGCGTTCTCTTCCAAGTGACCATGAAATTGCACGTCACTCGATATATTGACGCCGATCCGAAACTGGCTGAGGCAATAAGGGGAGTGCCTTGAAACTGAGGAGACACGACAAAGGAGTACTTTTTAGCAGTAAACGCGCAAACTTGTGTTCTGAGGATTGCACTGGACTAGATTTAGTCGCCCCAATTTGAAACTCTATTCACTCGACTTCAGACACAAGTGTGTTCTGGAACTCGGCGAAGTTTTCCCGATAACTATTGGCACAGCTGGTGATGGAGCGTCACCAGTGCTGTCATCCGCATAGCAATGAATGTTACCGGTTTGCAACATATCATTGACATACAGAAGAAACAGCGTTGGTGATAGTACGCAGTCTCGTGGAACACCAGCGTTAATAGGCTTGTAATCGGAGCATGCACCGTCTACAATGACCTTGATGCTTCGATTTAAAAGAAAACTGGTAATCCAATTGCACAATTTGTCGCTAACGCCGCAAAGAGGCAAACCTCAATTTTTCAAAAAAATTACAGGAGAGCAAGAAAACATTTATTATTTTCCGGTTACTAGTTTTTTTTTCATCAGAAAATAAATCTTATTTGTAGTTTTCCATTAAGTCTAATATATTTAAAAAAAGATGAAAAAAGCTAGTAATCGAGGAATAATAAATGTTTTCTTGCTCTCCTGTAATTTTTTCAAAAATTGAGGATCGCCCCTTTGCAGCGTCAACGACGAATTACATGCAGTGGATGTAGGAATGAGAAGTAAAGTTGAGCTCGAAAAAATGTTTTGTGCCTAACAGATGATGGTGATATACTCAAATAGGGTCAAAAGATTTGTTGAAAACAGTTTGATGGGTAAAAAAAAGTTACTTGCAATAAGTTGTTTTACTCAACAAACTGTTTTAAAATGTTGTCTTTGTTAACATAGTCGTTGCAGCCCATCACAAGTCCACTGAACCTTGACTACAAACAGTTTTTATACTGAGCATATCTTATCACATCGTCACTCCAAGTAGCAATGTAGGGATACGCAGGGGCAGGCTAAGGCCTGCATTACTGCATTTTATGGTACGAAGATGAAAATCGAGAAACATCTTCTCCTATTGGTTGTTGATTCTTCGAGTTATGTGGCTAACCTACTGTTGCTTCAGCTAACTATTATTATATCATGATCATGATGATGATCATCATCATTACAGCTCATCATCGTCATGTTCAGCTGTGGGTTTGTGCATAGCTGAACATAGGCCTCACCTAAGTAATATCACAAAAAAGGTCCTGAACCACGTACAACCATCAACTTACTGCATGTCTTATCAGGTTATTGTTTCGTCACGTGGGGGCCGCTCTACACTTCGCTCACCGGTACGAAACCGGTGGGACCTTGGCTACGTCGGTTACTCTACTTTACTAAGAATATCTTGATTACGAATTCTATCACGCAGACAAACTTTGAGCATAGGCTTCTCCATAGCTCGTAGAGTGACCATGGACTTCCTTATACAACCTTATATGCGTGTCTTCTTTTTATAAAGTTATGACGATCTCCCGAATGCTATTATTATATAATATATTACTAGAGTACGTGAGGGTAATATGGTCATCTGGTTAATATGGTCACTTTCTTATAACTCAAAAACTACAGCGTCGTTCTCTGTGATACGATACGATAACTTTTGATCAGTCTATCAAATAATAAAGGGTCAAAAGGCGCTCCTTTATCGACGCTATTTTGACAGTTGATATTATTGTAAACATTTTAGTCTATTAACAGTGGTAGAGCCACGCGGCAGCTTTTGCTGTCGCACGGATGGGCCGGCTCGAACCGGGATGGTACCACGACCTCACAGAAAATCAGCGTGAAGTAGAGGTTTACCTCTGCGGTTCGTTTGGTGAGTGCAGGTGGCCGGAGGCCCTTTTTGCTGGAAATGAGGCATTCCATCTTAGTCCTCACGGGTAACAACGCATCTACATTTTGATTCGTAATAGAGGATAGACGTAGATGTCTATGGGCCACAGCAACCACTTACCATCAGGTGGACTGTGTGCTCGTTTGTCACCCTTATCATATATAAAAAAAAACGTACTATGGTTAGTTTTTCTTTAAGTTCATTTTTCGAAGTGTTGCTAATTATTGCTTGTTTGTTATTCTTTTCCATATTAGTTATAGTATACGACATTGTGTATTTGCCTCTGTCCTCCTCCTAGTTTTGGTTTTATAAGGCGGCATAGCTTAAGGTGACCATATTACCCTCACGTAGCTTACTCATTATTCAGTTTATATATATTATTATATAACACAGAATAAGGGGATGGGGGATAAGTCGCTCGCGTCCGTAGGCTTCGACCACCTAACCCTAGGCCCACCCTACACGTGTCCCCTAGGTGGTGCTAAACGAGCTACAAAGCCGAAACGACAGACTCGGCTCCTCGCCGTGTGGTAGAGGCGTAAAATTTACCACCCCTTATGTCGCACCATGAGCCAACAATTCAAAGAAATGGCCCCGAGTTCCCGGCGCCTCTTTAATGGGGCAGGGGTGCGAAGAATCTCCGGGAGGAAAACCGGCGACGAGGTTCGCCACCCGTCACGTCCTGTCTCCTGGAGGGGCGAAAAGTGGATTGCAGAGGCCCGTCTGGCTACGCTGAATGTATGTGGAGCAATGAATGATAAGATGGATGAAATATGCGAAATGATGAATGATAGAGGAATAGATGTATTATGTGTGAATGAGACGAAACGAAAGGGAAGAGATGTCACTGCACATGGCATGTATACCGCTTACTGGTCTGGTGTAGACGAGACCGAGCGGGCATGCCAGGGAGTCGGTGTCATCCTTTCAGAAAGAATGGGTCAATGTGTGAAAGAGTATGAATTTGTAAGCCCAAGGCTGCTGTGGATACGAATGAAAGTGGGCTTAAAGAAGTTGTTTGTGCTTGGGGTGTACGCCCCAGATATCTCTAAGCCCACTTATATCCGAGAGCAGTTTTGGGACATGGTAAGGCTGGTGTTGACGAAGTGCAAGGAAAATGAAAATATTATTATGTTAGGAGATTTTAATGGAAGGGTGGGAGTGAAGAGGTCTGGTTATGAAAGGATATTAGGAGCGTTTGGCGATGAAAGAATAAATGAGAATGGTGAAGACCTCCTCACGATATGTGTGGAAAAGAATCTTTTTGTGGCGAACACTTTCTTTCGCCATAAGAGGATTCACATGTATACATGGGAAAGAGGGGATGATAGAAGCATGATAGATTTCATAATTGTGGGTGGAAGAATGAGGAGCGCAGTGGTAGATACAAGGGTTTACCGGGGGTCCAACGTAGGGACGGATCATTACTTGGTCTTATGCCGAATTAATGGTCTATTCAAGCGTTGGCGGCATCGGACATCTGTGTCTACCACTGCGTTACAGCGTATAAGAATAGAGAGGTTACAAGATGAAGGTGTGAAAGAGAAGTATAAATGCAGACTGAGGGAAAATATAAGTGTGTTGAATGAATTTTGTATGAATGATTTAGACTTGAAGAATATATGGAATAATGTTAAGAAAGTTTTGGTGGATACTGCCACCGAAGTATGTGGTGTAAGTAAGAGAACGAATGAAAGGAAAAGTAATACTTTGTGGTGGGATGATGAGGTACGGATGGAAGTTGAAGCAAAGAAGAGGGCATGCCTAGATTTACTAGCAACCAAAGCTGGTAATTCTGGCGGTATGAATGATGAGATTGAAAGAAAAAAGGCAGACTTTAGACGTATAAATAAGAGAGTAAAAGAAGTTGTTGAAAGGAAAAAGCAAGAAAGAATAGATAAGAATGATAGAAGAATATCTGATAACTTCCAGGCAAATATTAAAATGTTCTGGAAGCTCGTAAGAACTGCCAGGGGAAATTCAAAACAGCCTAGAATGAATGCTATACGAGACGAGAATGGCTGCATGCTGAATGATGAAGTTTCGAATTTAATGAGATGGAAGGAATACTTTGAAAGCGTGTTTAAGAGTGAAGAGTCGTCTGAAGTAAGTGAAATGGAAATTCCGGAAGAAGTGGAGAGAGGTAGAGAAATAAGTGTAGATGAAATAGAGAAAGCAATGAAAAGCATGAAAGCAGGTAAGGCAGCCGGATATGATAGAGTATCACTCGAAATGCTAAGGGCTGGAGAGAGTGTGGTTGCAGGCCTGCTGTACACCTTGTTTAATTTATGTTGGGAACTGAAGCGGGTACCGGAAGACTGGTGCAAAGCCGTTATAGTCCCAATATATAAGGGAAGGGGGTCGCAGCAGGACTGTAAAAACTACCGTGGTATCAGCTTGCTTAGCATTGTGGGTAAACTGTATGCTAAGGTGTTAATTGAAAGAGTTATGGAAGAAACTAATGGAAAAATTTGGGATGTGCAAGCTGGATTTAGAAAGGGGATGGGGTGTACGGATCAAGTCTTTTCCATGTGCATGATTGCGGAGAAATTTTTGGCCAAAAACCAGAAAGTTTTTTGTGCGTTCATGGACTTGGAAAAGGCTTATGACAGAGTGGACAGGAACGTGTTATGGCAAACACTGACCTCATTTGGGTTGAGCGCTGGTCTGATACAGGCATTAAAGTCTCTATATAGGGACTCTAGTGCTTGTGTCAGGATCAACGGGGCCTACTCGGACTGGTTTGGCATCCATAAAGGTGTCAGACAGGGCTGTGTGGCTTCCCCGTGGCTGTTCAACCTATTTATGGACAGTTGTTTGGAAAATTTGAAAGTAGAAGAATGCGGGTTAAGAATGGGTGAGTTAATCGTCAAATACCTTTTGTACGCCGATGATCAAGTCATACTTACGTCTTCGGCAGCCGAGTTGCAAATGATGGTTACATTAATGAACAGGACATTAAAAGAAAAGGGAATGAAAGTGAACACAAGTAAGACGAAAGTTATGGTTTTTGAAAGAGAAGAAAGTAAAACGATATGTGAAATAAGAATAGAAGGGGAGTTGGTAGAGCAAGTAGATGAGTTTGTGTATTTGGGATGTGTGTTTAGCAGGGATGGTAGATATGATAAGGATATAGAACGACGAGTGAATGCAGGAAATAGAGTGAATGGGGCTCTACACTCTATTGTGAAAAGTCAGAATGTGTCTAAAAAGGCACGTATGCCAATTCACAATGCTGTGTTAGTGCCTACTTTAATGTATGGTAGTGAAAGTTGGGTGTGGCAGAAGAAGCACGAGAGTAGAATAAATGCTGTAGAAATGCGATCATTACGGAGTATGTTAGGGATGAATCTGAATGACGTGAGAAATTGTTTAATAAGAGAAGAGTGTGGTTTGCAAGATGATGTTGTGACCAGGATTAAGAAAGGAATGCTTCGGTGGTTTGGTCATGTGGAAAGAATGAATGAGGAAAGAGTGACAAAGCAAATTTATGTTGCAGAGGTGAACGGCAGAGTCGGGAAGGGTCGCCATAGGCGAAAGTTTATCGACCAAATTGGCGATATGTTGAAAATGGGCCAAATCAAGAGTACCTTTAACCGACGAGCGTGTATGCGTAGGTATATGGATGTGGAGGAAGCGAGAGAGGTCTGTCAGGATCGTGCCAAATGGAAGTCCATAGTCTCTGCCTACCCCTCTGGGTGACAGGCGTGAGTGTTTATAGATATAGATATAGAACACAGAATAAATAATAGTAGAACGGTAATAGTGAGTATTTTATGGGTTATGTCCTTTATTATTGTTTTACTGCTCTTCATTATGATAATATTATAAAAAGCAAAAAAGAAACACTGAGCACAGTCATAGATACTAGTTCAACTATTGTGTAAATACCGACCTTTGATTTGGCTTCTACTCCATTCTTCACTTTATCCACACTTTCCTTCTGACTCGCTATCAATTGTTGCCTTATATTTTCGTTGTTTTTCTTTTCCGCTGTCAGATTTATTTTATATTCGTCCAATTTGTTTTCTAGTGTAACTATTTTCGTTTCTAACTCCTTACCTCTTTCTTTGTAAGTTTGTATTTCTTTCTCTTTACTCTTTAGTTCAGTTTGTAACACACCACAGTCTTTTTCTAGTTTTTTATACTTTGATTCTAATTCCACGTAATCAGTTAGTGATGTTTCTAGTTTTAGTTCCAAATTTCTTCTTCCATCTGTATTATTCTGACAAGAAAAAAAATTCGGTTTTCGCTAAATGAGATACGCATTCACAGACTGATGTTGGAGAGCAGTATCACAAGTGCGAGAGCGCCTGCCTTTTCTTTTGAATTAAAGTAACAAACGAACTTACACAGTCTACCTTCTTTATACATTTCAGACCGGAATACAGCGGTGCACGCATTGCTGTTTGGTGACAGAAGAGGTAAGAGGATAACACCAATCCTACAAACTCTTAGGCAGATAAAGAGACCAACTAGTAAATCTATCCAGTGTGTTAAATATGGGCGAATCTTTCAAGACTTGCAGCCAAGTGGGCGCAAACTTGCAAAGAACTATTTAGCAGAGGATTGTTAGAAGCTTATTAAAAAATGAGAAACATGAAAAAGTCATTGTCTTATTCCCAATAAGATTAATTTTGAACGCTTTCACTCACAAATTATGCATACAATATACTAACTATTTTTTTTATAGGATAAGGGTGACAAACGAGCACACAGTCCACCTGATGGTAAGTGGTTGCTGCGGCCCATAGACATCTACATCTATCCTCGTTTGCGAATCAAAATGCAGATGCGTTGTCGCCCGTGAGGACTTAGATGGAATGCCTCATTTCCAGTAAAAAGGGCCTCCGGCCACCTGCACTCACCAAGCGAAACGCAGAGGTAAACCTCTACTTCACGCTGGTTTTGTGTGAGGTCGTGGTACCACCCCGGTTCGAGCCGGCCCATCCGTGCGACAGCAAAAGCTGCCGCGTGGCTCTACCACTGTTAAAATTTTTTATTTTAAAAGGTTTATATTTTATATGCAAAGCAAACGGTTCGCTTCATTGTTTATAATGCATACAGCAAAGGAGTGGAATAATTAGATGGCATTTGTCTTTCCATCCGATTAATTACAATATGTGTGACTTCCAAGCAAGAGTAACCATTTACTGACGCTGACTTAGCTCATGCTAAATCAGCGTATGCTTTGTCATCTTCAACTGCATCATCACTTATCATCAAATGGGATAGCTAACAAGAACTAGCTTACAATAGTAAATAAGCTTTTCCTTTTTATTTATTTTCTTGTTAACGAAAGTCAACACTTACTTCTATGTTTCTTCTATTGTCGTAAACTTGATAAGTTTTTAATTCTTTGTCGAGTGCTTCAATTGTTTTCTGAGAAGTTTGCCATAAAACGTGTAGGGAATCTCTTTCCTGTAAGAGGTATAGTTAATTATTAATCAAATGAAAAGGTTTTTAAAAGAAGTAAGCAGAATTGTTTTGAGAAGAGATGATGGTGTACTAACTATTGTCGTCTTTTATTTTTTAACCAACTCCAAAAAAAAGGAACATGTACTCAATTCGACTGTACTTTTTTGTGTGTTACCGCATTTTTTTTTCTGTGTGAACCGATTTCGATGATTCTTTTTTTATTTCAAAGCTGGTGCTTCTCATGTGATCTCATATAAATTTGATCAAAGTCTGACCAGTAGTTTTTAAGTTATCTTAAAAACTATTGGTCAGACAGTTAATGTCAGACTTCGATTACATTGATGACGTTTTCATTTTATTCACATTGAAGTCGGTTGTACAAAATTTTTAATTTTACCACTTGTTAGTTTCTAAAAATTGTAAATTTTTAGATTTTTAGACACTACTTACTTGGAAAATTTTATAAAACAAGATGATAATTGAATGACCTATGCCAGCTTCGATCATGATGACAAACGAACACACAGTCCATCTGATAGTAAGTGAATGCCGTGGCAAATAGACATCTACATCTATCCTCGATTAAGAATCAAAATGCAGACCCGTTGTTATTCCTGAAGACTAAGATTTAATGCCTCGTTTCTTGTAAAAATACTCCCTGGTTCCTATACTTACCAAACGAAACAGCAGCGTTATTAAGTTGATATTTTACGTTGGTACTTTGTGGAGTGTGGTACTTCGCCGGTCGAGCCGGTCCATTCGTGCTACAACTGTAATATACCTAGCTGTAGCATGGCTCTACCACATATAAAATTACTACCACGTATGAATAGGTTGGTCGCTGTCAATTGGGGAAGACTTCGCGAAATCTCGGGGAAGAATCTCCCAAAGTCTGCAGCGTAAAATAGCAGCATATCTAATGTCGCTGTGTCATGTTGTGTGTGTTTGACCTTAGTCCTCAGGGGTGACAACGCATTTTCATTTTGATTCTATTAAATTTCTTATAACATTACGTATTTTTTTTTGAATAAGAGTAGGAAAACATCGCACAATTCTGATGTGCCTATTTTTTATTAACGATAGATATTGATAATCCTACTAGAGTCTCAATATTTATTCTTGATAAAAAATATTAGATAATGTGGGTTCTCCCAGTGGTTCTTATCACTCAAATAAAATCATCTAGAACCAGGGGCGTAGCTACCGCCGTATCAGCCGTATCAATGATACGGGGCCCCCGGGCTACAGGGGCCCCGAACGTGTGTGAGAAAAAATTCCAAGGACTTCTATGGGACAGGAAAGGCTATCACTATTGTCTATAGAAGTAAAGCATTTAGTAAAACTGAAATCGTCTTCAGCTATGAATGCAGCCGAATCATCTTCAGCTATGTTCGCCGAACAAAAGGCACCAAAAGTGCATCATTCAAATGATTTAAAAAAAAAAAAGAAATCAAATGATTTGAATGAGGGCATCCACAACTTTTTCAGCCACCAGGGCGGCGCCACATTGCAGTGAGGTAAAATATTTGACAGATTTCATAGCGGGGACGATAATTTCTTAGGAAAATGTAATATTTAAGGTTTCTTTCCGTATTGTTAGTTATATTTTATATTAATTATATTAGAAATGAATAAACCAAACTATAAATATAACTTAAAGAAGAAAAATAAAAAAAGAGTTATAAAATGCAAAAAATTAAAAATCAAACCACTGACGCATTTTGTTGTATATTAATAAAATACTCTAGATAATGATAAACTATTATTTAAAACTAATTTCTTAATTAACTGACACTATGTAAGGAAAAACTTTACCTCAGTCATAACTAGCGACATCTGGTGAGTGAAAGATTATTAGCCCTCATTGTTTGGCTAGCTTAGTCTTTAGGAGTATTAATTGTAAGTAATAACTCGAAAATCCGTGTAGTGGCGGGTAAGAATACTCACTACCCCATATCTTCCCGTGGGTGTCGTAAAAGGCGACAGAGGGAAACTGAGGTAGAGGTTGGGCAGCAGCATCTTTCTGATAACAGCAAAACAACAATAAAAAACTGCGGTTGCCAACCCGTTCGCCAAGCGTGGCAACTATGGCAATATACCCCCCCGTGAAAGTAACGAAGAGACGGCCCCCAGTCTCCGGCAGCCCCGCTATACTTGGATAAGGGGGCAACCATGGTAACGGCGGGGCAGGGGGTGCTAAGAATCTCCGGTGGAAGTTTGGTTGTCACCTACGACGACTCGACCTGGCAACTTATAACCCTGAGGACTGACGAGAAGATCCTGGAGCTGGAAGAAGGGATAGACAAGTTGCGCTGGAATGTCATAGGCTTATCCGAAGTCTGAAGATAGGGGAGGAGACAGTAATCCTCAAATCCGGCAATTTCATCTATCACCAGGAGGGCGACCATCTGTCCCAAGGAGGTGTCGGATTTATCGTCCACAAGTCTCTCGTTAACAACGTTGTAAAGATTGGGAGTGTGTCGACGAGGGTTGCGTACTGTTATATCCTGTACTTGTTAACCTTAGTGCTGCACTGCCTCTTAATAATGTTGGCTTAGCCTTAAGGTTCAGTGAGTATCGCAGTGGAGCAGTTCGGCCACTTCAGTCTGCTTCCATCTTCGAACCTGCTCGGTTGTCTACGGACCTAAGTTAAATTCTAACCAGTTTGTAATATATAATCCATTTATACTTTAATTAAATTTCAGTGTTTTAAATAATTGTTTTTTTTTTTAAAACCAATCAGCCCGTCTCCGTATAACATTTTGGTGGCAGCGGTGGGATACGTAAATCCCCAGTGTCAAGTGAAGTGGAACCGCTCAGCAGACTCGCTCCGTATCCTAAAATCTTATAAAATTATATCTTATTCTGTGTCTTCCTGTTGCGTCCTAGTGAACCTAAATATAGTGCAAGTGCTATACTCATCGCTAGGGCCCGGACGTCCATCCTATTACGGAGACCCAATTTATTCCTGGAAAGGAGTTAACATACTTACCAAGGAAGACCCGCGATTGCATCCTGAACCGCAATCATCTCCTTCCATCTACATACATACATACAGAAGAGAAAATCACCCAGAAGAATTAACGTGAAAAGCACCCATTGTCATAAAATAAATATCGTCGGAGATTTCGACAACTCGAAATTCATCGTGTTCCGTTCCAGAGCGTCACCGAAGACGCGCTTATCAATCGGAATGTTCCCGCTTATCGTGTTTGCAGCCGTCGCGCCCACGCATTGCTAGTACTGTGAGTCGTTGGTCATTGTTTTGTCTAGATTTTATAAACCAAAGCTTCTCAACCTTTTCGTTTCTTTGTTTAATTGAATTTAAATGTTTTAAGGTTTATTAATATTTTTATTATTTGTGATTATTTTATATTATTGCGTGTTCCTTATTGTAATCATTTTATATTATTGTGTGTTCTTACATTGATTGATATATTTTATAATGCCAAAAGTGGTTAAGGGGGAAGAAGCTAGTTTAAACGTCGAATTCACAGAACCAGGCGTTAGTGACGCCCTAAAATCCACCCCAGCCACTCCAAGAGTAACTAAGGCCAGCACTGCAACAACTGCAATGACCGATATGGATTTAAACACCTTGTTCAAATTCGTTAAACCCTATGACGGTAGTAGGGAAACCGTAAATTCTTTTATTATTAATTGTAATAATGCTTATGAATTAGCCTCAGAATCTCAAAAACAAATTTTATTTAAATATATTATTAGCCAACTCCACGGTAAAGCGGAAATTGCTTGCTCCATAAAAGAGTTTAAGGACTGGGAACAGCTCAAAGATTTCTTAAAAACACAATTTAGTGAACGTAAACACTATGCTCATATTCTCACCGAACTACAAGAGAGCAAGCAAGGTCCACATGATAATGTCAGTCAATTCGCACTCCGCATGGAAACGTGTCTTTCACAACTATTAACAGAAATATCCCTGTGTAATACTAAAGCAAGAGAAACCAGGTCGAGTTGCAGCCATGGAGGACCTTGCCCTCCATCATTTCCTTATGGGGTTACACCCCACATTTCGAACATTGTTAGGTGTAGGTCTCCAAAGACCCTTAATGAAGCCATAAACTTAGCCATCTCGGAGGAACGTATTCAACAAAGCCTGTAGAAATGACCACAGCCAGAAGCAAAATACGAATACAAACCTAGGCAAAACTTCGTAAAATCTTTTAATTCTAAGCCTACTTCTCAAAGATTTTCACAGTACTCCAATTCTAACCAACAGAACTCCACTAACGCTTTTTGTCGATATTGTAAGACGGCGGGGCACTACATCATGGCCTGTAAAAAACGAGAATATTCTAACAATCGATTCAGGAATCAAAATTTGTCAACCAATTCACCCTCCCAATTCCAGTATAGGCCACAACCACGGGTGAATTTCATAGAGCAGCCCAACGATGAGGAAGACCAAGAAGAGCTCTACCTTTCACATAACGATAACCAAACTTTAAACGGTCAAGAGTCTCATCACGGTGTCGCCCGAGACTAAATCCTAAAGCCAAACACCAACCACTCCTTCCTCATATCCAAGGACCACACGGGTAACCAACCCCAAGCAAGCGTCCGACAATCCAAGAACCACACGGGTAACCAACCCCAAGCAAGTGTCCGACAATCCAGGGACCACATGGGTAACCAGCCCCAAGCAAGTGTCCGACAATCCAAGGACCACACGGGTAACCAGCCCCAAGCAAGTGTCCGACAATCCAAGGACCACACGGGTAACCAGCCCCAAGCAAGTGTCCGATTATCCAAGGACCACACGGGTAACCAGCCCCAAACAAGTGTCCGTCAATCCAAGGACCACACGGGTAACCAGCCCCAAGCAAGCATCCAGTCATCCAAGATCCATAACTTGAAAGTTCCCTCTCCAAAAGGCAAAATCGAAATTTATGAGATCAATCTAGATACTACCAAAAGGTTGTTACCACATGTCCTGCTCAACTCATCCGTTACGGATATCCCACTGTCTTTGCTTATCGACTCAGGATCTGCCGTATGTTTACTAAAAGAGTCTAGTGTTCAGAAAAATCCCAAACTCATAAAAGAACCTATCAAACTTAAGGGCATAGACCCGGGCGATGTATCTACAACCACCGAGGGCCATTTTCATTGAAATTAAGATTAAATAAAAATACATCCGCGTCATATAAATTCCATGTCATTAAAAATGTCAACTTGCAATATGATGGTATAATAGGCTCCGACTTCCTAACCGCGTTTGGCTGTAAAATTGATTACACAAGCGATACCCTCAAGATCGGTAAATTAGAAATAAAATTACACTTCGTTGATCCATTCTATATCATTCCACCACGCACCGAAACTGTCATTGAATGTTCGGTTTGCGATACTAATCTTAAAGAAGGTCTTATCACTGATCAACACAAATCAGATAATTTACTTATATCCAATTGCATTGTAAAAGTCAAAGAATATAAACGCGTTAATTTAACTATAGCTAATACTTCAGAGTTTCCGGTCAACCTAAATCCAAATTTAAATCTTAAAATTACACCTCTACATTCTGACGCCGTTCAGGTAAA
Source organism: Parnassius glacialis (assembly GCA_033319125.1). NCBI lineage: Eukaryota > Metazoa > Arthropoda > Insecta > Lepidoptera > Papilionidae > Parnassius > Parnassius glacialis. Next base: position 27,986,996 of record JAVANC010000024.1, on the reverse strand, counting down.
CACGAACATCTGTAACACGGCTAAAAGAACAAACGATGTCATAAACTCATTAAGAATAGAACATCTAAACCAAGAAGAGTCCAACGCCCTCATCGAACTTTGTTCCCGGTATTCCGACATTTTTCATCTGCCCGATGATCAACTAACTTATACATCCGCTCTTAATCACCAAATCAAAACGAACAGCGAGACGCCCATCCATACTAAAACGTAGAGGTTCCCAGAATGTCATAAAAAGGAAGTCGAGACCCAAATCAACAAGATGATCGACCAGGGCATAATAGAACCCTCATCCTCACCTTGGAGCTCACCAATTTGGATTGTGCCTAAGAAATTAGACTCCCAGGGACAACGTAAATGGCGAATAGTAATTGATTATCGCAAACTTAATGATATCACTATTGGCGAAACCTATCCTATTCCACAAATTTCTGAAATCCTAGACCAGCTGGGTAACAGCAAATATTTCTCGACCTTAGACTTAGCTTTTGGATTTCACCAATTGCTAATCAAACCTGAAGATGCACCTAAAACAGCATTTTCCGTACCTCAGGGGCATTTCCAATTCAATAGGATGCTTTTGGCCTAAAAAACGCTCCGTCCACCTTTCAGAAGCTAATGAATGCATGCCTATCAGGACTCCAAGGTTCACGATGTTTCGTATATTTAGACGACATCGTTATTTACTCTTTCGATCTCACTTCCCATATAGATAACCTCAATGCTGTATTTAACAGACTCAGAAGTTATAATCTCAAGTTGCAACCCGAAAAATGCGAATTCCTTCGTAAAGAAGTGATTTATCTAGGCCATATAATCGGTGAACATGGTGTCAAACCCAATCCCGAAAAGGTGAGGGCTGTCACTGAATTCCCAGTTCCAAAATCATACAAAGACATTAAATCCTTCCTAGGATTAGTATCCTACTACAGACGTTTTATCCCCGATTTTTCTAAATATGCCAAATCCCTTACGTCTCTTTTAAAAAAGGATGTCCCTTTTGAATGGAAGAATGAACAACAGCTCTCTTTCGAGACCCTAAAAAGTAAACTCGTTAAAGCTCCAGTTCTTGCATATCCCGACTTTACAAAACCTTTCCTCTTGACATGCGATGCGTCAAACTATGTCATCTCTGCTATTCTCTCCCAAGGTCCAGTAGGACAAGATCGACCTATTGCTTTTGCCTCGCGCACACTTAATAAAGCAGAGAACAATTACAGCGTAAACGAAAAAGAGTGCCTTGCGATAGTGTTCGGTACCAAAACATTTTGTCCTTATCTATATGGCAACCGATTTACAATAATGACGGACCATAAGCCTCTCTAGTGGCTTTTTAATTGTAAAGACCCTGGTTCCCGCCTTGTCCGATGGCGACTTAAATTGGAAGAATTTGAGTATGATATACATTATAAAAAGGGCAAAACAAACACAAACGCTGACGCCTTGTAACGATTTCCTGTGAACCCGACCAACCTATAGATTCATCAATGTCCAATCCTCCTATAACGGACTCGGATCAAAATCTAGACAAAGATCTTATGGACCTACTCATTTCTCCACCTTCCTTCAATCCGGACGAAGCAATTTCTCCTCCATTGGATTTAGCTGAAGAAGCTTCCCCATTACCCTACGTTGATTTACCTTCTAATATTCCAGACACCCTAAGGGAAGAAATCGAAAATGAACCTAATAACTTACCTCAACCAGAATCTGAACAGCCAACACCACCTGAAATTCAAACTGATAATGTCTCATTTCCATCCACGAGTTCATCCCCAGACGTACCTGTCGATGATTACCCTACCTTCCTTAAATCCATGTCATGTAAAGATAAAACTTTTAACACAGAAGTAGAAGAACTAGAAGACTCTTATGAAATGTCCCGTGAAGGTAATCCTAGTCCCAACATCTATCGATTTAGATGAATCTAACCCGTACATTCAAGAAATATTAACTGACCCTGAAATTATCGCTGACATACAGGAGTCCGAGAAAGAACTCTTCTCCTTTAAAAGATAGAAACAAATAATAAATGCTATTACCTATTGTTCACCAAGGTACATCACTTTGATGAGGCCTCCTATCCAGAAATTTTCCAAACGTTAAAAACAATCAGAAATGAATTGACAACTTCCGGAGAAATTAAAGAACTCGGTATATCAGATCTGAAAAATCCCTTCGAAAAACACTCATTCATTAAAATATATAATATTCTATGTTATCTCTTCCATGATACTCGAATTAAAATTAATATATACCATAACAATATTATATACCCAGCTCCAACAGAAATTAAGAAAATTCTTTTCGAAAACCATGATATTCCGATAGCCGGTCATTTAGGCTCTGTAAGAATGTACAACAGGATAAAACAATCGTATTATTGGAAAGGTATGCGAAGCGATATAGAGTCATATGTAAAGCAATGTAAATCATGTCAGGAAAATAAAGCGCTTAGAAAAATTAACCGTGCTCCAATGCAGATCACCAGTACATCTACAGAACCATGCCAAAGAATATCCTTGGACATCGTCGGCCCACTTCCCGAAGCCGGACCAGCAAAATCATGTTTTATTCTCACATACAATATCTCACATACATACAATACAAGACGATCTCACTAAGTTTTCCTGTGCATATCCCATCCGGAGTACCACTGCTGAAGAAACTAGCGAATGCTTACTGCATTATATATCAATCTTTGGCATTCCTAAGATGATCCTTACCGACCAAAGGACTAATTTTACTTCAGACCTATTTAGGAAAACCTGTGAATTCCTTAAAATAAAAAAACTTATGGTCTTCACCATACCACCCTCAAACCCAAGGCTCCCTAGAGCGGAGTCATTCAACCCTTAAAGAATACCTGAAATCTTATATTAATGAAGAACAGTCCAATTGGCCTCGTTATGTGTACACCGCCATGCTTGCTTATAACACATCCGTTCATTCTACTACACATTACACACCTCACGAGCTTATGTTTGGGAGTAAACCATACATTCCTAATTCCATTTATAACGAATCTCTAGGGGCTACTTACCCCGATTATATCCGCATGTTGCAAAACCGGTTGAAACACTCCAGAGAGAAGGCCTTAGATTTTATAAGGAAGTCAAAGGAATCCTCAAAATCATACTATGACACCCATACTAGACCAGTTAAATATAAAGTCGGTGAGTATGTCTATATAAAGAACCATTTGAGATTGCGGAAGGCACTCTCCCCTCTCTGGAAAGGCCCCTATAAAATAGTTAAAGTAAATAATAAAAAAATAAAGTAAGTAATAAAGTAATAAAGTAATAATAATAAAGTAATAATACACTTACCCTACTAATCAATCGACGCCATCACGCATCACTTCGATCAGGTGAAACCTGCGTCAGAAATCGGAAGTAACCTGTAAAATAAATAAAACTTAGTAAAGGACTAATATCTGGAAAGTTAATAATACTTACCTATAAGCGTAGTTTCGCCATCTGAAAAAAATAGTTAATAAAAAAAACAGAGTTATAAAAAATAGGCTAATCAATACTTACCTTTTTAAAGGAAAAACATAAAAAAACATAACATAACATAAACACTCACGCCTGTCACCCAGAGGGGTAGGCAGAGACTACGGACTTCCATTTGGCACGATCCTGACACACCTCTCTCGCTTCCTTTACATCCATATATCTACGCATACACGCTCGTCGGTTAAGGGTACTCCTAATCTGCCCCATTTTTAATGTATCGCCGATTTGGTCGATAAAACTTCGTCTAGGGCGCCCCTTCCCGACCCTGCCGTTCACTTCTGCAACATAAATTTTTTTTGTCACTCTTTCCTCGTTCATTCTTTCTACATGACCAAACCACCGAAGCATTCCTTTCTTAATCCTTGTCACAACGTCATCTTGCAAGCCACACTTTTCTCTTATCACACTGTTTCTCACCCTGTCATTCAGGTTCAGCCCTAGCATACTCCTTAAGGACCGCATTTCTACAGCATTTATTCTACTCATGCTTCTTCTGCCAGACCCAACTTTCACTACCATACATTAAAGTAGGGACTAACACAGCATTATGAATCGCCATACGTGCCTTATTTGACACATTCTGACTCCTCATAATAGCGTGTAGCGCCCCATTCACTCTATTTCCTGCGTTTACTCGTCGTTCTATATCCTTATCATATCTACCATCCCTGCTAAATAAACATCCCAAATATACAAACTCATCCACTTGCTCAATCAATTCACCTTCTATTCTTATTTCACGTAAAGTTTTACTTTCTTTTCTTTCAAAAACCATAACTTTCCTCTTACTTGCGTTCACTTTCATACCCCTTTCTTTCAATGACCAATTCATTAAAGTAACCATCATTTGCAACTCGGCCGCCGACGATGCAAATATGACTTGATCATCGGCGTACAAAAGGCATTTGACGGTTGACTCACCCATTCTCAACCCACATTCTTCAACTTTCAAATTTTGCAAACAACTGTCCATAAATAGGTTAAACAGCCACGAGGAAGCCACACATCCCTGTCTGACACCTTTATGAATGCCAAACCAGTCCGAGTATACCCCGTTGATCCTGACACAAGCACTAGAGTCCCTGTAAAGAGACTTTAATGCCTGTATCAAGCCAGCGCTCAACCCAAATGAGTTCAGTGTTTGCCATAACACATTCCTGTTCACTCTATCATAAGCCTTTTCCAAGTCCATGAACGCACAAAAAAACCTTCTGGTTTTTGGCCAAAAACTTCTCCGCTATCATGCGCATGGAAAAGACTTGATCCGTACACCCCATCCCCTTTCTAAATCCAGCTTGCACATCCCAAATTTTTCCATCAGTTTCTTCCATAACTCTTTCAATTAACACCTTAGCATACAGATTACCCACAATGCTAAGCAAGCTGATACCACGGTAGTTTTTACAGTCCTGCTGCGAGCCCTTTCCCTTATATATTGGGACTATAACGGCTTTGCACCAGTCTTCTGGTACCCGCTTCAGTTCCCAACATAAATTAAACAAGGTGTACAGCAGGCCTGCAACCACACCCTCTCCAGCCCTTAGCATTTCGAGTGATATTCTATCATATCCGGCTGCCTTACCTGCTTTTATGCTTTTCATTGCTTTCATTATTTCATCTACACTTATCTCCCTACCTCTCTCCACTTCTTCCGGAATTTCTATTTCACTGACGTCAGACGACTCTTCACTCTTAAACACGCTTTCAAAGTATTCCTTCCATCTCTTTAAATTTGAAACTTCATCATTCAGCATGAAGCCATTCTCGCCTCGTATATCATTCATTCTAGCCTGTTTTGAATTACCCCTGGCAGTTCTTACGAGCTTCCAGAACATTTTAATATTTGCCTGGAAGTTATCAGATATCCTTCTATCATTCTTATCTATCCTTTCTTGCTTTTTCCTTTCAACAACTTCTTTTACTCTCTTATTTATACGTCTAAAGTCTACCTTTTTTCTTTCAATTTCATCATTCATACCGCCAGAATTACCAGCTTTAGTTGCTAGTAAATCTAGCCATGCTCTCTTCTTTGCTTCAACTTCCACCCGTACCTCATCATCCCACCACAATGTATTACTTTTCCTTTCATTCGTTCTCTTACTTACACCACATGCTTCGGTGGCTGCATCCACCAAAACTTTCTTAACATTATTCCATACATTCTTCAAGTCTAAATCATTCATATATAATTCATTCAAACCACTTATATTTTCCCTCAGTCTGCATTTATACTTCTCTTTCACACCTTCATCTTGTAACCTCTCTATTCTTATACGCTGTAACGCAGTAGTAGACACAGATGTCCGATGCCGCCAACGTCTGAATAGACCATTAATTCGGCATAAGACCAAGTAATGATCCGTCCCTACGTTGGACCCCCGGTAAACCCTTGTATCTACCACTGCGCTCCTCATTCTTCCATCCACAATTATGAAATCTATCATGCTTCTATCATCCCCTCTTTCCCATGTATACATGTGAATCCTCTTATGGCGAAAGAAAGTGTTCGCCACAAAAAGATTCTTTTCCACACATATGGTGAGGAGGTCTTCACCATTCTCATTTATTCTTTCATCGCCATACGTTCCTAATATCCTTTCATAACCAGACCTCTTCACCCCAACCCTTCCATTAAAATCTCCTAACATAATAATATTTTCATTTTCCTTACATTTCATCAACACCAGACTTACCATGTCCCAAAACTGCTCTCGGATATAAGTGGGCTTAGACATATCTGGGGCGTACACCCCTAGCACAAACAACTTCTTTAAGCCCACTTTCATTCGTATCCACAGCAGCCTTGGGCTTACACATTCATACTCTTTCACACATTGATCCATTCTTTCTGAAAGGATGACACCGACTCCCTGGCATGCCCGCTCGGTCTTGTCTACTCCAGACCAGTAAGCGGTATACATGCCATGTGCAGTGACATCTCTTCCCTTTCGTTTCGTCTCGTTTACACATAACACATCTATTCCTCTATCATTCATCATTTCGCATACTTCATCCATCTTATCATTCATTGCTCCACATACATTCAGCGTAGCCAGGCGGGCCTCCGCAATCTACTTTTCGCCGTAGCCAGACGGGCCTCCACAATCCACTTTTCGTAGGAAAAATATAGTTATTAAAATATATATATTTATAGGTTAGGCAATACTTACCTCTGTCTAGTATTAATTATAGTAATTATTTACAGAACTCCGACTCGAGGTCAATCGCATCAAGATTATATTCAACAAATAACTTCGAGTGCAGGCATCTACTTTGATTATTTAGGTACATTAAAAATTAATAACGCCAACCTAAAAACGTTAATTCCGATAGATATTTCACACTTTGGCCTCCACATAAGAAATATAGGAAACACGTTAGATACAATTAAAATTGTATGTGAACAAACTAGGACTCTAGAGATTATTGCCTAATGTCACAATATGCTTCAACCACTAGCGGTACGTAACCAGGACTTGAACAAGGACTTTGAATCCATCTCACACTTATTAGATAACAGAGCAAAGCGTAGCGCTTGGTTTGGAGGTATTGGTACAATGTTAAAACATATTTTTGGTACTCTAGATGAAGATGACGCTCTAAAGTATGAAGAAGCAATAGAATCTGTACAAAACTATGAAAAACAACTGGCTTCTTTTATGAAAGAAAGCATTTTGGTTACTACCTCTGTCAATAACGTATATTCGGTGGACGCTAAACCATCCTGTGAAAGTGAGCTTATATCTAAAGTGATCAGTGAAATTCCGTTACAGTGCGAAACCAAATTATCTTTGGAAAATTAGATATCTGGAAACCATTAATGAATAATAAATGGATTTATATTCAATCCAACCCAAATAAAATTTCTATAGATTGTACTAAGTCTCAAGTATTTGATACAAATATTCTGGGCACAGGCATAATTACAATTCCTGATGGTTGTACTGTATTTTGTAAAAGCACTACATTGTTACCTATATATAATGTTCTAAATATTACATCACCCATAAATTATATGCCCGATTATAACCTCATCAATGACACTTGTTGTAATATTAATAAGTTCAACCATGTTGTAGAAAATGTGTCTCCTATTAAGTTACAAAATGTAGATTTAGATGAATTTAATTCAAAAAACAAAATAATTATTGATTCTTTATTAAGTAACCTAAATACAATAGGAAATAAACCTCACATTATTAAATATGGGACACATTATTCTATCATTATTATTATTATTTCTATCATAATCCTGTTATATTTTGTATATTTGGGTTTAAAGCTTTCCCGCCGATCCCGTAACATTCACCTTACAAAGAATAATACTAGTGACACTCCTAAAGTGAAATTCATAAAAACTTCACCTCAACCGCATTTAAAATTTACACCACCAGATAATGAACAAAATAGTGATTCTGAATCTGATAATGTTGCACCGCTTAGAACCCAAGTTTAAAGCTATTATTAATGAATTAGTATCGAGAGATTTTACGATATCATCCCTAAAATCTCTTCTTAAGGGGGGTACTTGTTAGCCTTAGTGCTGCACTGCCTCTTAATAATGTTGGCTTAGCCTTAAGGTTCAGTGAGTATCGCAGTGGAGCAGTTCGGCCACTTCAGTCTGCTTCCATCTTCGAACCTGCTCGGTTGTCTACGGACCTAAGTTAAATTCTAACCAGTTTGTAATATATAATCCATTTATACTTTAATTAAATTTCAGTGTTTTAAATAATTGCTTTTTAAAAACCAATCAGCCCGTCTCCGTATAACAGTACCTTATACTCAGATTCACCAAACGGTATTCGCTGAAGGTCATACAGGTTTATCCACCAATCTCGGCAAACGCCGATGAGGAGGTGGAAGAAATGTATGAGGATATCTCTAGAGCCATGCATTCCTCCAAAACCCACTATACTATTTTTTTGACAGTGGTAGAGCCACGCGGCAGCTTTTGCTGTCGCACGGATGGGCCCGCTCGACCCGAGGTAGTACCACGACCTTACAAAATACCAGCGTGAAGTAGAGGTTTACCTCTGTATTTCGTTTGGTGAGTGCAGGTGGCCGGAGGCACTTTTTACTGGAAATGAGGCATTCCATCTTAGTCCTCACGGGTGACAACGCATCTGCATTTTGATTCGCAAACGAGGATAGATGTAGATGTCTATGGGCTGCAGCAACCACTTACCATCAGGTGGACTGTGTGCTCGTTTGTCACCCTTATCCTATAAAAAAAATATACGGTATTAATGGGAGACTTCAACACAAAACTAGGCACAAGTGAGAACGGTGAGCAGAAAGTAGAGAAATTCGGAATAGGGCAACGGAACCCAAGGGGCCAGCAGCTGGCCGACTTCATGGAGAAAGAAAACTTCCAGAAGCGGCCCCACAGGAAGTGGATCTGGTCGAGCCCCGACGGTTCGACAAAAAATGAGATTGACTTCATTATGACGACCAGACGACAACTGGTCAGTGATGTCTCAGTTATCGCGAGGGTGAAAACCGGCAGCGATCACCGAATGATGAGAGGCACACTGAACCTAAACGTTAAGTTGGAGAGGTCTCGTCTAATGAAGTCAACGCTCCGTCCCCCTCATGCTCTAATTCAAAGTCCCAAAACTTTTCAACTCGAGCTACGAAACCTTTTTCAGTGCCTAGAAAATTGCAATGCAATGGACGATATGAATGATCACTTTAACTTTAACTTTCCGATCATACTCTTAATCTCATTACTTTTAGAAGGGAAATGAATCTGAAATCTTCAAAAGATTTGACAGCATATAGGCAACTGAACAGACAGATCTCCAAATGCATGCGGCGGGACTTACGCAATTTTGAAATAAATATTGAAATCTTTACTCTTCATTGGGGGCCCCCCCAACAAATTTTGATACAGGGCCCATCAAAGGCACGCTACGCCACTGTCTAGAACACAGTAGTATTACGTCACTAATTTATAACATAACTTAAAATTCCATTTTAATCTTTTTAGGGACACAAAAACAATTACAATTTGTCTACCCGCATTTTGTCATTCGCACGGCACGGCATATTCAAGGACTATCACTTTTACACGCAGGTCTAAACAGTGACATTTTATAGGGTCGATAATTTTGTTATAATTTCTATTGTTATAATAGAATTTAATTCAATTTTAATAGCAACTTCAACCAATATGCCTGTTTTAAATCAGGTAAAACGATAATTCAAGAGTTTTCGTAAACCAATTTTTTAATATTTTTATATAGTCACCTAAATTTAGAGCAGACAATAAACGGACTTATGCCTTGTCGCCGTAAGTCAATTAGTTCGTTCTGCCATTCAAACCTAGAAGAGAAAGAAAGAAGAAAGCAAGCAAGGAACTTGAATCACAGCTACAAAATTATTCAGAGATATGAAGTATGAGTAATAAGTAATGAGCAATTAACATTAACGAAATAAATAACTACTGATAGTAAGTCATTTTTCCGGACTGATACGACTTAGAGACCTTCAACAACTACTAATAACGAGCTTACTTCTTTTTAAAAGGCCGGCAACGCATCTGCAATTCCCCTGGTGTTGCAGTTGTTCATGGGCGGCGGTAGTCACTTACCATCAGGTGAGCCGCATGCTCGTTTGCCCCCTCTCCTATGAAAAAGTGGCTACTGCATTCCTTGGATAACTGCAACCAACTGCCATCAAATAAGACTATAAGTGCGTTGTATTTTCTGAGGACTAAGATAGAATGCCTCACACCCTGTCTCTCTATAACTTTAAGACAAGAACATAAGAAACATGGCGGATAAATGGGTAAGAGAGTGGCACTTATCCAGACGGACTCTTAGGCAGAAAAGAAGTCCAAGTTACCACAAACAAAATTGTTAAAATCAGTCCTTTAGTTCGCGGTATTTTTTTTACTTAAAAGCTCAGTCATAAGCGGTGATGAAGCCTTAGGTGCTTAAACGCGTAATAATACCCTATTCACTCTTGCCTTAAAGATTTATTAGTTGTTAAGTCATATTTTAAGACTGATTTGGTTGTAAGTTTGCGGACTATTTATTTTCAATGGAGTTTGCTGTGTGCCGTACGATAGTATAGAAGTGTAATCGCTTCATTAAAAGTAATGTAAGCTTATTGGGATAACTCTGATAAATCACATTTACATCATAGGTTAATGGCACCCCTTCCAAGTGACCACGAAACTGCACACTATTCTATATGTCGACGCCGAAGATTTCGATGCTAGCTGAGGCAGCAAGGAGAGTGCCTTGAAACTGAGCAGATACGACAAAAGGGTTCTTTTAGCGGTAAACGCGCAAACTTGTGTCTTCTGGGGATTGAACTGGACTAGATTTAGTCGCCCCCAATACGAGACTTTGTTCAGCAAAGACTCTATTTCAGACACAAGTTTGTCTCGGTACTCAGCGACGTTTTCCCAAGAAATATTGGCACGGCCGGTTCTCTAACGCGACCGTTAGATACACGGTCAGTTACTTTGATGATTGAGTGTATAACATATTGGTTTTTGTGAATATCAAGTGCCTTTGTGTTTAGTTATAGCCTATACTAGTATCACTGTTGGGCATAGGCTTCCTCTCATTTCTGAGAGGGTTAAAGAACAGTTACTACGCCGTGCTGCTTCAGTGTATGTTAATGGACTTCACATGTCTTCGGAATAACTTTATTTTTGAGACATGTAGGCTTTCTTACGAGGTTTTCCTTCACCGCCGAACGTGGTAAAAGACCACTTAAAATTGCAATTAATAATTTTATTGGTTCGATGGGGATCGAGCTTGATTTGCTTTTACGACAGCTGGCAAGAGACTGCCGCGTTGTCCTTTTGTCTATTAAAGGACGGTCTCCGGGGATGTTCCGAGGAATTTTTTTCTTCAGCGTTAATACAAAATAAATCGGCACTTACAATTACTAATCAGATTTTCAGTAAGCGTCAGCGAGGTTATAACGACCATTTGACGGCATGAAACCCTGTTAAAAATGTTGATCCCAAATTTTACAGACATTGTGACAGGTGCTCATCAAAGCGCTGCTGACTTGTAAAAGATTCTTGTAAACCAGTGGACATAGCATAGATAAAGTAATATAATCGGGACATAGAAAGATTTGATGTTAAGTAAAAGGGTTGGGTTTAGAATCAATTCGCCTGAATTTGAGGAGTCTGTCACTGTTAAAATAATTTTCTGAAAATATTCATAAATCATTAATTAATACCTGAAACGGAACTTAAATTACATTTTAAAAAAGATTTAAAAAAATTTAATCTTTAACATTTAATATAAAAAATTGGCACGTCAGGCGGGGGAAAAAGGTGGGGGGCGAATTGACCCCTCCCCCCAACCCTTTCCGCTCACCCCCGCCCCGCAATTAAGGCGACTTGATTGTAAACCTTAACCAAGTAAAATTAATAAAAATATTTACCTTAGCGAGTATGACAACCTGCTTTCTCAAATCTTCAAGTTCTTTATCATGATTGTTATCTTGCTGTGCATTTTGAAGTTTTTCTTTTAAAAGGTTACCAACTTGTTGAGAAAGTTTTTGATTATCTGCAATCAGCGTTTTAATTTCTTGTTCCACGATGACTTGATTTTGCTAAAAAGATATTTAGTAAAGTCGAAACTATTTATGATATTATATTTTCAAGCTACTCTTATAAAAATTACCCGGTAGAATTCAATTTCAGTTTGAAGATCTTCACATGTGTTATTTTCCATTTTTATATCTTTAAAGATGTATGTGAAAATAGGGTTTGATAAAAAAATTGTATATTGCACACATATCTGGTAAATAAATTAAAAGTTTGCAACGTTAATACATAGTTTAATAGGTTAGTACCCAACGAAACCAAGTTATCATTTTGTTTACATTTCCCGCGAGGAAATGTCATTTTTCGTTGCTATGCAACGGCATTTTATAATTTCTACTAAACGTACATGTGATTCTCTTTGATTTCTACGTTGCAGTCATAATACAGTACCTATTTATATAGGTACTTATTTACTCTGAGGTTGCTCTGAGGCTGCAATCAATGAGATTTAAAACCTTTTACGCTTTTCAATGTAGCGTGGGTTAGAACATACTCAAATTTTTGGTCAGGAATAAATATTGTTGTAGTATTAAAATTAATAAATTAATTATTAAGTGATGACTTACGGAACTGAGACGTGGTCCTTCACTGCTGGCCGTATGAGGAAGTTCAAGGTCGCTCAGCGAGCTATGGAGAGGGCTATGCTCGGAGTTTCTCTGCGTGATAAACTTAGGAATAAGGATATCCGCAGTAGAACCAGAGTAACCGACATAGCCTAACGGATTAGTAAGCTGAAGTGGCAGTGGGCCGGCCATATAGCTCGAAGAACCGACAACCGATGGGGAAGAAAGGTTCTCGAGTGGCAGCCTCGTACCGGTAGGCGAAGTGTAGGGCGTCCCCCCACAAGATGGAGTGACGACCTGGTAAGACATGCAGGAAGTCGATGGATGCAGGTGGCTCAGGACCGTGCTTTGTGGCATTCCTTGGGGGAGGCCTATGTTCAGCAGTGGACTTGTGAAGGGCTGTAATGATGATGATGATTAAAAAAAATGTTATCCCGCTTGCCAAGCGTGGCGGCTCTGAGAAATATAAGATTGTCTTATAGGGGGGGGGACAATCTATGGGGAGGCCTATGTTAAGCAGTGGACTTTAAAAGGCTGTAATGAATGAATGAATAAAGAAGGAAATAATTTTTTTCAGGCCTAGTTTCGGAACGATACAGTTGACAGCTGTTATAAATTATGGAGTGTAGAGAAGAAGGAGGACCATCTCTGTATATGAAAAGTGTCCCTAAAAACGCGTCCAATAAGGGTGGCGCTGCAGTAGCATTGGATAAATTAAAAAAAAAGCGCCAAAATTAATAAGAATAAGATGGAGAAATAAACAAGGACCGACCAATCCGCTTGGTTTTGTACTACGTAAATAGTTGAGGTTTTGTATACTGGCATTTTACTAACTACTCTAGTCATGAATTTTTTTTAAATATTTGAATTCAGCTGACTTCACTCCGTCTACAACAGCTATCTTCATATCGTAGTTTTTCAGACGCCAGCGCTATTGTGGTAGGTTTTGGAACCACTATTTTCAGTATATACTGGGACACTTTTTCAACTTTCGCACCTTATAAGATGGTTCTCCTTCTACTCTACACTCCATATTATAAATGTTAGCTTTTCAACTTTTTGCTCGAAATGTCATTGTCAATTCAATGTCAAACAAATGTGCCAATTTTCGCTAAACTGTAAATAAAGTAAAAATTACTATTTAGAAATCGGAAAAACTTATTTATCATCATAATAATGGTCCTTAGTAAATAATTGTTTTTAAATATGACTAGGTACGTAAACTTTTAAATTTAAACATTGTCATCAGTCAGAAAAATACGTACATACGCCGCAGTATTTGAAACAAGGATCTTACTTTTTGCAGTCTTTATTTTGATATTAGAGAGGATCAGTGGCCGCTTGTGTATGATGACAAATATAATGTGTCAGTTATGGGGCTTGAGAAGTTCCATGTATTCGATGCCAAAAAATGGCGCAACATAATACAGGTAAATAATCTAAGAATACAGGTTTGCCTTAAAGTGTTTATAATTTTATAATAACGCTATTAACTCCCTCTGTAAATGTGGGTTAGATAAGGGAACCAACAACCATATTTTTTAACTGTCCCAAATTGTCTTGTTGTCTCTAATCTACTCTCTCTTCACATCCCTCTTTCAGTATATATAAAGGTACTCTGTGCATCCCTCGTCTTATAAATTATAACTCGTTTTTAACCTACTAATATATGATTTTCACTTGTTTGATATATATGTCATAATGGAATTTTTTATGTTTTTGTTTTTAAAGTCAGTTCTTATTTTATTTAGTTTTTTTTTTAATACTTGGAACATGGTAGAGTCAAGTTGTAGCTATATTGTGGTTGTAGCATGAATGAGTCGGCTCGACCGGGGAAGGATCACACTCACAGAATCATCATCATCATCATCATTATTACAGCCCTTCACAAGTCCACTGCTGAACATAGGCCTCCCCCAAAGAATGCCACAAAGCACGGTCCTGAGCCACCTGCATCCATCGACTTCCTGCATGTCTTACCAGGTCGTCACTCCATCTCGTGGGGGGACGCCCTACACTTCGCCTACCGGTACGAGGCTGCCACTCGAGAACCTTTCTTCCCCATCCTTTGTCGGTTCTTCGAGCTATATGGCCAGAATACCAGTGTAAAATAGTAGCTTAGTATTTAGTTTGCTGCTGTGTTTCATATGGTAAGTGTAGAGAATGGGAGACCTTTTTACTTGGAAATGTAGCATTCCATTTTAGTCCTCAGGAGTGATTTTTAATTGAGTATAAATGTTGATGTTTATGGGCCACAGCATCCTCTTACCATCAGGTGGTCTGTCAGGTCAAAACAAACTTAAATTCTGACAAGTCATTGTAAGTATTAGAGAATATTTTAAAAATTGACAAAAGCTAAAGTAAAGAAAGAATTGATGTTGATGTAATTTTCTTATAAATTGTTGCTTTCAGCATTTACAAGATGCCAGCCTTATCACTAAAGAATGTCTGGTTCAACCTTTGGAAGCTAAGAAACAAGATCTCCTTGTAGTGCACACAAAGAAGTATCTGAGGTCACTTAAGGTAAGTTTATGGTTTAAACAAAGGAAATTTTTTATAACAGATATTTGCTTACAAGTACTCCAGCCAGATGCATGTCTGAAATACCTCTCTTGACTTGAAAGTATTTTACAAAGAAAATTACATGGAATGAAGGGAAAGCTATGCTCAAAATTTCTCTGCTAAAAATCTTAATAAATATATCCAGAGTAACTGACATAATCCAAAGGTTCAGTAAACTGAAGTGGCAATGGGCCAGCCTATTGTAGAATTAACAGCAGATTATTTGGATGAAAAGTTCTCGAGTGGCATCCCCATATTGGTAAGCAGAGTGTAGTGTGGCCTCCCTGATCATGTAAGAGAGGAATGAGTTTCATTGCATTTCTTGGGGTAGGCGTACATGTTTAGCTGTGGACTTATGAAGGGCTGTATTAATGATGATGATGATGATGTGAAGGAATTTATCTTATGCTTAGGTTAGGTTTAGGTATTTTTTTTTAAATTAAATGAGGTCAATTTATTTTTGGAATTTTATGTGGTGTTAGATGTAATGTAAATTTTAAATTGCAGTGGAGCACAAAGGTAGCAATTATTGCAGAGGTGCCAATAGTGGCATGTTTGCCAAACATAATTGTACAGTATGCATATCTGAAGCCAATGAGGTAAGCTTTTATATTTATTAAGTATCTTTAGGTGACATTTGAAAACATTGTCTCAATTTAAGAAATTGAAAAAATATTTTGAGCAAAAGAAGTGGGATGTAAATAGTAAAAAATAAATAATAATAATGTAAATAGGGATGTTAATTTGGTTACTGTTACTGTCTATCAAAGGCCCACCGCTGAACATAGCTTGGCCACCACGTATTATCTCATAGGGAGATATTTGCTATAATTGCTATGCTTGGCAGTCAAGTTGGCAGCCGTGGTTTCTTTTATTTTCTAGTTGTTATTAGAAACACCTGCCCATCTCCTGATTTGTTTTCCTCTGTCGGCTTTCCTGGTGTCTTTTACAACACCCATGAGAAATAGAGTTCTACCTTCCCTAAATAGTGTTATGTCTATATTGTATATATATATTTAGATTAAGGTATATATTGCTATGGGCCAATGTTCTTAATGTTTAAGTCGTTGATGCCTGAAATAAAGTTATATTGTATGTATTGTAAAAGCCATTAGAAAATTTAATTAATTTTATACATACAAAATAAGCTTCATTCGATAAAGATTAGAATTAAATATATTAAATGGATATTAATATTTTATTATAAAACTTATATAAATATTTTATAATTCGTCTTCATCATCCATGTCATTGTCATCTTCCAGAAGATTTCTTGAACTCCACATTAGTAAATGAACATATTATTTTGCTCAAGACAATGAAATGGGGTGACAGAATGTAATAATCATGTCCTCTAGGTCGAATATTAGTGACACAACAACCGAACTTTACAGAGACTAGCTATCTGTGCATCAGGACTGGACTATAGTGCCCATGTGAGCAAGCACAAGTGCATTCCCTATTTCCTCATTTTCATAGTTTCAATGGGTCGTCAGTCAGACACAACTGGAGGGAAATCAGGCTTTATGTGCTTTCCGAGACACGAGGGTGAAACACTGCCAACATTCCTAACTCCTGAGAATTTCTTGACAGAAAAATTCAATACCTGATTTTTTCAGCCCGACCCGGGATTCAAACCCGGGACTTCATGATCAGTAGTCGCGTTTACTACCATTACACCAATGGTGCGGTCGACAGAAAGTTATAGCAATACTGTGGGGTAATCTCTATTAGCAGACTTAGTTCTGCAGCATATGCTGTAAGAAAGATTAGAAGTCTCACAGATGTTGAGAAAGCTAGATTAGTGTATTTCAGTTACTTTCATAGCGTAATGTCTTATGGAATTTTGTTATGGGGTAATGCGACTGATATTGAAGCTTTATTTGTTTTGCAAAAGAGAGCCGTACGGGCGATTTATAACCTAAATTGTAAAGAGTCCTTCAGAGAAAAATTTAAAGAAATAAACATATTAACTTTGGCATCGCAATACATTTATGAAAATGTAATGTATGTACATAAAAACATAAATAGCTTTAATAAGAATAAGGATGTTCATACCTTAAATACTAGGAACAAACATAAGCTTGTAATGCCAGTTACTAGACTCCACAGAATTAATAATTCATTTATGGGGCAATGTATACGCTTTTACAACAAATCCCAGAACTTGTTCAAAGTTTGTCAATAAACAAGTTTAAAAGTTTTATTAAAGAAAGACTGTACAAAAGGGGTTATTATAATATCAAGGAATACATGAATGAAATAACCCCTAGAAATAAGGTGATCGCCACCATGCTGGTTCTATGAAAATTAATTTAAAATTGTATAAACAAGATTATTGTTAAGTGAAATTATGTTTAAAAAAAGTCCCGCTGGGTTTCTTGCTGGTTCTTCCCAGGACTGAGGTATTTTCCGAACCAGTGGTAAATAAAAAATGACTTTCAATAAGTATTATGTAATTATATTGAATAAAAATCATTCTATTCTATTCTATTCTATTAGGTATATTGAAATCTGTTGGGAAGTACCAAAATGTATAACTGATGTTTTTCAGTTGGTTGTCACTTGCTGATGTGTAATGATGACTAAAGAGCCTTTTACAACTATTACTATTACATGATATTGATGGGGGGATATGTCTATACTTATTGATTTCTGAGAAGTTTTTAGTTTTCTATGGGATATAGTTTTTTTTTAATTTTTTATATTGTGTGTGCAGATTACAGACAGGTGGTTCGATTTTGGCTGGGAAGTTAGCTTTAGATAGAGGCTGGGCAATAAACGTTGGTGGTGGATTCCATCACTGCAGTTCGGACAAAGGAGGTGGCTTTTGTCCCTACGCTGATATAACACTGCTTGTTCGCTTCCTCGTGGCAAATCAATTGATACAGAATGTGATGATTGTTGATTTAGATGCACATCAGGTAACATTAATAATATAAATATAATATATAATAGCCTTGTCTATATATTGTTTGTCTTCGGGTTTAGATTTATTGCAATTGTGCCTTGTTCTTGTACGTGACACTGTGTCAACCCGTCATATCAGCACTAGTGTAATAGTGTCTTTATTGGTAATTTAAGATGAGTGCGTTCTGTATTTCATTCAATTTTAATGTTGCTTAAAAATTTACAAAAAAACCTTAATTTCCTATTCTTCCACCGTAAGGGATGGAATTTTTTTTAAACTTAAATGAGACCACCCCTGAGGAATCATTGTAATCGACTCAGTCGTTTCAGAGAAATCGGTAAACAAACACAAAAATACATACGCGTCGAATCTAGAACCTCAGTTTTTTTTTAAGTTGTTTAAAAAAATTGAAATAAAGATTTTTGCATAATAGTTTTCTTTGTAGGGTAATGGCTACCAGCGCGACTTTCTTGGTGTACCCGAGGTTTATATAATGGACATGTACAATCGGAACATATATCCAAGAGACAAGCAGGCTAAACAGGCTATACGTAGAAAGGTGGAACTTGATAACAGGGTTGAGGATTCGGAGTACTTGGCCAAGTTAAGAAAGTGAGTATGGTCGGTATGATATCAGGGTATACTGTCCGGCAAGTTTTAACGAAGACTAGGATATGTGCAGGACAGGAATAGTATAGAGGACGAGTGTACACGCAAGCAAAGGTGCACTCTCCGCCGGCACCAATTAAATTGTGAATTGAAGTTTAAAGTGCTGATTTCCCATGTGCTTGGTGGTGAAGGAAACATCGTGCGGAAACCTGTATGTCTAAGAAATTTATTGAATTTATTTAGTCTTATTTTCGAGAGTGGTGTGTCGTGCTTAGTGTGGTGGTGCTGGGGGTGGTAGTGCTGGGATTGACGGCGGCGGGTATAGTGCGCACGATTGAGGCAGGGTGGGAGGTCCCCTTAAAACTGGGTAAGACACATCATTTCTTTCTTTACGCGGAACTAAGCAAATTAGTTTATAACTACCCCATTATAATGGATTTCCGCAAAGTAACGACTGATTCTATTAATTGTCTTTCTGATCGGCTTGATTCACTGACGTTGCGAAGAGATGTTGCATCCCTTTGCATTTTCTATCGGGAAGTACTCTGAGGAATTGTACGGTTTAGCAGCCGCCAAATTTCACGAACGCACATCGGGACAAAACTCACGATACCATCTACACCATCTGGATGTTTGGCGGTTCACCACTGTGTGTTTTACTAGGAGTTTTCTTCTTCCTACGACCTCTTTGTGAAATCGTTTACCACTAGCGTTTTTTCGGAACCGATAGGACTTAGGGATCTTCAAGAAAAATGCTTACTCATTTTCTAAAAGGCCGGCAACGCATTTGCAATTCACCTGGTGTTGTTGTTGTTCATGGGCGGCGATAGTCACTTACCATCAAGGGAAGCGCAAGCTTGTTTGTCTCCTCTTCTATAAAAAAAATACATATAAAATGACTTTGTTTTGCGCAATAATTATATTTTACAAAATGTAGTGCAATGTCATTCACATACATACATCAAATTTGAACAGTGGTAGAGCCACGCGGCAGCTTTTGCTGTCGCACGGATGGGCCGGCTCGAACCGGGGTGGTACCACGACCTCACAGAAAACCAGCGTGAAGTAGAGGTTTACCTCTGCGTTTCGATTGGTGAGTGCAGGTGGCCGGAGGCCCTTTTTACTGGAAATGAGGCATTCTATCTTAGTCCTCACGGGTGACAACGCATCTACATTATGATTTGTTATAGAGGATAGATGTAGATGTCTATGGGCCGCAGCAACCACTTACCATCAGGTGGACTGTGTGCTCGTTTGTCACCCTTATCCTATAAAAAAAAAATGTCGCCTTTAGATTTATAATGAAAGCGTAACGCGTAATGTAATGTTGCGACCCTTTTTTTAGCTAATTTTGTAAATATTTCCATTAATGCATTTGTAATAATTAAAATAATTATTTGTGTTTTTTAAAATATTAGGGTAATTTTGCACGTGTTAGAGCCATGCTGCAGCTATATTAGTAGTATAGTTGTAGCACGAATGTGTCGGCTCGATCGGGGAAGGACCACGCTCTCACAGAAACCAGCGTGAAATGTTATTGCAATAGTTTTAATTTGTGCATGCAGGTTTCCTCGCGATATTTTCGTAGCAAATATCAATGTAATTTTTGGCGCACACGGCTCCCACATATCTCGGAGACGGTCCCTAAATGGTGCTTGTTTGTTTTTTTAGGAATTTAATCGCTGCACTGAATGATTTCAAGCCGGATATCTTGGTATATAACGCTGGTACTGATATTCTTGATTCCGATCCCCTTGGTCATTTGAAGATAAGTGAAGATGTGAGTATGTTGTCGCTCGGTACCTAGAGATGAAAATTATATTTTTTTTTACAAAATCAAAATGACAAACGAACTTTCAGTTCACCTTATGGTAAATGCCTACTGCAATCCATGCACACCTACACCTCTGAGGACTGAGGTGGAATGCTTCACAGCTAGTAATGATATTGGCTCCCTTCAGAGGACCATATTATACATTACATTAAAGTAAAGATATTTCTTTTTTCTTATATATATAAGCCCATGCCATGATTACTGTTACGCGCCACTATTAATGTCTTGTACATGGCAACACTAGTTACACTAGCGCCCTCTAGTGTCGAGTAGCAGAACTAGGAGAGTCGAGATCCTTCCAGAAATGTCGGGACCGATATGTACTCGAACATTCTAGATGTCGCTACAGTAGAAGGTTCTGGAAACTATCTGAGGCCCTATATAAGGCCGGTATAGACCACGACCGGGGCAGTATTGAATTGGCGATACAAGAGAATACTTCCAAGCGAAATATCGGCGAACTGTGTTTTATTATTAGTGTGATTTTAAGTTGTAATTAGTGTGGTGTAATTAAATAGTCAATTTTGGTAATTCAATCGGCAGTTTGTAATTGTCTCGAACCCCAAGCTCGTAACAATTGGTGTCAGAAGTGGGATCATATCATGCCGATTTTACCAAAGGACGACATGGAGTGTATCCGTACCCGAAGTCAACGCCAGCTGGAGACGGACCAGAGACGATTTGGTAATGCAACGCCGCAAACGTCGGAGGGCCAGCTGCTGACCACGGAGGCCGGCCCGTCAGCAGCTCCTGCATCCGCAGCACCTGACTTAGGTGCTCTGATGATGATGCTGGAGGATCAGGCCCATCGGTTGGAAAAGCAGCTGCAGCGCAGACAGGAGGAACAGGCCCGCCAACAGGAGGAACAGGGCCGTCGGTTGGAAGAGCAGCTTCTTCTCATGAAGGACCTTCACGCTACCTTCGGGAAAGAGATAAAGGAGGTGAAGGATAGGGTTGCTCAACATGACAACCGCCTGTCAGAAGCTGAAACCCGAATCGACCAAGTGTACAATCGGGTTGACAACGTGATGGCTGACGTGAAGAAAACGCTGGATGACCTCAAACTTGGGGATGGAGTTACAGCTCCTGTGGTAGCTACAACACCTTCGCTACGTGGATTCAAAGTGCCGCCGTTCGACGGGACTTCTTCCTGGTCGGCCTACAAAATCCAATTAGAGGCTGTCATGAAGGCGAACGGCTGGAATAAAAGTCAGGCCATGACTGCCCTCACCCTGGGCCTGCGCGACCAGGCCTTAACTGTTCTGGAAGCTCTTGGTAAGGAAGTGACCTACGAGCAGCTCCTTGAGGCATTGGAGGCGAGATACGGCGATGCTCACCTGGAACACGTCTTTCGTGCGCAGCTCAAAGATCGTGTGCAACGCAGTAACGAAAACCTGCAGCAATGGGCCCTTGAGGTAGAGAAGCTGGTTCGAAAAGCATACCAGTCTATACCTGCGCTCATTGTAGGGAACCTGGTGCAGACATTCATCGACGGCATCCGCGACCTTGAAGTCAGAGCTGCTGTGAGGCTCGGGCACCATCAGACGCTTAAGGATGCCTTGACTCATGCACTGGAGGTGGAAGCCGTGCGGCAGGATCATCGTTTCCATCGCGTCAGGGAGGTTGCAGCAACTACAGTTCGGGACCGCAATAACGGCTACAGCCCTAGGTGCTACGGCTGTGGGGAAAGGGGCCATCTTCGATCCAGCTGCCCTAAGCGAACTGTAGAAAGGGAAGGTGATCGATCTCAAGAGGGTAGTGTGGCTAATAGCACCGCCCAGCAGCAGCAGGGAAACGAGTAAAAGCCAGGACTGCTGGACGGGTGCTGGCTGATGTTAAAAGAACCCCAAGGATTTCGATCTCACAGACCCATGATGGGAACAGCCTAATCATCAAGGGCGAGGTCAACGGAACGTCGTGTAAACTGACCATAGATACTGGAGCCTCTCGCACGGTTGTCAGTTCCCAACTTATAAGTCGGTTCTTTGGGGACTCTGCATACAACCGCGAACGCATTAATTTGGTGACAGCCACCGGTCAGCGCATAGCCGTCCGTGGAGAGAAGGAGATGGAGTTGAAGCTAGGCAACATGATCTACCGGCATAATGTCATCGTGGCTGATATAATGGACGACTGCATCCTGGGCCTAGATTTTATGAGGAAGAATTGTTGTGAGATCGACGTAAAGCAAGGTGTTTTGAAATGTGGACAAGAGGAACTTTTTGTGAAAGGGGAATGTGTACAGCCTTAAGAAGATTGTTCTTCCGCCGAGATCGGAAACGATTGTGCCGGTTAGTCTTCCTCGGAATCCTGGGCAAGCTCATCGTTGTGTACTCGTGGAAAGGGTAGACAATGACCTTCCATGGAGAGTGGCTCGAACCTTGGTCAGAACCACCGATATCTCAGGAGTACGTGTGTTGAACCCTTGTGATCAGGAACAGATTATAGAAAAAGGTACATTGGTTGGTACTAGTGAGGAAGTGGATTGGTTGCGTCGGCGCCAATATCTATCAACTGGGACCCCCAGCAAGGATGGACAAACGAGAGTGACCACACTTTTAGAAGACTGCCGCAGCGTTCTCTCCCCGAATGAAATGGTCAAGGCGAAGAAGTTGTTACTCCAGTACGCCAATGTTTTCTCGTCAAACGAAGCTGACATAGGAAAGACTGGCTTAGTTCAACACAAAATAAACACAGGACAAGAATTGCCTATTCGTCAGCGGCCAAGAAGATTGCCTGTAGCACGTGAAAAGGAAGTGGAAACCATGATTGAGGGAATGGTGACGGATGGTGTTATTGAACCTTCATCTAGTCCATGGTGTTCACCTGTGGTGCTGGTAAAGAAGAAGGACGGCAGCATGCGGTTTTGTGTTGACTACCGCCGTCTGAACGACGTTACGAAGAAGGACAGCTATCCCTTGCCAAGAATTGATGACACGCTGGACATGCTTACAGGCGTAAAGTGGTTTAGTACGCTGGACCTAAAAAGTGGCTACTGGCAGGTTGAAATTGACCCTAAGGACAAGGAGAAAACTGCATTCTCCACAGGAAAGGGTCTGTGGCAATTTAAAGTCATGCCGTTTGGATTGTGCAATGCTCCAGCAACGTTTGAAAGGTTGATGGAGCTTGTACTTACCGGGCTAATTGGAGATGCCTGTCTGGTCTATTTGGATGACATCATCATCGTAGGCCGTACGTTTGAGGAACACCTTCAAAACCTGGAACGCGTGCTCATGAAGATCCAGAGTGCCAACCTTAAGTTGAGTCCGAAGAAGTGCTCACTATTCAAACGGCAAGTTAGCTTTTTGGGGTATGTAGTGTCGGAAGAAGGTATCCGCACGGATCCAGAGAAAATTGCCGCTGTCAAAGATTGGCCGGTTCCAAAAGACAAGACACAGGTTAGGGCATTTTTGGGTTTGTGCTCTTATTATCGGCGATTTGTGAAGAACTTTGCAGATATAGCCAAACCTCTGCACAGGCAAACCGAGGAGAAGGGACATTTCTGCTGGGATGAAAGTTGCAATATTGCATTCCAGGAGCTCAAGAACCGTCTGTGCATAACACCTATTTTGGGGTACCCTGATGCGGGCAAGGAATTCATAGTTGACACAGACGCAAGTGATATAGGACATGGCGGTGTGTTGTCTCAACGGAATGGTGATCAAGAGATTGTGATAGCGTACTTCAGCAAGTCATTGTCAAAGCCGGAAAGGAACTATTGTGTCACAAGACGGGAATTGCTTGCTGTGGTAAAGTCCTTGCAGCATTTTAGCAAATATCTTCTGGGGCGGAAATTCCACTTACGAACCGACCATGCTGCACTGAAATGGCTATTGCAGTTCAAAAATTCGGAAGGACAAGTTGCGAGATGGATTGAACTACTGCAGGAATACGACTTTGTGATCGAACATCGCAGCGGGAAATCTCATGGCAATGCAGATGCATTGTCAAGAAGACCTTGCCCTGAAGATTGCAAGCATTGTACTAGGCAAGAGGGTAAGGAAGTGGTATCTGTGAGGATGCTCAAGACAGACCAGCTCAGCAATGAGTGGAAGGACAGCCTACAACATGCACAGCAGGAAGATTCGGACATTAAGCCGATTCTGGAGTGGATGTAGGCCAGTGCTCCTAAGCCCAAGTGGAGCGACGTCTCAGCACTGAGTTCGACCACGAAAAGCTATTGGGCCCAATGGGACAGTTTGCTGCAGGATGGAGTCCTGTGCTGTAAATGGGAAAATGGTCGAGGAGACAGATGTCATTTGCAAATGGTTGTCCCTAAGGCTAAAGTACCGGATGTTTTACAGCTGTACCATAATGGTTGTTCAGGAGGCCACCTGGGAGTTAAACGAACTCTACTGAAGATCCGAGAACGGTTTTACTGGGTCCACTGTCGTGACGATGTCGAGGACTGGTGCCGCAAATGTACATGTTGTGCGGCTGTAAAGGGACCTCAAACTCATAGTAGAGGCGCAATGAAATTGTACAATGTTGGTGCACCATGGAAGAGGATAGCCATTGACGTTGCGGGGCCGTTTCCGGAAAGTGAAAGTGGTAACAAGTATTTCATGGTTGTGATGGATTACTTCACTAAGTGGCCAGAAGTCTTCGCCATTCCAAATCAAGAAGCTCCAACAGTTGCAGATAAACTAGTTCATGAAGTCTTCTGTCGTTTTGGGGTACCCTTAGAGATTCACAGCGATCAAGGAAGGAATTTTGAGTCCCAAATATTCCAGGAAACTTGCAGAGTTATGGGTACTCATAAAACACGAACAACTTCTTACCACCCACAATCTGATGGAATGGTAGAATGATTTAATCAGACATTGGAAAGGTACCTGGCAAAAGTTGTGGAAAAACAGCAACGAGACTGGGACAGGCACATACAACCGTTTTTGTTCTCATATCGAAGCGCTGTTCACGAACTGAACTTTGGGAGAGAATTACGGCTGCCTGCAGACCTGATCACCGGAACACCACCTGATGCCCCACGCAGTATAACCGATTATGCAAATGACTTGCGGAACAAAATGAATGACATTTATGAGCACGTCAGACAGTCGGGCCAGCAAACGTCTGAGAAGATGAAAACACGGTATGACTGCAAAATGAACAACAAAGGGTTTGACGAAGGTTCACTAGTGTGGTTACACAATCCAGCTCGCAGCAAAGGGAAATCTCTTAAGCTTCAAGCTAAATGGGACGGACCGTACCGGATTGTGACAAGGATCAATGACGTAACCTACCGGATACAGAAAGGTGCCAGAGGTACTCCTAAGATCGTCCATGTGGATCGACTGGCGCGTTATTATGGGGCCAATAATGCTCGGGACGAGCATGTCTTAGGAGGGGGCAGTGTTATGCGCCACTATTAATGTCTTGTACATGGCAACACTAGTTATACTAGCGCCCTCTAGTGTCGAGTGGCAGAACTAGGAGAGTCGAGATCCTTCCAGAAATGTCGGGACCGATATGTACTCGAACATTCTAGATGTCGCTACAGTAGAAGGTTCTGGAAACTATCTGAGGCCCTATATAAGGCCGGTATAGACCACGACCGGGGCAGTATTGAATTGGCGATACAAGAGAATACTTCCAAGCGAAATATCGGCGAACTGTGTTTTATTATTAGTGTGATTTTAAGTTGTAATTAGTGTGGTGTAATTAAATAGTCAATTTTGGTAATTCAATCGGCAGTTTGTAATTGTCTCGAACCCCAAGCTCGTAACATTACTATACCACCGGATTGTATGTGGTGATTCATCACCCTTCAGCGGCTTCAGGCCGATGGTACGATATATAATGATGGATGACTTATCCTTTTATTTTTTACCTTTGTTGTATCTACAAATATTAGATATTTTTTTATAAGTTTGCCCCCTATATATAATATATAGGGGGCAAACGAGCAAGCTGCTCATCTGATAGTAAGTGACTACCGCCGCCCATGAACAACTGCAACACCAGGAGAATTGCAGATGCGTTGCCGACCTTTTAAAAAAGAGTAGGCTCTTTTCTTAAAGGTCCGTAAGTCGTATCGGTCCGGAAGATGAATTTAATTCATGTTATAAAATATTAATACCGGGTGTATTATGTGAACATATTCACAGTTTCAATATAAACATTTATTTTAACAATTTCAAAGATCTGTAGAAACATTAGCAATTTTGTCTAGTGTTAGAATTTTTCATATTTATAAAAGGTCAAGGAAAAAGTTTCTCCGTATTTTATATACAAATTCAAGACATTTAAAAAAATAGTTTAATTACATTGAATTATAATATATATATGTGCCATTTTGTTCGATAACTTGTTGCCATCTTATAGGTATAGACATCATGTGTAGCTGTAGAAATCTTGGGATTTTTGATCAAAAAATGCAACAAGTAGTGTGACAGCTATCTCTTGATGGTAACACTACCCAAAGAATTCTGAAGAGACCGAAACAGGTGAAAATCTGAGGTTGCAAGGTCAGGACTATATGGTGGATGCATTAACACTTCCCAACCAAGCTCTCTCAATTTTTGCTGAGTGAGCAAATATGTGTGTGGTCTAGTGTATCATGACGAAAGAACACTCCTTATCTGTTGATTGATTCCGGCCGTTTTTTCTCAATTTCTTGCTTGAGCCTCATTAGTTCTTGGCAGTAGAGATCTGAAACGATGGTTTTGCCCAGCGGTAAAAGCTCATAATAAACGATGCCCTTTCAATCCCACCATACACACAGTTCGTATATTCGGGTTTCGCTACAGTCTGTGGACCTTGACTACCCTTTGACCATATGTTTTTCGCACGTTCTTGTCGTAGATGATCCACTTTTCATCACCAGTGATCTATTTTTTCAAAAATGGCTCGGTTTCAATACCTTTCCAAAGAGAAGATCGCAAATGAGTACCCGATTCATTAGGTTTCTTTCAGTGAGCTCATGTGGTACCTAAATATCAAGCTTTTTTGTATAGCCAGACTTTTTTAAATGGGTCAGAATTGTTTTGCGGTCAATCCTCAATTCCTCGGCTATGTCGTAACTATTAATATGCTGATCCAATCCTTGCTTTTTCTTTCAAACATTACATCGACTTTATCCGTATGAGGGCGACCGGAGCGAGCTGCATCTTTGACATCAAAATTCCCGGACTGAAAACACTTGAACCAGCTTTGTACTACTCGTACTGACATCGTATTAGGTCCATTAACGTTACAAATTTTTTTCGCGGCTTGCGTCGCATTTTTCCCCTTTTTTGTAATAAAACTTCAGAATGTATCTAATTTATTCGTTAGATACACTCATTTTGGCGGACAGGAAAACAATTGAAAAATGGCGGGAAAGTGTTTCTTTTTTATTTTTCTTTTTATTAATGTCTTATATGTATATATTAATATATTGAAATCAGCCAGATACAAACTTTACAACCATAGATATTTTTCTTCAATTTTATACAAATAAAATATGAAGAAGCTTTTTCCCCGGCCTGTTATTTTTTCAGGGTATCATTAAAAGGGACGAATTTGTATTCGAACAGTGCAAACAGAACAACATTCCAATAGTCATGCTGACAAGCGGAGGCTATCTACGAAAGACTGCAAAAATAATAGCGGATTCAATAATTAACTTGGAGAGAAAGGGTCTGATAAGAGGCGGGAAAATGACTGAAATAAACGAATAACGTACTACTAAGTGGAGATGAATGAATACATGAAATTAGAGATTCTAGGTAGTCAAGGAGCCCATTACCCATTATCAAGGGATCGTGCATAGACATGCTAAATTAAAAGTTACTTTTTTAAAAGTAGCCATGGACTATTTTTATTTCATGTTGCCAAGTTTAGTCAATTGCAAATAATATTTGCAAATTTTAGAATAATTTTAATATTTTTTTTTCTAGTCATTTACGTTCGTTGTATGTTATAAGATATATATTTTATGTTGATGTTTTATAGAAATAAATATTTTTATTTAACTTTTTTGTTTCATTTTCATGTACTAACAATCAGGTCTTGCTTACTTAAGGTGTTAATTATTTTTTCAATGAAACTTTATCTATAATAAACTACATCAATCTGCTAGTTAAACTTAGAAATTACAGTAGACTTGTTTCACCAATATCATAAGTGTGATGAAGGGGTTAGTTAAAGTTTATGCAATAATGAAAATTACCTGTGCCTCTAAGACACTGCATTCGATTTTACCTCTGATCTTATAGCATAAAATGAATGAGAAGAATGAGTGCTTGTGTGTTAAGACATATTTTCCTGCGCAGTTTGTGAAATTATCTAGAAGTCCAGTGATCGAAATTAACCTAGTGACCTCGGTATCTACCACTATCTCTGTATCAAGTGATGAAGTCTTTCGTAAAAAAACATTATTATCGTTCTTGTTAATAACGAATAAACTGTTATGTCAATCCAAGAGATTGCTACAACTACATTCGTCACCCGTCATCATACAACATACATCTATCTCCTTCCTTTTCTCTCCCTGCAAGTCGCACCGAGTAATCACTCCATATTTTTTTTTATAGGATAAGGGTGACAAACGAGCACACAGTCCACCTGATGGTAAGTGGTTGCTGCAGCCCATAGACATCTACATCTATCCTCGTTTGCGAATCAAAATGCAGATGCGTTGTCACCCGTGAGGACTAAGATGGAATGCCTCATTTCCAGTAAAAAGGGCCTCCGGCCACCTGCACTCACCAAGCGAAACGCAGAGGTAAACCTCTACTTCACGCTGGTATTCTGTGAGGTCGTGGTACCACGCCGGTTCGAGCCGGCCCATCCGTGCGACAGCAAAAGCTGCCGCGTGGCTCTACCACTGTTAATACCATATGGTGGGAGGCCGTTCTATTGCACTCGCTGGAAGCAAATGCTTCACAAAAAGCCTTCTTCCCATAGCTTGTTAGTTTTACAATCTAAAAATTTGTATTTAGTAGAAATCAGAATCGGAATATGAATAAAACCTATTTAATCAAACGCCACATTAATAGATCATATCCAGGCAAAACCGGAGAGGGTCGGGAGTATATAATAAAGTTAAACCACAGATTACTAATACTGCGCACTGTGTCCAATTCCGTTAGCGAACGCAGCACATTTTGTGTATCAATTAAAGTAGATAAAAAGGTAATAAATAATTTTAAATACGTGGTAGAGCCATGCTGCAGCTATATTAGTAATATAGTTGTAGCACGAATGGGTCGGCTCGGGCGGGGAGGGACCACGCTCTCACAGAATACCAGCCTAAAATGGCAGCTTGACACTGCTGTGTTTCGTGTGGTGAGTGTAGAGAACCGGAGACCCTTTTAACTGGAAAAGAGTCAT
The DNA here is from genome assembly GCA_033319125.1 of Parnassius glacialis. Taxonomy (NCBI): domain Eukaryota; kingdom Metazoa; phylum Arthropoda; class Insecta; order Lepidoptera; family Papilionidae; genus Parnassius; species Parnassius glacialis. Next base: position 27,957,103 of record JAVANC010000024.1, on the reverse strand, counting down.
TCTTACTTAGTTTTCACGGGTGACGACGCATCTGCATTTTGACTCTTGCGTGGACTGTGTGCTCGTTTGTCACACTATCCTATAAAAAAAATCCTTATTTGTACCAGTTAACCAAGACACGCATAGGACTTAAAGTATATTTTTTTATTTTGAGTCGGAAAGAGATTGTGTTCCATCATGCCGACAAAGCTACGCTCAATCGTTATTTCTTTCTAAAGCTCTGATTGCCACTTTTTGCGTTTCTCTATATTTAGTGGTCAGGGACAGATCACAGAGAGCGTATTAGGCGCATAGTTGTTTTCCCTTATGCCAAAGAGTGGGTTAATTCCTAACCACTAAGTCTATTACATATGTCCATATTTAGAATCAGTTTAAATAAAACAAATAAATAATTTTGAAAATTTACTCAGCATCGATAAAAACAACAACGAAATTTGCGTAATTTGCATTCTTTTAATTTTGAAGATTATATGACTAGATAAAAAACACCTTGTGTAACAGATTAAAAATAAATAAGCGTAAAAAGCATTATTTATTATTCCTTTAAAATTACCATTTAGTATTTTTTTTAAATTGCGATAGTTTATCTTGTTGTGGTATTGAACTGGGCGTAGTATTCATCACTAGGCATGTTATTATACACCACTTCCTTGAAGTACTTCTCCTTTTCCTTTTGCTGCATTGCTAACAGTTGGTTTTCCTCCATAAGTTGTTTGGCCATCTCCCTGAAATTTTGTAATGTGATTCAAGGTTTTAAATATGTAATAAGAATACATTACAGTTAAGTACATTCTTCGTCTTATTCATTAACCCGCGAAAGTCCACTAATGGCCATGTACTTCTACTGTTCGGCAAATATGCCATAATCACCACGCTTGGCAATGAGATTAGTGACTATAGCACCAGATATTTTACACAACCTTTGACTCTTGCCTCCCGTCGCTTATTTAGGTATTTTACGTATGGCGTAAAAGGGTGTAGTGGCGGTGTAAGAATATCCACTGTAAGTAGTGGCACGAAAGTCTAGAGCGGTGACCGTTATTGCGCACAAGTCGCTCTGATTGGCTCGTGCGTATCGTTCTCACGCGCTGATTGGCTATCCAGACACATTCGTGCAATTCAATTCGTGCGCGTCCCCTCTACGTTTCGTTCAGCGCTAGACTTACGTGGCGCAACTTGTACCCCATACCGTCACGTGGATGTCGTAAGGAACGACAGATGGAAACAGAAACAGGAGATGAGCGGAAAATGGGCAGTAGCATCTTCCCGATAACAACTCCAAATAACAAAAAACTGCGTGTGCTAACCCGCCTGCCAAGCGTAGCAATTATGGCAAAATCCCTCCTCCTATGGGGAGGCATATGTTCAGCAATGGACTTTTATAGGCTGCAATGGATGTAAAGGCGATGGTACTACCGTCATCTGTCGGAAAACATGAAGTCTTTCCGGCATTTCCCATATTCGACTCTCATATAAATATAATAGAAATACCTGTAGCTACTTGTAATTTAAGAGATTTCTACACTTTTCATATCACAGCCTATCAAAAGTCCACTGCTGAATATGGACCTTCCCCATAGATTGTCTCGTATATTTGCCATAGTTGCCAAGCTTGGCAGGCGGGTTGGCAAATACAGTGTTTTATTATTTGAAGTTGCTATGAGGAAGGTGCTGATGCCCATCTCGTTTCCGTCTGTCACCTTTTACGACACATACGGGGCGCTATGAGGAAGTGGATATTCTTAGACCGCAATGAAACTGTTCCGTTTTTTGCACAGTAATTGGAAAGAATCTGTTTAGATTTTAGGGTTCCGTACCCAACGGGACCCTATTAGATACTATACCTCCGCTGTCCTACCGTCCGTCTGTGGGCTGTAAATCATGATCCGTAAAGGTAGACAGTTGAAATTTTCACAGAATGTTATTTTTGTTGCACTATCAAAATAAATTAAAACTTAAAGGAGGCTCCCCTACTAGAAATCTGTGTGTTCCGTACTAACGGAATTCTTCATGCGCGAGTCCAAGTCTCACTTGGCCGGTTTTATTATTTCTATCTCTTTGTCTAATAAAGCTATAGGTAGAGATTGACTGCTTCGTTGGTATAGTTGTAAACATGGTTGCTTATTATGAGATTCCGGGTTCGAATTATTCGATCAGGCGAGGTTTTTCTGTCCAGAAATTCTCAGTACCAGTTCGGAAGGGAAGTTGGCGGTGTTTTATGCCGGTGCCCCGGAAAGCACGTTAAAGTCGTTGACCCTGCGCCTGATCTTCCTCTGGTCGTGTCCGATAACCGTCCCATCGGATTATGACAGTGAGGGAATAGAAAGTGCATCTGTGTTTGCCCATACACTGTAGTCCTGTCCTACGCAGATGGCTAGTCTCCGTTGAGACCGGCCGCCGTGACCGAAGTTTGTTCTAGAGGATATTATCAAAGCCATAGGATGTTGAAAGAACTTTGAGAGAATTTTCATAAAATTTACTTAAGATTTATCCAGAGAACTTTGGTTACTACAAGCGCCAAAAACATGTCCCACACCTGCATGCCCCTAAATCTTAAAATATTTTGAGGGCATGTGAGGTCCGCCAACAATATAACAAACAGTAGGGCGAATTCGTCTCTGCTCATAAAAACCTTTCCGGATTGAAAGCAGACCTATATTATGCTATGAAACTTTTATAGCTTAAGTATTTAAAAAAAAACGGAAGTGACAAACTAACTTCCTGTCTACCTGATAGCAAGTGGTTACCGCAGTCCATGGACACGCGACACGCTTAAACATAGACGACTACAGAAACGATGTCACTTCTAAGGAGATAGAATGCCTGACATTCTGTAATTTTCCTGGCTTTCTATAACGTTTAGACTGGACCACAGAAATAAGTAAGAAGGTGATGGTACCCATCCACTTTGCTCCCTTACACGCGCGGCCACCGGACGGGCGACCTCTGCCAAGAGAACTCCTCTCTATAGCGATTAGAGAGTCGAGTAACAACCCTCAATGCCGCAGACAGGCCAACTCAGACGCCTGGCCGCATAAGCCGCCTGGCCACATTAACCACCTACAAGACAACTTGGACTACCTCAGACCGAATTAGGCGCCTTTTTCAGGCATTGGCCGAATTAGGCGCCTGTTTCAGGAAAATGGCCATATTATGCCACTTTTCCAGGCGGTCGCCATAGTACCAGCCGTCATGAAATGTTTTTTTTCATGAATTTTTAAATTGACCACAGCGACCGAGGAACCAAACCCGCGTCGCTGCTTCAACTGACAAGGCCATAACGGCTCCCACGACCGGTGCATAGTGATGCACCGCGAGGAGATTCCGGGCAAAGGGGGCATGCCCCGAGGCCCGATACCTGCTGTGTGCTTTAGCATACATGCAGACCTGCTGTGTGCTTTAGCATACATGCAGACGACTACGTAGATACCCATCCAAACACCCCTAGCCAAAATTGAGTCCTATCGCCAGTAAACTCCACAAAATCCTCATGTGGAACATTTATAGGATAAGTAAATATAATTACGTTAATGATTATTCTCTATTTCGTATTATACCTTCTTAATCTCCTGTCTTGAATGTCTTGGCGTGCGACCTCATGCTGTATGGACTTTGCCAACGCCTGCCACTCCGCTTCCATTTTTTCCTCAGCTTCACGTTTCGCCTGAAACCACAAAAAATTGTGTTGCTCAACTCAGTGTATGACATACGTAAAATATCATAGTGAAGATTAAGTGCAATATTTTTAAAAGTTCAAATATTATATATAGTTTTTGAGTTTTAGTAACTTCAAAAATGAACTCTGATGATGGATTAAGTTCAAATGTAGGTGTTTGTTTCAAGGACGAATGTTATGAATTGATGTGAACCTTGGCGAGAGCCATTTGTTCCTTTTGCGCCGCGTAGAACTTTTTCAACTCATCCTGATTCATTCCTTTGTACATAAAACCGATGGCCCTGAAATAAAATTATATTTTTTAAATGTAACGAATTGCGAATGTTATTAATGTAATAATAAAAAGCACATTCTACTGTTTCTGCTTTTTAACGAAGGTGCTGACCAATAGCTTGTTTTTCTCTTAGAATTTGCTTAATATATCAGAAAGATGGAAGGTGCAACCTTCTAAAAATTCTAGAGGCGTTTGCTTTTTTTTATGGACCTAAGGTTGACAAACAAGCATACAATCCACCAAATGATAAGCGAACGTTGTCATCCCTAAAGACTTAAGATGGAATGCTTCGTTATCAGTTAGAAGTGTCTCCGGTCCTTGTCAGTCACTGCATAAAACACAACAGAATTATGACGCCATTAAGCGCTGGTATTCTGTACGAGCGTGGTCCTTCCCCGGTCGAGTCGACCCATTCGTTCTGTAGAAACAATAAAGCTGAAGTGTGCCTTTACTACGTGGTAAATGCTGACGTGTGACCTCTTTTATCAACGCTAATGGTGATCATTGTGAGTTTAGCTAATAGAATAAGGTAAACTTCTCCGTGGTATAGTGATGATATTATCAATGATCCTTGAAGCAAGGAAATAAATGAACAATATATGAAAAATATATTTGTGTATAATGTAAAATAATGGAAGTTCGTAATCTAAATAAGGTTAGTCAAATGAAGGCCCCAGTTTCTGCCTTCTTATTGACGGGGAAATGCCTACGCATACCCACCTCGCGGGGGCATGGACGAGTTATTTCGGACTCGCACCGACTAAAACGACTAATGGGTTCCACCTTCGCCGCATATTGGCTGGGCCACGAGAATGCTTTCGCACACATCCGCGATCTCACCAGCGCCGGCTACCCAATAGCAGCCACTCCTCGGGAGAGGACAAATCCTCCACCTTCTCCTTCTCAGGTAAGGCGCATCGGAACACGAGGCACGCTTCTTTCCGCGGCCTCTAAATCCAATGGCGCAGCGGGTCCTCACGAACTCGATGCGCGTAGGCCATGAGACTAGGAAAGTCGAGTCGTAAGCATCATCCTTCCCGACTTCAGAGGCGGATCTGCTCAATGGCTTCGCCGCCAGTAGAGTTTCGGCCACGGAGGGTAGGGAGAGCGGTGCCTCGCAGTACCGACAATCCTCTCCATTGGTGGCTCTACAACTACCGCATAAACTGTTCGGCCCCGTCAGAATCGCGGAGGACAGGGGAGTTGTGCATCGCCATACATTCTTTTTCCCCCGCGACTCCACCTCCGCTGCGAAGGGAAGGGGAAGATCCTTCTCGCAACAATCCACCAACACACATCTGGAATGGGCTAGGCAAGCCTACTCAGAGCGGACATCTCGGGGCAGCCAAGTGGGTTCCTCTATATTCACCGTGAGTAACCAAGCCACGGCTAGTAAGCTCCCCCGCCACGACAACTCGTTCGGAGGGGCCCAGTCTCTGCCTACCCTTCTAGGTGACAAGCGTGAGAGGTTATGTTAAAAATATTAATAGTTCGTTTAGGTTTTAAGGCTCCTTTACCTGTTCTTGCCTAAGGCACTTTTAGCGACGTCCGGATTTTCAGTGAGCATGTCCGATGTAAGGTTGTTGTACATTTCCGCAGTGTTGTCGGCTTCTTCTTGCTCCTTCATAATCTGTTTCAATTGTTTACGTTCCGCTGCCTATAACAATGGAAATAATACTTATTGAGTACCTTAGTTTTCACGTTTTGATCCATGAATATTACATGTCAAATTATCCTTTTTTAGCTTCTTTAAATTGTATTTTTATACAAAACAACCAAAATAGCTAAACGGGTTAGTAAACTGAAGTAGCAATGCGCCAGCCGAATAACTCCATGAACCGACAAACGATGGAGAAGAAAGATGCTCGAGTTGTAGCCTCGAATCGATCCAAGAAATCGATGGATGCATTGGGCTCTGGACAGTGCTTTGCGATATTTTCTGTAATGATATGATATGATGATGATTATGCAAAGAAGCTTCAGGCTAGGTTTATTGTTAAAAAGTCAAATCAAAACAAAGGATTGTTTAAAAATTGTTATTATTATATTAAGAAATACGTACATGAGAATAGCGCCTGGGAATGAGATGGTCGTTACCAAGCTATTTCTAAAAAGATTTGTACATGCTACATATATAATTAATAGAATCAGGCGTCAATTTGCGTAAATTACAGTTGTTAAAAATTAATGAACTATGAACCGCGAAAAATATAAAACGATGTATCCTACCTTGTTTGAAGAGCACCTCCTGTCTTCCCTCAATTGCGTGCACTATCCCCGTCTCCAGTCTCCACTAATTCCAGCACTGTTACTGCCAACACTAGGAAAGATACATCGTCCTCGATAATACAACTCGTGTTACGCCTCTTAATGAGGCATTCTTGGGTGATAGTTTTCCAGTTTCTGTGGTGTTGAGATTAGTGAAGACGGGATAGTCCACGCAATTGACGGAGGGCGGCAGGTGCTTAAATCAAACTAGGAAAGACATCATTTTATTTTATTACACGGACCTTAGCCAATAAATGTTAACATCTTTAATAATACATAATTGTAAACTATTCAAAAATACTGCTGGGTTTCTTGCTTATTCTTTCTTGGACGTAAGTAATAATTATAATCTATATCTTTATATATAAAAATTACGTGTCACATTGTTTGTCCGCGATGAACTCCTAACCTAATGAACTGATTTCAATGAAATGTTTCACAATGTGTGCAGTTTGGTCCAACTTGAGAGATAGGATAGTTTTTATCCCGATAAGTGACCCTTAATTTTTTTTATTGTGAATTCAATGATTTTTTTTAGGACACATGGTCTTCGGAAAGGGCAGAACAACGTCTGCCAGGTCAGCTAGTCTAATATATAAAAATTATTTTTTGTTTGTTCGTATTTTATGCGCTTCCATACCGTTCATCAGATTGCGGTAAACTTTGTGAACATATTGCTTGCACTTGCGCGAACGTTATAGGCATAGTACAATTAACTTACAATAGGGGGCGCGCGTATCGTGCCGACAAATTTATTTAAAAGTACGTAATTATAAGTAAAAGTAACTAATTAAACATATAAATCTTCCAAATTTAAAACGATATTTCCACAATTATTTCTACGCGCCGCTAGTTGAAAATAAAATATTCAATATCTAAGTATACCTCTTTTCATTATGAATTTCATTTAATATGTGAAGTTAGTAGTATAATATACCCGTAGTCAAGCACTGGCTTATAATAGTAAAAATAACATTAAGCTGAATTTACTAAAAACTGTTTAAAACTAATAAAATTTATTATTTAAGCTAAAACTTCTACGTACAATATTATCAGTAACAGAAACAGAAACTTTTTTATTCAATATAGATTATAAATAATACTTATTGAAAACAAAAAAAAAAACAAAAGAGTGACTCTTTTGTATAATTACCACTGGTTCGGAAAAAACCTCTGTCCTGGGAAGAACCAGCAAGAAACCCAGCGGGACTTTTTTTTTAACAGCTTACAATCATGTATGTTACACAAATTAACAACACAACAAATTAGAAATAGCTTGGGAGCGATCACCTCACTTCCAGGGGTTATTATCATCTATAAATTCTTTAATATTATAATAACCCTTTTTATACAAACTTAGTTTAATAAAGTTTTTGAAATTTGAGCAGGTCAAATTTTGTATATTTTCTGAAATTTTGTTGTAAAAGCGTATACATCGCCCCAAGAATGAATTACTGACTCGATGGAGTCGAGTAACTGGTACTAATAGCTTGTGTCTGTTCCTAGTATTTACAGAATGAATATCACTTATTTTTGTAAAACTACTTTTATTTTTGTGTACGTACATTACATTTTCATAAATGTATTGAGAGGCCAAAGTTAACATATTAATTTCCTTAAATTTTTGTCGCAGCGACTCTTTAGGCTTTAAATCATAAATTGCTCTTATGGTCCTCTTCTGTAAAACAAATATAATTTCAGTGTCAGCTGCGTGTCCCCATAGCAAAATACCATACGACATTATGCTATGGAAATAGCTAAAGTAAACTAATCTAGCTGTTTCAACACTAGTTAGACTTCTAATCTTTTTTACGGCATATGCTGCAGAACTAAGTCTGCTTGCTAGTTTTGATATATGGGGTTCCATTGAAGCTTCGCGTCTAGTGTGATTCCAAGAAAAATGGTGGTATCTACAAGACTCAATTTCTCCCCATTTAAAATTACATTACTATTTAATTGTTTGACATTTGGAATCATAAATTTAATACATTTCGTTTTAGTGCCATTTAAATGCAAATTATTAACATTGAACCAATTTACTAATTTAGATATAGCATTATTTACTTCGTCATATTTTAGCAATTCTCGACTTAATTTGAAAATTAAAGAAGTGTCATCTGCAAATAATACTATATCATGGTTATCTCCTACTATGTAAGGTAAGTCATTAATGTATACAAGATACAGTAAGGGGCCGAGAATTGAGCCTTGAGGCACGCCCATCTGTACCATCGAGCCGGAAGAACTCATACTGTTAATGACAACTTTTTGCGTTCTCTTACTTAAATATGAAATAATTAATTTAAGAGCATCATTTCTTACACCCTAGTGTTGAAGTTTCCTGATTAATGTTTCATGGTGAACACAATCGAAGGATTTGGATAGGTCACAAAATATACCCAAAGCATCCTGTGAATTCTCCCATGCATTAAATATATATTTAATCAGCTCAACACTGGCATCAGCTGTCGAGCGACCCCTTGTGAAACCAAATTGATTTTTATGAATTAAATTATTTATATTAAAGAAATTTAACATTTGATCAAGAATAATTTTTTCAAAAATCTTACTAAGTGTTGGTAGTACAGAAATAGGAAAATTGGCGGGGTCTAATGTACTACCAGATTTAAATAAAGGACTTACTTTACTATACTTCATTAAATCAGGAAACACACCATATTCGATACTAGTATTAAAAATAGTAGCTAAATGAGGCGCGATTGTATCTATTATAGACGCAATAACTTTAACGGAAATCCCCCACAGATCCGCAGTTTTCTTAACATCAATAGTTTTAAAATATTTTACAATATCTTTTGATGATACTTTATGAAATGTAAAATTCTTTGTACACGCATTTACATTTTGTTTAAGTAATGATTCGGCGACCGCAGGAGAAGAATTCAGTGACTTAGTGGTTAATATCGGAATATCAGTAAAATATTTCTCAAAAACCACTGCAACGTCCTGATCTGATTCGGTTAATTTGTTATTAACACTTAACTGGTAGTTTGAATTCCATAGTTGATCTTACCAGTTTCGCTATTAATTATACTCCATGTCATTTTAATTTTATTAGAAGCCGTCTTAATTTTGTTGCTCAAATGCAAAGACTTGGCTGTGGAGCACAATCTTTTAAATATTTTTGAATATTTTTTTACATATTCCCTAAATTCGACGCTATGATTATATGACCTTTCATGGGAACAGAAACAGAAACAGAAACTTTTTTATTCAATATAGATTATAAATAATGCTTATTGAAAGTCACTCCTTTGTATAATTACCACTGGTTCGAAAAAAAAAACCTCTGTCCTGGGAAGAACCAGCAAGAAACCCAGCGGGACTTTTTTTTAAAAAATAACAGCTTACAATCATGTATGTTACAAAAATTAACAACACAACAAATTAGAAATAGCTTGGTAGCGATTACCTCATTTCCAGGGGTTATTATCATCTATAAATTCTTTAATACTATAATAACCCTTTTTATACAAACTTAGTTTAATAAAGTTTTTGAACTTTGAGCAGGTCAAATTTTGTATATTTTTGTTTGTATATTGTATATACTGGTTATATGGTAAATATCATATAACCAATGTCTGCTCTTATGGACTCCTACTGTCGCCCATTCATTAAATGACTTCCGACTGTTCAAGGAGAATGTTTTAGAAGTAAAAGTATTATTAAATTCATTACAAATAAGCTTAAATAATGTTCCATACAAAAAATTTGGATCATTTTGGTATGTAAGTGATGGAAGTTTTTTCACTATGTTACTTCTAAATTTCTCCAAGCGACGTGCATTTACTGGAACAAACACAACTTTCTTATCTACTTGCTTTTTGTGAACATATGGTAACGAAACTACTTGTCCACAGTGATCAGAACTTAATTTTTGAATTATACATTTATGCAACGGCTTCACATTTGTAAAAATGTTATCTATACATGTTGCACTAGATTGAGCAATACGCGTTGGCTCTAAAAGTCTTTGAATATAAGGAATCACTATAACATCTGCCAAAGTTACAAAATTAAATTAACATCTTTAACACAATAATTTAAAATTAAAGATTTTGTACAACTGCTATCCTCGATAAGAGTCAAAATATAGATGTATTGTCACTTCTGAGGACAAAAGTAGAATGGTTAGGGTTTACGTTTATTATTTGCATTACATATATATTGCCAACATTGATTTTTTGACTCTTACAACTTCAATGTTTATACCTTTCCTATCGTAGCCTAATTTGATTGAAAGAAGAATCTAGTCTTTTATACTAATAAGAATCTAGTTTTTTTTTAATAATATGAGAGTGAATTAAGTCCACTTGATGGTAAAAGTAGCTACTGTAGCCCATTCACACCGGCAACCAATATCTAACAAATAATACCACAGATGCATTGCCAACCCTAACGACTAAGAATATCTCACAAACTACAGTTATACTGGCTTTCTTGCCCTTCAAACTAGACCTTCTGATCAGTCACTCAGATCAGACAGTCTGATCCTAGTCTGAAAAGTCCAGCTACCCCGTGAACTATTTAAATGGCTAGATTTTCAAGTATTTGTTATTATCATAGTTACTATCTAGTCTTTCTGTTACCATGGTTTTTTGTTGCTTATTCCGATAATAATTAGTCGGTGAAATGTAATACTTACTAATGCCTCGTTGTAACGTAAATTCGCCTGTCCCAGCCTGTACCTGCACTCCCGCTCCAGTCTGTCCAGTTCACTAGCTCTAGCATCCCGAGACTTGATAGCCATCTGTAATTATTCATGTTCATTATTCTACTCATAATACTGCTTACGAACGTGGACATCTGCTGGTTGCGCTGAAGCTTTGGTCGTGAAAGGAATGGCGAGATCTCACGCCGGAAGAGGAGCTCAGCCCGAGGAGCAGCCGATGCTCCATTTGATAGTAAGGAGCTATTTTATATATACCCGAAATGATTCGGAACTTTAAGAGTGCGATATAGGCTTCGCGAAGACAGCGCCGCCACAAATTAATGTACTTTGTAGTTATCGTGTATTTCTTACGAAACAAACGGGAACAAACTCATATCGTCCCGTTTATTTGTAAGACTCAACTATGGATAATACAAGAAAAGCTTGTCTTCAGTAAGATAGTGGGGTACCATCTCGTTAATCCCAGACATAAAACACCCAGACGGTCGACGATCAGCAGCGTCCAAGGTGCAAGTCATCTGGTTCTGCGATCGTCAATTGGCCTGCCAAGCGTGACAATTAAGGAAAATCCTTCCTAAAACAGGAGAGCGCCATGTCCAGAAGTGGACCTTAACGTTTTAAAAAGCCTGAATGACCTCGACGAAACGGCACACGCAAAGATTTTAGCCGACATCAACGTAATGCAAATGAGGATAGATGTAGATGTCTATGGGCCACAGCAACCACTTACCATCAGGTGGACTGTGTGCTCGTTTGTCATCCTATCCTATAAAAAAAATTATATCATAAATTTTTTGAGCTTTGAATGTTATAGTTTTTGTGCAAAAAGGTTTCAATTACGAATCTTGGAGCATGCAGGTTAATTTATCCAGGCAAATTTCGGTCACGGCGGCCAGTCTTTAAGAAGACTAGCCATCTGCCCAGGACAAGATTGTAGTGTGCATGTGTGTTTGCGCAAGCACTAGTGCACTCTCTGATCCCTTACTCTTTTGTCTAATGGGACGGTAATCCGACAGAACCAGAGAGAAATCAAGCGCAGAATCAACAGTTTTACGTGCTTTCCGGGACACGGAAGTTAAACACAGTCAATGAGGGCTAATAATCTTCCACTCACCAGATGTCGCTAGTTACGACTGAGGTAAAGTTTTTTGCTACACAATGTCAGTTAATTGAGAAATTAGTTTTAAATAATAGTTTATCATTATCTAGAGTATTATATTAATACCCAACACAATGCATCAGTGGTTAGATTCTTAATTTTTTGCACTTTAGAACTCTTTTTTTTTTAATGGGCTTTTATTTATATTTATAGTTTGATTTGCTCATTTCTAATGTAATGAATATAAAATATAACTAATAATACAGAAAGAAACCTTAAAGATTACGTTTTCCTAAGAAATTATAGTCCCCGCTATGAAATCTGTCAAATATTTTACCTCACTGTAAAGTGGCGCCGCCCTGGTGGCAGAAAAAGTCGTGGATGTCCTCATTGGCGAGCTTGAAAAACCGTGGCGGAAATACAGTAATAGAGAAGACACTATTAGAGTCTTATGAACTTAAATAGTTTGAACAGAAAAAGCGTTAAACTAAATAAAATATCATTTTTTCTATTAGTCAACTGATCGCATTAGCGCGGAGGAAACCAGTGATTTACTATGAATGATTTATTTCAATGAATTGAGGAAACGTCACGGTTCACTTCATATTCAAATAAGAGGAAGGTGTCCGTTAAGACATCTTCCAACACCCACAGCGTCCGGCGTGCGGAATCAATTTCACATCCATGTCTAAATCAATATTGCAATTCGAGTATTAACTTATGTTACTACGCGACTCTACCTACGAGAATTTAATAGTGAATTCGGATACAATAATGTTAAAAAAATCCAAATATTATTATAAAGTTTAATATATGATGGGGTTTGGGCTAACTTTGAAATTTCAATTATTTGTTTTTCTTACGTAAAGGTGACAAAAAGCACACTGTCCATTTCATGCTAAGTAAAAATTGTGGCCCATAATAGTTATGCGTATCTACATCTACCACCGATGAAAAATCAGAATGCAGAATACCTTTTATCTGCCGACTTCCAAAAAGGAGACGGTACTCAATTCGACTGTATGTTTTTTTATGTCGGTTACCTCATAACTTTGTACTGGGTGAACCGATATAGATGATTCTTTTTTATATGAAAGCTGATAGTTCTCGTGTGGTCCCATATGAATTTGATCAAGGTCAGACCAATGGTTATTGAGTTATTCTTAAATAACTTATATTGAAGTCGCTTATATTGAAGTCGGCTGTACAAAATTTTTAATTTTAAGTTATTCCTTAACATTTCACCTTAATCCCTGAGGTAACCCTTATAAAATTCAGTATCACTTGGAATGGAGGAATTCAATGGAATGTTTTGTTACTCGTTAAAAGGAGCACCGACTTCCTCTAGATCTAGACACCATACGCAACACAGCGGCCCTATTCTGTTATCCTGTGAGAGCGTGGTTCATATCTAGGCATGGTTTTACCCAGTCAGGCCGATCCAGACATATTATACTCGTATTAGCAGGGTCTGTGAACGTGTGCTAATGCTGTTTTAACCGACTTAAAAAAGGAGGACGTTCTGAATTGGACTCATCTTTTTGTATTTATTTAACACGACATCTCCGTAAAATGTGAACTGATTTTAATAATTCTTCTTGAAGCAAAAACTTCTTTACAATCTTTATGATTTGAAACTCGATAAAACGAAACGGAACTACACTAAAAAGAGACAAATGTATCATACATCTATAGGATTTCGTTTGCGAGAGAATGAGATAGAATATTATATTAAATTAATCTTGTTTAGGTCATCTTGCGTCTATTTTACGTACCACCTTGAGAGTTAAACAATTTTGTTCGATAAAATGACTTTACCTATAGAATGAAATAGATGGCGTTATTACAATTTTACTTGACAGAATATTCTTTTGATTTATTATATTATAATTTCGGCTCTACATGTCTAAAAATAAGGACTTTAGCATTTATTTGCTATAAAATTAAACTTTTATCTTACATTATGTACCGCCCTTGTGGTTCAAAATTGTCATATTAAATAAATCATTTGACGGAAAATATTTATATTAATAATACTTCAAAAAGTAGGAGAGGTTTACAATTCGTCGGAATCTTTTTTTTATATGTATGTACACCGATTACGCGAAGACATCTGAACCGATTTGGTAAATTCTTTTTTTGTTTCAAAGGGTAGACTTTCCAGATGGTTTCATTTAAATTTTATCGATATCGGTCGTGCGGTTTTAAAAAAATCAACAATAAGTTATATTTATATTGAAGTCGGTTGTACAATTTGTTTTTTAATTTGAAGGTGTCACTTCTATGCGTGTGAACTGCACACATGTATTTTATTTTTTTATTCATTAGGTCATACCTTAGGATTGGTCCTACATAAATTTGAAGAAAAGCTACCAGTAAGAGTGAGAAAATAGGAAATCACGATATTAATATTACTACTTAGACGATATTATAGCTGTTGCCTTGAGCTTGTGATATTCCATAATCCATATAAAAGGATAATTTTATTTGACTTTTAATTTTTTTTTTATAGGATAAGGGTGACAAACGAGCACACAGTCCACCTGATGGTAAGTGGTTGCTGCGGCCCATAGACTCCCATAGACATCCTCTATTACTAATCGAAGTGTAGATGCGTTGTCACCCGTGAGGACTAAGATGGAATGCCTCATTTCCAGCAAAAAGGGCCTCCGGCCACCTGCACTCACCAAGCGAAACGCAGAGGTAAACCTCTACTTCACGCTGGTTTTCTGTGAGGTCGTGGTACCACCCCGGTTCGAGCCGGCCCATCCGTGCGATAGCAAAAGCTGCCGCGTGGCTCTACCACTGTTGAAAATGTAAAATCAGACTTTAAGAAAATAAAAAGAATAAAATGATTTTGATATAATAGCCTCTAAAGTCGGAGCTATAATACTTCTATACACTGTCAGAAAACCTACTTTGGAAGTTATTTTTGTTTTTGAAGTCGTTTTTCAAGTTAATTCTTTGGCAGTTTACTTACATATGCACTATTTGTAATTAATGAATATTACCATATAAGCTTCTTCTGCTTTTCGGCGTTCCTCTTCTGCAGCTTTTCGTTCCTGGACTTGCTGCTCCAGCCATGCATTCTTTTGTTCTGCCATTATCTTCCTGCGCTCTTCATAGTTTAGATCTTCGCCTTCGAACCTTTGAATATTAATATTACATATTAGACTTTTTTATAGGATAAGGGTGACAAACGAGTACACAGTCTACCTGATGGTAAGTGGTTGCTATAGCCCATAGACATCTACATCTATCCTCTATTAGGAATCAAAATGCAGATGCATTGTCACCCGTGAGGACTACGATGGAATGCCTCTTTTCCAGTAAAATGGGTCTCCGATTCTCTACACTCACCATACGAAACACAGCTGCTATTTTATGCTGGTTTTCTGTAAGAGCGTGGTCCTGCTTCGGTCGAGCCGACCCGTTCATGCTACAACTATACCAGTATTACAGCTGCAGCATGACTTTACCACGTTAAAAGTATTTAGTGTAGTAGTAAATATCTTATGTTAATAAAATCGCTATATTTGGTGAGATGCAGGCATTTCTGATGAGTCTAAGGACTCTTAAACCTAACAAAACCTAAACGTATGATTAACAACAGATTTTGACTCAAAACAATAACATTTTTTAATGTTTGTGGTATTAGTACTGACGATTTGGTTGTTAAAAAAATGAGGTAAATTTAGGTAGAAATATATACAAAAATTATTTTAAAAGAGATTTTTAATTTAAATGGAGTTATTTTTAATATAGAAGCAGAAGGAAAACGAGCATGTGGCTCAACTAATGAAAAGATATCATCAATGTAAACATTCGATACGCCGGAAAAATTACATACCTATTATAAAGAGTACTTAGGCACTTAGCTTGAAGGTCCCTTAGTCCCTATCGGTGCAGAAAAAAAAACTGATGGCGACAGTAAACTCCACAAGAAAATGATAACTTGTAAGTTCCTGCCAAATTTGTTTATTCAGTCTGCTTAATTAGCCAAATATCTTTTAATCGTTTTGTTTATCAATGTATATTTTTCCTATATAAGGGGAAGCAATTTATTGTTTATAGTTTTATTGTTCTTTACCTAGATGTTAAATATACAAAAAAGTAACAAAACATTCGTCAATAAAGCGCTATACTATCTCCCTCTCTATCTCCCTCCCAGCTTGTATAGAATGATATAAATACTCACTTCTGAGCGCTAGACAGGCCAACCGGTTGGTCATCAGAGGCGCGAGGTGGCAATTGCTTCTTTAGCACTTCCGGGTCATTTAGGTCATACTCGCGTCGATCTTCTGGACGTTGATATCTCTGCCTGTATTCGTTGATCTCTAATTCAATGCGGCGACGCTCCTGACAACATGTTATTTTAAATTGCGAGGTAGAGTCAAATTAAAATATCTATTATATACAATCACGGACGTAATAAATATAGACGTAATGTACACTGAAAATGTGTGAAGCACTCTAGGTTCTATAATTTTGTTCGTCATGCGCGAGATACACACACACAAATAAATTAAGGTCCGACAATTGGTGCTAGAGGGCGGGTCGACTCTACCACTGACGCGCACTGCATGTCATTTGTATGCGTGTTCCTCGCGTGTGATAAATAAAATTGTAGGACCACAAGTCCTCATTTTTTACATATGTCCACGTACATAATGATGATGATGAGTACAGTTAAAGATCCGAGTCGTCTAGTATTGCGAAAATTCCGCTCAAAAACATAATTGCTCGGGGCAAACTGAGCAACAATACCAAGGCGACCCCTGCCACGCTATCCGTGAATTTCTGCAACATCAGGGGACTTCACTCGAACCTAAACGCCGTACACTATCATCTCGAGACGGCGAAGCCGGCCTTGCTCTTTCTGACCGAGACGCAGGTTTCCTCTCCGGCTGATATTTCGTATCTCTCCTACCCGGGGTACAAATTGGAGCACTCCTTTGTGCCTCGGGCTGGAGTTTTCGTGTATGTCAGAGAGCACATCTGTTCTCGACGCCTCGGCAGTCTTGAAGGTTCGGACCTGTCCATCCTTTGGTTACGCGTAGACAGCGACGACCATCCGCGCGTCTACGGGTGCCTGTATAGGTCCCATAGCGGTAATGCCGAAGTAGACCGACTCATCGACAAGTCCGAATGGCTACAAATTCCTTGCTACAACAGGTCCCATCCGCAGAGATCGTGATCCTTGGCGATTTTAACGCCCACCACGCCGAATGGCTCGGTTCACGTTTAACCGATCATGCGGGGAGATCTGTTTATGACTTTGCCTTGGCATATGATCTGACACAACTGGTTACTTCGCCTACGCGGATTCCAGATGTGGAGGATCATACACCTTCCCTGTTGGACCTTCTGCTGACCTCTCACACCACCGGACGGATATCAGGTTTCCGTCAATGCCCCTCTCGGCTCTTCGGACCATTGTCTGATCCGGAGTGTGGTGCCACTCACGCTCCCCTCGCGGTTGCGTTCTGCACGTTGCCGCCGTGTTTGGCATTAAAGGTCGGCGGATTGGGACGGAATGCAGTCTTTCTTTGCATCCTATCCATGGGGGCGGGTTTGCTTCTCGCCGGATGATCCCAGCGCTATTGCTGACTCTGTCACTGATGTGCTGCTACAGGGACTGGAACTATTTATTCCATCATCTGTGGTAGCCATTGGAGGCAGATCTCAGCCTTGGTTTGGTCGCTCCTGTAAGACTGTATTACGCAGTAAGCAGGAGTGTTATCAAGCCCGGGCTGCAGCTTCGGCGACTCGAGATGTAAACACCAGTACACTTAAAAAGAAGTATAACTTCGCCTCCAGGGCCTTCATAAGAGTTGTTGGCAAGGCAAAGTCAGAGCACATAGGCAGAATTGGAGAGAAGCTAGTTCGCCTTCCTTCGGGAACCCGTGCATTCTGGTCCTCTCGCCAAGGCTGTCCAAGGGAATTTCTGTAAGCCATCACTACCATCTCTGCACAGGGAGGACGACTCACTGGCCCAAGCCGCAAAAGACAAAGGACCTTTTAAGCTCCCTTTTTGCGTCTAACTCGACTCTTGATGACGGGGGGGGGGGGGGGAACACCGCCGACCATCCCGCGGTGTGAGTGCTCCATGCCGGATGTGCTGTTCTCACAGTGTTCGGTTCGCAAAGCACTCCTCTCCCTGGACATCCACAAGTCGAGTGGGCCTGACGGAATCCCCCCAATTGTGCTGAGGACGTGTGCTCCGGAGTTGGCACCGGTCCTAACGCGTCTTTTCCGGTACTCCTACTCCCAAGGCGTAGTCCCGAATTCATGGAAGACAGATTTAGTCCACCCGATCCCTAAAAAAGGCGACCGCTCAGACCCGTCCAACTATATACCTCTCGCGATCACCTCCTTGTTCTCCAAAATAATGGAATCCATTATTAACTGCCAGCTCATTCGGTACCTTGAGGATCACCAGCTGGTTAGTGACCGCCAATACGGTTTTCGTCGGAGTCGATCAGCTGGTGATCTTCTGGTCTGCCTGACCCATAGATGGGCGGAGGCAGTGGAGTCCAAGGGGGAGGCATTGGTCGTTAATTTGGACATTGCGAAGGCCTTCGATCGGGTTTGGCACAAAGCGCTTTTTTCGAAGCTCCCTTCCTATGGGCTTCCCGAGAAATTGTGCAATTGGATCACCAGCTTCCTTGCAGATCGGAGCATCAAGGTCGTTGTAGACGGTGCATGCTCCGACTACAAGCCTATTAACGCTGGTGTTCCACAAGGCTGTGTGCTATCACCAACGCTGTTTCTTCTGCATATCAATGATATGTTGTTAACTGGTAACATTCATTGCTATGCGGATGGCAGCACTGGTGATGCTCTTTACACCGGCCGTGCCAATATTTCACGGGAAAACGTCGCCGAGTACCGGAACAAACTTGTGTCTCAAGTCGAGTCTTTGCTGAACAAAGTCTCGGATTGGGGGCGACTAAATCTAGTCCAGTTTAATCCTCAGAAGACACAAGTTTGCGCGTTTACCGCTAAAAAGAACCCCTTTGTCGTATCTCCTCAGTTTCAAGGCACTCCCCTCCTTGCCTCAGCCAGTATCGGAATCTGCGGAGTCGACATATCGAGTGACGTGCAGTTTCGTGGTCACTTGGAAGAGAAGGCCAAATTGGCCTCTAAAAAGCTTGGCGTGCTCTGCAGAGCGGGACAGTATTTCATGCCGGTACACCGCCTGCAACTTTACAAGGCGCAGTTTCGGCCTCACGTGGGATACTGTTCCCATCTCTGGGCAGGGGCTCCCCAGTGCCAGCTCCTTCCACTTGACCGCATCCAGCGCAGAGCGGCTCGAATCGTGGACGACCGAGTCCTTTCCGACCGGTTCGATTCATTGGCACTGCGAAGAGATGTTGCATCCCTTTGCATTTTCTTTCGCATCTATCATGGGGAGTGCTCTGAGGAATTGTTCGGATTAATCCCAGCCGCCAAATTTCACGAACGCACATCGCGGCAGAACTCCCGATACCATCCACACCATCTGGATGATTGGCGGTCCACCACTGTGCGATTTAGAAAATATTTTCTACCTCGCACGACTTCCTTGTGGAATCGATTACCATCAGCGATTTTTCCGGACCGATACGATTTAGGGACCTTCAAGAAAAGAGCGTACTCCTTTTTAAAAGGCCGGCAACGCAACTGTGATTCCCTCCCTGGTGTTGCAGTTGTTCATGGGCGGCGGTAGACACTTACCATCAGGTAAGCCGCATGCTCGTTTGCCCCATCTCCTATAAAAAAAAACAGTAATTTCTTCCAGGCAACTTAAAACCTTCTACACGGTTTTAGAAGAGTAACCAACATAGTGCAACGGATCAGTAAGTAGAAGTGGTAATGGGCCAACTATATCACTCGAAGAACAGGCACCGATGGAGAAGAAAGGTTCTCTAAATGCAGCCGCGGACAGGTAAGTAAAGTGTTGGGCTGCACCCCATTACATGGAGTGATGATCTGATAAGGGATGCAGGTGGCTCAAGGCCCTTGCTTTATGACATTCGTTGGGGAGGACGTAATGCAACAGTGGGCTTCCGATATGCTATAATGATGATGACGATGATCAATCAAAAAAAGAATTAAATAAAATTGAGGAAAAAAATAATGGGTAGAGTGCACTATAAAATCATCCTGAAAGATATCATTTTCCATCGTAGTTAATATATACGTGGTCTACACGTGGTAAAGCCATGCTACAGCTATATTAGTAGTATATAGTTGTAGCACAAATTGGTCGACTCGACCGGGGAAGGAATACGCTCTCACAGAATACCAGTGTAAATTAGCAGCTTAACACTGCTGTGTTCATATGGTGAGTGTAGAGAACCGGAGACCCTTTTCACTGGAAAAGAGGCATTCCATCTTAGTCCTCACGGGTGACAACGCATTTGCATTCTGGTTCTTTATTGAGGATAGATATAGATGTCTATGGGTCACAACAACCTTTTACCATCGGGTGAACTGTGTGCTCGTTTGTCACCCTATCTTATAAAAAAAAATACACAGAACTATTTTGTAGGGTGTGTACCTCTCGTTCCCGTGCTTCTAGAACGACGGCCAGGTTGCTGTCCTTGATCATCTGCTGGGCGAACGCGAGGTTCTTACGCTGCTGCTCATTGATCTCGGCTCGTTTCTCTTCTATTTGACGTTCCAGAAATGGTACGTCTACCTGGAATGAATATCATAACATTTACTGTGAAATCGATTATTTATAAGGCGGCCGATGGCGGCTGCTTAGATCTACGAGTAAGTTACGTATATATTTAATGATTTCTTATATTTTCGAACACTACACATTGAATAAAACTACTTTTACGGATTTTTATCGCGTTTAATTAACTTGTCGGCGTATTTTATTTGCTATTTCCAGTCCGTACTGGTTTACATAATGATTTCTTATATTTACGGGAACACTACACATTGAATAAAACATATTGAATAAAGTTATTTAAACGCGATAAAATCCGTAAAAGTAGTTTTATTCAATACGTATATATTGCCTATTAGAACGGTTTCCCTTTTAAGTGTCTTTTGAATCATCTGTTGGATACCTAAAACTTTGAATAATACGTACATATATATTTGTTTGGGCATGTACTTATATATGTTAATATATACCTATTTTAGGCGGTTATTCTGTCCGGGAGCCCGCTGAGTGGGTGCCATCGTCTTATCTTTTTCTGTCATCTAGCAGCAGTGTGTAACGGCTGTGCTCTTAGAGGCAGTAAATAAGATGGAGTTGCAAACTAGTAAATGGTGTAGAAAGTCGATGGAGGCAGATGGCTCATTGCCGCGCTTCGAGGCATAAACAATCGGCATAACATTAATTACAAACTGTGCGACATTCCATCTTCTGTGGTTATTCGGATGTGACAACGCATCTGTAGCTTTCTTTGTTTGTATTTGTGGACTGTAAGGTCTTATGTCACATCAATTTTATAAAAACACTTATATTTAACATGTTGATCAGGTTGAATCACTGAGCGAAAAGTCGCCATCTGAGGCTGAATAAATGTTCAAGACTTTACTTTTAAAGTATTTTATTTATGTTTCATGAAGGTTTGCGTGTTGTATACATTATTTATGAAAGGATTGTAAAGAAATGTTGGCGGTTTGCGGTAAAGTCGTAAAAACATCGCAATTGTGAATCGTACCCGTGCGAAGCTGTTGTCTCTACAATCGCTAGTTAAGAATAATCAATAAAAAGCTAGTCTATGTGCTATAGCCAATGTGGAGGAGTCGGTCGCTTGAAGAAAATGAAGAAGTCTTTAAAATTTAGACTGAAGTACCTAGAGAAAAAAATGATTGATCTTTATATTAACAAGAAGTAGTCTGAAAATATTGCATGTGCTGAATGTATTTCACAATCTTTATATCCGATCTAAAGATAGAAATAGGTAACAATTAGTTCTAGTAGTAGTAGAAGTATAGTAGAACCATGGTAACTCAGGGGCTAAGTATTCGCTGTAAATTTCATAGTACGCAAGCAACCCGGGTTTGATCGCCGCTGGCACCTATGAAATTGTTAATTGTAATTTTAAGTGATGATTTACAACGTGCTCAGCGGTGAAGGAAAGCATCGTGAGGAGACCTGCATGTCTGAGAAATAAGAACAAATTATTTCAAAGACATGTGAAGTTCGCCAACACGCATTGGAGCAGCGCGGCGGATATTTCCTTGCCCTAAAACCCTCTTAGAAAAGAGAGGAGGCCTGTGACCAGCAGTGGGACGTATATAGGCTGTAACTTTAACTTGTTTAGTTCTACGATCAGAAAAGTTGGATATTAACATTGCTTGAAACAAAAAAACCTTCACCAGACGTTTGAAGTTGGCGGCGTTAGAATATCCAATATACTACTCTATATCGTATCGTCGGTGTCGTAAAAACGACAGAGTGAAATAAACCAGGAGGAAAGAATGCAGCAGCGTCTTCCTAATAATAACTAAAAAAACACTGCGGTTCCCAACCCGCCTGCAGTCTACTATGGCAAATCCCCCCCCCCCCCCCCCAATGAGGCTCTATGGGGAAGGCCTATGTTAAGCAGTAAACTTTTCATAGGCTGTAGCGGAAACAGTAACAGAAACAAAAACGAGAAGATACTAAAATAAAAGTGGACTAAAAAATCTATGTCTCACTGATGCATATGGTTACTGTGCTTAACCGTAAACGTGGACAAAAACTCTTTTCCTATCTTTTTTTTTGCATAATAAGGGTGACAAACAAGCACACAGTCCACTTGATGGTAAGTGGTTGCTGTGGCCCATAGACATCTACATCTATCTTCGTTTGCGAATTAAAATGTAGATGCGTTGTCAGCCGTGAGGACTAAGATAGAATGCCTCATTTCCAGTAAAAAGAGTCTCCGGTTCTCTACACTCACCATACGAAACACAGCAGTGTTAAACTGCTATTTTACGCTGGCATTCTGTGAGAGCGTGTATTTTCCCGGTCGAGCCGACCCATTCGTGCTACAATATTACTAATATAGCTGCAGCATGGCTCTACCACGTAAAAAATAAAGAAAATGGATATTAAAAAGATTTAAAAGATTGTCCACTAAAAGGATACGAATATAAGACTTGTACCGGTGGTACAGCAGTCTCAGCATACTGTCGATGGGGAGTAGCATCACCAGTGCGAGAGTATCAGCTATGCATTCACCGTCATATCTATATCATGTATGAATATTAATTTTAAAGGCTGGCAATTAATGTTAATTTAAAAGCGGGAAAATCATGGTAATTCATAATGGCGGCGTATGAGAACCCATTACCCTATTTTGCTAAGTCGGTATCGTAAAAGATGACTAAGAAATGAAAATTATCTTTTAGTTTCCTATAGATCTAAAATAACTAGATCGGCGACTGAGGGTGTCAATGATGCGAAACATCTGATACTACGATTTTCAATCCGCCTGTGACGCGTGACGAATAAGGTAAATGCTTTCCACAATGGGAAAGGCAATGATTTCAAAAATAAGGCCCATCTATACATTTTACTTAAACCAAAACTTATCATTATATAAGCAAAGGTAGCGCCATCTGTTATAACATAAACGAGCTACATGAGTGCCGCGTTGCTTTGGGCGTAGACGTAACCGGGGTTGGATTTCGTAGTATAATTATACTTTTTCAACCATTATTTCATACTGTGTAGTATCCTAAACTGTCATTTTAATGCCAGCGCACTGGTGCCATTAAGTTGCGCGGTCGGCCTGGTCCTTACGCTAGTAATATATAAGTCAATGGGAAAAGGCCCATGACAGTACACTTATACGAGGTGCTCAATGGAAGCGGTAGAAAACTACATTATATACCGTACCACATAGTTTTTATCAAAATATTGGAATCAGTGTTAAGCATAAAACATTTTAAATTTGATTACAACAATAAACATTTAAAATTAATTGAAAAATTCAATAATAATTTAAAATTAAAAATTTTGTACATTTGACTTCAATATAAATTATTAAGAATAACCCAAAAACTATTGGTCAAACCTTGATCAAATTTATATGGGACCACATGTAAAGCACCAGCTTTCAAATAAAAAAAGAATCATCGAAATCGATACACCCAGTAATAAGTTATGAGGTAACACATAAAAAACATACAGTCGAGTTGAGTACCGTCTCCTTTTTGAAGTCGGTAGAAAAAATAACATAAGACTATATTCTATACTTAGCATAACGATGCCGTATTTCGTATCGTGAGTGAGGAGAACCGGAGACCCTTTTTACTGGCAACGAGGAATTCCTTCTTTACCGTGTATTGACGATGTAAGAATATCCACTACCCTATATAGTCACGTGGGTGTGGTAAGAGGCGACAGAGGGAAGCAAATCAGGAGATGGGCATCGACGTCTTTCTAGTTACAACTAAAAATAAAATAAACCCCCTACTAGGCGGTTACTACTATTTATGGGGGCGGCATATGTTCACCAATTAACTTATTATAGGCTGTAACGGTAACCGCTTATATCGGATATTGAGGATTAGACGTGAATGTTTATGGCGTCTGTGCATCCATTTACTATTAGGTAGACTGTATACTCCTTTGACACCCTTACTTTAGTAAATAAAAAAAACATAGAACAGTAACTTACACCAATTTTCCGGTTTCTGGCATTGAAAATTCTTGACCTTCTTTCCAGTTCACACTGCCGTCGCCTTTCTCTGTTCTGTGCTTCTTTTCTATCCTGTTCATTTGCGATTTGCAGTTTCAACATTTTTATAAAATTGTTTCCAAAATCCGCTGGGGATGTACATACATAAAATTAAAATGGTAATAATGACTAAACAATAGCTGTTGCCGTAGCAACCAAAGAGTATTTAATCTATATTAATCTATGATTTAATCCTTGGATTTATCACTACGTTTTGTTTGGTTTATTTTTTGTTTCTTTGGTTTTAGTATCTAGTGCACGTGTGTATTAGTAATCTATGAAACAATGGTAACCTCAGAATTGTTATTACACTAAGCTCAGCATAATATGACACCGTTCTGATTCAACCTTTATTTAATTACACGACTTATATTCTCAGTGTTTATATTTTCTTTATAGAATAAGTGTGACGATGGAACAAGCACACAGTCCACCTGATGGTAAGTGGCTGTTGTGGCCCATAGACATCTACATTTATCCTCAATTAAGAATCAGAATGCAGATGCGTTCTCTCCCCTGAGGACTGAGATGGAATGCTTCGTTTCCGGTAAAAAGGGTTTCCGGTTCTCTACACTCACCGTACGAAACACAGCAGCATTAAACTGTTATTTTACGCTGGTATTCTGTTAGAGCGTAGTCCTACCCCGAACAAACTGATCCATTCATGCTGCAACCACAATATAGCTGCAGCATGACTGTACAAGTAAAAAATCCATGTATGATGTATTCCAAACATCCTCTACATCCTATAAAAGTCCACTGGTGACAATAGGCCTTCCCCATTGATTATCTGATATAAAGAACTTTGCCATCGTTGCCATGCATTGTAGGCGGGTTGGTAATCGTAGTTTTTATTACTTTGAGATGTTAACAGGAATATGTTGCTCATCTCCCGTTTAGTATCCTTATGTCGCCTCTTACGACACCCACTCAGTTGTATTCATATATATTGTGTGTATTATCTATGTTTATATATATGCTTGACCTCTATTTATGTATGTATGAATGTAATGGACTTTTGTAATTAAATTTTCACCAACTTCCAGACGTCTGAAAAATTTGAAATTTCGCAGACGCATTTAAAATCGATTGACAATACAATAGATTTATAACTATTACTGTTATGGGCTATAGTCTCACTAGGATCATCACATCATTATCATCATCATATGATCAATACTTGTAAGTTTTCTAAAGTCCTAATATTATTTTATAAATATGTACCTTTATTCATAGAAATCCGATAATATATGTTAAATAATAACTTTATGTATCAAAGTTCTTCAGAATGGGTAGTCGACGTACATTCATCGTCGTCGTTGTCTCCACCAGGCTGTCAGTCCACCATCAGTCCACAGCTGAGTTTAGAGTGTAAGGGTGAAGGATACTCTACAAACTTTCAATCAATAAACAAGGCTCTGCCGTCCCACTGATGGTGGAACGTGCTACTAAAATGTTGAATTCAAGCCCATTGACTGGCAATGTGGAGCAGCATTTCTAATACGAGAAATATCGACTCTCCATTTATTAACCCATTGTTAGGAGTATGGGTAACTCTTTTAAGAAATGCACGATGGTAGCACACTTTCTATAAGGCCCATGCCCATACAAAGTAGTAGATTTAAAAACAATGGGGAATAACGACATCAGGTGATATGGGGTAATAACTGGCACCACGCATCTCATGCATTTTACTAGTTGACATTGGTTTTCATATTGTAGTTTAATTTATGACGCAGTGTCTATGCTATATGTTTTCGCCACGAGGATATTTTTTATGACCAAAATTTGGCCAGTCTCAACGGATATTAGGTATTTGCGCAATTCAGATTAATGTTGTACGAGTGTGTGCGCAAGCACAGGTGCACTATCCATGGCTTCATTCTCATTGTCCGATGCGAATGCAATCCGACACTACCAGAGAGATAAAGCGCAGGACTAACGGCCGTAAGTATGTGCTTTCCGAAGATGAAACACCGCCAACTTACTCCGGACTGATACTAAGAATTACTGAAACAAAAGTCCTTTGACAAATGCCCGACTCCTGATTCGAACCCGGGACTGCATGATCTGCAGGCATCTTTACGACAGCTAGACCAACGAGGCAGTCTTCTTCTATGTATTCGAGTGATAAACAAATAATTTTAAGGCAAGTGTTGATTATATGTATGAGAAGCGTGGTAGCTCAAGCAATGCGGTGTCTTTGATGTTTTTCATTTTTTAATTTTCTTTTTTAAATTTATTTAAAAAACATGAATTGCAGCCTGTTGACACTTGCAATCAACTTCAAAGAAAGGACGCTACAGATGCGTTGGCACCTCCGAGGGACAAGATGAACTCATGAAACATCTCACGGCCTTTAATTAAACTGGCTCTCTGTACCTTCAGAACGGAATAGTTACTATGTATTATTACTATAGCACTATTTTGTTTTGTGTAGACCTTTTCAGCTATAATTTAAAATTAAAAATTTTGTACAGCCGACTTCAATATAAGCGACTTCAATATAGGTTATTTAAGAATAACTCAATAACCATTGGTCTGACCTTGATCAAATTCATATAGGACCACACGAGAACTATCAGCTTTCATATAAAAAAAGAATCATCGAAATCGGTTCGCCCAGTACAAAGTTATGAGGTAACACACATTAAAAAAAACATACAGTCGAATTGAGTACCGTCTCCTTTTTGGAAGTCGGCAGAAAATATACTGCAGTGTTTTACCGATCAATTTTTGGTTTCTCTTTTTCTACGGCAAGTGACTAGTACTTAGTTTACAACCTCAAAGACTTTTTGTTTTGGCGTGAACTGCTATTATTTTCTACCGAATTCAAAAATAAAGAGGTACTCAATTCGACTGTATCTTTTTTATGTGTGTTACATTATAACTTTTTTCTACTATTAACTTCTCAACGGATTTAGATGATTCTTTTTTTTTATTTGAAAGCTGGTGCTTCTCATGTGCTCCCATATAAATTTGATCAAGGTCTGACCAGTCGTTTATGAACTATTCTTACTAATTAAAATTGAAGTCGGCTGTACAAAATTATAGTGACTCACATTTTGGTCCATGATAAAACTTGCCGAAGTAGAAGATTATGTAGTATTTTCAAGGATTTTCTTGCGAAAACCTATTTTAAATTGTCTAACACTTAGTTATTAACACTAGCACCAAGTAACAACATGGTTAGCTTGCTCTTTTTATTATCTTTATTTGTTCTTACCTTTTAAAGGTTTAAATAATGAACAAAAAAAAAATTATTTATACAATAAGGGTGACAAACGAGCACACAGTCCACCTGATGGTAAGTAGATGCTGTGGCCCACAGACATCTACATTTATCCTCAAGAATCAAAATCACAAAATGAATAAGTACAAAATGCAAATGCACCGCCAACCCTGAGGACTGAGATGGAATGCCTCGATTCAAATAAAAAGGGTCTCCGTTTCTCTACACTCACCATACGAAACACAGCAGCATTGAGCTGCTATTTTACGCTGGTATTCTGTGAGAGCGTGGTCCTTCTCCGGTCGAGCCGACCCATTCGTGCTGCTACCACAATATAGCTACAGCATGACTCTACCACGTAATAAAATATTTTCATGTATTTTATTACGTATTTTAAGCCAATGCTAGTGGTGATAAATCCTTAGATGGTAATTCATACCTACTATCTGAATTAGTATTATATTGACATGTAAATCCATTTATTACAAGCTAGCGATCCGCCTCGGCTTCGCTTGGGTAGGATTTTTAAATGCGACATTATTTAGATTTAAGTTGATCATCATTTTTCGACTTCTCAAAAAAATGTCACGCTTTCCGGATAAAGTATATTATATAAAAAATATTTAGAAAAAATATCCGGATAAAATATATTAAAAAAATAATTTATAGGATAGGGTGACAAACGAGCACACAATCCACCTGATGGTAAGTGGAGGCTGTGGCCCATAGACATCTACATTTATCCTCAATTAAGTATCCTGATCTGATCCTGAGCACTAAGGTAGGATGCCTAATTTCCAGTAAAAAGGGTTTCCGGTTCTCTACACTCACTATGAGAAACACAGCAGCATTAAGCTCCTATTTAACGCTGGTATTCCGTGAGAGCGTAGTCATACGCCGGCTGAGCCGACCCATACATGCTACAAGAATAATATATATAGCACGTAGCAATGGACTATAACCCAGATTAAATATGGGTTATAGTCCAGATTATTTCTGGCATTGCTCTCTATCTCTTCGTCAAGTTCGAAAATTAGCTCGGACAGACAGACAGACAGACAAAGAGACCATTTTTTAATATGGTTGTTTATGTCAATTATGCATGGCATGCAAATTATTGAACTGTGGGATTTCCACAGATCAATAAAAGACAGTTATTTCGATATTACAGACAACAAAGTATTTGCTCCGTGTTACAGACAGACGCTTCGATTTTATTTAAATGAACGAGTATGTATAGATAATTACTCTCGTGGTTCCTTTTATTGCCTAACAAATTTTAATAGTCACTCAAATCAAACCAGTCAAATAAACGACATATAAACAATCACGCCTGTCACAAAAGGGGGTAGGCAGAAACTACGGACTTCCATTTGACACGATTCTGACCCACCTCTCTCGCTTCCTTTCATTCATATCTACGCATACATGCTTGTAAAATAAAAATAATAAAAATAAGTAGTAGAACAAAATTTTTAGCTCTACTGTGGTAGAGCCACGCCATGAATGGGTCAGCACGGCTGGGAAAGGACCATGACTACAAAATACCAGCGTAAAATAGCTGCTGTATTTTGATGGTGAGTGTAGAGAACAAGAGACCATCTTCGCATCTATATTTTGATCATTAATCGAGGATAGATGTAGCTGTCTATGGGCTACAGCATCCACTTACTATCAGGTGGACTGTGTGCTCGTTTTGTAACCCCTATTTATCTTATTTACAAAAAACTAGTCCGGACATGGGTAGTGGATAACATACTTGTGATTCTAGTCTGCTCCGATTTGTGACGCACTTACGATCGTTAACTTAGCCTTGTTTTGATGAAAGATAATTGATTTTCTTGGTTATTGATCCGTTCTTTTTATATTTTATAAATTATATTTGTTTGTTTAGAAATTTTAATTTGTTATTGTATCAATGGTTATAAAAACATATTTGCGGAGTAGACCGCCTTGGTAGAGACCTTTGCTCTACCAAACTTATTCGAATCCAAAGTTTTAAATCAGTGTCTGATTTGAATCTTTTTCGTTTAGATTAATAAATAAGTGTTTAAAACATTATTTGAAACTAATAAAAAACATCTGTAAATTTATTTGTTTTGTATCAGTTTTAATTTAGGGACTTTGATAGTAAAGAAAATATGGTTGTCCCATTGTCCCTTACAATAGTTACAGAGAACTGATAAATTTAATTATTAGACTCACAAGTGAATACTTAGCTCAGAAAATGTGCTAAATATTAGGCTGATGTTGTGAGATAATGGTTGAGAAAAAATATTATGCAACATTCTAACGTTTGTGGATATTTAGGGAACTGAAAAATATTTTCCATGCGGCCTCCTATATATATATAGCACGGATGGGCCTCCTATATATTTAGGAGGCCGCATGGAAAATATTTTTCAGTTCCCTAAATATCCACAAACGTTAGAATGTTGCATAATATTTTTTCTCAACCATTATCTCACAACATCAGCCTAATATTTAGCACATTTTCTGAGCTAAGTATTCACTTGTGAGTCTAATAATTAATTTTATCAGTTCTCTGTAACTATTGTAAGGGACAATGGGACAACCATATTTTCTTTACTATCAAAGTCCCTAAATTAAAACTGACACAAAAGAAATAAATTTACAGATGTTTTTTATTAGTTTCATTAAAAATTATATTGTAACAAAATTGTAACGTCTTGTTAATACCATTTAGATAGTAAATTTTATAGAATGGCAACACTCTAGAATGCGGCAATGTGCGTCGCGACGCCGATGCCTTATTGCATAAAGTAGTATACGGTTGGAGCGCCAGTGAGGCAGTGAGTACTGAGTAGTGAGTAGCGTTTGTGGCACGCTTCACTCGTCCGGCAAGTTGACCTTGTATCGACGTGTTTTCAGTTCGCGTGATCCCGCGTTAAAAAATTTCAAAACATTTTTTTTTAGTCATCAGACGTTTACTCGCTGATTCACATCCATAAATTATCGGAAAGAATAATAGTGTTTCGTAACATTAGTGCTATTATTGGTATTATATTTTTGTGATGTGATTGTAATATGACAAGTGTATTAAAAAAATCAAGAGGTACAAAAGGAAAATCAGAATCCATGCAAGAAGATTTGCCTTCGAGATGGGGGAATGTGTCCAGTGGGCACAAGTCCGAAGATGGCGCGAAGCTGATGAAGTATATCGATGATAATATCATTGGAAAAGGAAACTCTTTTTGCGGTCCTTTCGGACGGAGAAAAGGTGAGCATAACATTAAGTTTACGTTTATTATATTTTATGATAAAAAGCTTGAGCTATTATATTATAATGTTACAAAATATTTTGGTATTTAACTAATTTTGGCAAGCTTTATTATTTACGGATCGGAACGGATGTCTTGGCGAATTTCGCAAGCTATATAAATAAACATATGTATAATTAAAATTGGCTTTGTTAGTTTCAATGTTCCATCGGTTAAAGATGTTAAGAAAAATTATTTGAGATTTATAAAGACCAATCTATACTATACTATTAAAGAACAGAGTTATTAAAACCAACCTATACACATGTTTAGCCACCCGCGTGTATCTAATTGATATTTGTCATTTGTTTTCCGCAGCATATTACTAGCACTATAGTTCACTGCTGGACACAAGCCTCCTCTAAGTTATAATATGTCATAAACATCACATCTTGATGGAGGAATAGAAAGTAGTATTGAACGTCTCAAATTTTTGATGCATGTCTGTCCCTTGTCAGATGTGAGTTTACTACTTACGTTTATAAAAGCACTTTGGTGTCGTCTGTTAACCACCCTGCTTTAGTTATAGCTTCTAATTCCCATACGCCATTATGATGTTTTGGTCTCATAACAGTTTATATTACTATTTATAAATTTACGTGATGAAACTTCCATTCTAACAATTCTACTACATAACCTCTTACGATATTAATAATCTCTACACTGTTAAGAGCGATTAAATTTAAGTTTTTCCAAAGAAATGCGTACCGAGTAGATATGTGAAGTTATTGAAGTTTTTGCTTATAATTTTATACTAAATTTTGTAATTCTGAATTTGACTATGTTTTGTAGCTCCTGGGGCTTTTTATGTTGGTACATTAATTTTACTTAAATTTTTTTATATAGCAACACTCATAAAAAGTCTATTTTCTGCATATTAAATGTAACATTAATGGTATCATAAGTTAGTATATAGATTGTAATCATGATTGGTGTGATTGGTGTAGTTTTCACAATAATTCTGCTTGCATCTAGTTTAAATAGTTGATTAACAGTAAAAAAACCAGCGAAACAACAAAAAAACAAACAAACTATTTTTTGCAGATCATACAAATAAGTACTTATCTCTTGCAGGAAACAAACGCACTTGTCTTATTAGCTTAAACTTTAAGTTACGCGTCGTTTGATGTTCCTTAATTAAGTAAAAATAATAAGAAAATTAAAAATTTGCATAGATTTTCTATAAGGTACGTTATAGACACGTGATCTTCATGATTTTTTGAACGTTTGTCTATTTGTCAGGCGTATTTATGTCTCACGAACAGCGCGAAAATAGACATTTAAGCGTGCGCTCGCTTCGTCCTTGAATTCGATTTGGCACAATCGATTACGTCCGTATACGAGTATCGGTAGAAAAATATGGCGATATTGTTTTGTTATATTATTCGTATATTTAGCTTTTTTATTTTCCTAGTATCGCTGGTGACCGAAATTTGACCAATTATTATACACAGTCATGAGCGTTTTTTTTTTAATAAAATATATTAACCTCAATCGGTAGGTAAGGTTTTTTTAATTTGTAAAAAGATTTTGAAATTGACTTGTTTATAAAGGAATTTAATTAAGATTTTTCATAAGCTGATCCTCTGAACCAGCACAGTCCATCTAATGGTAAGTGAAAGCTGTGGCGCATAGAAATATACATTTATCCTCAATTAAGTATCAAAATGATCAGATGCGTTGCCACCGTTGAGCTGGAATGCCTCGTTTCCAGTTAAAAGGATCTCTGGTTATCTATACTCACCATACGAAAATGGTATTCTGTGAGAGCGTGATCCTACCCCGTTAATCCGGCTATACATGTTGGCTGAGCGAAGGCAAGTATCAACATATGGACCGAACGTTTGCCTAACCTCGCCGTTGTTCGTCGTCATTCGCCTAGCTGGCCGAGTGCAGACGAGAGCCAACGTGTTTACAGTTCGTTTGGCGTGCACTTGGAATCGCTCGCCACGATTCATCTCACTTCGGAACAGTGTCGGTTATCCCGCACAAATCAAAGGCGCTTGCCTGCACTCTGCAAGTCGCGTCCACATGTTAGTTGGCCATGTCGATATGTTCACTTGTTCAAACTTTGCCAACATGTAGACTGTAGCACTCGCTTGTGTCAATTTGCCTACGCTCGCGTTAGCTGAGGCTTCGTCAATAGCCGAACATCCACCGCGAACTAAACTAACTTATTTTATCTTAGCTCGCATAGCTGAGCCAGTTTTTCGTACATGTGCGTCCACCGCAAACTATTCCAGGTAAGCTATGTATGTATGAAAAACTGTTTTAGCTATGCGAGCCAAGATAAACTAGGTTAGTTTAGTTTGCGGTGGACCCATTCGTGCAAAAACCAACTATAGCTGCAGCGTGGCTCTGTGGTCTGATAACAACTAAAAATAATAAAATACTGTAGTTGCTAACACGCTGACCAAGCATGACAATACTAGAAATATCTCCCCTATAAGGCAATTTATACGGGAGGCCTATGTTAAGCAGTGGGGAGTGGAGTTTTGATAGACTGTCACGAATGAATGATTGAAAATATTTTTTAAATAGGATACTTGTAGAAAACCTACTGCTCACGGTGCCAGATGTCGTTGCTGATACGTTTACCAGATGTCGTTACGAATTACTTTTTTTTTTAATCTCTATGATAATTTATAACTATAGTATGTGCCAAATCGATTGAGAAAAACGGACAATGACCTTTCGGTCGTTTAACCAGGGGTTACAAACCTTCAATATATAGGCACATTTTATATGTAGTACTTTCTTTATTTATAATGATTTTTTTATAATGATTGATATAATATATATTTATTAACTATTATTAAAAAGTTATGTGAAAGATCGCTGTAGAAGAAAAATCATCTATTGTTATAAAGTACTTTATTCATTTAACAACAAAAAACATTAATTTATAACACATATAAAGATTCGAGTGATAACGACACCGAATAAGTACGTACTTATGCAAAAGATAAAACTTTATTTTTAATATTATATAAGAACTTTATTTTTATTCGGTGCAATCATCACTCGTATCTTCACTTGATGAACTATCTGTAACATTAATTATAAAGCGATCTGCAGTTTCATTGCATCACATAAATACATATTGTTTTAGAAAATAAATACCACATGGTCACATAAAAAGAGCGCTTTAAGAAATAGAAAGGCTACGTCGTCGCATTTGTACCTATTTGTACGTACCTGCTACGTTTATTATGGGTCGGCGACGTCTCTTTCCACTTGATGTTGAAGGACCGGGTCCTTCACCAAATTCTCCTGAACTCATGTCGATTTAGTAACGACCGTCACAGTAAAACTAATATAACAGATTCAAAAAACAAAAACTTAACGATATAACAAATTTAACAGTAAAAACTCAACTAAAACAATGCAATGAATGCTATGAATTACCCGAGACGTACACACGCAAGCGCTATCCGAACACGAATGAAAACAAAATGGCGGACCGGCCCAAAAAAGGTGACGCATCTCTGGCTGCCATTGTCACGTTTCTTTTAGAACGAACTGACGTAACGCGCGTTTTGTTTATTTTAAAGGGATGAATTTGCAAAAGCTCAATATGGTGATTATATTGCTTCAAATATTTTTTTAATATGAAACTGTTATTAAATGAATTGCTGCGTTACTTACCATAAATTGAAATATAAAATATAACACATTTTTCGCGATGTACCGTAAGATTTTACTATGTTTATAGGAACCACAGACAATATTATTTAAGAAACAAAAAAACAAAACATATGTGCTGACCTAGAAGTGGGAATAATATCAATATTTAAATATTGTTATCACATCTAAATTGAGATTTTGTAAGTTACGCCTTTTGACACTCGGCTCATATCTGAGGTCATTGTCCGTTTTTCTCAATCGATATGGCACATACTATATATTTTATTATTCTGTTTGTGTTGTGACTCTACCAAAGACTAACTAGTAGATTATATCCGAATGACTCTACGACGTTACAAGAACAACCTATATAAACAAATAACCTTCTTGATGTAAAATATAAAACATTGTTTGTAAAATTATTCTCTTGAAAGTAATTTATTACATAGAGGAAACTACAATATATTATTTAGTTTATTAGGAATGGGTTATATTTGTGACTAGAGGAATAATAGTGACTTTTTCAATAAACATCAATTCTGCTTGTACTAAGTTAGCAAATTTGCTGTACAAACACAAATAGTGGAAAATAACTATGCAATGAACTCGAAACGGGACCGTTTCGCTTTATTTTTTCCTCTTAAAATTTCGAGAAACGCATGGGTGAAAGGCAGTATGTATACACCCGTTAAAAGAAATGAGAAAAAAGATCCATAACACGTTTTGAAGGACGCCCGGAGGGAACAAAAAGTAAGTAATGATTTTTGCTTTTCAAGTTTTTATTCTCGTGTCATATATTTTGAATCTTGTACGTTGTAAGTTTTTGTGAGTAGTAAGCTTTAATTAAAAAAAAAGTTTGTTTCAATTTTGGTTTTGAAATAGAAATACAAAATGATTATGAAAATATCTAAATAATCTTCATTGGTTTATTATGATATATATTTTCGACGTGGTAGAGCCATGCTGCAGCTATATTACTGATAGAGTTGTAGCACGAATGGGTCGGCTCGACCGGGGAAGGACCACGCTCTTTTAGAATACCAGCGTAAAATAGCAGCTTAACACTGCTGTGTTTCGTATGGTGAGTGTAGAGAACCGGAGACCCTTTTTACTGG
This sequence comes from Parnassius glacialis, assembly GCA_033319125.1. NCBI lineage: Eukaryota > Metazoa > Arthropoda > Insecta > Lepidoptera > Papilionidae > Parnassius > Parnassius glacialis. The sequence continues at coordinate 27,921,155 of JAVANC010000024.1, read as the reverse complement.
CAAAGAGGCATTCCATCTTAGTCGTCAGGGGTGACAATGCATCTGCATTTTGATTCGCAAACGAAGAAGATGTAGATGTCTATGGGCCACAGCAACTGCTTACCATCAGGTGGACTGTGTGCTCGTTTGTCACCCTATCCTATAAAAAAATAGAAAAAATAAAAAAAACTAGTGCGTAGATCGGAACAAAAATTAATAATTTTTATCTGGAGCTAGCAGTGGTTAACTATGACATGGGGCGTTAAACACCTAAGTCCCCCCCCCTCCCCCCGTGACCGTGGGTGCTGTAAGGTGGTCGAAACGTCGGGATAAGTTAATAGACGCGATAAAACCTGTAAAAAATAGTTTTTATTTAAATGTTTAGTGTTCACGTAAATTTAAGAAATCATTATATTAAAAAAACTAGCTAACGAAGCGTAGTGACCCAAAATGATTCTTGACCTCCTCTTTAAAAACGCATTATTTTGATAAATTCAATCTACTTGTAGCTATTTGTATCAGATCATCTTCACCATATGCTCTCAAATGGTGAACATAGTACAGTTACAATTTGAGACTAAATTGAATTTGCCTTACTCACAAAAATGACGCGGGATTTGCTATTTCTCGTTCCACTTGACAATTCCAGTATCAAATGTTTGTTCCATACTGCAGAGACTACTTTCTCATTCTTCTATCTTTTCAATTCTGCATCTGATGATGTTACAAAACTTCTCATAACATCTTTTGGAATTTCTGGACTCTCATGTTTATTTACTTTTGCCAACACTTTACGACGCAAGTTATGTGTAGGGATTCCTCGTATTTCACAATTCCTGATGTGTAATATGGAACTTGATTGTTAATAATCCCGGTAAACACCAGTATGCATATTAACACTAAAACGAGGTAAGCGCGAAGGAAGTAAGTTTCGCATTACAATATAAACACTTGCATAATAGTTGTGTGCACTGCTTAGAGTTTGAGCGCAAATATTACTTACATACATACGTAAATACTGTTGCGATGAAGAACGAAATGTTTGTATGATTATGCATTTCAGAATGTTACTATTAGATTCACAGAACACTTGTAGGAACACGTTTAGTCTCTACAACGAGTTAAGATCCTGTGGGATTATTTTGAAGATTTTGAACACTAGATTCATTATTGCATTAATCATAACTTTTGTGCAATATTAATTTGGAAATAAGCATACTATACGCAGAACTTATTCGACACAGTACGATGGTACTCTAAGTTTTTAAAACTGGTAGTAACAACGCAAATAAAAAATATATTATTGATAATTTTGACAACTTACTAAGATTCGCCAGTATTCGCCGAGTGCAGCCATCCACACAATCGTTTATACGCAGACTAAACGGACGCCTATCATGAGTTTCGGCGATTTTCTTTGATTCGTGCTTAAAAACCGACGAAACAACGGATAACGGTTAAATAATGCCAGATATTGGCAAATATCGGTGATTAACGGTAAATTGAGGGCGTATTAAGCTAGGAATTAGCGGTGGAGGAACTACGATTTTTAGTGCGAGACCGCAGTTTTGTCGGAGATTCGTCACGGAGGCAGTAAACTTGGCAAGTCGCAAGTCGGACGGGCGCAAAGCAAGTTATTTGCAATTTTATTTTATTTTTTTCTTCTTTAAAAGAAAAAACGTTACCCCCCATATTTTCTCATGTATCGTGGTGGCGTTTTCAAACATAAATTGGACGTGGTTATGCAAAAAGTATCCAACCCGAATTTGTGTCAAAAATGTTGACTTGAAAAATAATGTTTGTGGTCTATACTATTATGTGATGTAACAATTTTAGCAAAAGTAACACAAATAAGAAGAAAAATTACAAACAGACAGAAACCATACCGATAATTTGAGTTTATGATATTTGAAGTATGGATACTTCAAATACCATAAACTCAAATTAACTTATCGCGGGTTGGATCCTTTTTGCATAACTACGTCCAATTGCACGAGGACAAACATACATACCATGATATTATATTGCCAGTAAAGTCCCCAAGTCGGTATGCTGACTGTGGCTTTTGCGATTCTATAGTCTATAGTCTAGTAATCTAGTTGCCCAGTTGTTCCGCGGCAGCCGCAAACAACAGCACGCGCGGCAAATATAAATCGCGTCGTGAAACTGCTATAGTTACACATTATATAGTATACCTATATTTTTAAAATACTACACGTGTCGCGGTCCTGCTACTGCTGAGATGATTTCTTAGTAGGGGAAATCCACATTCTTGTTTGCCTCTATTCGTCAAATATACGCGTTAGCTTGGGGGACCCTTTACAAATTCGTATAATCAAAGAGTATATTATCAGTACGTATCTAAAACTTAGTGATTACATACTCTTTGTTTACAGTGTTGATTGAGGGCATCCACGACTTTTTCTGCCACCAGGGCGGCGCCACTTTCGAGTGAGGTAAAATATTTGACAGATTTCATAGCGGGGACGATAATTTCTTAGGAAAATGTAATATTTAAGGTTTCTTTCTGTATTATTAGTTATATTTTATATTAATTACATTAGAAATGAATAAACCAAACTATAAATATAACTAAAAGATGACTTTGAAAAAAAAAGAGTTATAATGTGCACAAAATTAAAAATCAAACCACTGACACATTGTGTTATATATTAATATAATACTCTAGAAAATGATAAACTATTATTTAAAACTAATTTCTCAATTAAATGACACTGTGTAACAAAAAACTTTACCTCAGTCGCTAGTAGCGACATCACAGGGATTGCATGACCGAAAAAATATGGGTTATAACGGTTAAGGGTATGACGTCATACCTTTTTATTGCGATAGCTTAAAATTCAGATACACAAATTTTACGGTACCGAAAAATAAGGGTACCGTTATATTTTTCGCTACTTTAACCATCAACATAAAGGTTTCTTTCGGTTACCGCCGGCCGACCGTGACACCTCATCGACCCCGCACTGCACGCACTAGCAAAAAACTTACCTTAGCTTTATACAATGATATTATAAAGGATTATACCTCTTTTTTATATATAATATCATTGGCTTTATATAATAAGGTGACCCAGTGTGACGAAAAATATATCATGTTGCTATTTCTTGTCTTCGTATGACTTTGAAACTCAACCAAATTTGAACTTATAGTTGAAAATTTATATAATAACAATATTTTTTTTAATTTAAGCAAAGTTCGAATCCGAACGAGTTTTAAAGCAAAACCAAGGCATCGAAAGTTGCAGCTCTTAATATTACTTTCACGTATTTCAAAAGAATTTAAGGTCAAACACAAAAAAAAAGAAAATCCCGTCACCGGTCACACTGCGTCGCCATCACCTTAACGGATTCGGTATAATAAGAAGAAAATTATCCATTAATAATTATCATAAAATTATGGTTTTTCTGAAGGTATTTATTTACACAGTATTTTTTACGTGTATCTATTCGACAGTGGCGAAGCTAGGGCTCCAAACTAGGGCAAACCCAAGATAAGTTTTATAACAATACACCAATCTTGATCTGTCTCCACTCTTCAGTTTCATATTCAGGGCTGTCGAGGACGTGTTTAACAAAGCACACAGAAAGCATACTACTGCTAGATAGATTGTACGACTATATTATGCATACCTCCGGTGATTTTGAAAAAAGGCGTTTGGGTTTGCTTGAGCGAAAGAAAAAGATATTTACATACAATACAATACGTGAACAAAAGAAAAGCATGAACAAAACAAAGTACAAACAAACTATGTACAAAATTAAAAAAAAAAAACAAATTATTTATATTCTCAATCGAATCGTCTCTCTTTCTTAAAGAAAGATTTGATTACGTCCGCGTGAAATTTAGGTGAATGTTTTAATTCTACCAATAACTATTTGTAAAAGGCATTTTTTTTTAAAATAGAACTCCATAAGCCAATTGCTCAATATTAAAAAAAGCAAAGTTCTATATATTTCCTGCAACGCTTCCCGCGCTTTTCATTTAAAACGATGGATCTCAACCGTGAACATTTGCGCGCTATGATATATTATGGTTTAACCGAACAATTAAGTTTACAACGGTTACAGTCAGCATTAGGGAACTCAGCTCAATCACGCGCAACAATTTTAGGTGGTTTGCTGAATTCAAAAGTGGTAAAATTAATCCTAAAGATGATCAAAGAACCGGGGCCCCGCAAACAGCAGTAACGGCAGAAAATGTATGGACTACTGAAATGTTGGTGCGAGAAGACCCAGGAATCACATATACGGACATTGATAAGATTGTAGGCATTAGTTCGGGGAGCATTCATACCATCCTACATCAACATCTTGGAGTGAGGAAGCTTTGTTTTCGATGGAACCCTCGTTTGCTCTCCGAAAGCGAAGGTGATGGTTGAAGGTTCCTAAGTCGTATCGGTCCGGAGAATTCGCTGGTGGTAATCGATCCCACAAGGAAGTTGTGCGAGGGAGAACACTTCTTCTAAATCGCACAGTGGTGGACCACCAATCATCCAGATGGTATGGATGGTAACGCGAATTTTGTCGCGATGTGCGATGGTGAAATTGAGCGGCTGGAATTAGTCCGAACAATTCTTCAGAGCACTTCCCGTGATAGATGCGATAAAATACGCAAAGAAATGCAACATCTCAACGAAGTGCCAGTGTATCGAGCCGATCAGAAAGAACTCGGTCATCGACGATTCGAACCGCTCTGCGCTGGATGCGGTCAAGTGGAAGGAGCTGGCACTGGGGTGCCCCGGCCCAGAGATGAGAACAGTATTCCATGTGGGGCCGTACTTGTGCTTTGTAAAGTTGCAAGCGATTGCCGGCATGAAATACTGTCCCGCTCTGCTGAGCACGCCAAGCTTTTTAGAGGCCAATTTGGCCTTCTCTTCCAAGTGACCACGAAACTGCACACTATTCGATATGTCGACGCCAAGGATTCCGATACTAGCTGAAGCAGCAAGGGGAGTGCCTTGACACTGAGGAGATACGACAAAGGGGTTATTCTTAGCAGTAAACGCGCAAACTTGTGTCTTCTGAGGATTGAACTGGACTAGATTTAGTCGACCCCAATCCGAGACTTTGTTAAGCAAAGACTCGACTTCAGACACAAGTTTGTCCCGGTACTCGGCAACGTTTTCCCGAGAAATATTGGCACGGCCGGTATATAAGGCATCACCAGTGCTGTCGTCTGCATAGCAATGAATGCTACCAGTTAGCAACATATCATTGATATGCAGGAGAAACAGCGTTGGTGATAGCACGCAGCCTTGTGGAACAACAGCGTTGATAGGCTTGAAATTAGAGCATGCACCATCTACTACGACCTTGATGCTCCGATCAGCAAGGAAACTTGTGATCCATTTGCACAATTTCTCGGGAAGCCCATAGGAAGGAATCTACGAAAGAAGCGCTTTGTGCCAGACCCGATCGAAGGCCTTCGCTATGTCCAAACTAACGGCCAATGCCTCCCCCTTGGACTCTACTGCCTCCGCCCATCTATGAGTCAGATAGACTAGAAGATCACCAGGTGATCGACTCCGACGAAATTACCGTACTGGCGGTCACTAATCAGCTGGTGATCCTCAAAGTACCTCATGAGCTGGCAGTTTATAATGGATTCCATTATTTTGGAGAACAAGGAGGTGATGGCGATAGGCCTGTAGTTGGACGGGTCTGAGCGGTCGCCTTTTTTAGGGATCGGGTGGACCAAAGCTGTCTTCCATGAATTCGGGACTACGCCTTGGGAGTAGGAGTACCGGAAAAGACGCGTTAAAACCGGTGCCAACTCCGGAGCACACGTCTTCAGATCAATGGGCGGGTTTCCATCGGGCCCACTCGACTTGTTGACGTCCAGGGAGAAGAGTGCTTTGCGAACCGAGCGCTTTGTAAACCGCACATCCGGCATGGAGCACTCACATCGCGGGATGGTCTGCGGTGTGTTCCCCCCGTCATCTGGAGTCGAGTTGGACGCAAAAAGAGAGCTCAACAGATCGGCTTTCTCCTTTGCGGCATGGGCAAGTGAGTCGTCCTCTCTGTGCAGAGATGGAAGAGATGGCTGACAAAAGTTCCCTTGGATAGCCTTGGCGAGGACCAGAATGCACGGGTTCCCGAAGGAAGGCGAACTAGCTTCTCGGCAATTCTGCCGATGTGCTCAGATCTTGCCTTGGCAATGATGCTTTTGAAGGACCTGGAGGCGGAATTATACTTCTTTTTAAGTGCGCTGGTGTTTGCATCCCGAGACGTTGATGCGTCAGCTCATGCCCGGTAGCACTCCTGCTTATTGCGTGATGCTATTTTACAGGAGCGACCAAACCATGGCTGGGATCTGCCTCCGATGGGCACCACAGAAGATGGAATAAAAAGTTCCATACCCTGAAGTACCACATCAGCAACAGAATCGGTAACAACGCTGGGATCTTCTGGCGAGAAGCAAACCCGCCCCCAAGGGTAGGATGCAAAAAATCACCGAGTATCACGATCTCTGCGGATGGGACCTGTGGTCGATGAGTCGGTCTGTGTCGGCATTACCGCTATGGGACCTATAGAGGCACCCGTAGACGCGGGGATGGTCGTACCTTCAAGACTGCCGAGACGTCGAAAACAGATGTCCTCTCTGACGTATATGCAAACTCCAGCCCGGGGCACAAAGGAGTGTTCCAATTTGTACCCCGGGTAGGAGAGATATGAAGTATCAGCCGGGGAGGACACCTGAGTCTCGGTTAAAAAGAGCAAGGTCGGCTTCGCCGTCTCTAAATGGTAATGGACAGCGTTAAGGTTGGAATGAAGTCCCCTGATGTTGCAATAATTTACGGATAGCGTGACAGGGGTCGCCTTGGTTGTATTGCTCCGCTTGCACTGAGCAGCATTAGTCGCGAGCGGAATTTAGCGGGCTTCGGGGAATCATGCTGCATCACGATAACGCCTCTTCACATACCTCTATTTGAACAAAAGCATTTATTGAAGAATCTGGTATTGAAACTTTAAGTCACCAACCCTATAGCCCTGACTTAGCTCCTTGTTGTTTTTGTTCCCAAGAGTCAAAGATAAAATAAAAGGCAAGTGTTTTTCAAGCGCCGAAGAAGCCGTGGGCTGCCTACGAAGAAGCTATTTCCGACCTAGCAGATCAAGACTAGCGAAAGTGTTTTCAGAGTTGGGTTTAGGCGAATGGAACTTTGTATAGAGCATGATGGAGAATAGTTTGAAAAGATGTAAAATAAATATTAATAGTATCTAGAATACTTTTTGTATATCTCAAAACTTATTGAGTGACCTACGTATTGTAATAAAAATCTGTGATTTAAAAAATAATAATAATATCTTACCTTGGTCAAGTATGTATCAAATTTAGTTTTTGAAATATTTTTTGTATTTCGCGATTGATATTTTTCTGCACGAGCCGCTGTAACAAATAACCACTCACGTCGCTGAGACAACATGCAACGTCGCGATATTTTTCGTTACCGTAATAATTTCGGTTATGTAGAGGTTATACAAAGTTATAACAAAACCCCTTTAAAATAGCGCTATCGTTATTTTATACCTGTTTTTTTCTGTGAATTTTAAGCGCTTTCGGTCTACCTTTAAAAAATTGCGATATCGATATTTTATACCGGTAGCGTAACCTCGTACCTTAACCGCAATCAATCCCTGGCGACATCTGGTGAGTGGAAGATTATTAGCCCTCTTTGATGTACATCTTACAGTATTACATAAATACATAATTTCATATATAACATGATACCTTATTTTAAGTGTATCCCACTAGAAGATAAAATATTCACTTCATGATTTATTATGTACAACGCCGTTGTCTTCAACTTATAACTTCGAATAACATTTCATGAGCCATCATTTCTGCCCAGCACATGATAAAGGTTGATAAGAGAGTAAGTTATTAACAAATTCAGGCAGGCCTAAGCATACATATTATGTATGAGTTAAATAGGAAACGAAGGGTTGGGTTTAGAATTGTTTGGCAGGAATTTGGAGTCCCGATAATAACAATAACACTCGCATTAAAAGGTAATGCACTGTTTTCGAGAAAATAAAAAAAACTATTGTAACCTAAAATGGGTAAAACATGGAAAAACGAATGCAACATTACTGTGAAAGCTGGATAACATACATAATTTTGTGTAAGTGCGACAAGGACGTTTTTTTTTTTATAGGATAAGGGTGACAAACGAGCACACAGCCCACCTGATGGTAAGTGGTTGCTGCGGCCCATAGACATCTACATCTATCCTCTATTACAATTCAAAATGTAGATGCGTTGTCACCCGTGAGGACTAAGATGGAATGCCTCATTTCCAGTAAAAAGGGCCTCCGGCCACCTGCACTCACCAAGCGAAACGCAGAGGTGAACCTCTACTTCACGCTGGTTTTCTGTGAGGTCGTGGTATCACCCCGGTTCGAGCCGGCCCATCCGTGCGACAGCAAAAGCTGCCGCGTGGCTCTACCACTGTTGAACGTAAGGCTATTTGAAAGGCTCAGTCACATTTTTATAATTCTATGGTATTTTTATTCTTCCGTGGTCTATGCTCCCATAATTAATGATGTTTACAAACAATAAAAAAACGATTATTACATACTTTACACCCAGAAATCTTTTCAGTTGAGTTAGTTTAGAAGGCAGTGCAGCTCCAAACTCCACAGCTTTCGTGGTTGTTTTTTTACCGCACAGAAATACTTGAGCATACAGAAATCCTTTCAGTTGAATTAGGATAGAACTTAGAAGCTGTGCTGGGCTTCACTCCCGTCACCCTGGACTTTCCTTGACATTGCCGCGCCTCGATCATGTTCACAGGCGCGATTCTCTACCATGGAAGCACGCCTACACGTATTTTGAGTATGTTTTCTGATAGACGCTACTTGGCTCTTTTGCGCAAATGGGTGCAAATTTATTTTTTAGAAAAAGAAAACTATAATATCAATATAGCTTTCTATATGCTTAGCATGGAATAAATATTATTACATAAAATCAATAAGCCGTGGCTTAACGACTAAATGATTTGCCGGTTTTGGGCAAACGATACCATATATCTTATATATTATGGTGTTATTTTATAAAACTAAAGTGACAATCGAACTTACAATCCGCAAAATTACAAGTGGCTACTACAATCGATGGACATCTTTACCGGAGACCCATTTTACTGGAAAAGAGGCATTATATCTTAGTCCTCACGGGTGACAACGCATCTGCATTTTAATTCGCAAACGAAGATAGATGTATATGTCTATGGGCCACAGCAACCACTTACCATCAAGTGAACTGTGTGCTCGTTTGTCATCCTTATTCTATAAAAAAAACATCTGTGGCCGACTTCATACAAATAAGGCTATAGAAGCGTTTCACCTCTAAAGACAAAGATGAAATGCCTCACAATCTGTAATTAAACTGGTTCTCTATATCCTTCAGACAGTATGACAGGAGTCCAAGTACTACTATTCAGTACTATTAGGTGCTAACTACCCAGAGATATACGTCTGGTTCTGCCCTATATTTGATGCCACAAGCTCTCCTGTGTCTTCCTAAGACGCCTCAAATAACCACGAGATGTTTCTCTTATATCGACAACTAGAGGCATTGTTTGACATTAAATCGGCTTAATGAAAATCATATGTTTTAACAACCCTAACCTTAATAGAACCTTGACTGGGTGATAGATAAGGAATAGAAAAAAAAATACAATGTATGTTGTAGTTTATTATGTATAGTTTACTCTTTAAATCATTTGATTTCATCAAAATGTCTCAAATATCACAACCCTGATTATTATTGCTGTAACACTGCCAACAATGCAAATCTAGTCCAGTTCAATCCCCAGAAGACACAAGTTTGCGCGTTTACTGCTAAAAAGAACCCCTTTGTCGTATCTCCTCAGTTTCAAGGCACTCCCCTTACTGCCTCAGCCAGTATCGGAATCCTTGGCGTCGACATATCGAATAGTGTGCAGTTTCGTGGTCACTTGGAAGGGAAGGCCAAATTGGCCTCTAAAAAGCTTGGCGTGCTCAGCAGAGCGAGACAGTATTTCATGCCGGCACATCGCTTGCAACTTTACAAAGCGCAAGTTCGGCCCCACATGGAATACTGTTCTCATCTCTGGGCCGGGGCACCCCAGTGCCAGCTCCTTCCACTTGACCGCATCCAGCGCAGAGCGGTTCGAATCGTCGACGACCGAGTTCTTTCTGATCGGCTCGATACACTGGCACTGCGTAGAGATGTTGCATCTCTTTGCGTATTTTATCGCATTTATCACGGGGAGTGCTCTGAGGAATTGTTCGGACTAATTCCAGCCGCTCAATTTCACCATCGCACATCGCGACAAAACTCGCGTTACCATCCATACCATCTGGATGATTGGCGGTCCACGACTGTGCGATTTAGAAGAAGTTTTTTCCCTCGCACGACTTCCTTGTGGAATCAATTACCACCAGCGAATTTTCCGGACCGATACGACTTAGGAACCTTCAAGAAAAGAGCTTACACCTTTCTAAAAGGTCGGCAACGCATCTGCAATTCCCCTGGTGTTGCGGTTGTTCATGGGCGGCGGTAGTCACTTACCATCAGGTGAGCCGCATGCTCGTTTGCCCCCTATTCTATAAAAAAAAAAAAAAAAAAACTTAGTCGAGAATACTGTGTTTGTGTAGCATTCACACCAGTTTTCAAATTGTTCTCATTTTTATGTCTGGCTTTATTTTGTTTGGCAATCTGTTTCGGAGTTGCACACAATATTCACAGCACGCCTACAATCGAGTGTACACAGGCTAAAGAAAGTAAAAAAAAAATCATAACATAATTATATTATACGTGGTAGAGCCATGCTGCAGCTATATTAGTAGTATAGTTGTAGCACGAATGGTTCGGCTCGACCGGGGAAGGACCACGCTCTCACAGAATACCAGCGTAAAATAGCAGCTTAATGCTGCTGTGTTTCGTATGGTGAGTGTAGAGAACCGGAGACCCATTTTTAGTCCTCACGGGTGACGACGCAAGTGCATTTTGATTCTTTATTGAGGATAGATGTAGATGTCTATGGGTCACAGCAACCACTCACCATCAGGAGGACTGTGTGCTCGTTTGTCACCCTTATTCTATAAAAAATATATATATTTTCTAAACAAACAAATAAAATAATAAAAGTGGCTTACTATTTAATAATAACATATTGTTATCTAACGTTTATGTGCTTGTTTTATGCAATATGTTCCGCAAAGCAACAATCAGTTTTATTAATCATCTCCTCTAGTAGGTTTTTGTGAGTCATGTCATATAGTGTTCTGATAATAATACCACATAATACTAACTTAGGTGCCTACATACATCTATTGTCTATTGTTTCATTATCTACAAATTAAAATAATGATAATAGTAAAGTATTACTATTCATATTGAAATTTGAAAACAAAAGAAATAGAAATATTATGAACTAAAACCTTAACGTTTTTCTTTATTCTTTTGAATTTATATTATTTGACCCTTTTGAGTGAACTCAGCAACATTATAAGGTCAAAGTTACAACTTGAATAAATTTAACTAGGACGGAATTTTTTCATCGAATTACTTGGGCTATCTCCTCAAGGGTACTCTTGAGGTATTGCAGAGGTAGGTATAAATAACAGTTGGGAAAGATATCGCGTAAAATACATACATAAAAAAGTTGAAATAAGGAATCAACCTACTTTTCGAAGTCGGTCAAAAATTGTTTGTACGCGTTACGGTTTTGAAATATATTGAGAATGAGAAATTAATACATTTGTCAAATGCATTTTGTTTTACAAATATATCATCCAAATAGCCTAGGTTTCCTCGCACATTTGCTTAGTACTCACAGATGGTTGTTGATCTTGTAAAATATTTTATAAAAGAAAAATAATAGGTCTTTACCTATAAAATTGCCGTTCTGCAGTACTGGCCATTTCAAATAAAAATAATTTTTGTTAGGCTAAGAATTCTAATTTAGAAATTAATAATTTTAAACAATTGGAATTCTTTTTTAAAATTAGTCATTTGTTTATTAATTAGCGTTATGTTTTCATCACATTTGAATCTTTTTTTGTCATCACGGATACGTTAAAAATTCGAGTAATTATGGAATATGAGCACGGTCGTGGCAGCAAAGCGGCACAAGCGGCACGCTACATCAACGACGTTTTTGGAGCGTATACTACAAATGAACGCACCACCTGCCCGATTCCATTCTGGGAATTTCGACCTGAAAAATTAGCCCCGTGGTCATCCGAAAACTTTGGTCGACAATGACGAATTAAAGGCGATTGTGAAAGCTGATGATACTCAGTTTTAGGCTGAATTAGCAGCAGCTTTCGACGGTAGCATCAAAATAATATTGATCCATTTGCGTCAAGTTGATAAGGTAAAAAAGCCTGACAAATGAGTGCCCTACGATCACGAACACTCAGTGAACGCCAACGCGATGTAAGCGTCGATACGTGCCTTTGTGTGCCTGTTGTTGAGCAGCAACAGGAACACAAACGAAGGAAGTTTGAACCGCATTGTTACATGCGATGAAAAATGGATTCTGTTTGAGAAACGCAAGTGTTCAGCTAGTTGGTTAACCTAAACCGTGCCCTAAACGAAAAATTACCCCTAGAAAAGTGATGAAGTGAAGTCGCTGTTTGGTGGTCTAACGCCTTCTTACCAAGCGGGATGAGCATTACTGCAGATCTGTACTGTGAAGAACTGAACAGAACGCTCGTTCCCGCTGCTTCTGCAAGACATCGCGCGACCTCATAGTGCGCAACAGAAGGTCTCCAAGTTTTAAGAGCTGCGGTTGGAAACTCTCCGTCATCCGCCGTACTCACCAGAGCTTGCGCCTACAGACTTCGACTTTTTCCAGAATTTGGATAACTTTTTGGCGGGAAAAAATTCAATACCCGAGAGGCAATAAATGCCTTTGAAGAATTTGTTGCCTCCCGTTCAGCTTATTTCTTAAAAAAGCGCATCTATAAACTGCCACTGCGTTGGTAAAGATGCATCGATTGCATGGGTGATTACTGTGATTAATAGAAATAAAACATATAGAAAAAAAATTACGTTAACTTATTTCATAAAAACGGTAATTTCCAAAAACATATTAAAATAAAACCAAAAAAATATTATTGTACTTTAATTCATTCACTATACCATCTATCAAATTTAACTGCTTAACGTAGGCCTCTCCTTACATGTCGCATATGTGTGATAATTGCCGTAATTGGAACGTTTGGCAAGCGGGTTGGCAACCGCAGTTTTTTATTTTCTAGTGGTGATTAGGAAGACGCTGCTGCCCATATCCTGGGTTTTTCCCTCTGTCACCCCTTGTCACCCACGTCACGATATGGGGTAGTGGATATTCATCTTACCTTGCTACTTTACTACTGCACGGTATGTATTATTACATCCATATTCGTACTTGTCAGTTGATCTAATAACTACTCAACCGTCCACGGCGACTACAGTCCCCAAAAACAATTATTGCCTCACCATGGTGACTATAGTCACCAAACGACATCTTTCGGTTTAAAGGTGTACAATCAGTTTTTTGTGTTAAATAAATGCTAAATATAGAAGATCGATTCACTATTAACACGTTGATAGCAATTTATAAACGAAATATCTGTCGAGATGTGTCTAGAAATTATTAAAACTTATTTATATTTATTAAGTGACGAAGCTTGCGAAGATACTTATTGATTTCACGATGTCTGTCCGTCCGTCCGTCTGTCCGTCTGTCCCACGATTATCTCGAGAACGGTTTCGAATTTTCAAATTCTGTTTTCAGCAATCGATTACTGATTACCCAGGCATCTGAACCTCCTATTTTGAAACTGAGTGCTCAACGGCAACCGTGAGAAACCGCTACAAAGCTGATTGCTTAGTCACTTTGCTATGCTGTTAGCTTGCTAGGTTTATTTATTTATTCAAATTTATATTGGGTAAACATTATATACTTATGTTAAGTATTATAGTTTTGAATTGTTTTGATTTATTTTTTATTTTAATGTAGCTATAGTAGTTTTTCAGTAGTAATCGTTTTTGTTAAGTTAACTGGTCAGGCGAGAATCACTCGCGCGGGGAGTGGAAGCATAATATAAAAATTCTCATATACTGTCTGATATTGTAATATGGATTTTTATTTCATTCTTTAAACGCATTTCTTCAATAAACTTAAATTCATTAATGAATTACGTAAGAAAAACAATACACAATTTTTCCTTATCAACACTGATAAATTGCGAATGAAATTATATCTGTTGACTCTAGGTTGATTTAGCCTAATCTCATTCGACACTGCAGTTTATGAAATGGGTACGACCAAATTGCCAAACGAATATTGCATTAAATTGACAGGTATGTAGCTCAAGAAATTCATACAGTCACTCAACTTAATGACTTCAAGGCGAAGTCTTAATATTATGATCCATTGGCGTTCATTATTGCGCTTTTGCTCTATGCTGTCAAATAAACCTGTTTTAAAGCGTTCACACTTTGTTTGAATGTTTTAGAAGCATGGCTTGTAAATTTCATAAGTATGTATTACATATTATTAACTTATGTCATTTTATGTTACGTGTATGTATGCTACTTGTATTATGTAATATTAACTTAAAATTACTAAGTTGTTCCAATGGCTTGTTGTTTCTAAAAAGATATTCTGCGTGTGGATGTACATTTTTTTTGTCTCGCAGGTCTTGCGTTGATATACTAAAGCAGCGCGGCGGGCATCTTCCTCGCCCTAATCATACTGATAATTTTTTTAATAGTATAAAATATAAGTAGGGATTATTATTCTTTGAGTATAAATCTCCTAGTGATGTATACTGTATGCATAATCAGCCCCCGGTAAGTTATGAGTAATATTTCTTTAAAACCAGAGATTCACTGGTTAAAAACTGGTAACAGTGAGAGTGATAACATAACATAAACACTCACGCCTGTTACCCGGAGGGGTAGGCAGGAACTATGGACTTCCATTTGACACGATCCTGACACACCTCTCTCGCCTCCTTTACATCCATATATCTCCGCATACACGCTCGTCAGTTAAGGGTACTCCTAATCTGGCCCATTTTCAATATATCGCCAATTTGGTCGATAAACCTTCGTCTAGGGTGTCCCTTCCCGACTCTGCCGTTTACTTCTGCAACATAAATTTGCTTTGTCACTCTTTCCTCGTTCATTCTTTCGATATGACCAAACCAACGAAGGATTCCTTTCTTAATCCTGGTCATAACGTCACCTTGAGAGTGATGAGGTACCAAAGTAATAATATAGCGATTCCACTAATAAATAATAATAATAACACCAAGGTAGTTCTCAAGCATTTATTCAAGCTAATAATACAGTAACAGCAACAGGCTGCTCTGGCTGGCTGATACTGCTCGGAATCTATGTCTGTAAATATGGGTGCTGCGTGCGTTGGCGTTGATATATTGAGTGACGTAAGATTTTGCAGTCGCTTGAAAGTTAAGGTCAAACTGGCCTTTAATAAGTTTGGCGTGCTCAGAGCCTCTGAGCGAGAGGTAACTTTACGGCGGTGCACCGCTTTCAATATTACATGGTACTCTTTAGACCTTACATGGAATATTGTTCTCATCTTTGGCATCACCTGTTTCCACTTGAGCGCATTGAACGGTGAGCGGCGCAATTGTCGAAGAACAAGTTTTTTCCGATCATTCACTTCCGTTCATTCATATAATTGCGAAGTCATTAATATCGGTTCATAATCATTGATGAAGTTTTCGTGAACATATATAAAAAACATACATTCAAATTAAGAATATCCTACTTTTTTAAAGTCTGCTAATAAAAGTGTCACAAAATTTTGACTAAAAAAAGTTAACAGCTGTATTTTGAATAAAAACCTGGCACTCGGTTGTATCAATTCGAAGCGAGTGATCTCAACTCCCGCGCCTCGCGCCAAATTCACGTCACCAAATGCTCGAACGATATACCTACCTACGGCGTACATATTATATGACACATTTATTCAAGAAAATTGCGACTTTCATTTGTTATGCATCTGAATGACGTACCGTGTTGCACAGATAAATCAGCTGGGCCGTTTTAAATGGAAATATGCAAAGAAAAGGTAAAGGCAATGCGCCTGTTGATAAATTAAGATGCTACAAGAAAATGCTTTATTGTTGTGTCAATCATCTTTGTTTTTTTAACATTATTAGCATGCTTACGACGTATGAAACCTAATTTAAAAAATATATATTTTTCAACTTAATTTCCCTTTGTCATTGTCAACTTTAGCTATATTATACTATTATTAAAAACTATTAATATTGTCTGATAAATTCATAAGGTTAGAATATATATCCAATGTGCAATAAAACAAACCACTCTCGGCATTGAGAGCTGCTAATTTGCAATTCAAACAGCGCTAATGTGTACAACACGCGTTTACATATCAAGTGTTTTGTGATAGCATTGTTGTAGATAACAAATCACACAATAATGTTGAAAGACACGCTGTAAAATTATATTTATTGTTTACACGATGCAAGGAATATTTAGTGTTTTTTTTTTGTGTTGTTTACCGTTCAGACTTGCAATAAGCGATGCCGATGAAGCCAAAGCTCGATTTTCGGAATGGTTCTTTACTTAAATTTTAACAACAACTTTTAAATAATTCCGATTATGGATTTGGGCACAAATGAACTATATCTCCCTTTATATACTCCAATGATTTTCAATTAAGTCCACTGAATGGGCTATGGATGTATTGATGATGAGGTTTCCAGGTCTACGAGTAATGTTACTGTTTGGGTATCACTGAAACTTCATCTCATCATTTCTACCTCCTGACACAGTATAAATATGAAATTTATACTGTGCTCCTGAGATAGCTCTTTGTAATATCTGAGCTACTTTTATTACATATTATACAGTATAATATATACTATTGTACAATCTTAAAATAACTGATTAAATGTATAGACTAGACATAGGACGAGTACTCGGTTTGGATTCGGTACTCGGCGGATTCGGCCTTTTTTAGGGTTCGGCCGACCACCGAGTATTAACGGCCGAGTACCGAGTACTCGGCCTTAATTATATTCCAGAGAAAAATAAAGACAAAAAGCCAGTTTTGTCATTATTATTACAATGGACACATTAAAACATCAGGAACATGAGAAGCAGCAGAAATATTTAGAACGTACACAATCTTTAATAGAAATTATTATTACTAATATTTAAAATTTAAGAGAGGAAAATTGGGGGAAAATTGGGATGCAAAAACACTAGTTTTTCGGCCCTATTTTGGTCTAGTTTGTAAGGAAAATACGAGTAACCGCACGCCGCCCGCTACCGCGTTTTTTTAAAGCCGAGTATTCGGCCGAGTACTCGGCCCAATCTAGGCCGAGTACCCAATGGCTGAGTACTCGGCGAATCACTACTCGTTCCATGTCTAGTATAGACAATTAATATTATAGGTATGTAAATATAAAATAAATATAGAACACCAGCGTAAAATAGTAGCTAAATGCTGCTGTTTCGTATGATGAGTTTAGATATCCGGAGACGTTTTCCTGGAAACGATGTATTCAATCTGAGTCCTCACGGTTGACAACGCATCTTCATTTTGATTCTTAATAAAGAAAAAATGTAGATGTCTATGGGCCAAAGCATCCACTTATCATCAGGTGAACTTTGTGCTCGTTTGTCACGCGTATTCTATAAAAAAGTACACAAATGTAAGTTTGTTTTATTTCTAAAATGCCATAGAGAAGCCGGGACGGATTGTTAATATCTCATAACCATTGACATGGTACGTGGTAGAGCCATGCCGCGTCTATATTATGGTTGTGGCACGTAGGGGCCGGCTCGATCAAGGAAGGATCACGCAATCTAATTTTAGTTTTAATCGAGGATAGTTATACTATGAGTCACAACCTCCAATTACCATCAGGTAAACTGTATGTTCGTTTATTATAAAAATTGTAAGATGAAATTTAACCATATATTACTTTATTGATATTATTTCGTTTCCAACGTGCAGACAATTATGTGCTTTGGCAGATCATTAATTTTTCGTTTATGTTTCGAAGGCAGATCCATCAGCTTCGAACGTTAAATGATTTAACAGGCTACGTTTCCAAACACTCTATGATTATCTGGACCAAGGTCATTCAAAATAGTAGATTACATAACATATTTTTGTATAATGTCTACTTCATTCTACTTTTTATGAAAAAAATATAATTTAATAAAGTAGGTACTTTATTGAAGCCGTGTGTATACCGTTTTATAAAACCAAATTTGTAGACGAGGCCTGTCACCTGCAGTGGGACGTACACACACACACACACACACACACACACACACACACACACACACACACACACACACGCGCGCGCGCGCACGCATGCACGCACACACACACACACACACACGCACGCACGCACGCACGCACGCACGCACGCACGCACGCACGCAGGGCGCGCACCGCGACCTCGAAAGGTTGTGGGTTCCGCCATTCGACTACTGTCGCGAACCACTTCTAACACAAGCATTTTAAGCTTACCAGAAGTGGTTAAAGGGAATATTTGTAATGTTTAATAGCATTATTAGTATTTAAAAAAATGTATGTTAAATAAATTTCGTTTCAAATAAATTTCATTTTATCTAGTTGAGAATGTTTGAGCAAAATGTAAATAAGTGTAACCGTTCGTTAGCGATGTACTGTGTTGTGTAGCGACGGTGGAAGAACATCCATGATTGTCGTATCGATGTTCAGCAGCATCTTCCTGATATCTCATCTAATATATAAAAGTTGTTTGTTTGTTCGTATTTTATGCGCTGCCATACCGTTCATCACATTGCGGTTAAACTTTATCAACTTATTTCTTGCACTTGCACGAAGCTGTATAGTTTTTTTTAAACGTTACCCTCACACTAGGTATTTCTCCTGTATCGTGAAGGCAGTTTACAAACATAAATTGCACAAAGACAGAATTATTTGTAGGGCATACAAATAACTTGTCCCGTGCGGGATTCGAACTCGTCGCTAAGCCACTGCGCCAAGGAGCCGTCGATCAATTAACTTACAGCAGGTGGCACGCGTATAGTACTCACAAATTTATTTGAAAGTTATATATCATTCAACTTCAATTAATGTATCATCATTCCTAATTAAACAATATAACTCTTCCAAATTTAAAACAATATAATTACACAATTATTTCTTCTGTGGCATCACGCGCCGATTACCAGCTAGTTAGTAATAAAAGACTGTGGTTGCTAACCCGACTGCCAAGTCTAGAAACTATATATATTACTAGCTGGCCAGGCAGACGTTGTTCTGCCCATACCGACGACGCTTTGCCCTATTTAAAAATCCTTAAATTCGTAATAAAAAATATTGAGGGTCACTTATCGGGATAAAATCTATCCTATCTCTCAAGTTGGACCAAACTGCACATAGTGTACAAAATTTCATTGAAATCAGTTCAGTAGCTTAGGAGTTCATCGCGGACAAACAACGGGACACGTAATTTTTATATATAAAGATATGCATGGGCTCTGGGTAGAGAGTAATTTTGTTCTGTGTGCATGGGATATATGCAATCTGTGGGGTAGGCCTATGACTTTGACAGCTTTTTGACAATTCAAACAATTTATAGAAACACCTCAAAATATTAATTCCACACCAATGTTCCATACATTTGTTTTGTCCGTTCGTTCGTTGTCCGTTCCTTCAAGCCCTCCCACCCGTACGTTTTAGCACAGTCTGCAAATTCGTAATTATACTGTGGTTTTAGTCTTCGTTAGACGTTTTTTGATTAGTAAATAATAGTAATGGTTTTACATGTATTTCGTACCTAATTCTTCGCGGCGTTCGAAAAGTAGAACCTTCCTTGATTATGATCATGGTAACCGGGCATTAGAAAACTAAGCACTGGAACTGCGCATCAGCCATAAAGATCTAACAACCGAACAATTAAAGTGTTTTTGCTAATTAAATCCTTTGTTTATCTTTTGGCTCCCTGCCTTGCGCCATAAACTAAACTGTTGGAAGTTATTGTTTCGATTTCCTGGATTAGAAACAATAGCACCTCAGTTGGCAGCATTCCTATAGCGATATGCACTTGAAGTATTCGGTTACATTCAATTTTTCTTCAAAATGTTTGTTGAAGGACTTCTGTCTAGTTTTTGCTTGTTTTCAACTTAACAAGACGGTCAAACTCTTGTTACGTCCATATTTGATACGATGTCAGTTTTTTTTAAATTCATTTTTATAAGATTGGGTGACAAACGAGCACACAGACCACCTGATGGTAAATGGTTGCTGTGGCCCATAGACATCTACATCTATCCTCGCTTGCAAATCAAAATGCAGATGCGTTGTCAGCCGTGAGGACTAAGATGGAATGCCTCTATTCCAGTAAAAAGTCTCCGGTTCTCTACACTCACCATACGAAACACAGCAGTTTTAAGCTGCTACTTTACGCTGGTATTCTGTGAGAGCGTGGTCTTCCCCGGTCGAGCCGACCCATTCGTGCTATAACTATACTACTAATAGAGCTGCAGCATGGCTCTACCACGAATAAAATTAATTAATCATTTTCTGTAAGATGTTTCTGGATGCGATTGAATTGTATTCTTGTAAGATTGGCTATATTTTACCACGAGTTGCAACAGTACAACAACAAAAATAAGAAATAGATCTCGGCGCGATGCTAATGCATGTTGATAGACTTCACATGTATTCGAAACATTTACAGGCATGCAAATTTCCTCTAAATGTTTTCCTCACCACCATGTAATTTACCACCAAGTAAATTAGCACTTAACACTAGCGTGCACAAGTTGCTTTAAAATGAATGCATAAGCCCTGAGATATTATATTTTTTTATGATTAAAGTTGGACATTAATTTAAGCAGTTTAAATTTTAAGGATATTTCACATATTCACAAAATTAGTTTTTAATGCGAGAAATAAAATAATACCTATGAGATTAACTGTTTTAATTTTATTAGTCGCAACTTAAAAGCTGTTGCAACAAGCGATTGAATTATGTCCTTGTAAAATAACCTAAGCCTTAGTTGCGCGCCGATATTACCTACATACAAGTAAGTATCGATATAAAGTATATATAAAAAGTATGTTTGTGATGAATAAAGTTGATATATTTATGTATTACATTAATAAAGCATGCATTTGGTTTCTTAAAAACTGGTTTACAACTTTTAAGATTTATTTTTGATTTTTTAATGACCAAATTTACTGAGATTAGAAGAAAAGAGCATATGCCTGTTCTACGTCTTTGTGCTCACATCTGAAGTATCTAAATATTATATTTATATTTAAATGAACATCACGCTATACTGAATTAACAAACACATACTTGCCTTATATTTAAATGAACATCGTATTACCCTAAATTAAGAAAACACTAATACTTGCCATAAATTTAAATGAACATCGTATTATCCTAAATTAAGAAATCACAAATACTTACCTTATATTTAAATGTACATCATATTACCTTAAATTAAAGAAACACAAATACTTGCCTTATATTTAAATGAATGTCGTATTATCCTAAATAAAAAAAACACAAATACTTGCCTTTTATTTAAATGAATGTCGTATTATCCTAAATAAAAAAAAAACACAAATACTTGCCTTATATTTAAATGAATGTCGTATTATCCTAAATAAAAAAAACACAAATACTTGCCTTATATTTAAATGAACATCGTATTATCCTAAATTAACCAACACAAATACTCAGTGCTAAAAATTTAAAATAAATTCATTAAATTAATTTGTAATTTGTATGTGTAAATAATTTGCTTTAATCGTCACTCTTTAAAAGCATTGGTGATCAAAGTATCAAATGGCTTGCACCTTTGACGCTGCTCCTCGTTACCAGTCTGAGTATTTTGCGTTTAGCGTTAACAAGACGATGCCGCATTTTAGAAGCCATGAGATTTTTCTGACATTTTCCATAATCGTCTCTTACGATACCCATGTAATAAAATCGGGTTATACATTTTTATGATATCATTGTTATATTACTTTTATTATATTCTGTTTTATACATATATTGTATGTATATTAATTGGCTTTGATAATTATTCCTCTGATGTCAATATCGGTCAACGGTCAACATACAAACATATGAGAATCGTAAACCTCATTTGGATCCGACGATGTAATCAGAAAATTTATTGCGAAAAAATTCTAAGAATATCATATTATGTTTATAAGTCGATTTGAAGCTAATTAACAGTATTATTGCTACCGGATAGTCCGTTTCTCATAATTTTAGAAATGAAATAGATTTTAGAAACTAAAAATAAATATTAAGTTCCTCGGTAAATCAATTCAAACGTTATTATACCACTTAGGCTAGGACGCTTGTTAACCGAGTAGTGGCGGTGTAAGAATATCCACTACTTCGTATAGTCCCATGGGTTTTGTAAGAGACAGCAGTGTGCCAACTATGGCAAGTAAGTTGCGTAAGAGGCAATTTATGCTGGAGACCTATGTTTTTTTTTTATAGGATAAGGGTGACAAACGAGCACACAGTCCACCTGATGGTAAGTGGTTGCTGCGGCCCGTAGACATCTACATCTATCCTCTATTACAATTCAAAATGTAGATGCGTTGTCACCCGTGAGGACTAAGATGGAATGCCTCATTTCCAGTAAAAAGGGCCTCCGGCCACCTGCACTCACCAAGCGAAACGCAGAGGTAAACCTCTACTTCACGCTGGTTTTCTGTGAGGTCGTGGTACCACCCCGGTTCGAGCCGGCCAATCCGTGCGACAGCAAAAGCTGCCGCGTGGCTCTACCACTGTTAAATAAAATATGTATGTTCAGCAGTGAAGTTTTGATAAGCTGTATCGGAAACCAAGTATTTTATTTTTAAATAACATGATAGTTGTCGATGTCGGAAACCTATTTCAGGTTAAAGACATTTATTTATCACTGTTTTCGCTTAACAGTGATAAATAGTAAATACATAACAATTAAAATATAAAAAAAACAAGTATAAATTAGGATAAGTAATTTAACAGGCATCTTTTAAATAAATAATCTTCAGAAATACGATAAAACAGATTGGTTATCTATGCCAACGCTCAAATATAATTTAAAATTAAAAAATTTGTACAGCCGACTTCAATATAAGTTATTAAGAATAACTCAATAACTATTGGTCTGACCTTGATCAAATGGGATGGAATGAGATCATATGGGACGACACGAGATGTATCAGCTTTCAAATAAAAAAAGAATCATCGAAATCGGTTCACCCAGAAAAAAGTAAAGTAAGTAAAGTAAGTAAAAAGTTATGAGGTAACACATAAAAAAAACATACAGTCGAATTAAGTACCATCTCCTTATTGGAAGTCGGCAGAAAAGGCAATATGGTTTTGTATAACTACAATATACCTACCTTTTTATAATATAATTTTTCATTTCGAAAAAGGCCCTCCCACTATCTAGTTTTCTATCTTCTAGTTCGATGCCATTAGTCTATGTTTTCGTTGTTGCTTATGCTGAAACCTGATGCTTAAGTAATTGCTTGATTTGCTTATAGGTTAATTAGGATAAACTTATAAAATATTTGGATAAATTTTATAAGTTACGAAATGTAACAGAGATAAAGCATGGCCTAGATAATTACGCGGAATGCTTTTGATCACAGGAGACGATACAGCGACGTAATAAAAATAATTTAAAATTAAAAATTTTGTACAGCCGACTTCAATATAAGCGACTTCAATATAGGTTATTTAAGAATAACTCAATAACCATTGGTCCGACCTTGATCAAATTCATATGGGACCACACGAGAACTATCAGCTTTCATATAAAAAAAGAATCATCGAAATCGGTTTGCCCAGTACAAAGTTATGAGGTAACACGCATAAAAAAAAACAAAAAAAAAACATACACTCGAATTGAGTACCGTCTCTTTTTTGGAAGTCGGCAGATAAAAGCGTTTCCGATCGGAGCATATTTTTTTTTGGTCTTTTCTATTGTAAACATTTTATAATTATTTTTTATTTAAATATTTTTTTTATTAAATTAGTTATACTTTAAGGCTAGTTCAATATAAATTTGAAAAAATCCATCTAAATACCAGGCGTAAGGATGGTAAAACAGGATAATTTAAAATTAAAAATTTTGTACAGCCGACTTCAATATAAGTTATTAAGAATAACTCAAAAACTATTGGCCTGACCTTGATCGAATTCAAATGGGACCACAAGAGAAGTACCAGCTTTCAAATAAAAAAAGAATCATCGAAATCGGTTCAACCGGTAAAAATTATGAAGTAACACACATAAAAAAAAACTCCTATTTGGAAGTCGGCAGAAAATTGGACGTAATTCTAGTTGTTACCATGAATTTGTGTCCTCTTAAAATGATAAAAAATAAAACTTTTAATCTACGTAAGAGCCGAATTCGAAAACTAAAAAGAAAGAAAATAATTTTACATAATAGCGTTTGAAGTTTGAACTTTAATTCTTCAAGACAACTATGTTTCAGGGCCGATTATGTGGAAATTGTTTGAAGTCGGCTTTTACTTTTGATTAAAATTTTGTTTCGTTTTCTACAATATATTCAGTTTAGCTTAGTACCTAAAACCTTAAACAAACAGATAAACTACAGAGATGTCGTTTTATGATACTTACAACAATGACAGTGTTATATGTACGTATTGTGGCTTGTGGCCTTATCTGTGTCCCAACGACCTTACGAGCAACTAGAACTGTGTTACTAACTCAGTTACAAGTATCCGATTATTGCAGTGCAGACCTCGCCTATCGAATTTCAAGGAAATCTCGAAATCAGGCTGCAAAAATTTGCAATGCGTTTAGTTTTAAGGTAGAACTTAAAATATAGACTTGCATATGAAAGAAATTTTATGTTGAATATTTACTCTTATACTACGTTACCTCACATATTATAATATAGCATATGGACGAGGAACAAGATCCGAAACAATTAAGCTATATAAATACTCGTACTTACGGGAATCGGAACTTTTGACATTAATTAACTATTAAGCGGCCCATATTTCTATTTCTTGATCCTTTTTTGTTTGTATTTCTTATGCTTAAATCAATAGCACAGACAGATGGACACTTTATTTCCAATTTAATTAAAATAAAGAAAGTGATATGTGAGGAAAAATTTTCCAATCTTGCCATCTTATCTCCAAATAATGTTAACCTTTCCTACACGTTTGTCGCGTTATTGATTTTTTATGAGACTGAAGTGATAAACGAACTCATAGTCTATGATGGTAAGTGAAAGGATGGCATCTACTCAGGCGAATTCCTAGGCACAAATCAGTCCTATCACCTAGTAAAATGTTAAAGATAAAGCAACTATACTTAAAAGACTAAGGCTTCTGTCGATAGACTTTTAGCTGTGGCGAGGAAAAGGGGAGATCTCCCACCGATCAGGCCGGGAGCGGCCCACGCTCCATGTTATTTTTTTTTTGCGCCCAGAAGCAATTGAAAAATGGGCTACCCCGATACGCGAGGAGGCGGTAAATGCTTTATGCATACCACGACAGCTGGTCTCTCATGGTTATGTGGGACTCACTGTGTCTAACCTAACCGGGCCTAAGTGATACCCACTAAAACCGCCTGTGGGACTGACAATTGGCTGATTAAGCCGCTTTGTCGGATCGGAAGCGACCTTCTTTTGGGAGAAGAGGGCGCAGTCCACCGTGTTATTTGCGAGCTATTCTATATATACCGCAGTAATTTCAGAACTTTGATAGCGCGATCTAGGCTTTGGTGCGTTTCGCTTGTGGCGTGACGACGGCGCCGTCACAGACTGGCGAAAAAGATTCTTACTTATCGAAAGTTAGAGATGTTAAAATAAAATATCTAAGATGCGCGTGAAAAATATAAATGATATCTTACCTATAGTATGTGCCATATCGATTGAGAAAAACGGACAATGACCTCAGATATGAGCCGAGTGTCAAAAGGCGTAACTTACAAAATCTCAATTTAGATGTGATAACAATATTTAAATATTGATATTATTCCCACTTCTAGGTCAGCACATATGTTTTGTTTTTTTGTTTCTTAAATAATATTGTCTGTGGTTCCTATAAACATAGTAAAATCTTACGGTACATCGCGAAAAATGTGTTATATTTTATATTTCAATTTATGGTAAGTAACGCAGCAATTCATTTAATAACAGTTTCATATTAAAAAAATATTTGAAGCAATATAATCACCATATTGAGCTTTTGCAAATTCATCCCTTTAAAATAAACAAAACGCGCGTTACGTCAGTTCGTTCTAAAAGAAACGTGACAATGGCAGCCAGAGATGCGTCACCTTTTTTGGGCCGGTCCGCCATTTTGTTTTCATTCGTGTTCGGATAGCGCTTGCGTGTGTACGTCTCGGGTAATTCATAGCATTCATTGCATTGTTTTAGTTGAGTTTTTACTGTTAAATTTGTTATATCGTTAAGTTTTTGTTTTTTGAATCTGTTATATTAGTTTTACTGTGACGGTCGTTACTAAATCGACATGAGTTCAGGAGAATTTGGTGAAGGACCCGGTCCTTCAACATCAAGTGGAAAGAGACGTCGCCGACCCATAATAAACGTAGCAGGTACGTACAAATAGGTACAAATGCGACGACGTAGCCTTTCTATTTCTTAAAGCGCTCTTTTTATGTGACCATGTGGTATTTATTTTCTAAAACAATATGTATTTATGTGATGTAGTACTATGGTAGTATATTTTTGTCATTTATTTACAGGCCCATCTTCTGGAGCACCTTTAACGTCACCAGTAAAAAAGAGAAAACCTACCACTTTGTCGGTCGGGGAACAAGAGATTATCATTAATGTATACAAATATGTCAAAAACACCTGGCCCGAAGACGTGTATCCTTCAAACGTTAATATGGTAGAAAAGGTTTCGGAGATCTCAGGAGTCAGCAAGAGCACTATATATCGCGTATTAAGCGTGTATAGAGATTCCCATAAAATACCAGAAAAGGGAATAATTAATAAAAGAAAAAAGTCTGTAATTGACAAGTTGGACGATTTTGATAAATCGGCTATAAGAGCGAAAGTGCATCAGTTCTTTCTTGCAGGAGAATTACCGACTTTAGACAAAATTTTGCTCAGTATAAATCAAGATGACCAGTTGCCAAACTTGAGCAAAACTTCCCTGCGACGTGTGTTGCGCCATTTAAAATTCAAATATATAAAGAGAAACAGAAAAAGTGGTCTAATAGATCGCCCAGAGATAGTTCTGTGGCGTACCAGATATTTGAGAGAAATACAAATATTAAGAAACGAGGGACGTAACATTTTTTACCTTGACGAAACATGGATTAACGCAGGTCATACTATGGGAAAGGTATGGGAAGACACCACAATTGAATCTTCTCGTCAATCACGGTTAGAAGGCTACTCTACTGGCGCGAAAGCCCCTTCGGGTAAAGGAAAGCGATTAATAGTTGTACACGTTGGCAATGAAAATGGCTTTTTGGAGGGATGTGATTGGGTATTTGAATCATCATCTACTGGTGACTACCATGAGAGTATGGACGCTCTCCATTTCGAGGACTGGTTTAGAAAAGTAATAGAAAAACTGCAAAGCGGCGATGTCATAGTTATGGATAACGCTAGTTACCACTCCAGACGTTTAGAAAAAACCCCAACAATGTCTTGGCGGAAACAAAATATGCAGGAATGGCTAGAATCTAAACAGATCGCATACGTGCCCTCGGACACAAAGACCCACTTAATGGAAAAAATAAAGGCAGTTAAAGATAACTATCGAAGTTACGTCACCGACGAGATGGCAAAAGAAAAAAGCATCACAGTGGTAAGGTTACCTCCTTATCACTGTGAGCTTAACCCCATTGAACTTGTGTGGGCAGATGTGAAAGGGTACGTTGCACGAAAAAATACAACTTTCAAGTTAAAAGATGTTAAAAATTTACTTAAAGATGGTTTAACTCAAATCACGCCAGATAAATGGAAAAACTGTGTTCAGCATGTCCTTAAGGTTGAACAAAAAATGCGTGGCATGGATGATAGAATTGACCAAACTGCAGATCGCTTTATAATTAATGTTACAGATAGTTCATCAAGTGAAGATACGAGTGATGATTGCACCGAATAAAAATAAAGTTCTTATATAATATTAAAAATAAAGTTTTATCTTTTGCATAAGTACGTACTTATTCGGTGTCGTTATCACTCGAATCTTTATATGTGTTATAAATTAATGTTTTTTGTTGTTAAATGAATAAAGTACTTTATAACAATAGATGATTTTTCTTCTACAGCGATCTTTCACATAACTTTTTAATAATAGTTAATAAATATATATTATATCAATCATTATAAAAAAATCATTATAAATAAAGAAAGTACTACATATAAAATGTGCCTATATATTGAAGGTTTGTAACCCCTGGTTAAACGACCGAAAGGTCATTGTCCGTTTTTCTCAATCGATTTGGCACATACTATAGTTCGAAGAGCATCTCTCCTGCTAAGACATATTGTACAGAAGTATTAAACCTGACTTCAGAAGCTGTTATGTGAAATTTTATCAAAAGTTTTATTTTTTGACCCTCATGAGTGGAGTAAGGAAAATTAGTCATATCATTAAAAGCTTCATCTGCTATTTTTTCATCCTTAGGGATGGAATCTTTCCCCAAATTTATATAGGTCCCCTGAGGTATAAACTATTCCTTGAAGTATAAATATTATAGTTAAAGTATTATAAAATCGTTTAAATAAAACTAGTTATATGCTATAGTGCTATATTTTTGAGTTGTTATCAGGAAGACGCCGCTGCTTATCTCCTATTTCATTTTCCAAAGTTACCTTTTAGTGTTATGCACTTGGAATGTCTTTTATCTAAATTTAAAAATTCCCTTTCAAAAGTACTCTAAAGTACTCTTACTGTCTTAGTACTGCAGCGACTACTACTACTATCTACTATCATTTGTAAATCTCTTGATCTCAGATACTCCATTAATCTCTAGGAGATCACTAGGTGCAAAGTTTGTTGAATAAAGAGAATGTGCATTTCAAGGCCAACATCACGAATCGCATTCCTTGCAACGGCGGACTTGTGAGCGCGCGTTATCATGGAGAAATAAAAGTTGCGAATTTGCCACGTCGTTTCTTTCAGATTACGTCGCGTATTATTTATTCGTTCTGCGTCTAAAGTGCCTGTTACTGTAGCTCCATGATCGAGATATTCAATCATTACTCATTTCAGATATTCCCGGTTTACCAGCAAGTATTTACTTCTATAAATTTCAAAGAGCTTCTTCCGAATTCTTCCCTATAACGTGCCACTTGGCGGGTGGACTTACGATCGCAGAGCCAGTGTGCAGTGCCTAACAGTGGTAGAGCCACGCAGCAGCTTTTGCTGTCGCACGGATGGGCCGGCTCGAATCGGAGTGGTACCACGAACTCACAGAATACCAGCGTGAAGTAGAGGTTTACCTCTGCGTTTCGCTTGGTGAGTGCAGATGGCCGGAGGCCCTTTTTACTGGAAATGAGGCATTCCATCTTAGTCCTCACGGGTGACAACGCATCTGCATTTTGATTCGCAAACGAGGATAGATGTAGATGTCTATGGGCCGAGTCAACCACTTACCATCAGGTGGACTATGTGCTCGTTTGTCACCCTCATTCTATAAAAAAAACGTATTGCGTGTTTGTAGTTGCTCCGTATTGTCGGTCCTGGTATATTACGCTTGGCGCAAAGAGGTGGTTGTCTTTTGCTTTGGCATTTTTCTGCGATTTCTCATAGTCGTCTCTTACTACACCCAAGGGAAGAAACGGGGTGATGAATTCCCTTACACCGTCACCACACGACATAACCTAAGGAATGAAAATCTATGAATATAAATGCGATGAACCCACAACGGTTTACTGTTTGGAAAAGCAGCTATACATCTCAGATAAACAAAGACAAATAGACGGAGCGTTGCATACATATTAAGTGATACTAGTGATACTGAAATCATGCTCAACATCTTGACATGCGCACACCCACACAACCGTCTTCTTTCTTTCTATAACAACCCGTAAATGTTCACGGCTGGATGCACACATATGTAACTAACGTTTGTGATCATACAATAAGTTGAGCATGGTTTTGACTTGGTTCTTGCGTAACATGATATGTAAGCGAGTCGTCTGTCTTTGTTAGTCTAAGCTACTCGGATAAAGATTTGTTATCGTGTGATACGAGTAAATTTGCGCTCTTTCTCAATGTCAGAATCGGTGGCCTTCTCGTCAGTGTTTTCAAGTTTCATTCAATTAGTATTTCATTATCGACGGTTGTTTATATTAATCAATGACTTGCTGACTTGGATTTATGATAACGATACTGGGTTGTTATGCTTAATAATAGTATTAGTATTTTATTACAGCATTATCTTTATCTTTATTTTTTTATATCTTTATGAAAGCGCCTGACGAAATTTACGGTGTATGTAAATTGCAGCCAAATTTCATACAACATATTTTGACAAAACGATTTTTATTAAAATTGGAATACTTCCGGTACTATTATCTGTCTTTGATAATTTTCTTTACACGAGTCAAGGTGACGCAACTGAATATAATAACGACGGCTGTCAACCTTTCTGTTGCATATCCACTATTTCAAATATCCCTTCCCCTCATGAGGTAATATATGGAGGTGAACTATTCCAAGAGGTTTTGTCTCGTCCATGAAATATTTTTAAATATTAATTTAATTATTACTTTAATTGTTGTGTTTCTGCGAACGAAGTTATATTTTTTAACAATTTTAAATTCAATTAAAAAGTTCCCAATGTTTTATCTGGAATTAGAGCAGCATAATATTTTACTCTCCGGCCCTTCAACTATTTCTGTCCAAAGAAGTTCTTTTTCGGACATCAAAACCATACATCATCATTCGTCGAGTCGTGAAAGAAGGACAAAAAAATAGTTAATAACTGGTTTAATTTCGAATTATATTTCGTGCAATTTCTATTATTTGTATATACCATATTATTATATATTTTGGCAGTCACGTCAAGGCGCCATAGACGGAAGTTTATCTGCCAAATTGGCGACATACTCAGATTGGCTAAGTAGTCAAGCCAAAAGTACCTTAACCGACGAGCATGAGATACATGCGGTAGATATACGAATGTAAAAAAACTAGAGATATGCCAGGATCGTGGCAAATTGAAGTCCTTCATCTCTGTCTACCCCCGAACGACAGGTTTGACAGTTTATAAATTAATTATGTATTATAAATACCGTGTCACAGTCTAACTACTACCCGTGTAGTGGCGGTGTAAGAATATTTATTACCTACCTACATATCGTCACGTGGGTGTCGTAAGCGTACGTGTACACCAAAACCGATTTTGTCGGCCGATGACGGACAGAATTACCCGGACGAGTAACTCGGACGTGTATGTGCTTACACTGCAACAGTGTACTGCCGACACATTGAGGTAATATGTTACTACGTAACTAGAGTTAGGGATATTCGATATACATCGATGCATCGAATTCACTCGATGTTTACAATACGATGCATCGAATCGATCCGATGTTTTGGAAAGCTATTGATATACTCGATGTATCGATGTATTTTCATAAAACATCGAATCAATGATAACCAGTCAATTGTAATAAAGGTATACTTATATATCACTATTAATATTATAACTTCTAAATCAGAAAAACAAAAACATGTTCTGATTTAAAAGTTATAATATTAAACCTGTTGGTGGCGTTAGTTGGCAGCTGTCGTCCCTTAGCGGGATCAAGAAATTGAGATTAGCTGGTTGTGTATTAAAGAGAATTTAAAGAAAATCGTCTTGTCTGTCTCGGTCTTAAGGGTCATTTGCGTGCCGCAGGGGCAATCTAGAACGAACAGCGATCGGGGCGATATCAGAACTGTCTCTACACACATGCCTGCGATTCTATGTGAGAGTGTAAGTCTCGCTGGACACACGCGTTGAGAATGGTGCCAGATTTATTAAAATATGAATACGTTTATTTCGGTAATTTTGTTAACAACATAATACTGAGACTTCCCAGTGAGTAATCAAAGGGTACTCCACCACCCGCCACCGCAAAAAAAAAGATAAAAAGGAGATATTGGGTGAAGAAGCCGCTCTTTATACACTTTTATCACCAGTGTCCGAATTTCATATTTTTTTATTGGTATCCATTGTGACATGTGCTGCGCACGAAAGTCGCTAACGAACTGATTGAAATTGCCCCAACTGCGCTACACACGTGGCAGCAGTAGCTGCGGTCTAGGGAGCAAGGAAGGTCTCGCGCCCATGTCGCTCTGCCGCAGGGCCGTCTTAGATAATTGTCCCTGCTTTCATACACACATCGCAACCAAGGAGGCAATTAAAGGTCATTCCAAATCCTAGACCCTAGATTGACCCTGCACCAGGCAAGTGAGTAGCCGCCTTTAGACCATTTAACCCAGTGGTCTCCTCCCGCATAATTATTCCCCTCTGCCAAGGTATTGGATTTAAAAGCTTGTGCGTTTATAAAAACTGTTTACGAAAACTATTTTATCATTACAAGAATCGTTTCCGCTGAAGTAGGTGTTCTTTAAAAAATGCCGATCGGTGCGGTTAACGTGTGCATAAAGCAGTCAAAATACCTAAAATATACAAAAAGATGGAGTTCTATTCCATATATGAGTATTTTTATTGTGATGCATGCTTTTTTTTCTTTTAAAAGCATTTAAAATAATATCATAAACATTGACCTACTACTAAATGGACCTTGGCTCTGCGCTCAAGTGTCCGAGTCAAAAGAGTTCCAAAATGCAAAAAGAGTTCCAAATGCATTCCAAAATACCGCACAGTATCACAAAACGAGCAAAACTATTTATATTTATTTTCGATAAGGACTATTAATATTTAATAATTTAAAAGTAATATTTTGCTAAGATACAAGTATTTAAATTAAATTCACATAATCACATTAATTGTAAAAACAAAAAAATCATACCGATAATTTTCGCTACAAGCTGCATAAGATGAAAACAGCTTCTGAAGTTGAAAGGCTGCTAAATTGTCACAATTAAAATTATATATATAAAACGCTTATATTTGTTGACTCGGGACACATTTTTCGTGAATTTTGTTCTAGACCTGCCGTCCATTTATTAGTAGGTCAATGATCATAAAGAATAATTTATTTATTCTTTATTGCATTCCTTAATATAAAACAATACAAAGGGCGGACTTAATGCCTTGAGACATTCTCTATCAGTCAACCCATGGAGTGGTGAGTATTTGACGTAGGTGTAGCAGTATAGAATATAAACAAAATAAAAAATATATAAATATATACAGACATATACATACATATATACGTCTGTTAACAATATATTAATTCTTAAGATTAGGATACTTTGTGTTTCGTGCAATAAAGAATATCTATCTAACTGTCTAACATCCTTGAACACTCGCACACACTCACACACACACACACACTCGCAAAAGGCGTGCGGACAAAGACAGAGCCGATGTAAGAGTAGATCATTCAAAATTGTCAGTTGTTTGAATGGGGTGTCAGGAAGTTGACTACAGATTTATAATGTAGTCATAAAAAGTACTCGATGTTACAAAAACATCGATGTTTCTAACCGATGCATCGAAATACATCGATGCACATTTTCGATGCATCACATCGGAAAAAAACATCGATGTATTTTCAAAGTGGACACCCCTAACTAGAGTCTCCGCTTCCCAGTAAATTCGCGTCCCGATTACACCCCACCACGCTTCTCGATGACGTCGGTCATAGATTAATAAAATAGAGGTGATATGTACATTTTACATTACTTACTTTACATAAAGTATTGAAATAAATGCATTTTTATTTATTTTTTCATTATCCACCTACAAAATATTGACTGCTAAATATGTATACTTAACCCATAAAAAAATAAAATGAAAAATTTTAATTAATAAAAAATAACATTTAAATAAAATAAAAAATTGGAAATTTCGTAACAATCCAATTTTCTCTCTTGTCATGACTTACACGTGGAAACCTTAAAGATACATTGAAACATCAAATGTAAAAAAAAAATTACACACAAATAAAACATTATTGTAGTAGAATATTTATTTCACGTTCTTTTTTATCGCGTTATAAAAATGAGACAAGAGTGTTTACAATAAAATAGTAAATACTATAATAGAAATTATAAAAGAAAAAGAACAACATTAATATAGGTAATGACTTAACTAAAAAAGAGTTGCCGCTTCTGCGCCATAGGAGCATTAATCCATGCTCGTTCTTTTTTATCTCTCTCGCGCTTACGTAATAGTAGCGCGTGCAAGCGAGTGAGCAATTATGGTTTATTTAATTCTTTCAAATCACAGAAAATTTACCTATATTACACGAATTTTACTTAATAATATATTAATTACCTATGAAATGTCACTCCTTCAGATTTGGATGCATTTCTAGAACAATTTTTACAGTATCTGAGTACGCAATACGGCATAACTAATTATTTAGTAATCTCTGCACCGTGTATCTCGGTCTCTCACTAAACAGCGAATGAGGTCCATTGAGGAGCGTGCACCAATGTTTTGTAGAACACAGTGCTTGTTGGTAGTAGCGACTCTAGTTACGTAGTAACATATTACCTCAATGTGCCGACATTGGACATTCCGATTATTGTAGTTTCTTGAATGTTTATCCCACAGGGTTGGTCTATTATAAATACAACTAATTAATTTTTACATATCCATAGTCGTTTAGGTAGATAAAAACGCGAAACAACAGAATTATTAAATTAAACTAGGTATAAATACATTAGGCTTGCCAACTCCAAAGAAGGTATTTCCGGGAATACTCAGCTCGACATCCGGGACTTCGTTATATTACGCGGGACACAACACAACACACCACTTACAAATTGGTTAGAAAAAAACACTATTTATTTTTTAATCATTTAATGAAAAAATCAATACTAATGTTTGACAAACATTTTAAATTAAATTTATAAAATTCACTACATTTTTGATCAAAATTAATTTAAATTTGTAGTTCAGCCTTGGCGTGGTCAACAGACAGCTTATTTCTACTGTCTGTACATGCATTGCTACTACCATCTGCAAGATATGTAGAAAGCCAAGTGCGTCTTTCTTTGACATAAATAATTTGTGTATACGCAATGCGAAATACGCAATGGGCAGGTATTAAGAAATTTTAATAATGTGTCACAAATTAGTGTATTTCGTGGTGTAGTTGGTACGGGATATATACTAATCAAAGATGTTTTATAGGTCCAGATACCGTGTTGCTAACACACCGCAACGTTCATAGTGAAGACAGTCTTTGATTCATGTGTGCGTGAGTACCACGTGACGCGCATATCTTACGCACCATGGCTGCATTAATCTGCGTGACTTCGGTAATAACAGTGCGAATCGATTACCCAAAAAATGTGGGTGATTTTATATTTCATTCATATTGACGTACCTATTGATTCTAAGAGTATAAAATGTGTGTGCGTGGCGTGTGCATTTGTGTGCGTGTGTGTATGGGGATATGGCTGCTTATGTGTGTTTTATGTAGGTACGAACATCACACTAAATTTTTCTTTTTATAGGAGAGGGGTCAAATGAGCATGCGACTCACCTGATGGTAAGTGACTACCGCCGCCCATGAACAACTGCAAGACCAGGGAGGGAATTGATGATGCATTGCCGGCCTTTTAAAAAGGAGTACGCTCTTTTCTTGAAGGTCCCTAAGTCGTATTGGTCCGGAAAAATCGCTGATGGTAATCGATTCCACAAGGAAGTCGTGCGAGGAAGAAAACATCTTCTAAATCGCACAGTGGTGGACCGCCAAACATCCAAATGGTGTGGATGGTATCGGGAGTTCTGCCGCGATGTGCGTTCGTGAAATTTGGCGGCTGAGATTAATCCGACCCATTCCTCAGAGCATACCCCATGGTAGATGCGAAAGAAAATGCAAAGGGATGCAACATCTCTTCGCAGTGCCAATGAATCGAGCCGATATTAATTATTGATATAAAATATTGAAGATATGTAATAAAACCTATACTTAATTAATGTAACAGATAAAATAAATAAAAAAGTACAGTAGATATTTATGTATGTAACATATATATTATAATCTATTATTACTAAATATATACAGAGTACTAACAAAAAATATTGCCGCTTTTTACGAAGACATTAATTATTTTTCAATCCTAAGTAAAATGACGAAAAAAAGTAAGTTTGGTTAAGCGTAAACTTCGGCCAAGAGATAGCAAAATGTTTAATTTTTTTAAATTGCTCCGTTCCGTTGCTGCGTGAAGGAAGGACAAAAACAAACAAACAAAAAATCACACTTTCACATTTATAATATTATATTAGTATAGATTGTCAAGAATGATAGATAAACTTTTAAACCGGTTTACAATCGGCTTTTTGAGGGTGGAACTATACACTCGCGCTCTCTTTCTCGCTCCAGTAAATAACGGTTCTGAGTGACCAAAAAAGATAGAAGGTGCAATTTCATGCTGCCAGATGTAGTTCAACCCTAACCCTTAAAACGGTTTAACTCTATAGGTTGGGTAAAATCTGTAAAATTAGACTGTTTAAAACCCCTATACAGATAACCTTTGTGGTTGATCATGACATTAAAAAATGGTAAAAACATTTCATAAACTAGGCAACACTCGAATATTATTGCGCAGTATTATTAGTTGTATTGACATTTAGCTTTCGTATTCTTTTACAAAGAAATACGCCATAAAATTGTATAGTTACTTATGAAAAGTGATGTTCTTATCCTTATCATTTTTCCAAGAGTAATTTTTAAATGATTTCACAGCATAAACAGTCATTTTGCGAAATTAAAAACACTGGTGCGTGACGTATGTTCACAGCGAACGTCACTGGCGTAATGGCGGAACGATCGAACGAATACGCCAATATTGGCGCCTTTGAAATGGAAGCGTTTTAAGCGCGCGTACACGGTATCTGGACCTATAAAACATCTTTGATACTAATATATAATCACTGATTTCCGGGACAAAAGGCGTCCCGCAAGGGGTTACGGCGGGACGGTCCAAATTTGACCCAGACGCGGGACGTCCCGGAAAATCCGGGACGGTTGGCAAGCCTAAAATACATTCAACTTGCACTGTAGACGCCGGCAGTCGGTCGAGAAATCCCAACAAGTTCGGACTCGACGGTTGATCGGCCGATTTCGGGCGTCATCGGATTTTACAAGTTTTTCATTCGATCGTCCGAGTTCGGCCGTCGTCGCCCGAGCAAACTTCGGCCGATGACGGATTAGGTGTACGCGAGGCTTAAGAGGCGACAAAGGGAAACAATCAAGGAGATGGGCAGCAGCGTCTTCTCAATAACATATAACATAAAACACTGCAATTGCCAACCTACTTGCCAAGCGTGGCAACTACGGCAAATATCTCCCCTATGAGGCAATCTATAGGGGATGCCTATGTTCATATACTTTTAACAGGCCGTAACGGTATAAATCTATACATCTATACAAATAAATAAAATTGAAGTGTCGGTTTGTAATGTAGAAATAACAGATTTTTACTACATGCATATGAAAGTATATACAATACTTATAACAAAAACACGATTTTTAAAATTGTTGTCTGTCTATCTTTCTGTCTGTCTGTCTGTTTGTTCCGGCTAATGTCCGAAACGGCTGGACCGATTTTGACCGGTCTTTCACTGACAGATAGGTGATGTTATAAGTAACATACGAATTAGGGTTCCGCGCAAAAAAATAAAACCCATCAAATCCAATCGTAATAAATTACGCACGGGCGAAGTCGCGGGGAACAGCTAGTACAAAATAAACGGATTATAAACCAACTTTTACATAATATACAAATATACGAAATTTGTGCGTTATTTTATATAATATATTGTTTGGTTTTCAGGTAAATATGTTATCAACTGAAAGAACATTTGCATTGCTGCGTTGTAAGGTATTTTTTTACTTATTATTAAGTGGCGAAGCTTGCGAAGACACTTATTGATTTCACGATGTCTGTCCGTCTGTCCGTCTGTCCCACGATTATCTCGAGAACGGTTTCGAATTTTCAAATTCTGTTTTCAGCAATCGATTACTGATCACCCAGGCATTTGAACCTCCTATTTTGAAACTGATTGCTCAACGGCAACCGTTAGAAACCGCTACAAAGCTGATTGCTTCGCCACGTTGCTATGCTGTTAGCTTGCTAGGTTTATTTAATGTGAAGCGGCAAATAAAATCAATAGGACATTGGCACAGGTTTTTTTTTTAATAGGAGTGGGGGCAAACGAGTATGCGGCTCACCTGATGGTAAGTGACAACCGCTGTCCATTACCAACTGCAACACCAATGATATTGTAGATGCGTTGCCAGCCTTTTAAAAAAGAGTAGGCTCTTTTCTTGAAGGTGCGTCCAGATGTCGACCATGAGTTCGATACTGGACATTTTCCAGACTTCACTCGCTAAATAGCTCTAATACGTTGGCAATAATGACTGACGCATGCAAGTTAATTTAGATTTTAATTGGTGATCATTTAGTTTGATCACTCAATTTAAGATTAATGGATTTCCATTAAATTCGTCGCGAACATGACATTTAAACTGGGGGTTAAATGTCTCGTATAATTACTGTAATTCGACACGGTAGAGAACGTAGATTTGTCAGGGGGATAAGCGCATGCATTAAAAATACGTAGCATGCGAGTAAGCCAAATTCAATCCCTCTGTTCTTTCTTTATTCTTCAAAAACTCCGAACGTAACTCTCTTAATGGCTCGTTGAACAACTTTGAGCTTCCTCATATGGTGAACGGTGAAACACTACGTTTCGGTCCCGTAATGCATCACTGGTAAAACACACTGATTGTACACTTTTATTTTAAGGTTAAGAGGTAGTCCTAGTTCGGTCAAAATTATTTGTTGTAATTTCCCTAACGCGGCCTAGGTGTTAGATTCGTCTATCATATTATCTTATCGAACATTTTGTCTCATATTATACTCTTTAAACTCTAAAACTAAACTTTAACTCGGTAAATAATTTAAAAGTTTAACGGTTTGTAGGATAAAGAATTGTTTAGGAACAAACACGCCACGTATAGAATCTTTTTTTACAGAAGAGGGAGCAAACGAGCATGCGGCTCACCTGTCGCCCATTAACAAGTAGTGTTCCTAACGACTGAAGGCATAGGTGTTGATTAGATATATTTTGATTTGTCTTCTTTTTATCTTATTACCTACCTTTTGGCATACCATTGACGTCTTGGCGAATAGTCCTAAGGTCCTCCATTGTAGGACCAAGTTGCGGAGTACTATTACTGCCACACAAATGTGTCAGAAATAGTAGTATAATGTCGCTGTGGTGTTTCGTATGGTGAGTGATAAGTAAATGAGTCAGAGAACAGTCCACGTAATGGTAAGTGTATTCTATAACCTCTATGGGTTGCAATTAATATCCTAAATTAGTAATGCATTTAGTCACAATTGGCTTCGCGATCGACCAATAATTGATCGTGACCTACTTGCTAGGCACTTCTGATACCGTTACAGCCTATTAAAGTCCACTGCTAAATATAGATTGCCATAAGTAGTTGCTACGCTTGGCATGAGGGTTGGCAACCGCTGTTTTTAATTTTTAATCGTTAATAAGAAGACGATCGACGAAGATCTGATTTATTTCCCCCTGTCACCTCCTACGATACCCACGGTAAGATACGGGGTAGTGGGTATTCTTACACCGCCACTACTCGGTAAAGGTACCCCTGTTATATACTATATAATACCTTGATCCCTTGACTTCTGATATATACTGTATCATAATCTGGAAGAAGGCGA
This sequence comes from Parnassius glacialis, assembly GCA_033319125.1. NCBI lineage: Eukaryota > Metazoa > Arthropoda > Insecta > Lepidoptera > Papilionidae > Parnassius > Parnassius glacialis. The sequence goes on along the minus strand of JAVANC010000024.1, from coordinate 27,881,275 downwards.
AGACAAAAAACGGCTAATGCTTTAAATCTATCTGAGGCAATAATGAAGCGCCCGTATCACTATCGACCTCTAAGATCTTTTTTTTATTTTTTTTTATAGGATCTTTAATGATGTGTTTTTAAGTCTATTCAACTGATAATTTATTAAGCGCACTTAGACCTTTTGTGAAGCACACTGAACCTAAATGTTAAGTTGGAGAGGTCTCGTCTGATGAAGTCAACGCTCCGTCCCCCTCGTGCTCTAATCCAAAGTCCCGAAACCTTTCAGCTCGAGTTACAAAACCGTTTTCAGTGCCTAGAAGACTGCAATGAAGTGGACGATATGAATGACAAGCTCGTGGAAACTGTCCATGCGGTCGGAGCTAAGTTCTGCAAGACCCGCCGCAGAAGAACACAAAAACTCTCCGATCACACTCTTAATCTCATGGCTGTTAGACGGGAGATGAGGCTACATTCTTCAACAGATTTGACAGCATACAGGCAACTGAACAGACAGATCTCTAAATGCATGCGGCAAGACTTACGCAACTTCAATACAGCTCGTATTGAAGAAGCGATCGAGCGGAACCAAGGCTCCAAAGTCTTTGCCAGAGATCTGTCTGCCAGAAAGAGCCAACTGTCAAGGCTGAAGACCGAATGTGGCAGCATCGTTTCCGGGGCACCTGAGATTTTGAGTGAGATTGAGAGGTTCTATGGGCAGCTGTACACGTCATCGTTGGAGCCACACGCAAGTGTGAGTAACGATCCAAGAGCGAGTCTTATTCGACACTATTCCGAAGATATCCCGGACGTCAGTCTGAGCGAGATTAGAATGGCTCTCCAGGACCTTAAAAACGGCAAGGCCCCAGGTGAGGATGGAATTACAGCGGAGCTTCTGAAAGCGGGTGGAAGACCGGTACTTGAAGTCCTTCAGAAGCTCTTTAATTCCGTCCTCCATGGTGGCATTACACCGGAGGCGTGGAGCAGAAGTGCGGTGGTCTTGTTCTTCAAGAAAGGTGACAACGCTCTCTTGAAGAACTACAGACCGATTTCCCTTCTGAGCCGCGTCTACGTGCTGTTTTCGAGAGTCATTACGAATCGTCTCGCGCGCAGACTTGACGACTTCCAGCCTCCCGAACAAGCCGGTTTCCGAAAGGGCTTTAGCACCATAGACCACATACATACCCTACGGCAAATTGTACAGAAGTCCGAAGAGTACAATTTGCCACTATGTCTGGCGTATGTGGACTATGAGAAAGCCTTTGATTCCGTCGAAATTTGGGCGGTGCTGCAGTCCCTTCAGCGGTGCCAAGTTGACTGTCGGTATATCGAAGTGCTGAAGTGTTTGTACAGTAGAGCTACGATGGCTATCCGAGTACAGAACAAGAGTACGAAACCTATCCAATTGCAGAGAGGTGTAAGACAGGGTGACGTTATATCCCCGAAACTCTTCACCGCTGCATTGGAAGACGTTTTCAAGCTTCTGGACTGGAAAGGATACGGAATTAACATCAATGGCGAGTACATCACTCACCTTCGATTTGCCGACGATATAGTCCTCATGGCAGAATCGCTGGAGGAACTAAGCACTATGCTCAATGACCTCAATAGTGTCTCCCAACGGATAGGTCTTAAGATGAATATGGACAAAACAAAGATTATGTTTAATGTCCATGTCACACCTATGCCGGTAGTTGTTGGGAGCACTAAGCTCGAAGTTGTTGACGAGTATGTTTACGTGGGACAAATAGTCCGACTAGGTAAGTCCAACTTCGACCGAGAGGTCAATCGACGGATTCAACTCGGCTGGGCAGCGTTCGGGAAGCTACGACACATCTTCTCGTCAGAAATACCTCAAAACCTTAAAACAAAATTGTACAACCAGTGCGTGTTGCCAGTGATGACTTACGGAACTGAGACGTGGTCCTTCACTGCTGGCCGTATGAGGAAGCTCAAGGTCGCTCAGCGAGCTATGGAGAGGGCTATGCTCGGAGTTTCACTGCGTGATAAACTTAGGAATGAGGATATCCGCAGTAGAACCAGAGTAACCGACATAGCCCAACGGATTAGTAAGCTGAAGTGGCAGTGGGCCGGCCATATAGCTCGAAGAACCGACAACCGATGGGGAAGAAAGGTTCTCGAGTGGCAGCCTCGTACCGGTAGGCGAAGTGTAGGGCGTCCCCCCACAAGATGGAGTGACGACCTGGTAAGACATGCAGGAAGTCGATGGATGCAGGTGGCTCAGGACCGTGCTTTGTGGCATTCTTTGGGGGAGGCCTATGTTCAGCAGTGGACTTGTGAAGGGCTGTAATGATGATGACTTAGACCTTATATCCGATGCCGGTGCCTCTGAAATTATTATTTGCATTTATTTAATATTGGCTCGAGTATAAAGGAAATATTATGAGGAAACTTTTAAAACATGTGTTTTTCACGTGGTAGAGCCATGCTGCAACTATATAAATAGTATAGTTGTAGCACGAATGGGTCGGCTCGACCGGGGAAGGACCACGCTCTCACAGAATACCAGCGTAAAATAGCAGCTTAACGCTGCTGTGTTTCGTATGGCGAGTGTAGAGAACCGGATACCCTTTTTACTGGAAATGAGGCATCCCATCTTAGTTCTCACGGGTGGCAATGCATCTGCATCTTGATTTGTAATCGAGGATAGATGTAGATGTCTATGAATCGCAGCAACCACTTGCCAGCAGATGGACTGTGTGCTCGTTTGTTAAATTATCCTATAAAAAAAAAGAAGAAGACGTTCGAAATCTGCTAGGCTAAATCTCTATCAACTCGCAAGCCTTAAACAGCGGCGGAATATATTAAACCAAAAATAACTCAAGGTCTATGCCTTATTTAGTTTAAGATAATTCTAGCCGAGACAGATCCAAGATTCGAACCAAAATATTTGAGCGGGGACAACACTAGCGGTCGCATCAATGTCGTTAGTCTGTTGCATTTAAAACGAGCGTAGTTTTTTAAGGTCAACTATGTAATGAGGAACTATGGCGGCACTCCAGTTAACGTGACCCCGTTACGAGTGAGCTTATGTATGTAGTTTTTGCGAATTGTTGCCCTTAAAAATAGCTCTAAAATATTTGTTGAATGTTTTTTTTTTATAGGATGAGGGTGACAAACGAGCACACGGTCCACCTGATGGTAAGTGGTTGCTGCGGCCCACAGACATCTACATCAAATCAAAATGCAGATGCGTTGTCACCCGTGAGGACTAAGATGGAATGCCTCATTTCCAGTAAAAAGGGCCTCCGGCCACCTGCACTCACCAAATGAAACGCAGAGGTAAACCTCTACTTCACGCTGGTATTCTGTGAGGTCGTGGTACCACCCCGGTTCGAGCCGGCCCATCCGTGCGACAGCAAAAGCTACCGCGTGGCTCTACCACTGTTAAAAATAAGACTTTAATTTGTATTCAATACAATATACACACGATATTGTATACATATTACAGTAATGGTGTTAAATTTGAACTGTTTAATAACTTATAAACGTGTGTCCTGAAATATTAAACACACGTTTAACAAATATTAAAATTTAAAAGACTAAACCAAAACGTTAATTTTTAGCTGTTACTTAGAGACAATCTCCAGTTTAAAAACAAACTTCTCAATGTTAAAATGTGAGTGATTTTGACAGACAGCATTCTATATAATTTACTAGACCTGTACTATCCAAGAACCAACATTTGATGCAAATTGTTTTTGTCTCTTGGAGTATTGCAAATTGTGAATATCCCCGTGTTTCCACCAAACCACAAATCAAACCACCAACCTAACTACCAGTAACCTAACTGCCACCAACCGTAGCCTGTTAGCGTGAATAATTATTTTTTATTTATTTAGTAAAATTTTTGTACAACCGACTTCAATGTAAATATAATTTATTGTTGATTTTATTAAAACCGCTCGACCGATTTCGAAAAAAATTAAATACGACCACCTGGATAGTATATCATTTGAAACAAAAAAAAGTGTTTTCCAAATCGGTTCAGGTGTCTTGTGTGAGTGTGTAGAGTAATCGGTGAACATACATAAAAACAAATTATTACAGTGGTAGAGCCAGGCGGCAGCTTTTGCTGTCGCACGGATGGACCGGCTCGAACCGGGGTGGTACCACGACCTCACAGAATACCAGCATGAAGTAGAGGTTTACCTCTGCGTTTCGCTTGGTGAATGCAGGTGGCCGGAGGCCCTTTTTACTGGAAATGAGGCATTCCATCTTAGTCCTCACGGGTGACAACGCATCTGCATTTTGATTTGTAATTGAGGATAGATGTAGATGTCTATGGGCCACAGCAACCACTTACCATCAGGTGGACTGTGTGCTCGTTTTTCACCCTTATTCTATAAAAAAAATATATTTCATAGAGCCGTGGTAGCTCAGATAGTCAGCACTCGCTGTAAGCTTCACAGTACTCGAGCAACCCGGGTTCGATCCCCGCCGGCACCAATGATTTTGTTAATTGCAATTTTAAGTGCTGATTTATATTATTTTATCGGATTGGGGCCGACTAAATCTAGTCCAGTTCAATCCCAAGAAGACACAAGTTTCAGTTCCTCAGTTTCAAGGCACTCCCCTTGTTGCCTCAGCCAGTATCGGAATCCTTGGCGTCGACATATCGAATAGTGTGCAATTTCGTGGTCACTTGGAAGGGAAGGCCAAATTGGCCTCTAAAAAGCTTGGCGTGCTCAGCAGAGCGAGACAGTATTTCATGCCGGCACATCGCTTGCAACTTTACAAAGCGCAAGTTCGGCCCCACATGGAATACTGTTCTCATCTCTGGGCCGGTGCACCCCAGTGCCAGCTCCTTCCACTTGACCGCATCCAGCGCAGAGCGGTTCGAATCGTCGACGACCGAGTTCTTTCTGATTGGCTCGATACACTGGCACTGCGTAGAGATGTTGCATCTCTTTACGTATTTTATCGTATCTATCACGGGGAGTGCTCTGAGGAATTGTTCGGACTAATTCCAGCCGCTAAATTTCACCATCGCACATCGCGACAAAACTCGCGTTACCATCCATACCATCTGGATGATTGGCGGTCCACCACTGTGCGATTTAGAAGAAGTTTTCTCCCTCGCACGACTTCTTTGTGGAATCAATTACCACCAGCGAATTTTCCGGACCGATACGACTTAGGAACCTTCAATAAAAGAGCTTACACCTTTCTAAAAGGCCGGCAACGCATCTGCAATTCCCCTGGTGTTGCGGTTGTTCATGGGCGGCGGTAGTCACTTACCATCAGGTGAGCCGCATGCTCGTTTGCCCCCTATTCCATAAAAAAAACCAATGCTCGGCGGTGAAGGGAAGCACCGTGAGAAAACCTGCATGTCTGAGAAATAAGTAAAAAAAAATATTTCGAAGAGATGTGAAGTTCGCCAACACGCATTGGGGTAGCGCGACGGACCTTTCCTTGCCCTAAAACCCTCTCAGAAATGAGAGGAGGTCTGTGCCCAGCAGTGGGACGTAAATAGGCTGCACCTTTACTTTAACTTTACATTTCATATGATTTCGCGCATTAGATAACTTGGGACAGTATTAAGAAACTATTGCTGTGGTTGGAATCACGAGATGGCGGCCACGTATGGGTCGAGAATTTTTTTTCCTTATGTTTAATATCAAAGCTGATAGCAAAACTTAAGTGTTGATTGTCTTAATAGTATGATAGTTTTTCAGAATTCCAATGTCATATAAGCGGAACCCTTATAATTACGTTTTGTTCGTCCATTCTAATATGTCACAGCAATGTACATATTAGAGTTTTTTATCGAATTAAATGAATATTTAGGAGTATTTATATTCTTTAGATATTGATCTCATAATGCGTGATGATTTGTTGGTGGATTTAACAAGGATGTTTGCCTTGATAAATCCACCGCTATACATATAAGCCTTTCTAAAATTGCGTCAGCTGGCATACGCAACTTGGAATATTTACCCATACTCAACGCATCTCCTTCTCATCACTAGTGTGAGTAAATTTGTACCGCCTGATGGCAGCCATAGAGAATCGATCACCCCAATTTGTCCAGGGGGTGTTTTTGAAATACCAAAAAATCTTAGGGATTCCTGTAAATGGCTGTATTACCATCTCGTTTACGCAAGGTAGAGTACGGGCAAAGGTGTCCACGTCTGGTACTAGAGATGCTTATGACCATGTGGTCTTTTATGTGGCTGATATATGAAAAGAAAAATAAGAAGTTTTCGTTTTTGGATGGATTGATTTTAGCCAACAATTCGTCGTTAACGCCGCAAAGGGGTGAACCGCATTTTTTTTAAATTACTGTAGAGCAAGAAAACATTTATTATTCCCCGATTTAATAGCTTTTTTCATCTCCTGTAATAAAAAAATTGAGATTCGCTCCTTTGCGGCGTCAACGACGAATTGGTTGTCAGAGCCTCATTTATATATTATAGAATAATTTTTATCCAATATAGGGTTACATGTAATTCTTATTGAAAGTAATTTATTACTTTTACCACTGGTTCGCAAAAAATCTCTCTCCTCGGAAGAACCAGCAAGAAACACAACGGGACTTTTTTTGTCGAAGATCAACCAACCAACATGATGAACACCGCGGTATGGTTGGCATTTGTAAAAATAAAGGTAGTATTTTTTTACTGATTACAAGTCAGTGCTGGATGTTATCGCATTATTTTAGCAAAAAAGCCAATTCATTGTTATCTTGAAAACACTAATATTTAGAAATAATGATTTCTGAGTTTAATTTATGTATATATCAAGTTGAAAAGTAGCTTACTGTTTCCTCCTACCCCTCACCTTATTTTTACTTATTTAATTAAAAAAATAATATGAAATTATTTCTTATTGAACTCTTAAAAAAATGTATATATCTGTGCCACGGAACCCTACGCTACTCGTCTCCCCACACTCGGCCTTATTTTATTTTGTCTTATATTATGTGTTTTAGTACGCGTTCATACATAACAATAACATAACATTTAACATAACATGTTATCTAACAGTCTATCAGATATATAGACCATATGTTATGCCTTTATATTATGTTATGTGCATAATATAGGTAATATTTAAATAAAGTAAATGATAACGTCGTCTGTCGTCTTTTAACTTATATAGGTATGTACCTTACATACACACCTGTATATTCTATTTCATTTTATTTAAAACAATTCAGCCATTAATATTTTGTTATTTAGCAGCTTCTAAATAGTCCGATGGTGGACATGACACCTTTCCACTCGATGAGGATATGAGGATAAGGAGGAATAGCTTCGCTTGGCTGCAGTTGGCATGACTTATCGGTTTTAATTTGTAGCATTTTGTGTACCCATTCTTACGATAGTAATGTGTTAAGACGAAATTTCATAATTTATCATGTCAATAGCGTTAAAATTTCCCATAATATGGTATCCAAATCCATCAACCCATTACGTCCGGCGAGTCTCACATAACTTACGGCTTCTGACAGGTGACAACATAATTATCCCGTTTACCCTAGACGTAAAATATCAAGACCGGTGACTGTGACAACGGCGGAGGTCAAATCGATATTTACGGTTAATTTAATTTTATTCCGATATAAAGATCTCAACTATTCATTTATTTATAAAGGCGTATATTTATTAAAATATTTCATTTCAATCCAAAGTGGTTCACATCTATGAAGCGACTACGATGAGACAAGAGTAATCCAAAAAATACTTTAAAATATTATTACGTGTAACGCATGAACCAATTTATAGCTTTTAATAAGTGGGTTGCGGGCAATGATATTATATATAAAAAAGAGGTAATATCATTGGTTGCGGGAAGTAAAGACGGAGTTATAGCCGAAATTAAAATTTTAAATTTTTTGGTTTTTAGCCATTTTGACCTCCTAGGAGTGTTATGAGAACTTTTTGCTCCTATTCAACTATGGCCCCCATGATATCCTCTACATGATAAGCTATTTAAACTAACTAAGCCTAAAATTCGAGTCACCCCCCAATTCATTTTTAGTCTTTACTTCAAATAAAACTAGTTTTTACAGATTATATTCGTACGTATATTAACTTATTTTATATTCCCGGCGACTCGAGCACTTTACAGCACCCTTGGTCACGGAGGGGACTGAGGTGTTCGACGTCCCAATGTCATAGTTAACCACAGCTACCTCCAGATTAAAATTATTAATTTTAGTTCCAATCTACGCAGTATGAACTTATAGTATCTTGAAGTCTTGCAGTTGTATGCTTGGGTTGGAATTTAATTTTATTAATTATGGGATCCCAAGCAGATGGTAGCAACCAGCCATCTTCGATATTGAAATAAGGAAGTTTTTTTGATTTCAATAGCCTCGCGAATCTCTGAATCGAAAATTAGCGTTCGCGTAAATATAAGAAATCATAATTCATCAAAACCAGCGTGAAGTAGAGGTTCATTTCTGCGTTTCGCTTGGTGAGTGCAGGTGGCCGGAGACCCTTTTTACTGGAAATGAGGCATTCCATCTTAGTCCTCACGGGTGACAACGCATCTGCATTTTGAATTGTAATAGAGGATAGATGTAGATGTCTATGGGCCGCAGCAACCACTTACCATCAGGTGGACTGTGTGCTCGTTTGTCACCCTTATCCTATAAAAAAAAATACTTTGTTAGCGTCCTCGTATGTCAGCATCAACCTACCTGTTCGCAGAATCGGTTCTAAGTGAAAGGTTCTAGGTTTCGCCATGAACATAGAATAAATCAACACCGCAATTTAAATATTGATCGATGTCGGCGAGAATCTATTTTATTAGTGTGTTTCATCTCTTTTGGAGAATAATTGAGTTATTAAAAAATATGAATTGACTTCAAATAATATCTGTTATTATTAGTGCTTCAGTTATTGCTAAGTTGAGTGCCCTAAATCGCCTTAGAAACTTCCTTCCGGTCAAGGTAAAGATAACTCTGGTGCAGTCTCTTATTTTGCCCATTATTGATTATGCTGATGTGTGTTGTACTGATCTTAATGAGAACCTTCTAGACAAGCTGGATCGTCTCGTAAATAACTGTGTCCGATTCATCTTCTGTCTTCGCAAGTTTGACCATGTTTCCTCCTTTAGATTTCAGCTAAATTGGCTTCCCATTCGCCAACGGAGGCAAGTCAGGACACTTCTCACACTTTTTTCTATTTTATTCGACAATCGTTGTCCTGACTATTTGAAACGTAAGTTTCAATTTTTATCTGATACGCATAAAAGACCTCTACGTTCTTCGGAGACTCTTACCCTCTCCATTCCACTTCACCGCTCCGGTTTCTCTTCTTCCTCGTTTGCTGTACGAGCTGCGCGACTTTGGAATGCACTGCCTGAAACTTTGAGACAACGCTCCAACAAAGTAACATTTAAAAAGTATGTTAAAGAACATTTTTTGAAAGTCGTAAAGAATTTCTAAATTGGCGTCATCATCTTAGTTAATCTGTGTTAGTAGCTAATTTCATCATCATATGTTTTTTACGTATATATGTATATTTGTGTGTATATATGTATTTATGTGTGCATATGTGTATATATATATATATATATATATATATATATATATATATATATATATGTGTAAGTGGTATGTATATATGTATATATATATATATGTGTATGTATGGTATATGTATTTTTTTTACCTTTATGTTTATATGCTATAATTTCTAAATTCATTATATTTCTTAGTCTTTACTGTTATGTATTATAATAACCGCCTTCGATGTTTTTCCACTCCTCAATGTTGACAGGCAGAGAATGCTTTAAGCATTATGTCCGCCTTTTGTACTTATATATTTTATAAGGTTCAAAAAAGTTAAATAAATAAATAAATATCCCATTCAGTTAGAATTTATACTAGGACTACTGTGAAATTATATTCTTTTGATAACAATCAGAAGTAAGTTTTTTTTAAATAAAATTTTTGAAAGATATTTGGTTAAATGTAGAGACACTGGCGTAAATCATCAAATTTGGCTAAAATTGATATGGAATTACCGTGTAAGCTATCCGTAAGTTTTCAAAATAAAACTTTTAAAAAGATATTTTGTTAAAGGTAGAGACCGAAATATAAACTGGCGTAAATCGTCAAATTTGGCTGAAATTGATATGGGATCATTGTGGAAGTATATTCTATTGATGGCAATCATAAGTACCCACAGTTTTACAAAATAAAACTTTTGAAAAGATATTTTTTTATAGGTAGAGACCGAAATATAAACTGACTTAAGTCGTTACTTTTGGTTTATATTTATATGAGATCACTATGTAAGTATATTTTATTGATAATAATCAAAAGTGCTCGCAAGTTTTCAAAATAAAACTTTTGAAAAGATATTTTGTTAAAGGTAGAGGCCAAAATAAAAACTGATTTAATCACTTTTGGTTTGAATTTATGTGAGATCATTGTGGAAATACTCGTATATTCTATTGATAACAATCAGAAAGAAACACACTACACATACTACAGCCCATCATAAGTACGGCTCCGTGGCGCAGTGGCTTAGCAATTGAGTTGCAGCACTAAGGGCCGTGGGCTATATGACCTAGAAATAATTGTTCCGGGTCTGGATGTTTGTCCTTGTGCAATTTATCTTTGTAAACTGCCTCCACGATACAGGAGAAAATCTTAGTGTGGTGGTTACATCGATCACTAATAAAAAAACTAGATACACAATCCCATGCAAAAGGTCTCTAAAAACTGTCGCCAATTGTTTTGACGTAGGTTCTAGTTGAAATAAAAATACATTAATATAAATTCAACCTTAAGCGCATTGGTTAAAGTTGTATTCATAAAGCTATGTACAAATTAAAAGCGTAGTAATAGTATAAGTAATAATAATATATTGTAATAAATAATAGTAGCTGGTCCAGCAGATATTGTTGTGACCTCCACTGGAGGCATGATGAGTTTTATTCCGAATTCACTTACGAACACACACAACTTTTCAGTTAATGTTAATATAAAATTTTCTAAACAACTCAGCCACAGCGCCACATTTCGGGTGCAGATTTTGTGATTTTCTCTTATGCTCTTAAACCAACATATATTGGGAATATGAGCTATTTAGATATATAAATAGATAGATAGATAACCCTTTATTGTACGCCAAAAAATAACATAAATATTAACTAAAAATGAGAAAAAGAAATGTGGTACAATGGGCGGTCCTATCGCTAAGAGATCTATAAATATAGAATTTGTTAATAACTTAACTACAGCACCACATCCACATACCCGATCCTGGCAGTTCACCTAATAGTAAGTAGACTCCGTGGCCCATAGAAACTTACTATCTTCCATTAAAATTAAAATGCAGAAGTAAAACGTCGTCACCCATGAGGACCAAGATGGATTGCCTCTTTTCCAGTAAAAAGGGTCTCCTGTTCTCTACACTCACCATACGAAACACAGCAGTGTTAAGCTGCTATTTTGCGCTGGTATTCTGTGATAGCGTGGTCCTTCCCCGGTCGAGCCAACCCATTCGTGCTACAACTGTACTACTAATATAGCTGCAGCATGGCTCTACCACGTATAAAAACTTAACAGATGTTTTAGTTCATAATCAACTTAACTTCTTAATCCGGTCATTCACATCAGTAATTCTATACTAATAATGTAATTAAAATTATATTCCGACGAATTGAAGCAAAAAAGTCACCGATGCGTGAGACCAGTATGAGGTTTATTATGTTGTCACAGATAAAAACGCGTAGTTATAATAACTGTTTTCTTTAATATTAGTTAATTGAAAAAAGCTTAAATTTTGAAAGAAACATTTAAGTAAATTTTTCTGATAGCGAATTTATTATGCCCATGCTTAGATCTTGGGTCCTTTAGATCTGATGCTATTTATAAAATATCAGTATTATATTAAAATTTTAATATTAATTTTACTTTTAATAAGAAAACTGATAGTATTTGCTTAAGAAAATAAGAGTTACATTTTTTTATACTTTACTGTATCCTAAATATTCAATAAAATATTTTTATTGCTTTATCACGTTTAATTTTAACTTTTTTTTTAAATTCCGATATTATTTTTAGATTCCGATAACGTAAATCACACGATTAAAGACAAAATACAAGTTGTTGTTAGATTGTAATTAACTACCTATATATTTCATCATCATCATCATCATTACAGCCCTTCACAAGTCCACTGCTGAACATAGGCCTCCCCCAAGGAATGCCACAAAGCACGGTCCCGAGCCACCTGCATCCATCGACTTCCTGCATATCTTACCAGGTCGTCACTCCATCTTGTGGGGGGACGCCCTACACTTCGCCTACCGGTACGAGGCTGCCACTCGAGAACCTTTCTTCCCCATCGGTTGTCGGTTCTTCGAGCTATATGGCCGGCCCACTGCCACTTCAGCTTACTAATCCGTTGGGCTATGTCGGTTACTCTGGTTCTACTGCGGATATCCTCATTCCTAAGTTTATCACGCAGAGAAACTCCGAGCATAGCCCTCTCCATAGCTCGCTGAGCGACCTTGAGCTTCCTCATACGGCCAGCAGTGAAGGACCACGTCTCAGTTCCGTAGGAAATCACTGGCAACACGCACTGGTTGTACAATTTTGTTTTAAGGTTTTGAGGTATTTCTGACGAGAAGATGTGTCGTAGCTTCCCGAACGCTGCCCAGCCGAGTTGAATCCGTCGATTGACCTCTCGGTCGAAGTTGGACTTACCTAGTCGGACTATTTGTCCCAGGTAAACATACTCGTCAACAACTTCGAGCTTAGTGCTCCCAACAACTACCGGCATAGGTGTGACATGGACATTAAACATAATCTTTGTTTTGTCCATGTTCATCTTAAGACCTATCCGTTGGGAGACACTATTGAGGTCATTGAGCATAGTGCTTAGTTCCTCCAGCGATTCTGCCATGAGGACTATATCGTCGGCAAATCGAAGGTGAGTGATGTACTCGCCATTGATGTTAATTCCGTATCCTTTCCAGTCCAGAAGCTTGAAAACGTCTTCCAATGCAGCGGTGAAGAGTTTCGGGGATATAACGTCACCCTGTCTTACACCTCTCTGCAATTGGATAGGTTTCGTATTCTGGTTCTGTACTCGGATAGCCATCGTAGCCCTACTGTACAAACACTTCAGCACTTCGATATACCGACAGTCAACTTGGCACCGCTGAAGGGACTGCAGCACCGCCCAAATTTCGACGGAATCAAAGGCTTTCTCATAGTCCACATACGCCAGACATAGTGGCAAATTGTACTCTTCGGACTTCTGTACAATTTGCCGAAGGGTATGTATGTGGTCTATGGTGCTAAAGCCCTTTCGGAAACCGGCTTGTTCGGGAGGCTGGAAGTCGTCAAGCCTGCGCGCGAGACGATTCGTAATGACTCTCGAAAACAGCACGTAGACGCGGCTCAGAAGGGAAATCGGTCCTATAACCTATATATTTAATTAAAGAAAATACTAATGAATGATTTCTTATATTTCGCGTATAAACTACAAGGAATAAAATTAATTTTGCGGATTTTATCGCATTTAATTTTAAGTATTTTTAATTACCGACACCTCGGGTGCTTTGCAGTACCCATGTTCTTACTTAATCCCTTAAATAAGCATTCTTAATGAAATGTTGCTTTCCAATATTAATTTCCAAGGTAACGCTTAGTACAAGCGTGAACATTCTTATATCCCTATTCCGGACAGGATACCCGTATGGGACAACAACCGGGCAATTGGTCTAAATCAACAAACAAATTTAAAACCCGTCACGGCCATCGCTAGATAGGGATCGGTTCAGCAACCTCTGCAAAGTAAACTCATGTTCATGTATAATTACGCCTTGTTTTTTGTCGGTGGAAAAAAAAACAATTATTATTAGAGCTGACGAACGTCGCTTACAGACTGTATGACGCCCTCGGTTTGTTGAACCCGCCGAAGTATTATTTATGAGGCCGCAATTTAAAGTCATGCTGATTATAATGAACGTGTCCATTTAACTGTTAACACGCTAATTGGTTGATTGTAAGTCGAGGACATATTAAACTGTCAACGTACCCTGAAGACCGTGTTGAGACCAATGTAGAGGCTTGGCTCCTAACTAAATCGAGGATTGAGGGACGTTCAGGGTATGAACCCAAAGATATAGAAGATCGGTTACTCAAGTCACTTCTTATTTGATATGCCTATGTAGATTGAATTTTACGGAAGCGATAGATCGTTTGTTGCTTTTTAATATATTATTGTTGTAGTTATACCTATATAGTGCAAATGTTCTCTCGCAAATTTAGAAGTACATATGTAAGTATCTTGTTAGGATAATGTTTTCTTATATTTACGCGAACACTATGCATTTAAATAAAACTATTTTTGACGAATTTTATAACTTATTTAATTTCCCGACGTTTCGAGCACTTTACAGCATCCATGGTCACAGGGGGAGGATGTGAGGTGTTTAACGCCCAATGTCGTACAAACCGTCCGTAAAAACTGGTTATATTTAATTATTGTTAGGGGTTATTAACTTCGTCAAGCCCTCCTTTTCAAAACAGATAAAAGCAGGACGCTATTAAATTTTTAAGGATATTAATAATAAAAAAATTAAAGTGAAAAATATTACTGAGATCGGGAGTTCAAACTCCATTGTGATCGGAGGAAACTCGAACCGATGTCTCTGAATCGAGATAAAGTTACAGCCTTTGTTATACGCCCCACCACTGGGCACGATGTCAAAAGAGGTTGGGGCATTTATACGTTTCGCTGGGCACACAGAAAATTTGTAAGTATAAGTTTGGCCTCCTGTACAATTTCTTTTGAAAATGAGGCGGTATTAGGTACAGTCTTGGTACAAGTATTTTTATAGTAAGACTTTGGTCTTCTCGAGTACAAAACAAGAGTACCCGAAACTCAGAGATTTAACAAAGATTATTAAGACTACCTGTACTGTACTGAGTGCCTGTACTGTAAAATAGGACCTGAAAATATTTGTTCTGTACTGAGGAATAATCCTGAAATGTTTTGATTGTGTGATGTTCGATCAGCGATAGAATGAAGAAAATGAAAGTTATCCTTAGAATAAGAAGGCGACCTAAAATTCTGGAGCAACACCTGAAGGAAACGATTAGGATGCCATTTAAGATTTGAACGATAGAAGAAAACTTGAACGTGACAGAGCCAGGCTGCAGCGTATTATGTCTGCAGTATAAATGTGTCAGCTTGACCAGGGAATAACATTGCTCGCAAAGAACAGCAGAATAGTTGCTGTTTCGTATGGTAAATTAAAAGAACCAGAGACTCCTTAAACTGGTTACGAGTGTTTGGTTTGATTTAGTGTAGTGAAGCCCTTTCGAACGCCGCCCAGTTATTTCAAATCGGTCAAGCCATTCAAAAGTTATGAGAGGGTGACATACATCCTCACACATACACCCACACACGCTCGCGCACACGCACACACACATGCACACACGCACACACACTCAAAGTGCGCGCGCGCACACACACACACCCACGCGCGCACACTCTCTCTCACTGTCTCTCACACACACACACATTCTCTCTCTCTCTCTCTCACACACACACACACACACTCTATCTCTCTCTCACACACACACACACACACACGTGTGTGCGGAACTCGCAATTAGCTAACCTAACAACATCTTATAGCGACCATATCAATATTAAAAATCTTTTATGTTTTAAATAAATAGATTGACTTGGCCATCGCATGAAAACACAATGTATCTCACAAGTAATCCGTATTATGTTAAATTAGATTATTTAAAGTTATTTCTGCAGTTGGTGTATCTAGAAAACTGGACCGAAAAAACAAAATATTTTAGTTTTCCCTTGATTTATACACTAAAAACTAATTGTATTCTATGTTTGAAGTTTCTATGTTCGCTAGAAGGGCCTTAGAGTTTTGATGATCGGTCAGTTAGTGAGTGACAAAATTAAGAAACTTTGACTAGTTATAATTCTTAAACTACTAGTTTAAATTGAATGAAATTTGAAATATACTGTGATTATACAATGCACGCTTGTTTACTGAAAATTTAGGCTTCTAGTTTTATCTACAACGAAGTTATAGGGCGTCGAAAATGGCCTGAACTGCTTCGAGAAAAGGATTGTACGGCCGTGCCGCTTTTTTGATCGACTTAGCGGGGGCACTGCCGTGCCCCCAGATATATATATTTATTGTCGTGGTAGTTCAGATGGTTAGCGCTCGCTTTTATTTCACAGCACGCGAGCAACCCGGATTCGATCCCCGCCGGCATCGATGAAATTGTTAATTGCAATTTTAAGTGCTGATTTACCACGTGCTCAGCGGTGAAGAAAAACATCGTAAGGAAACCTGCATGTCTGAGAAATAAGAAAAAAAAATCGAAGACATGTGAAGTTCGCCAACACGCATTGGGGTAGCGTGGTGATTTCCTTGCCCTAAAACCCTCTCAGAAATGAGGGAAGGCCTGTGCCCTGCAGTGGGACTTATATAGCCAGTAACTTTAACTTCAAATTTATATATTTTTTATATATGTTTTTTATATGTTTAATATGTTTAATACATATGTGTACACTTTATATGATTAAGATGTTTTGCTAATACCAACATTTGTTTTTGGTACCCAGGATTTACTGGCAGAGAATGCCACATGCCTACATGGTATTATGGTAGTCAGCCTTACTCGTATTACTCTTAGCTATAAAGTGTTACCTACATTAATATTTTAAATAAATAAATAAATCTAAAAAAGATAATATTATTATCATGTAACCAAATACTCGTTTATTACAAGTAATATATTATGTAGTCATAATGTTCATAATTTTTTAAATATTTTAACTAAATACCTACCTACCTACTTTTATTATGAAGATAACAATATTTGCGACACATATATTATCTTTATGAGCCTTTTAATGGAAATTTTTTCATGATACTTCCGCCTTTTATGGAAGCGTATAAACGTTTTTTCTTGCTCAAAAACTTACTGTGGAAACAACTGTGAGTTGGAGTTTTCTATAATAATTTTTTATAAATATTCCTTAGAATGTCTAATAGGATACTCTTGTAAAATTTGTATGGGATGGAAGTGATCCCTTTAAAGCAATATTTATTAAGTTTAATAATTTAAAAATGAATATACAGTGGTAGCCTCATGCGGTCAGTGATAGCTGTAATTCTCGCATAAGTTCCCGAGAAAACCGAGTTCAACACTTGCCAGAACTTTTCAAATTCTGCTTGCAATTTTTTTATTGCTAATTTGCTAATTAAAATGTTCTGGGTCGCGGCGCGGCTGACTAACTGTACTGCAGACTGCAGAAGCTTATACCCCTAGCAGGAGTGAGGTCTGTGCTTAGCAGGAGGACGTGTTTAGTCTGTAGTGTCGAGTCTTACTACCTTCATTCATACATCTATTAAAATTTTATAATGTTTATTTGTACAAATAATTAATTTACTAAAATTCCTCAGGGATGACAACGCATATGCATTTTGATTCTTAGTTAAAGATAAATCGAGATATCTATGGACCACTGCATTCGCTTATCATCTGAACTGTGTGCTAGTTTGTCTCTCTTAATCTATGGAAAAACAAGCAATATTTTTATGGCAGTGGCACAATCTACCAACGATATTACGACTTTAACTATTTTTTGCAAATATTGTCTTTAAAAGTAAACTAAAGAATGTCACAAGCAATTAATTATATTATATATACAAAAAGATACTTATCATTGGTCACAAGTTAAAAGGTAACAAATAGAATGTTTTCTAAATATTTTCATTAAAATTTTCTCTATTTTTTCACCCTGGTGGGTTTTTCTCTTAAAATTTATATGGGTGGGACTCTTGAAGTATAACTTATTTCATAAAAGAAGAATAATTAAAATTAATTCAGCCGTTTCCGATATATCGGTGAACATTCCTAACAAAACATATGCGTCTAATATAAAACTTTCTTTCTTCTTTTTTGGAACTTGGTTAAAATCACTAGTCTTTTGTTGCTACTATTTAAACGAGTTCTAAACTAATAATTCCACACAAGCACTTCTTATCGCGCCGTTTCATAAACAAACGCAATGAGGAAAAGTCTCGCAGATTATAAATGCGTGCTCCACCGACAATAACACGATTTGAATACAATTACAATTGCGAAATAGTTGGTTTTATTACCTTTTATTGTTTGTTTATAGAATCATTTTGAAAAAGATATTTACATTTCAAGGTCGTTGAAACTGAATATAATGTAACTAAGTATGTATGTATATATGTATATCAAATATATCAAAACCCCCCCATATATCAAAACTAGCAAGCAGACTTAGTTCTGCAGCATATGCCGTAAAAAAGATTAGAAGTCTAACTAGTGTTGAAACAGCTAGACTAGTTTACTTTAGCTATTTCCATAGCATAATGTCGTATGGTATTTTGCTATGGGGACACGCAGCTGACACTGAAATTATATTTGTTTTACAGAAGAGGGCCATTAGAGCAATTTATCATTTAAAACCTAAAGAGTCGCTGCGACAAAAATTTAAGGAAATTAATATATTAACTTTGGCCTCTCAATACATTTATGAAAATGTAATGTACGTACACAAAAATAAAAGTAGTTTTACAAAAATAAGTGATATTCATTCTGTAAATACTAGGAACAGACACAAGCTAGTAGTACCAGTTACTCGACTCCATCGAGTCAGTAATTCATTCTTGGGGCGATGTACACGCTTTTACAACAAAATTTCAGAAAATATACAAAATTTGACCTCCTCAAAGTTCAAAAACTTTATTAAACTAAGTTTGTATAAAAAGGGTTATTATAATATTAAAGAATTATAGATGATAATAACACCTGGAAATGAGGTGATCGCTATCAAGCTATTTCTAATTTGTTGTGTTGTTAATTTGTGTAACATACATGATTGTAAGCTGTTTTTGATTTGTTTGTTTACGATTTTTTAAAAAAAGTCCCGCTGGGTTTCTTGCTGGTTCTTCCCAGGACAGAGGCTTTTTTTTGAACCAGTGGTAATTATACAAAAGAGTGACTTTCAATAAGTATTATTTATAATCTATATTGAATAAAAAAGTTTCTGTTTCTGTTTCTGTGATATAAATAATATATTGTAGTAATATCTATAAATTAAAATTCAAATTAGTATATTAGTATGTGTCCTATATATTTGATGTTTATTTACATGTGTCTTTAACTTTCTCTCTTTTTTTCTTATTTAACACCTACCAACTTTTATTTTCCTTTTTCTTCTAGGGTTGACTGATCGACAATGCCGGAAAACATTAAGTCTGCCCATTGTACCCCTTAGTCTAAGATGTTTACAATAAAGATTAAACGAATAAATAAACGACTGGAATTTTGTGTTCGCAGCTGATTAATATTGATATATGGTAAACTAATTATTTGTGCGAAACGGAGAGTCAAGGGCAATTTGCCAGTTTTTATAATAACGTATTATTTTTTATAATAACGTACATATGTTTCATTATATTTATAATAACGTACATTGATATCTCATATTTGAATTGCTACAATAGTACCAAACCAAATTTGAGAGGCCTGGGCCTAAGTAAGTAGGATATTAATAGAATCAGGCGTTACTTTGCGGAAATCCATAATATTAAAGTTTTTAAAAAGTTACCTCGCGTACATCCGCTCGATAAAATAAAATGATGTGTCTTACCTAGTTTGAAGAGCACCTCCCGCCCTCGCTCTATTGCGTGCACTATCCCCGTCACCACTAACCCCAGTACCACTACTCCTTTAATAAGGAGGATATTTACAGGCTGTTTCTTAAGTTTTGTTCATGTACGGAAAAGTATTACCTTTAGTCGATATTTCCCTTTACTAATTTTGGGTGCCTGTATTTTTTTTATAATTATAGGCCAGTGTTTGATTACTATTCCACCTGATTGTATGGAGATGTAGCTGAAAATGGGATGGTATAGCCATAATTTGCCGTGGTAGAGCCATTCTGCAGCTATATTATGGTAATATGTTTGCAACGCGATTGGTTTGGCTTGACCGGGTAAGGACTACGCTCTCACAAAATACCAGCGTAAAATAGCAGCTTAGATCCAAAAGGATCTAAGCTGCTATTTTACACTGGCAGATAAAAATGGAATTCCAGTTAAAAAACTGGAATTCCATTTTTATCTCGGGGATGACAACGCATCTGCATTGTGATTCTTAATCGGCATAGATGTAGATGTCTATGGGTGAGAGCATTCACTTACTTTCAGGTGTGTTGTGTGCTCGTTTGCCACCATTATTCTATAAAAAATGGTGAAGCACACTGATTTAGCTTAATAAAAGTCTAGCCTCTTGCATTGACACACAAACTGTAATCGGTTGCAAAGAGAGCTGCTGGCAAATTATTATTCTTTTTTTTTTGCTGTATGAATTACGAACGACGAATCCGAACTGTTGCGTTAGAATCCATGGCGTGTCTACAACAAAAGGGTAGTTGATGGAGGAAATAAGTCATGTGATTTCTGATCACACTCTTAATTTTTTTTTAAACGTTACACGCTAACGTTACGATTTTCTGCTGTATCGTGAAGGTTGTTTACAAATATCAATTTCACAAGGACAAACATAGACCAGACCCGAAACAATTATTTGGAGGCTGGACAAATACTTGTTGTTACCCCCAGTAAGGTTTAGAGAAAACTTAGAACAACACTTAGAATTTAGGATTTCTTGTAAAAATATTGTGCTTTTGTTAGTGTATGTCCTGTTGGTGTTAAGCAAATAATTAAATAAATAAATTACCTCTTGTAAATGGATTAAGTAAAAATAGGACGCCTTCTTTACCTAGGCGTTGGTCTGAGTTGGTACCACGGAACAAATACAAAGATTTGCTCCGTGGTTGGTACTATGGCACGTTTGTCTTCCAGTGGTATTATTTTGGTATTCCCCGTAGTATTTTGACGAGACCTATGTATTAAATGGTATGATGGATTCTCTTACGACGTAACATAGCTTACCGTTACTGTTACCGTTACAGGTTATTTAGGTAAGCGGAGGAACATAGGTCTCCCCTATAGATTGCCTCATAGGGGGGGGGGGGGGTTATTTGTCATAATTGCCGCGCTTAACAAGTGGTTTGACAACGGCATTTTGTATTATTAGTCGTTTTTTTTATAGGATAGGATGACAAGCGAGCACTCTGTTCACCTGATGGTAAGTGGTTGCTGCGGCCCATAGACGTCTACATTTATCTTCGTTTGCGAATCAAAATGCAGATGCGTTGTCACCCGTGAGGACTAAGATGGAATGCCTCGTTTCCAGTAAAAAGGGTCTCCGGTTCTCTACACTCACCGTACGAAACACAGCTGTTTTAATCTGCTATTTTACGCTGGTATTCTGTGAGAGCGAGACCCTTCCCCGGTCGAGCCGACTCATTCGTGCTACAACTATACTACTAATATAGCTGCAGCATGGCTCTACCACGTATAAAATTTTTATTCGTTATTAAGGAGACGCTGCTGCCCATCTCTCCTCTTCTGATTTGTTTCCCTCTGTGGCCTCTTACGACACCCACGGCATGATATGGTCTAGCCGTGTAGTGGATATTCTTACACCGCCGTTACACGGTCCATTGATATTACACTGTTGGATCTTAAAGATCCAATAGTAAGAAGGATTTATTATACCATATCATATTCACCAAGTTCGATGCTCTAGCAGATGAATAGGCAATCGCTGCACCAAATGGCACACCATCGATGCTTTTCCGTATAGTTGGTGTTGGTATTACATACATATGATTAGATGGGAGTGATATGTGTACAGCTGTAAATATACGGTTTATTTCATTGTAATTAAATGACAAAAAAGTGTTATCGCTGTGCCATTGTGAGTGGAAAGTGCTTAGAAGTATTTTTCGTTAAAGATTGCTTTTTTTTAATATTAATTAATAATTTATAAAAATTGTTTCAGGTAATAATATCTTCGTGCGTTTAACGTATGTAACACTATTCTTAATTATTTTATAAATTTACATATTGTATTGTTTCTTTACATACTGTGATATTTGCTCATAGAATACGACGTACCAATTTCTTAACGAATAATCTCTTCAATGTGTGTCTCAAACTGTTTTTATAAGCAACTATAGTTTCTCTCTTTTAAGTATATATTTATTATCAAATCGTGTTTTTAATCAATCGCCTTAAAGGAACGACTTTAACTCTCAAAAAAAAAATAAGTCTCCAGATAATGTCCAAATTAGAGTCAATTTCTATATATGATTGTAAATGTTTTATTATATACAATATTAAAAACCATAATAATAAAAAAAAACTAAAACTACTAACTTAATTATCATATAGTCCTACTCCCCGCGGTATCATGCCAAGAACGCTGGCTGCGTTTCCCCGCTGAATGGTTATACTTAGCTTTTAAGCGAGAAAAGAACCAGCCCTCTTATCACCAGCAGCAAAGACATGCCGCGGATGGAGTTCCATTAGGAGCTTCACCGCATGTGGACCCCACGGACCGATAGTCTCTACAGCAAATGGCACAAATATGTAGTCATCTCTCAGAGACTCATTTGCGCCACTTACTGAGTTCAACTACCTCTGATGCTACCCCTGCTCTAAACGTGGTACCCCTGATATGAGAGGCCGCCAGAGTTTTACCTCTTTCCCAAGTGACCAATGTCATACCGTCGGGTCTCCTGCCATCGTCTCTAAATATTCCACAAGGCTCTAAAACCAAGGGAACATTTATAGAGACAAGAGCCCTTCGGATGACATCGTTCAAAGAACTGTGTCGTGAAAACCTAACCTAACCTATTCATGATAAAATTTTAATGACCATAATTATGCTTTAACTTCGTCTTCGAAATAACAGATCCGTTCTTAAATCATAATTTAATTCTTAGAAAAGCAGATTTGTCAAGAAATCCTTTTGAAACTGTTATGAATTCTTAATGACTTACTGAAGTTTCGACGACGAGCGAGGAGTTAGATTTTCAATGAGCAACGAAAAGCGTGCCACGGTCGGCGAAGTCTCAGAAACTTTTAGCCTTTTAAATACGTGCCATTGAATAATAATGTCAAACAGTTTTTACTTTTGTACTTAATTCATAATTATATATTAATTATAAATTTATTTTTAAAGACTTGATTTGTTATTGCTTGTGACTTCATTTTCTTGTGTAATAGCGATGTAAGATTATCCACTATCCCGTGTTATAGTAGAAACTAACCAAGGTGGGGAACAGCGACTTCTTAATAACAACTATAAAATAAAAATAAAAACTGTGGCTGCCAACCCACCTACCCTGCGTGACAACTATGGCAAATAACCTTCTAATGAGGCAGTCAATGGAGAGGCCTATGTACAGCTGTGGACTTTAGCAGCCATGAATTATGAATGACTTAATTTAGGTGACAGATCAATTATTTTGTGAACAAGCCATTTAAAACCGATTTAATTTTTACTTCTAACTTTACTACTAGAGAAGTCAGTTTTCATTAAATAAAGAGAAAGTAACAACTTTACTAAATACAAATCCGCCATTCCCCATTTGTCTATCGAAAGAGATACTGGTAATTGGAAAATGGCGGTATGGGCATGCCAAATCCAATCTTGACAGGCTGGTGATTTGAAGAGTCTTGGAAAATTCTTCAAGTATTTACTCCTGAAAAGGCTATACGCAGAAGTAGACTATAAAAGGCAGTGGATGTGTTTTGTATAAAAAAAAAAACATGAGAAAGTGCTTATATTAAGGTTATTTTCTGAAATATGTAACTGAATATTTTTTTTATTATTAAATTCTTTAGAATACGAGTAAACAAGGAAACATACAGATTTTTATGACTTTGGTTCTATAAATTAAAATGAAATAATTATTTGTTTATTTTATTTTATTTATTTAACTCAGGAGGTGCACATATGAATTTTTAACAAATTAAACTTATAGCCAGGTTTATTAAAAATTTATATAACATATTATACATAAAAAAACTAAACTAAAACAAGTAAATTAATTATCATATAGTTCTACTCCCTGCGGTATCGTGCCAAGAATAAAAATAGAATAAAAAGACTAGAAAAACACAGAAAAAAAATTAAACAGTTGTGAGATAGATCCACACAACAACATATTAAACACTTATGCTGCTGTGTGGACCTACACCCACGCTTGTAGAAGTGGCAAGTTCAACCGATCAAGAGAAAGAGGAGGCGTAATAGATAGAAGCAATAATTCATCTAATCACGTGAGTGTTGCAGAAGACCATTTGAGAACCAAGAAATAACCATACGTTCAAAAATCCAAAATCTATTTCCAATTCAAAATCATCCTTAGACTTACACGCCTCCTTACCATTAAACTGAGTTTCCGGTTCTTGTCACTAACTGAATGTTTAACTAAATGGTTTACACGCAATAATCATATCACATTTTTGAGAACGGCGTCATGGACAGTGAGCCCACTTTTTTCAGCGTGACAGAGGCTCATTAATATGCGTTTTGAAATTGCAATAAAAATTATTTTTCGTTAGTTTGAGGTTTTTTGGTTATCCTAAATCTTTGAATGACAGTGTAGATTTTTACGCCCGCTGTGACCCACACATTTGACCTAAATTGTTCCATTGTTTTGGCTCAAAGCCAACTGCGAAGTTCCGTATGCATTCCCTGGCGACGGAATGTCTAGTTAAAAAGTTGAAGGACATACAGTTACAGCGTTTTAGGTGAATGTTTCCAAAGGTAAAAGACAAACTAAAAACAGCAAGTTGCTTTGGTCAATTTCAAAATGCAGTTAATTTTATTTGAAGTCTATTTAATTGTAAATAAGTAGCTTTTAAACAGACTATGATGAAAATTTATACTACAAACTAGTTGGCTAGGCAGGCGTTGTTCTGCCCTTTTTGACGACACTTTAAATTCGCAAAAAATATTGAGGACCCACTTATCGGGATAAAACCTATCATATCTCTCAAGTTGGACATAAAAAAAAATAATTGAAATCGGTTCAGTAGTTTAGTAGTTCATCGCGGACAAACAATGTAACACGTAATTTTTATATTCAAAGATAATAGTCGTTTCTGCCTATGACGAAAATGTATTCTATAATTTTTTAAATTGACCAAAGCATCATGCTGTGTTTAGCTTTATATTCTTTTTGCCTATTCCCTCATTTTATATCAGCAAAAGTAAAGTAATAGCCTATGCTGGACATATCCCCCTCTCATGCCTTTGGGTAAGGAGGAGCCCTCTGCGCTGCCTCAATATGTGTTGGCACTGCCAGCGAGCTATGGAGAGGGCTATGCTCGGAGTTTCTCTGCGTGATAAACTTAGGAATGAGGATATCCGCAGTAGAACCAGAGTAACCGACATAGCCCAACGGATTAGTAAGCTGAAGTGGCAGTGGGCCGGCCAAATAGCTCGAAGAACCGACATTACCGATGGGGAAGAAAGGTTCTCGAGTGGCAGCCTCGTACCGGTAGGCGAAGTGTAGGGCGTCCCCCCACAAGATGGAGTGACGACCTGGTAAGACATGCAGGAAGTCGATGGATGCAGGTGGCTCGGGACCGTGCTTTATGGCATTCCTTGGGGGAGGCCTATGTTCAGTAGTGGACTTGTGAAGGGCTGTAATGATGATGATGATGACTGCCAACTTGGCAGTCTTTACATGTCTTCGATTTTCTAAATTTCTCAGACATGTACACATAAGCTCTTGTTAAATAAGCACTTAACACTTCGACTGTCAAGTTTACAGACACAATAGTAAGACATTAACAATGAATTACATGTAAGGCACGGGACAGGCAAAGGGTTAAAACTGCAATTTAACAATTTCATCGGTGTTTTTGGGGATCAAAATCAGTTTGCGTTTTATACGTATTTTAAAGAGAGCGTATCCCTATAATATACCGTGGTTCACTTAGCTTATAATAAAACACAATAATTGACGATCTAGTTTATAGCTAACTATATAATTTTCTCTTCAAGCTTTGCTGTTTTTACCCGACTGCCCCAAAAGAAGAGTAATGTTTGTCGAGAGTATATATGTATGTCTTGAGCTCTTGAGCCTGACCGGCTTGATAGATTTTAAGACACGAGTTGTTGTTAGATTCTTCTTAATTGGCAGCGGCATAGGCTTAAATATTAGGCATTATATAGCCTATATCATTTCTATAACTCAGCATATATTGCAACTGCAAATACAAAAAAGAGAAGCGAGGTCAATGAAGGGGAAAGTTTTTTACGCAGTCGTCTTATTTAATTTATTGTTTCAACCGTTTTACTTGTTTCTTAAGCAGTATTTTCTTCTTTATAGTATTTATATAATTCAATATAAGTACTATAATTCAATAAAACAACTGACATGTAAATGATGCGCTTTGTGAGTCACTTTGTTTTGCACCTTCGACCTATCTATCGTCGAAACAATGCCTTGGTTATATTCCTTAAAACGTCACACTTTAAATGACAGTGCATTTTATTACGTTACCAAATAACATGGTAATTAAGATAATTGTGTAACTAGGTAATTGTGGGTAAATATTAATGCCAATTAAAAGTAAAATTAAGATTATAATTTCATAAATTTTATAACTGTGCAGTGACGGTGTAAGAATCGATTTTCCATATCATTCCTGCGATTGCCATCCCACTTGCCAAGTGTGATGACTGTGGCAAGTATCCTCATAATGAGGCTGTAAAGAAGAAGGAGATAAATTTTATTAATTTAATGGTATTCAATTAATAGTGAGGAAATTAACTTAGTAATGTTTTATCTTCGTGAATAGAAAATAGTTCGGAATGTACATTTTTACCTTATAACCAATATGATTAACATTAATAAACTTTTTAATGCTTATAATTTTTTTATATAATTGAGCCGAGGGCCGGGGCTCTCAGGAGCTAAGAACCCACTGTAAATAAAATTTTATAATACACTAGGAACCAAAATTCGAACCGACAAACCAGCGCACAGTCTACCTCCACAACTTTTACTGCCATCATGGCGGCGACACTTAAGAATGAGGTGGAATATTTGGCAGATTTCATAGCGGGGAAGTTAATTTCTTAGGAAAATGCAAGAGTTAATGTTTCTCTCCGTAATATTAGTTACATTTCATATTAATTAGATAAGAAAGGAATAAACCAAACTAGGCATATTCTTAAAAACTAGAAAAATAAAAAAAGTTAAAAATGTGCAAAAAATTAAAGATCAAACCACCGAGTCATTACTAATATAATGACTCACAATCTGTGAAAAGGGTTCTAATTTTTTAACCGACTTCAAAAAGGAGGAGGTACTCAATTTGACTGTATGTTTTTTATGTGTGTTAGCTCATAACTTTTTTCTAGGTGAACCGAATTCGATGGTTCTTTTTTTATTTGAAAGCTGGCGCTTCTCATGTGGTCCCATATAAATTGATCAAGCGCTGACCAGTAGAAATTACCCTTATTAATTTATATTGATGTCGGTTGTACAAAATGTTTAATTTTATCACTAGTTTATAAAAACTGAATGTACAAACGAACTGATAGTCTACCTGATGATGAGGTGCTACCGCAGTTCATAGACGCTTGCAGCTAACATCAAATAAAAAAAGGCTACAGATAATGTTGTCACGTCCGAGGCCTAAGATATACCTCACAACCTGTATTTATACTAACTTGTTTTCTAAACACTGCTATTTGTCGACATTAATAGTTAAGAGGACGCTACCAATCCATACGAAATAGAATTTTATGAGATCGATCTTTCCTCGGTTGACCAACTTATACAGTATTCATGCTTCAGCTCTAATACATCTGACTCTCTACCACGTATAAAATTTAATTTATCAAAGGGCATAATTACACCAACATATCCATTAAAGTGAACACTTGAAGTGACCTCATTGTATAAATGCATTTCTTAGAATCTCATAGCGGCACTCTTTGTGCGTAATGCTTCTTAAGAAAAAACGATTTATATTCTATGAAATATTGGTATTTAATATGATAATGGAATATATTTGTTGAAAAATATATTTTTATTTTGCTTAATCAGTTAACCTTAGTTGTAACTCACACCTGAAAGCGCGCAAAGCTTTTTGATTTCTTGAGTAATTATTTTAAAACGGCATTTTGGATATAAAACAATTGCATGCAAGTCCTGGTGATCCTCCGATGCAATTTGACTGGCGTCATGCATCATTGTCATTATCATTACAGCCCCTCACAAGTCCACCGCTCAACATAAGCCTCCCCAATTAATGCCACAAAACACGGTCCTGAGCCACCTGCATCCATCGACTTAGTGCATCTCTTACAAGTCATCACTCAATCTAGGTGGGGGGCCCCTCCCCTTATATTTCGCTTATCAGTACGAGACTGTCGCTCAAGAGTTTTTCTCCTCCATCCCCATTCCCCAATGAAACATGATAATGTGTATATTTCTACCTCACGTTTAATTTTAAAGGAATCGATTTCCCGGAGCAACGCTTCGTGAAGTCTGCAGTCTGTGAATACGTACAGGATCGCCCCCGTCACTTCATTAGAATTGATAGACCACAAATCCTCTCTAAAGAACACCGATTCCTTCCAAGGATGATATGCAAGGCCATTGAAATCAAAAAACATCCTAATTTCAATAGAGAAGATGGCTGGGTGCTACCATCTACTTTGGATCCCATAATTAATAAAATTCAATCCCAACCCAAGTATACAACTGCAAGACTTCAAGATACTGTAAGTTCATACTGCGTAGATCGGAACAAAAATTAATAATTTTTAATCTAAAGTTAACCGTGGTTAACTATGACATTGGAACGTTATACATCTCAGTCCCCCCCGTGACCATGGGTGCTGAAAAGTGCTCGAAACGTCGGGAATATAAAATAAGTTAATATACGCGATAAAATTTTACGTGGTAGAGCCATGTTGCAACTATATTAGTAGTATAGTTGTAGCACCAATGGGTCGGCTCGACCGGGGAAGGACCACGCTCTCACAGAATACCAGCGTAAAATAGCACCTTAACGCTGTTGTGTTTCGTATGGTGAGTGTAGAGAATCGGAGACCCTTTTTACTGGAAACGAGGCATTCCATTTAGTATTCACGGATGACAACGCATCTGCATTTTGATTCGTAATCGAGGATAGATGTAGATGTCTATGGGCCACAGCAACCACTTACCATCAAGTGGACTGTGTGCTCGTTTGTCACCCATATTCTATAAAAAAAATCCGTAAAATTATTTTTTTCTTATATTTACGCGAACATTACACATTTAAATAAAACTAATTTTACGGATTTTATCGCGTATATTAACTTATTTTTTATCTTCCCGACGTTTTGGGTGCTTTCCAGCACCCGTGGTCACGGGGGACTGAGGTGTTTGACGTCCTGCTGTCATAGTTAGCCCGGCTACCTTCAGTTTTTTAATATTAATTTTTGGTTCGATTTACGCAGAATGAGCTTACAGTATCTTGAGGTCTAGCAGTGGTATACTTGGGTTTGGATTTGATTTTATTAATTATGGGATCCCAAGCAGATGGCAGCACCCATCCATCTTCTCTATTGAAATTAGGATGTTTTTTACTTTCAATAGCCTCGCGAATCATCCTTGGGAGGAATCGGTGTTCTTTTGCGAAGATTTGTGGTCTATCAAATCTAATGTAATGGCGGGGACGATCTTGAACATGTTCACAAACTGCAGACTTCCCGATACGTCGGTGCTTCACGTCAGCTATATGTTCTTTAACGTGGGTTTTTTATAGATCTTTCTGTTCGTCCTATGTACGAGAGACCACATTCACAATCCAGCTTGTACACTCCTGCATCTTGTAGAGGGATATGACACTTGACGGATGGTAAAAATTGACCAATCTTCTTCAGCTGCTTGAAGTATGTTTTAATGGAAGCTCGCTTCAAGATGTAGCCAAACTTGTCTGTGACTCCACTGACATAGGGTAGTACAGCAGGCACACGCTCGACTGTGGCTGGCTTCACTCGGTCACTGTGACGTAGGCGCGGGATCCGAAGCTTGTTGTCTTGCAGTACTCCTCTGCTTGTTTAAAAAGCGCGGGCGCAAGCCGTAGCGGGGCAGGTGCAGCGCGTGTGCGGAGCGAGCACGGGGCGGTGCGGTGTGGGAACGAGGCGGGCGCGTGGCGTGTGCGAGGCGTGGTGCGGTTGAACGTCGATAAATGCAATTTCAGATTTATTGATTTGTCATAAGACTCAAATTATATGCAACAAATTTCAAAGCGATATAGACGCGGGTGCTGACACGCGTGGCGTGTGCGTAGCGGGTGTATGTCGTCGGAACGCGCCCTGAGGAAAAGTTGTGACATAATATGTGTAATATACAACATGTAACAAAAACCCTGTAGTTCCCGTTAAGTGCGTTATCAGAGTCAGTATTTAAATTTCAAACGTAAAGAAATAACTTTTTTTCAAAAAACTTGAACATAAAAAAATACTTTAATAAAAAAAATAATTTGCGAATTGTATGTGGTTTTATTACCTCCTCATTATCCGGAGAATAAGAGGATTGTGAAAGAACCTCCTTAACCGATGCTCGTGTCAGTTAGAGTTAATAAAACCACATACAATTTGCAAATTAATTTTTTTAAATTAAAATTAAATTTATTAATGATCAAGTTTTTTTGAAAAAAAAATTATTTCTTTACGTTTGCATACTGACTCTGATATCGCACTTAAAGGGAACCACAGGGTTTTTGTTACACGTTGTATAATGGGTAGGTACTTTACATTCGAGGCCACAAAACGGTATTGGGTTCTATATTTTCTCTTTAATTAGATTCTTTTTGTTTACATTGGCAGCTATTCTATCTATAAAATAAATATAAGAAATATAAAAATAAAATAATATTACTTTAGACTAAAAAGAAAAAAAAAACATTCCTTGCTGAAGTATATTAAAAAAGACATCCTTTTATCAGATTGTTTGTGGCTTTGATTATTGCAATAATTACTGGACCCGTAATTGACATACCTACTTGTATAGAATAAATACTGCGAGGATTCTTGGCTTGCGGAAGTCATTCAGCTGACACACTGGTTAACATTACTACGGGACTAGAATATCGTTGATTGTTAGCAATTAAACAACAAAATTATTGAATAAAATTACGGAAAAATTAAAAGATTTTATACGTTGTTATAGCGACACGTGTAAGTCTTATAACGCTTATTTAATCTCTAAGGAAGATAATTACTTCGATTTTATTTAAAAGTATTTTTGTCACTAATTTTAGTTGGTTTCAGTGCTTAAAGTACCAGTACTTAACTCAGGCCTTGCATATCAGAATCCTGAGTTCGAAAGTCAGTTCAAGCTTAAAGCCAACGTTTTATACAACAGTAGTAGGGTGGAATGTGTGGTGGTTATTCCCATTATTCCACAATCGCTTCGATCTTGTCGTGTAAGTAATAAATAGGTGACAGGTTGAGTGTCAGAACCTCTGAACCTTGATAAAATTTACATAGAACCACATGATTTATACGTGGTAGAGCCATGCTGCAGCTATATTAGTAGTACAGTTGTAGCACGAATGGGTCGGCTCGACCGGGGAAGGACCACGCTCTCACAGAATACCAGCATAAAATAGCTTTACACTGCTGTGTTTCGTATGGTGAGTGTAGAGAACTGGAGACCCTTTTTACTGGATAAGAGGCATTCCATCTTAGTCCTCACGTGTGACAACGCATCTGCATTTTGAATCGCAAACGAGGATAGATGTAGATGTCTATGGGCCACAGCAACTGCTTACCATCAGGTGGACTGTCTGCTCGTTTGTCACTCGATCCTATAAAAAAAAGTGAGAAGCATCAGCTTTTAAATAAAAAAAAAGAATAATCGAAATCGGTTCACTTAGAAAAGTTATGCGGTAACACGCATAAAAACATACAGTCAAATTGAGAACCTCCTCCTTTTTGAAGTCGGTAGAAAACGAGCAAGAATACAAAGAAATTGGTCAGTTACAGGTCGTCTGGACCAAATGTATTTTACGTAACACTAAACATTCTAAGTAGTTTAGCTCTTTAATTAGCTTTAGTAAGATACTACAAGTTATGTGTACAAACAAGCGTAATGCCCCATTTACACGGAACAAGTTTCGTTGTAAGTATCAAAAATGGTAAAATTTTAATGCAATTTATTGCGCGCAATAATAACATTCAAGAGTTAAAAGTTTAGTATTATAGCGTATATAGTGTTTACTTGAATTTGATATAAGTTATCTTGTAATGTTTTGACTAGTTATTATTACAACATCTATTTGTTTACACTTTACACAATGAACAGTCTTGAACGGACGGCATTGCTTTACATTTTTAACGAGTGTTAACACTCATTTAGGTATTTTTTAAGTTGCGTCAATTAATATATTAAAGTGAAGCCACGTGGCAGTCAAGACTTCATTTCATTTTCATTATTTTTTATTCTATTAGAGTTAGCGTTTTAGTTTTCTATGAGCGTAAACGATTGTAGAAGTTCAAAGCGGCAAAGCCTGCTAAGCTATATACTTAGCAGGTTTTGGGGGACGCAGTCATTGGAAGTGGGTGCGGTGATCATCAACAAACCTGCGTACGGCTACGGCTTATACACTAGAGCCGTTATAATACACCCTAGCGAGGTTAATAATATGACAGTATAAATAACTTATCCATTGTTGCAACCAGCCAGATGTCATGTCATGATCTAAACTTAGAATCTAAATAAAAATTTAAAATTAGAATAATAAAATAAATGTCGCAAATTAAACTGCTATAAAAAATCCTTTAATCATAAAGGAAATGTCATTTTATATTTATCCATTTACAGAAAGTGCTTTGTCTCACCAACTTATAGGGATAGGACGTTTTGAAAACTTCACTACGTCAATATATTTCATAGCAATAAGTCGGCGGTATCATTGATCTAGGTGGACAAAGCAATTATGATTTAATAATAAATAAAATACAAAATATGAATATACTTTGAAAATACAATAAATTAAGATACGGTGCAATATACTATGCTTTAATTGAGCTATTGTTGTATAAATAATATGTAATTGGTTTCTTGGAAACGGCTCTAATGATTTAAATGACATTTTGTATTTAGATAATAAAGCACCTTATCTAGATAGGTTTCATCCATGAGAAATCCTAGAATCAGTTATCGTGGGGCTGGACTTTGCTCATGTGCGATTTATTTGTAACCAATCCTAGTTCCATAATTAATATTATAAATGCGAAAGTAATTTTGTATGTTTCTTACGTTTTCGCGGCTAAACCAGCTAAAACAATTTTGATTTTCGGTTCGAAGAAAGCCTGAACCCTAGCAAAAGACTCTTACTACTCTTTTAAATTCAATAAATAGCGGGTGCAGGCTTATATGCAAGTCCTTCACTTTTTAAGTTTAAAAGTAAAAATTGGCTTCCGAAAACAAGTCAAAAACATTTTGAATTGTTATATTTTTATTGTTTGAAAACAATAAATAGTGTATGTTGTCATTATGAAATGTACAGTTTATTTAATTTTTTCCCTTCGGCTTTAAGATTCTAGCTAAAGGGACTGCTGTTTATAAACTTGGAATGCCAGTCGCCAATTCTCAGAATCGTCGATGTTCTTTTCAAAGCCTTGCGGAGCCTTGGAAAACTGTTCCCAGTGTATATTTTATTGGAGATAACTCACTTGAAATTAAATCATTTGAGGTTTTTATTACGTAGACTAAAGCATTCCATTGCGTTAGCGATTAAATTGTAGATATTTTAAGCTGACCGTGTGGTTCAACGGCTATTTATGTGTACCAAGACGCGGGTTTCAAAACATAAAACACTGGTTTATGTTTTGAAATAAATCAGTAATGAATTACTTTTTAATTAGACTCGTATTTCCATTATTGACGGTTCGGTAGCGCAGTGGCTAAAGCGGCGGTGCTGCGGACTTCGGGTTCGATTTCCGCACGCAGCAGAAATTTTTATGGCTTACAAATAATGAAATATAAATATACGGTTCTACTTGTTTGTTCATGTGCGGTTTATGTTTGTAGAACGTCTTCACGGTAATGCTATCTCGTTTGTCACTCCAAATTTAAAAAAGAACATTCGTAAATCGAGACTGAGAATATGATAGTCGTACGCCGTCAATTTTTTTTAAAGATTAAAATGAACAGAAACTTACAGACGCCAATCAATTCAGATTCCAGTACGCTGTGAGAATAGTTATCACTATTTCTTCTAACGAACTATGGAAACGGGACTCGTTAAGATGAATCAGGCTATCGAGCTGAATAGAATTGCGGACGATGTGTCGACGTGAGTAGGAGTGCAGATGCTCCGTCCGTCAGGTCCGTTTGAAATAAGCCGAGGAAATCACGAGAATGTGTTTAAAAGGAATGCAATTTATTGAATATGTGCGGAATGTTTATTTTTCGATTGCAAAACTTTAATATTCTATTAAATGTATTTTAAAAGTAATTATCTTTCAATGAATAACTTGTAAGTACATACGTTGTTGAATTAATCTTTGTTTTTTATAGAAAAAATTGTGTCATTCATGAGGTATTTTACTAAGAACAACTATATCGATACTAGTTTAACTATAGATTTTTACGGTGAAGATTCTTTATTTAGTGGTATTTGTATTGGTTTTGATATAACTGTTATCTGCGAATTTATACAACATACTCCAATTGTACAAACTCACTATGTCAATTTAAATTTCGATTTAATTTCGGTCAGGGGCATAGGAGATAAGCGATTGCCGTTACATTTCCTGGAATCAGTCAACCCAGCTGGATTCCTGCGGTTTACCAGGTGTCGTTAGGAAACCTGCATATTAATATACTATGAGCACACGTAAAATCAGTTGATACGCATTGAGACAGTCGGCGTACTCTTAATTGCTCCAAAACAGTCAGACTGTCAGAAACGAGGGTAGGCATGTGCCTAGCAAGTACTATTCCTTACTTTTAGGTGGATATGATGTTTACTTTTATTTTACAAAATATCGAACATTTTTAAATCTTATAATTTGAGCTGTACAAATATTAAACTAAATTAAGAAATTCGTAGCAGAACAAATAAAAACTTAGCTGTAGACTCAATGAAATAAAATTGACTAAATCTTTAAATAAAATTATTTCAAATTTATTATAAAAAATGTTTAAGTTTTAATTATTGTATGATTCTTCATTTTGAAATTGTAACTTTGAGGATATTTGACGGTAAAACGCCTAAAAACTGGTTCTAGTATCTAATTAGGCACATGTGTAAGAATTTGAAATCTATTTCAAATTCTTATTTGGTTTTAATATGATATCATCATTATTTTTTTAGTGCTTGCACTGCTGCCCTGCTGTGTCTATAAGGTATGGAGAACCAGTATACAGTAGTTACATGCTGTGAGCCATTCCCAGAAGTGACAACACATCTGTAGGCTTCCTTGTTTGCAGTTTGCTGCAGGTGACCATGGACTGCCGTAGTCACTTAACATCAGGTGGACTAACTTGTAAGTTGTTTTGTCACTTCACTTATATAAAAAATAAATTACCTATACTCGTAGTTTCAGTAATTAGTCACAGTAATAATATCACTGTCATTTCTGAAAATAATCTCTTATCTGTACACTGTACATGGTAGCACGTCTTTGATTATGGTGGTTAGCCAGTAATGTTTGCTGACTATGACGTCCGCACACCATCGGTGCTAATTTTAGTCTAGTTAACACATTTTTTGTAATATATTAGTTATTTCTAGAAGCTACGACTAGCATCTCTAAAGGAGTTATTACCTTTTTACATTGACTAATTTTGTTTAACGCACCGATGGAGAAATTTGTTCTGCCGTTGATGAAATAAATTTGAGAAAGTTATTTATAATATGATTATTTCTTTTTTCGAAGTAGTCGTGGAGTGACGGCGTAAGAGAATCCACTACCCCATCCATCATCCTGTCGGTGTAGAGGGGCGTATTACAAAAAAACGCGAAATTACAAGGATTCCTCGTTGAAATTTTATGTTTATCGTTCATTGCTTGAAATAACAATTACTTGATAAAAATAGTTCGTTTTCTCTCCTCAAATAAGCTCGGAATGGATTTTAGATAACTTATTTATTTAATCAGTAATAATCATTCTCCCAAAGCATGTTTAGGCAAAAACTCTCGAAGACATGATTTGGGAGCTCTAATTTGTAGATTCTATTGAATATCGACCATCAAAAAAAATATTTTTATCTCCCAAATATCCTACACTTTAATAATAATGGAATACATTTTCGTTATATGCTTTTCACGCTAGGAAAAAAAAATCGACATAATTCAAAAAACGACCAAAAAAGCTTCGATACAAGCCCCTATATTTCCGAAGTTCTACATCATTTAGAAGTAAAATTTATACCAAAATAATCATCAACATTTGCTTACACTATGCTATTATTTTTACTTTTTAAATCGTTACTATTATATTTTAATTAATTAAATAAAAGTACTATATATTTCACTGTGCCGGCCATCTGCGATCATTAACGCGCGAGCACTTGCCGAGGGTGGACCTGCGTCAGTTTATTTCGGGCGCTGCATCGTTTCGATACTACCGTAGTGTGCGTCTATTGCTATCGTAGTGTGCGTCGATTACCTGCATACTAGAAAATCGTCAACTACGACCGCAATTTTTGATCGATCGGTTTAAAACTATTTTATATAGTTATAATTTAGATTACGTCTCTTCAAAAATGTGGTCTATTCATTGACTTAGATCATTGTTATTTGAGGGCTTCACCTAATGGTTTATACAGCAACGGTCTTATTGAAGTTAAATGTCCTATTTCAGCTTTCGGAATAGATTTTGATACGGCCTTTCGACAAAAAAAAGTTAAAGGTTATAAATTCAGTGATTCAAGTGTAACATTAAATCAAAATAATGACTAGTTTTACCAAATCGAAGTCCAGCTTCATTTAGCAAATAAAAATGTCTGAATACTTGCCATAATATGTATTGGCCCAGATTAATGCATTAAAAGTACTAAAAACTTACAAATACGACCAATATGTAGTATAGATTTTCAATATGTTACCCAAGTTACAAGCTTTTTATGAAAAGTGTGTACTGCCTGAAATTATCGAATCGAGAAAAGTTCGGTCAATGCCGTCGCAGCAAATATTTTTCTTATAAAAAATATAGTAATTGACTGTAAGTACCGATTAAAAAATATTTGTTACATTTGGTTGTTATATTTATTAAA
The DNA here is from genome assembly GCA_033319125.1 of Parnassius glacialis. Classification (NCBI taxonomy): domain Eukaryota; kingdom Metazoa; phylum Arthropoda; class Insecta; order Lepidoptera; family Papilionidae; genus Parnassius; species Parnassius glacialis. The sequence continues at coordinate 27,844,101 of JAVANC010000024.1, read as the reverse complement.
ACAGGTTGCAACCGTTTATTCATTTATACCACTATTCTACCGGTAGTAGACATAATCGATTATTAACATTCGATTACAGCGTAACAATTAAAATATTTATGTGTACTTATTTTGACACTAAATTTCATAAATAATGAATAATATATCAAAATGGTATAAAATAATAAATTATATAATTATATAATAATAAATTAATAAGATAACATTAAAATGACACACCAAAAAATATTCCATCCACTGAAGTCCATCCTAAGAAAACTTTGTATTATGGAAGATCAAGATCGTTTAGTCGCCATATACTCACAGTATTATAGTGCGAGCGAGTGAATAGATATGAAAGAAAGTATCGGTCGCGTAACTTGCCGCCTGCTCGGTGCGTAAAATACCTAAATTTGCGAAACGCCGAAATGTAAGAGGGCTCTTAAACAAGAGATTTTTTAACAGTAGTAGAGCCACGCGGCAGCTTGTGTCGCACGGATGGGCCGGCTCGAACCGGGGTGGTACCACGACCTCACAGAAAACCAGCGTGAAGTAGAGGTTTACCTCTGCGTTTCGCTTGGTGAGTGCAGGTGGCTGGAGGCCCTTTTTACTGGAAATGAGACATTCCATCTTAGTCCTCACGGGTGACAACGCATCTACATTTTGATTTGTAATAGAGGATAGATGTAGATGTCTATGGGCTGCAGAAACCACTTACCATCAGGTGGACTGTGTGCTCGTTTGTCACCCTTATCCTATAAAAAAAAAGATTGTCAGCGGCATCTTTCTAATAACACTTCGTAACAATAAGAAACTGCGCCTGCTAACTGCCTGTGTTAATCTATGGGGAGGCTTATTTTCAGCAGTGAACTTTGAAAGGCTATAATGACGATGATAATAATAATGATTAGAGGAATATAATAGAGAGGACTATTAAGTTAACTACCATGTAATCCCATACGATCTTATGGCCTTCGATAAATGACGCTATACTATTTCGTAACTGGCAGATGTTAATAAACAGACCGGCAACGGGAATAAAAGTCACAGGTCTATAACAGTATAGTGATTGCCAATTCACCTGCCAATCGCGGCCATTTTCTCCTCGTTACATTTGAAGAGGACCATGTCCAGTAGCATACAGTAACGGGCTGATAAATCAAATCGTCGTTGTCAAACCAAAATCTGCTATGTGCAAGTTTTTGAAATTTTAACATTTTGACTAGGAAGGGTAGTTCACCAATCAATCTTTCGTATGAAATAACTGCTATGTGCTTCTGAGGACTGTACGACGAACCATGACATACTTTTTAAAACATGCTATGTGCAGCAGCTAGAATATTATCAATTAATACCTGCAATGTGACAAACATGCACATAGATACAAAAATCCGAAAGGAATTTTATTCTGTACTACTTTGAAATTAAATGCATAATCATCTATATTCCGTTTCTCTTTTAATTTTACATCGTTATTTATATAGTGCTATTGAAATATACGTTGTTTATAAATTATGGAAAATATCTTATGCTTCTGCGATAATATTTGGTTCTGATGCCTTGCTGTTGCTATTAATTTAGAATTTACGATTTTGTTTATCCCAGCGTTAGGTATTTCAAAATGTGTGGGCACTATTGACTATCAGTATTGTATAGATGTTTCTACTTAGAGCGTATCATGTCACGGCACGTGTATTGAGATAATATACCACACGTCGCTATCTAATGGTATGTCATGTGAAACAATACGTCTGTTTATATTTTGCGATAACAGCTACCGTGCGAGCGCTTAGCCCTTATGCTACGAGTACCATAGCTAGGAGTCCGTACAAATTGTTGTTTTTTTTTATAGAAGAGCATGAAGAAACGAGCATGCGGCTCACCTGATGGTAAGTGTCTACGTCGCCCATGAACAACTGCAACAACAGTGGAATTGCAGGTGTGTTGCCGGCTTTTTAGAAAGGAGTAAGCTCTTTTCTTGAAGGTTCCTAATTCGTATGTCTACCACATGTTCGGCGGTGAAGAAAATACCGTGAGAAAACTTGGTGGACTTCTGCCACCACGGCTAAAGGGGCTGTTTGTACGAATGATTATTGAAAGGTTTAGCACATGCTGAGCGGTGAACAAATACTTCGTGAGCGAACTTGCATGCCAGAAGAATAAAATATTACGAAGATATGTTGGCGGACTTCTGCTAACACACACTGGAGCAGTGGGTGACTAACTGTAACTCTTATTTTTAACCGATTTCCAAAAAGAGGAAATTTTCAATTTGACTTTCGTATTTAGGATTCCGTACCCGAAGGTTAACCAAAGGGTTATCACCGTCCGTCCGTTCGCCTGTCTGTCAGCGGGCTGTATCTCACGATCCGTAATAAATAGACAGTTGAAATCTTCACAGAATGTGTATTTCTGTTGCCGCCATAACATTAAATAAAATAAAAATAAAAATAAATTATTTTTATTTTATTTTATATAAATTAAATAGGGCTCCCCTTGTAGAAACGTGTTTTACGATGGTACGGAAATCCTTCAAACTCGAGTTTGACTCTCGGTTATTTTGTATGTTACGCGGTATATTTGTCAATAGTAAAATGTTTTTGATGATTGATTTTTATTAATTAAGTTATACATTAGTGGTGGTTCCATATAAATTTGGAGACATAATTCAACCCCCAAAGGATGAAATATAAGGAATTAAGTTTTTAAAGTGCCTACTTACATTTTTTTAAATAGGATAAGGTGACAAACGAGCACACAGTTAACCTGATGGTAAGTTGTTGCTGTGACCCATAGACATTTACATCTATGATCAATAAGACGATTTCGACGGCTCCGTGGCGCAGTGGCTTAGCGATGAGTTGCTGTGCTGGGGGGCGCGGGTTCGAATCCCGCACGGAACAAGTATTTGTATGGCCTACAAATAATTGTTCCGGGTCTGGATGTTTGTCCTTGTGCAATTTGTGTTTGTAAAATGCCTCCACGATACAGGAGAAAATCCTAGTGTGGGGGTAACGTTTAAAAAATATTTAAGAACGAATTAAGAATGAATAAGGAATCAAAATACAGATGCGTTGTCACCCGTGAGGACTAAGATAGCATTTTTTTTTCAAATAAAAAGGGTTTCCGGTGCTCTACACTCATCATACGAAACACAGCCGTGTCAAGCTGCGATTTTACGCTGGTATTCTGTGAGAGCGTGGTCCTTCCCCGGTCGAGCAGACCCATTCGTGCTACAACTATACTACTATCTACTAATATAGCTGCAGCATGGCTCTATCACGTAGATGACATTGAAATTGTGATATTACTTAGTCAATTTAAAAATACATTAAATAAAAAGTAAAATCAAACAACTAAAAATAATAAAACATACACTGTCTTAGTACAGCCTTCAGAATATGAAATTATTTTACTCTTTGTGGTTCCTTGAAGTCTACTTTTAATTTCTGTTAATATTAATTTTATACCTTTTACTTTTAAATTTTAATGACTATACAAAATGTAATTGCGCGTACTCAAAATCTATCAAATCTACTTATTTTATTATTATTATTAATATTTTATTATTATTATTTATTATTATTATACTGTGAAACTATACGATTGTTTATCCATAAGTGTTACATAGCAATAAAAGTAAAAAAAAAAAAAACAGTTCCCTCGTAACTCTTTGTTGTGTTTTATTTCTACGAAATAAACTTTTCCAGTGGTATAAAAGGATTACATTTGCTTTAATTCCTGTACAGAAACAAAACAACACTGGTGACAATAACATCCTTGTGCTAAGTGACCTACTTTTATAAAGTTATGCAGTGGCTGTTTTTAACAGTGATTCACTCTTAAATCCAGTTTGACTTACTTTAAGTTTGGCTTATTTTAAACTAAGAATATAAGCAACAAAATGCTACGATTAATTTACTTTAAAGATCGCACTGCTCAGCAAAGGCCAGCTGTCAATTTTGAAAATTAAAGGAATTTGTACATCTTGCACTTGTACTTTGCTTACCAGATTAATTAGACTATTTATTTGTTGTTTATTTTCCTTTTAAATTATATTTATTTACATACATGTACATATTTTTTTTAAATAGCAGCTTACCCCTGCTGGGTTTCGTATGGTGACTGTAGGGAACCGGAGACACCTTTTACTGGAAGCGAGGCATTCTCTTTTAGTTCTCACGGGTGTCAACGCATCTGCATCTTGATTCGTAGTCGATGTAGTGGATGTTTATGGGCCACACCAACTACTTACCATCAGGTGGACTGTGTGCTCGTTTGTCACCTTTATTCTATAAAAAAAGAAGTAATTTGCGTGTTGACGATAGATGAAGGCGGCGTAATAGAGCCCACTATCCCATGTCATCCTATATGCTTGAACATTGTATATATCTGTATATAACATATATGCTCATGAAATACTATAGTCAGTCGTTACTTTTATAAATTCAGAAACTGCGTAGTCGGGCTATGGATTTTACTGCACGTTAGTTCCGCCCAAAAAAAAAACTAAATTACTATCGAGTCGCGCCTAAACAAGTTATATATTTCAAAAACGCGATTTCGCGGTCTTGAAGTATTCTAGAGACGAACTACATAGCACTTTCATTCATTTCGATTTTAAAGACTCAGAAACCTTAGGCGAGATTGATATAGTTTCCATTTTTGCAACGTTGTTTCTTCAAATTGTGAAATAATTATGAGCTCCATACACATTTAAGCCGAAATGTGGCAACCTCTGATCTTGGGCGATCTAACAAAAGGCACGTTTATTTATGGTTCTATTAAGACTATTATATAGTTTATTATAAAAGTATAAAATACACCCTAAAATACTTATATTATTAATTGAAGTATACTATCACAGACTATTGTACTTAAAATCCTGGCTTTCTTGCTGGTTCTTTGCAGGACATAGAGGTCTTTCCCTAAGCAGCGGTAAAAAAAAGAAATGCCTTCTATATGCATTAAAAATCTGTATATTAATACAGATTTTTATATTAATAAATTCATCAGCACGTAAAAGTTCACATGGTGCATTAATCGCCACATATGGCAGGTGGATTGACGTCACTGTAACAGAACAACTTTGACCCTGCTTCCCATCACCAGTCGAGACATTTTAAGCCTGGCGTTAACGAGATATATTATATTAGATTGCTTATTAAAGCTAAGAACTTTTTGGCATGTCCCATAGCCATAACCACTTACGAGACCCATGGGATAAAATGGTTTGATGGATTATCCTACATCACAACCACACGGCAACGGCACTTTTTTATTCTATTTAATCCTAATTTTAGAACGATTCAGATTGAAACATGGATAGTTTCAAACAAACTAGGTACGTCGTAATTAAATGTAACTTAATCGCTATGGTTGATTCTAGGGGATCGCCTAGGTCCCATATTAGTTCCGATTACTTTATACATATTATAATACGATATCTTGACATACGGCGTAGTAAGTTGTGGAATGCATGAGGCTAAAATGCGTGAAATTCGAGGCCATTGTTTATATACGTTTAGCTTAGAAGCAATTCTTATTCTTACAGTGAATAATTGTTTTGCTGATAAATAATTTTTGTGTTGTTTTTATTGAGGCGTTTACTTCGTAGTACTTTATATACCTCGAAGTATCGTTTCGCGTTACTAACATTAAAATATTATTAATGAGCATTGTTTGTTTGTGGCGATTTAATTTGAAACTTCATATTTTATACGTGGTAGAGCTATGCTGCAGCTATATTAATTGTATAGTTGTAGCACGAATGGGTCGGCTCGACCGGGGAAGTTCACTTATTTTAGAAATATTTTTTGCTTTTAAATATTTTTTCTTTGCTATCTTGTCAAGCGTGACTTGCGTGGTAAATTAACACTTTAAACAGCATTTAACAATTTCATTCAGTAGCAGTTAATCGCTTATGAGTACCAAGCTGTGGTCGCTTTAGTTTAATATAAAATTCGTGCAAATTATTTTTGTTATGGATATGAGAATGGTTTACAAAAATTTTGAGGGATTTCTTTTTTCTTTTGATTTGAGATCTTTCATTGCGTTATGAGTTCACCATTTAATTGTCTTGACTTATTGAATTGTGTTGAAAATTATTCAGGCGTCTGTTCTCAAATTACCTACTTATGCGACATTTGATACGCTGAGCTGAGTTGATTGACCTACCCTAAGTGTTTAAGAAGCCGAATTATATTCTATATTTACTGTACATTTTACGACGTTTACTTTATTTATTTTAGTCTTTGTGTTATTACAGTATATAAGTGTATGTATATGAATGTGATGTGCTGCTATTAATTACTGATTTGACTGAGACATACGTTCACAACAATTAAAGGCCCTGATTAAGGGGGCAAGCTTTGCCGCGGTCTTGGTGGTTCGTTGGTGGAGCTCGATGGTGAATCAAAAACTGCGGTTTTGTGAGCCAATGAGTCAGGCTCGCGACTCGCCAGCGCTTTATGAACTTCTTCAACAAAATAAAGAATAACTGTTTGATTTGCCAGTGTATCATGAACTACGAGTCGCAAATGAAACCGTCGCAGTCTTTACCGCAAGATTAAGCTCGTCTTTAGGGAGCGTTAGCTGACATTAAAAATATGCTTGAAATTAAATGAGATTGAATAATATGGATGTTATCAAGTTCCTCGGGTTTACGACTGACTGTTTTATGTTGAAGTTTGTTCAGCGTCTTTTCTGTTTTTTTTTTGCGATATTTCCACATTAGATCTTTGTTTATTTTGAGTTCGTCATACGTGTGAATCGTTTACTTTGTTCTTGTTTCAAGAAACAAACCTATTATTTTGAGAATCTCTTCAGATGTTAGCAATCTATACCGCACAACCACGTAATTTTTCTAGCGTTATGCTATGTGTTGATTAATACCCAAGATTATGTGGTCCATTTGTTGCATTTGTGTGTAAATTAGAAGGACGGTTATTGAGAGAAAGCGGAAAATCTCCAAATCCAAATGGGGCACCAGATGGAAAATTGCCAGACTTTTCATGACGGTAATTTTATGTTAATAATAAGGGCATTAGAATGAAATAATACATAAGTAGTGTCCTCGTTTTATCAAATGATACATATTACATATTATGTATTGGCTCTTATTGATAACAAGTACATATTTAAATGGGACCGCTTTTTCTTCCTCCTCTACACACCCGATCTTTATTATTCTACTATAGATTATTCTGTACGGAATAATGGAATCATTTGATTCCTATCGTTGATAATCGCGCATCGTTACTTTGCTAGTATATACAGTGTATCATACAGTGGTAGAGCCAAGCGGCAACCTTTGCTGTCGCACGGATGGGCCGGCTCGAACCGGGGTGGTACCACGACCTCACAGAATACCAGCGTGAAGTAGAGGTTTACCTCTGCGTTTCGCTTGGTGAGTGCAGGTGGCCGGAGGCCCTTTTTACTGGAAATGAGGCATTCCATCTTAGTCCTCACGGGTGACAACGCATCTGCATTTTGATTCGCAAACGAGGATAGATGTAGATGTATATGGGCCGCAGCAACCACTTACCATCAGGTGGACTGTGTGCTCGTTTGTCACCATTATCCTATAAAAAAAAAATATATTATTCTGTAACTATTATTTTATTATACTATTTTATTTTACGCTTCTTTTATTTTTCTAGATACAAGCCACACAACAGGCGATTTAATAACTATAGCGTGTTTGTGAAGAGCTTGTCACGTCATTTGGCGTGTATTGGCCTGGGGTTCTGAGGCATTAGTAAACAGCTATGTATTATTTATTTAATATTACATTTACAACTTTTGACCACAGATATTTATTAATCTTAAAGTTTCAAGAGTTAGAGATGCAGAATGCATGAGAAGAAAATATAATTTAGAGAATAGAGAACACTAAGTGTTGTTGCTAACATATTTTTCTATTATTTTATACATTATAAACTTTTTATAGATAGTGCCAAGTTATAAGTTTTAGATCATCATTAGCGTTTAGAAATAAACTTGTATAGAAACAAAGAAATACCTAAAGCCATTGACACAAAAAAACTTCGTAATAGAAGGTTCATGCTCTTTCCGGACTCAGTAACTGCTGAATGTTATGGTTCTACTGAAAGAGACACAGCTATGTGTGAAAAAAGGAGAAATGTCAAACAAAGCTGACCGTGAACGTAGTTTATGACGGCCGTATGGCCTACTCCCGGCTCGATCGATAAATTCAGGGAGCTTGAAAGGAGAAATGCTGGAAGCGCACTTGCCGCTTTTAACAATAGATTACTCTTGTTTGTTAAATTTATTTACTTAAAAGTTAGATGACTACCAACTCATAATAGGGAATTTTGGTAAAGTTCGTACGAATTCCGTTATAATATTATAAAAACGAGCAGAACAACCAAGAGCAACGATATGCTGAAAAAAAAAACATTTTATCGTAAACTTTTTTACCTAATATAACCACTAAAATATGCTAAATTGTTAAAAATACAATTATTAAAAGCTTTTCTCTTAATTTAATTAAAAAATCGATGCTAGTTATATGTGTAAGCCCCCATATACTGCCTGTTGTAATAATACGTTCTTACTGAAACACTTGACTATTTTTAATATTACAAAGGAATGTTAAGCATGTTTTAATTATTTCTCTCATGCTCGAGACGAACAAAGAGACGTTTAGATGAAACTAATATCGAGCATCATAGAATGCTAACAGTTCAGCACAGTGTCGATTTCAAACCTAAGCTACAAGTGAGATGTTACCCTTGATTAATGATATCCACGATTAAAAACCTCTTAGCTATTTAAATATTTAAATAATTCCATTATATTAAGTTGATAATTTATCATTATTTGTCCCATGTTGGCGTAGAACTTATAGGTCCCGTGTTTGTGAGACTTATAACAAAATAAATGTAACTTGAACAAAAAGTAAAAACCGACTTCAAATTATTAAAGAAAGAAGTTATTTATTTGCTATCCTAAGGGGTGAAATTTTTTCTCCTTTATATGGAACCGCCCTTAAAGTATAACTATATAATAAAAATAGACCCATCAAAATTGGTTCACAATCTGTAAAGATATCGCGTAATATACATACAAAAAAAACATACACTCGAATTGGGAAGCTCCTCCTTTTTCAAGTCGGTTAAAATAATGTACCAACTGTGATAATTGCATAGCACATAAAAGACGACTATTATAAGGGAATATTGGCTTTGTGATTTTGTAGACGATGCGCTACTCATTTACCACTTCCTTCATAATTTTTCTTTTAAACCCATTTTTGTAGCTACATTAAAAAAGAGGTGTACAATATGACTGTATGATTTTTTGTTGTATGTTGCTTACGCGATATCTTCGTCAAATGTTAACCGGTTTTGATGATTTATTTTTTGTTTAATAGGGGAATTAAGGGGTCGTCTTGTATAGATATCGAATATATATAAACTCCTAAAGTTGCCATGATAGAGGATGAAGTTTTTAATCTAACTATTTAGATGAGGTCGATATTGTGAAATTACTTAGTCCACTCAAAAGGCTAAAAAATTATTTTTTAATAAAAACTAAGAGCCGACTTCAAAAAAAAAACTTAAAATAACATGATAGTTTCACATTTTAAGTCTGTCATTTAATTCTATACTCTATGTCTGAGCATCCACTTATTAAAAGTTAGTTTTTTGCCTAAACGTGGTTCGAGTTCGCTGCCTTTTGGACCCCGACACATACATATATCGATACATATACAGTAGAGCCTCGATAATCCGAACCACCGATAATCTGAACGCTTCTATAATCCAAGCGAACCCTGCTCGTGCACGCCGCTGTCTCACAGAATATCTCAGTGCCGATCAGAAGGATCTGCGGTCGATTGACGAAAATTTCACCGCTCTATACATACCGCTTAACAGTACAGCCTCGATTCAACGAATAGATCAAAACGTAATCCAGAACATTAAAGTGACATACAAAAAACAAATTATTCATTCATTCAGAATATACATTATTAAAAATTCTTACAAGAAAACACTATGAAAATGCTGCATTTGGTCTGGCTCAATGTTGGCAACAAGTGTCCTTAAATTTGATCAAAAAAAAATCTTGACAGCGGTTGTGACCCTCGTTATTCAAACCAGAGGATACTTCTGGCCAAGATCTGGATGACTTTGATTTTTTTTTTTTTTTTTATAGGATAAGGGTGACAAACGAGCACACAGTCCACCTGATGGTAAGTGGTTGCTGCGGCCCATAGACATCTACGTCTATCCTCGCTTGCGAATCAAAATGCAGATGCGTTGCCACCCGTGAGGACTAAGATGGAATGCCTCATTTCCAGTAAAAAGGGCCTCCGGCCACCTGCACTCACCAAGCGAAACGCAGAGGTAAACCTCTACTTCACGCTGATTGATTTGATCCTGAAGATAATATAATATCTACATACTGTTCTCATCTCTGGGCCGGGGCACCTCAGTGCCAGCTCCTTCCACTTGACCGCATCCAGCGCAGAGCGGTTTGAATCGTCGACGACCGAGTTCTTTCTGATCGGCTCCATACACTGGCACTGCGTAGAGGTGTTGCATCTCTTTGCGTATTTTATCGTATCTATCACGGGGAGTGCTCTGAGGAATTGTTCGGACTAATTCCAGCCGCTCAATTTCACCATCGCACATCGCGACAAAACTCGCGTTACCATCCATACCATCTGGATGATTGGCGGTCTACCACTGTGCGATTTAGAATAAGTTTTCTCCCTCGCACAACTTCCTTGTGAAATCAATTACCACCAGCGAATTTTCCGGACCGCACCTTTCTAAAAGGCCAGCAACGCATCTGCAATTCCCCTGGTATTGCGGTTGTTCATGGGCAGCGGTAGTCACTTACCATCAGGTGAGCCGCATGCTCGTTTGCCCCCTCTTCTATAAAAAAAATACCGTAATCAGAACGCCTCATTAATCCGAACAGAGTGTAAATTTTGGCTGTTGGGTTTGGCTGTTGGCCCTACTGTATATTTATTATTTTCTTACTTATTATTAATTTTGAAACGAAATGAAAATGAGCCTTCGTGCATTTTATTTAAATAACTATAAACGTCTAATTTTATTAACATATCAATTCCGTTCATAACTATCTGGAAACCACTATATGAGCCATTGAGCTTATAGTTTTTTACTGTGTCTTCTTAAGCCTTCTTTTTATGGTTAACAGATTGATATTTTTAAACATGACTATAACGCTCGTACACCGCCTTATATGATTTAAAATTAAAGTAAGTAGGTACTCGTAGATGTAATGGCTTCGGGGTGATGTCATGCATTTCTTACAGGTAGCTAGGTACCGCTAGATTGTACCTCGCTTTTTGCTACGTCGTCCCACTTGGACGCGTTGAGGGTTTTTGCAATCTGGTTTTTATAATACCAAAAGAAAATCATATAGATAACTTGTTGAATTTTTACATTTTTAAATAGTTAAAATTGCTTGCGTTCTTATAATTTACATACGCTTATTTAGATATATTAAAGTCATCATTATTCTGGCGTCACCCGTTTTCACCCCTGTCGTCTTCCAGAGCCTTGTCCAACAAACAGCAAAATGCGCAAGGAAAATAAATATTGAAACATACATATTATTCTTATTACTAAATCCTCAACGCATAGCTTGAACGCTTTTTGGTTGGGCTTTACTGTCGACTTGACAAGGTCACGCTACCCACTCTCATAAAATTTGTTTTATTATTTATATACTGCACCAATACGTGAAGAAAAAAAGCTTTAATATTTAGGGGAATCACAATTTAATAACATTGTTGATTTTATTAAGATTTTATATGTATTTAATTTCTTTATCTAAAGTAATTATTTATTTACAGAACATTGAAATATGTATATACAATATTAATAAACCATAATAAAAAATAAATAAAACTGAAAACTTAAATTGTCATACAGTCCTACTTCCCGCGTATTTTTATATTTTAGCGTATACGTAGTAAGGAATTCATCGTATCATCGTAAATCTTAACAAGTTTTATTCCACGTTCATCACATTCATCACCGAGGAACTTCCATGAATATAGTATGACACGTTACATACATTTTTCTAAGGCAAACATACGAGATATTTTGTCTTGTTGTATTTGTTTTGTTTTGGTAATCTGTTTCGCAACGACCGACCTTGTGTTAAAGGATTTGAGTGATATGAAATGTGACACTATAATTGTTTATTTCGGCTATTTAAACCTTGGATTCAATAAAAATTATTGGATTTAAATTTCACAATACTCAATACGCAACTTGGAATTGATCCCCGTCGGCACTGATGAAATTGTTAGATACAATTTTAAGCGCTGATTTACCATGTGTTCGGCGGTGAAGGATAACATCGTATTTTTTTAATAGGTGAAGGGGAAAACGAGCGTACGGCTCACCTGATGGTAAGTGACTACCGCCGCCCATGAACAACTGCAACACCAGGGGAATGACTGGTGCGTTGCCGGCCTTTTAGGAAAGAGTAAGCTCTTTTGTTGAAGGTCCCTAAAATCGGAATCGATCCGGAAAAATCGCCGGTGGTAAACTATTCCACAGAGAGGTCGTACGCGGAAGAAAACTCCTAGTCCACCAAGCATCCAGATGGTGCGTATGGTATCGGGAGTTATGCCGCGATGTGAGTTCGTGAAATTTGGCGGCTAGGGTAATCCGAACAATTCCTCAGAGCACTCCCCGTGGTAAATGCTAAATAAAATGCAAAGGAATGCAACATCTCTTCACAGCGCCAGTGAATTGGGTCGATCGGAAAGGACTCGGTCGTCGACGATTCGAGCCGCTCTGCGCTGGATGTGATCAAGTGGGAAGGAGCAGGGTTGAAGGCGATGTGCCGGCATGAAATACTGTGCCGCCCTGCTGAGCACACCAAGCTTTTTAGAGGCCAATTTAGCCTTTTCTTCCAAGTGACCACGAAACTGCACGTCACGCGATATGTCGACACTGAGGATTCCGATACTGGCTGAAGCAACAAGTGGAGTGCATTGGAACTGAAGAGATACGACAAAGCGGTTCTTTTTAGCGGTAAACGTGTAAACTTGTGTTTTCTAAGGATTAAACTGGACTAGATTTAATCGCCCCCAATCCTAGACTATGTCGTCAAAGATTCTACTTCAGACACAAGTTAATTCCGGTACTCTGCGACGTTTTCCAGAGAAATATTGGCACCGCCGGAGTATAGAGTATCACCAGTGCTGTCATCTGCGTAGCAATGAATGTTACCGGTTTGCAACATATCCTTGATATGCAGAAGAAATAGCGTTGCTGATATCACGCAGCCTTGATGAAAACAACCAGCATTAATAGGCTTGTAATCGGAGCATGAACCGTCTACAATGATCTTGATACTCCGATCTGCAAGAAAACTGGTGATTCAATTACATAATTTCTCTGGAAAGCCATAGGAAGGGAGCTTCGAAAGAAGCGCTTTGTGCCAAACCAGATCAAAACCTTCACATTGTCCAAACTAATGGCTAATGCCTCCCACTTGGAATCTACTGTCTCCGCCTATCTATGAGTCAGGTGGACCAGAAGTTAACCAGCTAATCCACACCAACAAAACCGTATAGACGGTCCCTAATCAGCTGGTGATCCTCAAGGTATCGCATGAGCCGGCAGTTTGTGATGGATTCCATTATTTTGGAGAACAAGAAGGTGATGGCGATAGGCTTATTGTTAGATGGGTCTCAGCGGTCGCCTTTTTTAGGGATCGGGTGGACGAAAGCCGTCTTCCATTTTTTAGGGACTATTCCTAAGGAGTAGGAGTACCGGAAAAGGTGCGTTAGAACCGGTGCCAACTCTGGAACACACGTCCTCAGCACAATTGGGGGATTTCATCAGGCCCACTCGATGTTTGGGTGTCCAGGGAGAGGAGTGCTTTGCGAACCGAGCGCTGTGTGAACCGCACATCCGGCATTGAGTACTCACACCGCGAGATGTTCGGAGACGTGTTCCCCCTTAATCGAGAGTCGAGTTGGACGCAAAGAAAGAGCCAAGCAGATAGGCTTTCTCCTTTGCGGCATAGGCCAGTGGCCCTGTGCAGAGACGGAAGAGATGGCTGACAGAAGTTCCCTTGAACAGCCTTGGCGAGAGACCAGAATGCACTTGTTCCCGAAGGAAGGCGAACTAGTTTCTCGCCAATTCTGCCGATGTGCTCAGACTTTGCCTTGGCAATGACTCTATTGAAGGACCTGGAGGCGGAATCATACTTCTTTTTAAGGGCGCTGGTGTTTACATCCCGGAACGTTGATGCATCAGCCCAGGGTGTCTACCTATTTCGGTTCATGAGATACAACTCGTTGACCAACAGACGGACGGACGGACAACTTAATAACAGGGTTCCGTTGGTTACCCTTCGGGGCCAGAACCCTAATAATACTACGTAGTACGTAATCCTCACAATTTAATCGGTGTTTTAATGTTATATTTGTATAATACAATGTCGCCCATCGGCAAGTGACCGCCCGGGATATTCTGCATGTACATGAAAAATTATCGGTAAAAAACCTAAAAAGGGGGGGTCTATCTTAAATACTTTTTAAGTTATTGAATTTTTAATTTTTTGAATGATGTTGGTCACCTTGTTCCACACTTTTTGCTCTAGCTCCAATGCTACGGGCACGATTTCGATTCTGTTTTCTTATTTCATCAGGTTAATAAGTTGTTTTGTTGGATTACGTAACATTTTTAGTTAAAATAAGGCGAATCATAAAAATAAACGTAGACAAAGACATTTTTTCTAAGCAAAAAAGTGATATTTATTTACAAAAACACGTGTAAGTACATAAAATGCCCCCTTAACATGGGCTTTTTACTCATTATTAATAATCTAGAGCATAACTACTACACATTTACAATACACTATCAATATCTATCTCTTAAAATTTTTTAATAACAGCGTGTCAAAAATTTGCTCCATATCAAGCAAAAAAAAGGTCATCCAGGTAGAAACCGGTTCTTAGAGACCGCTAGATAACGCACGTGCGCACTCTTCTCGGTTGGTTGTTTGTGCATCATTCAGTCGCTCGATTACTGATCCCGGGACGTTACGTGTTTTTTAATTTGTGCGCTATTTATCTTTTCGAGGACCATTCCTGTGCGTTTCAAGCATCGTAATGCTACGATTGCGTGATTTACCGCCTTCTCACGTAGCTGATATGCATTTTGTATACGGTTTTTGTGATGGGAATGCACGTTCTGCTGTCGAAGAGTACAAACGTCGTTATCCAGGTAGGCCAGTACTTGGGTACCGGTCCTTCATTGCTGTGCATCGTCGTTTTTGTGAGCAAGGACTTCCACGACAAAATGAGCCTGGCGTGGCACTTCACGTGGACATGGAAGAGGAAGTGTTAAGATTAGTGCGCGCTGACCCTATGACAAGCATTCGTCTCTTGTCAATAAGACTGAATGTACCAAGAATAACAATCTGGAGAATTCTTAAGAAAGAAGGCCTCCATCCTTATCACTTCCGGCGTGCTCAACATTTGGAAGATGTGGATTACCGTGCGAGATCTGTGTTTTGTAGCTGGATTTTATCGCAACAAAGAACCAATCCTGAGTTTCTAAAGAAGATTTTGTGGACGGACGAGAGTACATTCACAAGGGCGGGTATTACAAACCACCGAAATCTTCATGTCTGGGCCGCTGAAAACCCACACGTCAGAAGAAAAACATCTTTTCAGAAAGAATTTTCTGTTAATGTATGGGCTGGAATAATTGACAATATGCTCATTGGCCCTTACGTATTGCCTCACAGGCTAGATCAACACGCATATTTAGATTTTCTCCAAAATACGTTGCCCTCACTTTTGGATGAAGTGCCGCTGGCAACGAGAAGAAGAATGCATCTGCAACTAGACGGAGCCCCAGCACATTTCGCACGACTAGTGCGAAATTATCTGAATGAAAATTATCCGCGATGGATCGGTCGAGGAGGCTCCGTTGCTTGGCCGCCGAGATCGCCCGACCTGACACCCTTAGATTTTTATTTATGGGGATTCATGAAACAGAAGGTGTATGCCGCGCGCATTGAAAGCCGCGAACAATTAACGGCTAGGATTTTTGCTGCCGCAGAGGAAATTAAAGAAAATCCTGCAGAATTACTGCGAACAACCAATAGTGTAGCCACGAGGGCTTTTATTTGCTTACAGGAGGGTGGGGGCCATTTTGAAAACTTAATTAATTAAAATTGTTGTTTTTTTTAATCATGCCTGTTATTTTTATTATAATTTCTGCATTAATAGTTTTAACTCTATGTCGCCATGTCGTCCGCATCAATTATTTAAAGGGTGCGCACGTGCGTTATCTATCTACCGGTTTCTAGGAACCGCTCTCTACCTGGATGACGATGATGCACAGCAAGGAGGGACCCGTTTTTGACACGCTGTTATTAAAAAATTTTAAGAGATAGATATTGATAGTGTATTGTAAATGTGTAGTAGTTATGCTCTAGATTATTAATAATGAGTAAAAAGCCCATGTTAAGGGGGCATTTTATGTACTTACACGTGTTTTTGTAAATAAATATCACTTTTTTGCTTAGAAAAAATGTCTTTGTCTACGTTTATTTTTATGATTCGCCTTATTTTAACTAAAAATGTTACGTAATCCAACAAAACAACTTATTAACCTGATGAAATAAGAAAACAGAATCGAAATCGTGCCCGTAGCATTGGAGCTAGAGCAAAAAGTGTGGAACAAGGTGACCAACATCATTCAAAAAATTAAAAATTCAATAACTTAAAAAGTATTTAAGATAGACCCCCCCTTTTTAGGTTTTTTACCGATAATTTTTCATGTACATGCAGAATATCCCGGGCGGTCACTTGCCGATGGGCGACATTGTATACAAATATATTATTAAAACACCGATTATTTCGACGACATATTATGTCGTAATATTTCTAAATACCTGCATTCTATTAAAATAAATGAATCTTGTATGCTCAAGAAGGTCGGTCGATAAAGAAAAACGAAAAAGGTAAGTATACGGGGTTAACTAATGTATTTATTAATAATCATCGAATTATATTTATTGAACTATACTTGTGGTTTTAATTCATAATCATAGCTTTATTTATCATTTTATACAGCATATAAAACCTACTTGAACACAAGACTGTACAACCGGTGCGTGTTGCTGGTGATGACCTATGGATCAGAGAAGTGGTTCTTCACTGCTGGTCGTAGTATAAGCTCAAGGTCGCTCAGTGAGCTATGGTGAGGTCTATGCTCGGGGATTCACTGCGTGATAGACTAAATAGTGTCCGCAGTAGACCTAGATTAACCGACATAGCCCAGCGGATTAGTAAGCTGAAGTGGTCGAAGAACCGACAACCGATGGGGAAGGAAGGTTCTCGAGAAGCAGCCTCGTGTCGGCAAATGTAGAGCGACCCCCCAACTAGATGAAGTGACGAACTGGTGAGATATGCAGGAGATCTATGTTCAGTAGTGGACTTGTACGGCTGTAATGAAAATGAAATTAATAAAACGTATTTAAAAGTGTTAATATTTTACTTTTATCTACAACGATAACATTTTGTGTTATACAAAGAATGTAATCTGAAATGGTCTTAGAGTATTGAAATGGTGCTTGTATCATATTTAGATACGGGGAGCAGTGTTAAGTAACGTGAAGTAAACATGGATGCTCTAAGGAAATGGTGCTTGTATCATATTTAGATACGGGGAGCAGTGTTAAGTAACGTGAAGTAAACATGGATGCTCTTCATTCTCCAAATTCAAAAAGTCAAGCGTAATTTTCCGTAAACACATGGGCTACTTTTAACGCACAAATCTACAAGCTTGGCGTAAACTTATGACAGAACATGACTGTACATTTTTCTGTTTTTACTAAAGTAAACCTAGTACTAAAGTAATTTACGGTAAGGTCTAAGTTAAAAAAAATACATAACCTGATTATTCATTCATTTATTTATTCATTACAGCTTATAAAAAGTCTACTGCTGAACGTATAGGCACAGCTATATATTTACTGTGGTATAGGCTTCTCAATACATTGGCTTCATGGGGGAATTTTGCTTGAAAGGCAGGTTTGCAAGCGTAGGTTTATAATATATACTTTTTTTTTTATAATTTCCCTCCGTCGCTTCTTACGCCCTCTTGGAATGATATGGGGTACTGTATTCTCTTACACTGCCAGTACTCTGAGAACTATGTATTCAATTAAAATTTCATGAATTAAAATAGATTTACTCGTTTAATAAAGGCTATCGGTCCTTGGGGTCCGCGTGCGGTGAAGTTGCTAAAGGAACTGTATCAGACTCGATCGACTGGTCGTCGCTGCTAGTGATGAGGGCTGGTTCTTTTCTCGCTCAAAGGCGAGGAAACTCATCTAGAGTTCTTAGCACGACGACACTGGGAGTAGGACTGTATGATGATTTAAGCTATTATTTTTAGTTCTTTTAATTATAGTTTTTTAATATTGTATATATTTCAATATTATTAAAAATATCTTCTTGGGATTTAATAAAGTGAATATCATGGAATAAGACTAATTTATACGGATTATATCGCATTTAATTTGCCTTATTAAGTGGTGAAGCTTGCGAAGACACTTATTGATTTCACGATGTCTGTCCGTCTGTCTGTCCCACGATTATCGCGAGAACGGTTTCGAATTTTCAAATTCTGTTTTCAGCAACCTCCTATTTTGAAACTGATTGCTCAAAAAAAAGAAAAGCTGATTGCTTCGCCACTTTGCTATGCTGTTAGCTTGCTAGGTTTATTTTACTTATGTTTAACTCCCGACGTTTTGTAGTATATCTTTAGCCCGGGCTAACAGGGGGACGAAGTTTGATGTTTGACGGACGAAGTTTATTTTATTTATTTAAGAAGTAGGTGACATATATATAACATAATCTATGCTCTGTGAACCCTGTACTAGGTAAACCTGTCTTACTGGGTTCCAGACCTTCCATATTGTAATAGTAGTCATTGGTACATAATACATTTACAACCAAACGTAAAAGGAATTTAGTTACAGTTTTTTTTAGTTACACAGTTAGAAACAGAATATAGAAAAATACACTCAAATCTATATAGTACAAAATATGACAAAAACAATGGGTAATGGATTAAATTTGTTTAACATAAATGGATAAATAAGTTTAAAGCTTATTTGTTAAACGTGAGTTATGTATGAGGGACAACGTGATTGGCAGGTGGTTAGTTTGTTACACCTTCGTTCCCTCCGTGACCATGGGCGCAGTAAAGCACCCGAAACGTTGAGAATTAAAAATAAGTATATTTTACTTATTTTTAAACACGATAAAATCCGTTAAATTAACTCTATTCAGTGTCTAGTATTCGTGTGAATATAAGAAACCATTAAGTGAACATCATTTAAAAAAATCGGTCAAACTTGTCTTGCTAAAATTGGTCAAATTGATAAAACTTGTTTGTGCGCCGTTTTATTCAAACAAACGAGCATTGTCATCAAGGAACTTGTTTCTAGGTCTAAGGCATGTGTCCGTTACGTCACGGATGTTTATCTTATTTTTAATAAGATAAGGTTTGCATAATAATGTGGCAAATTAATATCTGTTTATTGTAAACGATAAACAATGATTTTTATTTTGAAGAGGAAATTTTATATTCGGAGTGTTTAGATAAGAAAGTAAACATTATTAAGCCGTACAATATTGATAACGCCACGGAAATATATAAAGATGCTTCGGCGGTCACAAATCCGCTTGAATTATGACAAGCAAGAGTTCTAAAAACAGAAAGGTCTACGTGGCCTACAGAGGACTCTTGAAAGCTTTTTTAACTTATTATAAGCCATAGTTTGATTACAATCCCACGGCGAACGTTTTTAGAAATGAGTCAAATTATATTCACCTTTTTTAAGTACTAGCTCTTGGATCACTTAGTCATCGACGTCACTTGGAAAGGATCTTTTTTGGTTCTAACTTTTAAAGTTACAGGCTATATATATACGTCCCACTGCTTGGCACAGGCCCCCTCTCATTTTTGAGAGGGTTTTAGGACAAGGAAATTTCCGCCGCGCTGCCCCAATGCGTATTGGCAAACTTCACATATCCTTGAAATATTTTTTTTATTCCTCAGACATGCAGGTTTCCTGACGATATTTTCCTTCACTACCGAGCACGTGGTAAATTAGCACTTAAAATTGCAATCAACAATTTCATCGGTGCCAGCGGAGATTGAATCCGGGTTGTTTGCGTACTGTGAAATTTACAGCGAGTGCTAACCCTCTGAGCTACCACGGCTTCTTCTCACTTGTAAAATCCTTTAAAAAAGTTTACGTATCCTTTTTGTTTTGCGACTTTTACTTTGGCAAGTGTAGAGCAAAAATAAATATCGACGTCAAAAAAATTGTATAAATGGGGTCATACCATGAATAACCGCACCAGGTGACACCATGCCCAGTCGGCAGCCGCTGCATCGATTATTTAAATGTACAAGAAATAATGAAAATCAGATATTAAAATGAAATATTATTTATCAATAGATCTATCATAATTACAAGCTAGCTAACTATTTAATGAGAGTTGTCATTAATTAATTATTAACATTTAATGAGAAAAGCTCTTTTTTAGTTAATTTAATAATTTTTTGATAATATAAGAGCGGGTATATATAATGTGGTTTGTTGTTTTGTTGTACTTTGTGGTGACCACCATCCATGAACAACTGTGATTGCGGGTGCGTTGCCGGCCTTTTGAAAAAGATTATAGGCTATTTTCTTGAAGGTTCCCAAGTCGTAAAATCGCTGGTGCTGGCCTATTTCTTCAAGGAGTAAAATTAATACAGACTTTATTTTTAGTATCTTCGATTGTCAGTTTTTGCTATTATAAAATATTTATAAAAATAATCGCTTGGATCATTCAAAAGGTTGCGTGGATCTGTGTCCCCGCAGTGAAACCCCGGGTGATAGGTTCGCAATCACTACCCTAGGTGGTAAATCGCACTGTCTTAGCAAAAAGCTAAGCTAACCTAAGCTCAAAAACATATTCACTTTTGCCTTAAAGATACCCTTATTGTAATCGGAAGGAAAGACAGACGCTGCACTGGTAAATATTCCACCCCTTTGCTAAACGCATTATGCAAGGGAAAGTAAACCGTTCAGTTGATTACTTTTTTTATTTTTATTTGATTGATGTTGCTTTGATTTTGCTCAAAACGGAGATGCCTGGACTTCTCCACTGCGCTATTGGTGGTGGGGCTTTCTTTGGTAAGAGTCCAGCATAACCTATACGGTGCTCCCATAACGCCTAAAAATTCTGATATCATTATATCAGTTTTCTTTTTTGGTTGATAGTTAATGTTTTTAAAGACAAGCTCATCGGGCACCTCTCACCTTCTTCTGGTTGATTTTGAATGCTGTTGGAAGTTATTAACTACGCAAGAATTATTACATATATCCTTGCCCTAAAATCCTCACACAAATGAGGAAAAGTATGTGACTTTCGTAAATTTATTCTTCGCAAGTACTCAAAAAATGAATAGCTCGAAAAATAACAACAACTTGCAAGTAACGCTTCGCTTAACTAAACCGGCCGTTGAACTAAACTACTATTTATTCCACAAAATTCTTACTATTTTTTACCTTGTTTACTAGCTATCCAGCACGCGAACTAAGTGTGATCATCATACATAGCATATTCTCCGATTTCAAAACGATTACACAGATTAAATATCAAAAACGTTAGCATTATTTAATAGGACAACAATAACTAGATAATATAATTCTAGATTAAAATTTTATATGAAACCACGTTATTTTTTTCACCCAATACTTAGAACAGACCCAGAATCGCTCGTTTTGAACTATCCATGTTCTATGTCGAACACTTAATAGGTAGGCAAAAATACACAGATTGTGACCTTTTTGGTTTTGAACTATCCATGTTCTATGTCGAACACTTAATAGATAGGCAAAAATACACAGATTGTGACCTTTTTGTTTTGAACTATCCATGTTTGATGGACACTGAGGTAGGCAAAAAATATAATTGTGATCTTTTCGTTTTGAACTATCCATTTTCTATGTCGAACACTTAATAGGTAGGCAAAAGTACACAGATTGTGACCTTTTTGTTTTGAACTACCCATGTTTGATGAACACTGAGGTAAGCAAAAAAACATAATTGTGATCTTTTCGTTTTGAACTATCCATTTTCTATGTCGAACACTTAATAGGTAGGCAAAAATACACAGATTGTGACCTTTTTGTTTTGAACTATACATGTTTGATGAACACTGAGGTAGGCAAAAAAACATAATTGTGATCTTTTCGTTTTGAACTATCCATGTTTGATTATGAATGCTGAGGTAGGTAAAATACAAATTGTGATCTTTTCATTTTGAACTATCCATGTTCGATGTGCTAGAAACACAGATTGTAATCTTTTAGTTATGAACTATATTTAACCAACTTCAAAAAGCGAAGCAGTTCTTAAAATTTCGAAATATTTTAATAAGAAATTGTTAATTATATTCCAAGAAAAATAAAAATGTGGTACTTGTATATACATATTTTTAAGAAAGTTAAACATTATGAAAGTTGTTAATATAGAAAATACAACAGGAGATCCCAATTCCGATCTCGGAAATACATCAGGATAGCGTTAATTGTTAAAAATAGTAAAAGTAATATATAAATATAAAAAAGTTTAAATTTTATATGATATTGTCTTACTATTGTGTCTGAAAATCGGACAGTGAAAGTGGTAAACAGATTAATTTTGTGATTTCGATACTTTGTTATTGAGTCTTAACCACTGTCATAGAATAAATATAGTGCCTAGTACTAACGTACTACTGTCAACAAGTTGTCTAAAGCGTCGGCATCGGCAGGCACGTGTTCCGTATATATCCCGATGCTCCAAGGTCGGCAGTCAAACGGGGGAACTTGTTCTGCGGTTATCTCGTCGAATTTAAGTAGAATCGTGTTTTAAAGTAGGTATATACCCTACGCTAACGCTATACGCTTTTTAATTCAATAAATGTTTTGTTTCGATTTGGTTTTAAAAATATATGAGCTACTCGTATTAAAATTGTCCTATTGAAAGGCAATTTCGTACCTACCTAACAAACTTGAAGTAGGGTGGATGCCCCTAACGTATATGTATAATATACTACACAATCCCAGCCTTTTCGCATTTTAACTTCATAAATAAGGTTTCTTGTAGTCATTTTCAACTAAAAAATTCTTCGTATCTAGGGGAAAGTACATTTCAAATATTATAACATAGTTATAAATCTATCAATATTAAATTAAACATCAAAACACGTACATAACGGAAAACGCTTATTTTCCTCATTTTTTGACAAGTAGGTACCTAGTTATGGTCCCGATAAAATTAGGCTTATTTTACATTATCTCATCTTGAGGCTTTTTAATTTGTATGAATATGACTATAGACATAGTAATGCAGTTATTTTCTACCGACTTCAAAAAGGAGACGGTAATCAATTCGACTGTATGTTTTGTTTTTATGTGTGTTACCTCATAACTTTTTACTGGGTGAACCGATTTCAATGATTATTTTTTATTTGAAAGCTGGTGCTTCACATGTAGTCCTATATATATTTTATTAAGATCTGACCAATAGTTTTTTTTAGTTATTCTTAATAATTTATATTGAAGTCGATTGTGCAAAATTTTTAATTTTAAATTATTGTTTAAATTTTCAAGTTTTTTTTATTTTCTTTTGGTTGAAATTAATGGGACTGTAACTAGATATATGAAATGTATGGAGTGCACAATATCAGCAGTCAGGCTGTTATTTGGTTTAAAGTAACTAATAAGAAGTACCCAATTTCAGCCACGTAATTAAAATTAGGGTTTAACATAAACTGGAATGAATATCGTTAATTAGGACAAATTATTTTGAGACTTTAGACGACATCACTAAGGAAGATCAATTCGTCTATGGTAAAAATTAGTTATTGAATTAAACGTTTTTTTTTTAATATGATAAGAGTGACAAACGAGCACACAGTCCACCTGATGGTAAGTGGTTGCTGCGGCCCATAGACATCCACATCTATCCTCTATTACGAATCAAAATGTAGATGCGTTGTCACCCGTGAGGACTAAGATGGAATGCCTCATTTCCAGTAAAAAGGGTAAACCTCTATTTCACGCTGATTTTCTGTGAGGTCGTGGTACCACCCCGGTTCGAGCCGGCCCATCCGTGCGACAGCAAAAGCTGCCGCGTGGCTCTACCACTGTTAAAAAAAAAGTTTTGAAAAAGATATATTTACTTTTCTACCAGACATTTGTTGTACATCCCCATTATATTTTCAGTTTTCATTGTATATATTCATATTATATATAGGAAATTGATGTGCTATATTTTTTTCATTTTTGTATAAAAGAAAAATTGGACTTCTTACAATTAAAACACTTACTACAGTAAGGTAAGTACGTATACATAGTAAAACATTTAAGTTTAATAATTATTGTTATTTGCCTTAATTTATATGTCATGCTTGTGGCATGCATGCTTAAAAACTAGAAGTTGTTTACAGTGCAGTGCGTCTAAAACTTATTATTTTAATTATCAACACTTACCTGCAACAAGCATCTACCAAATACTAGAGAACAGTCCTATGCTAGACTGCCATTAGGTACACAAAAGGACCACATTCGGCACAGAGTGGCTGGAATTTGAGTCATAACGTCTTTTTTTGCTCATGGAACATTAAGATTGTAAAGTAATGTTCATTACATTTTTGAATAAATAATCTATCGTTTAAAACCCGTATTTAAAAATATAGCGTGCTCTTATTTATAAAACATGAATTTTTGTCGTTGAAATTGTCACTAAAAGGCTTGTAATGGGGGCGTCCACTCTGGGTTTAACCTTTTTTATGCATCCTCAATGAGAACACAAAATAAGTTCATATGTAAACAAGAAACGTTTCAAGGTCTCGGGACTAAGGTGACGACAAACGTCAAGAGTTGAGAATTGCGATCTTTTGCAAATATTTCTTGATATTGATAGGTATCTTTGAGTAAAAATTAGGCTTAATATCTTGGACGTGTTAATGAGTGTTAAAAGTAGAATATAGCTTCAATCTTCCCCAATGGAGTCATCTTTAATACACATACCGTTGCTGCCTATTAAAGTCCACTGCTGAACATAGGCCTCCCCCTTAGATTGTCTCATAGGGAGGATATTTGCCATAGAGTTGTTTCATTCCTGTCACCTCGTACGCCATCCACGAGATGATGTGGGGTAGTGGATTCTTACACCGCCACTACGCCGTATACTAACTAATATACATAACTAGACATCGGATTATATGCACTAAAAAGTTGCCAAAATATGCATGCAAATATGCACTAAAAAGGGCTAAATATGCACTTAAAACTGATGATATGTCCAAAATATGCACAATGCAAAATTAAAAACCATTTTTATTTTTATATACTTTAATTCATCATTATCATTACAGCCCTTCACAAGTCCACTGCTGAACATAGGCCTCCCCCAAAGAATGCCACAAAGCACGGTCCTGAGCCACCTGCATCCATCGACTTCCTGCATATCTTACCAGGTCGTCACTCCATCTAGTGGGGGGACGCCCTACACTTCGCTTGCCGGTACGAGGCTGCCACTCGAGAACCTTTCTTCCCCATCGGTTGTCGGTTCTTCGAGCTATATGGCCGGCCCATTGCCACTTCAGCTTACTAATCCGTTGGGCTATGTCGGTCACTCTGGTTCTACTGCGGATATCCTCATTTCTGAGTTTATCACGCAGAGAAACTCCGAGCATAGCCCTCTCCATAGCTCGCTGAGCGACCTTGAGCTTCCTTATACGGCCAGCAGTGAAGGACCACGTCTCAGTTCCGTAAGTCATCACTGGCAACACGCACTGGTTGTACAATTTCGTTTTAAGGTTTTGAGGTATGTCTGACGAGAAGATGTGTCGTAGCTTCCCGAACGCTGCCCAGCCGAGTTGAATCCGTCGATTGACCTCTCGGTCGAAGTTGGACTTACCTAGTCGGACTATTTGTCCCAGGTAAACATACTCGTCAACAACTTCGAGCTTAGTGTTCCCAACAACTACCGGCATAGGTGTGACATGGACATTAAACATGATCTTTGTTTTGTCCATGTTCATCTTAAGACCTATCCGTTGGGAAACACTATTGAGGTCATTGAGCATAGTGCTTAGGTCCTCCAGCGATTCTGCCATAAGGACTATATCGTCGGCAAATCGAAGGTGAGTGATGTACTCGCCATTGATGTTGATACCGTATCCTTTCCAGTCCAGAAGCTTGAAAACGTCTTCCAATGCAGCGGTGAAGAGTTTCGGGGATATGACGTCACCCTGTCTTACACCTCTCTGCAATTGGATAGGTTTCGTACTCTGGTTCTGTACTCGGATAGCCATCGTAGCCCTACTGTACAAGCACTTCAACACTTCGATATACCGACAGTCAACTTGGCACCGCTGAAGGGACTGCAGCACCGCCCAAATTTCGACGGAATCAAAGGCTTTCTCATAGTCCACATACGCCAGACATAGTGGCAAATTGTACTCCTCAGACTTCTGTACAATTTGCCGTAGGGTATGTATGTGGTCTATGGTGCTAAAGCCTTTTCGGAAACCGGCTTGTTCGGGAGGCTGGAAGTCGTCAAGTCTGCGCGCGAGACGATTCGTAATGACTCTCGAAAACAGCACGTAGACGCGGCTCAGAAGGGAAATCGGTCTGTAGTTCTTCAAGAGAGCGTTGTCGCCTTTCTTGAAGAACAAGACCACCGCACTTCTGCTCCACGCCTCCGGTGTAATGCCACCATGGAGGACGGAATTAAAGAGCTTCTGAAGGACTTCAAGTACCGGTTTTCCACCCGCTTTCAGAAGCTCCGCTGTAATTCCATCCTCGCCTGGGGCCTTGCCGTTTTTAAGGTGCTGGAGAGCTATTCTAATCTCGCTCAGACTGACGTCCGGGATATCATCGGAATAATGTCGGATAAGACTCGCTCTTGGATCGTTACTCACACTTGCGTGTGGCTCCAACGATGACGTGTACAGCTGCCCATAGAACCTCTCAATCTCACTCAAAATCTCAGGTGCCCTGGAAACGATGCTGCCACATTCGGTCTTCAGCTTTGACAGTTGGCTCTTTCTGGCAGACAGATCTCTGGCAAAGACTTTGGAGCCTTGGTTCCGCTTGATCGCTTCTTCAATACGAGCAGTATTGAAGTTGCGTAAGTCCCGCCGCATGCATTTGGAGATCTGTCTGTTCAGTTGCCTGTATGCTGCCAAATCTGTTGAAGAATGTAGCTTCATCTCCCGTCTAACAGCCATGAGATTAAGAGTGTGATCGGAGAGTTTTTGTGTTCTTCTGCGGCGGGTCTTGCAGAACTTAGCTCCGACCGCATGGACAGTTTCCACGAGCTTGTCATTCAAATCGTCCACTTCATTGCAGTCTTCTAGGCACTGAAAACGGTTTTGTAACTCGAGCTGAAAGGTTTCGGGACTTTGGATTAGAGCACGAGGGGGACGGAGCGTTGACTTCATTAGACGAGACCTCTCCAACTTAACGTTTAGGTTCAGTGTGCCTCTAACCATTCGGTGATCGCTGCCGGTTTTCACCCTCGCGATCACTGAGACATCACTGAACAGTTGTCGTTTGGTCGTCATAATGAAGTCAATCTCATTTTTTGTCGAACCGTCGGGGCTCGACCAGGTCCACTTCCTGTGGGGCCGCTTCTGGAAGAAAGAGTTCATCATAAAGAGTCCCTCTTTCTCCATGAAGTCGGCCAGCTGCTGGCCCCTTGGGTTCCGTTGCCCTATTCCAAATTTCCCCACTTTCAGCTCACCGTTCTCTCTTGTGCCTAGTTTTGCATTGAAGTCTCCCATTAACACCGTATATTGGGTTTTGGAGGAATGCATGGCTCTAGAGATATCCTCATACATTTCCTCCACCTCCTCATCGGGGTGTGCCGAGGTTGGTGCGTAAACCTGTATGACCTTCAGCGAATACCGTTTGGTGATTCTGAGTATAAGGTACGCAACCCTCCTCGACACACTCTCAATCTTTACAACGTTGTTAACGAGAGACTTGTGGACGATAAATCCGACACCTCCTTGGGACAGATGGTCGCCCTCCCGGTAATAGAGCAAGTTGCCGGATTCGAGGATTACCGTGTCCTCCCCTCTCTTCGGACTTCGAATATACAATTAATCTTAGATTATTGCGCGATGACTTATTAATAATCTAAGCAATGAATGTTTTTACAAATTTTCTAGCGGAAATTTGTGACGTTTGTTACCCAATATCAATTTGTACGCCGAAAACGACTTCTCTACATCAACTGACGTCATTGTGCAAAATTTAAAATTTGGTCAGTCAGTTCAGTCAGCAAGCAACTGCGCTCGCGCCCTACACGCCTTCGTTATCTAGGTCCCTATACGTATCCTCCCGCTATGAAACGAAATATGCACGATTGGGGAAAAAGGCTAAAATATGCATTAACGCCGTAATTAGAGAGTTATATGCATTTGCATATGCAAATGCATAAAATCCAATGTCTATGCATAACACACATTTAATCAATAATCTATGCCATCAAAAACATAACTTGTATAAAAAGCCAAGTCTCGCAACTCAGTTCTACCGTAAAAAGTTGTGAGATCCATGTAATACCAAGTCGGTTAATTTATTCAATCCCTACTTAAGGGTCCTTCTGTCTTAAATTACGAGTATTACGTAATTAGCTAACCTAACAAAATCTTATAGTGACCATATCAATATAAAAAATCTTTTATGTTTTAAATAAATAGATTGACTTGGCAATCGCACTAAACAATCTAATTTAATATAATATGTATTATTTGTGAGATACATTGTGTTTTCATGCGATGGCCAAGTCAATCTATTTATTTAAAATATAAAAGATTTTTAGTATTGATGCGGTCGCTATAAGATGTTGTTAGGTTAGCTAATTACGTCATAACTTAAGACAGAAGGATCTGAATAAATTAACCGACTTGGTATTACATGGATCTCACAACTTTTTACGGTAGAACTGAGTTGCGAGACTTGGCTTTTTTACAAGTTATGTTTTTGATGGCATCTCATTTCTTTTTGTAGATAGTTATTACATATAGGTAACTATCTACACCTATTATTCCATTATATTATACATATGTAGGTACATTGATTCAGTCACTGCAAATGTAACTTTGTAATCCTATATGTATATTAATATGGGATTACAAAGTTATTCATGCAGTTGGTGTATCTCGAAAACTGGACCGAAATTGCAAAATATTTTATCCTTTTTTATCCTTTTTCCTTAATTTATATATTAAACAATAATTGTATTCCAAATTTGAAGCTTCTATGTTTGCTAGAAGTGCCTTAGAGTTTTGATGATCGGTCAGTCAGTGAGTGACAAAATTAAGAAACTTTGACCAGTTATAATTCCTAAATTACTGGTTTAAATTTAATGAAACTTGATATATACCAAGTTTATACAATGTCTACTTGATAAGTGTTTTCTAATTCAGGCTTCTAGTTTTATCCACAACGAAGTTATAGGGTTTCGAAAATGGCCTGAACTGCTTCGAGAAAAGGATGGTACGGCCGTGCCGCTTTTGTGCTCGACTTGGCGGGGGCACTACCGTGCCCCCAGATAACAGTAAATAAAACACCGCCAGTCATCTTAATCCGCTTTTTTTTAAAAAAAAAAAACGTTACCCCCACACTAGGATTTTCTCCTGTGCCGTGGAGGCAGTTTACAAACATAAATTGCACGAGGACAAACATCCAGACCCAGAACAATTATTTGTAGGCCATACAAGTACTTGAGCCGTGCGGGATTCGAACCCGCGGCCCCCAGCGCAACAACTCATTGCTAAGCCACTGCGCCACGGAGCCGCTTTAGTTCAATATGTGGTAAAATCCTTAACTGCTTGGAGTCCGTCTGGGTAGGTAACACCTTCCGCACCCAAATAGCAGTGTCTGCACTGCTGTCTTACCGTCTGAAGGGTGTAGAAATCCAGTATAATTAGAGGCTGTGAGGCATTCCATCTTAGTCCTCAGTGGTGACAATGCATTTGTAGCCTATTTTGTTTGAAGTTGGCTGCAGGCATAACTACGCACTAGATTTCGGAACATTGACTATGTCCAACTGAACTGTACTGCAATCCGTACAATAAACTAAATATTGCGTAAATTGAAGATTTGTGAATTCCATAAGATAATAATTATTACATTTTATTTAGAAATGTGTTTGTTTAGATTAAAATAAAAGTATTTTATATTAAATTCTTATATTTATTTTATATTAATATCTTATATTAAATTATCCTCCGCGCACGCGTGAAACATAGAGTAGCGTACAATTTTTGTTTGGAATAGTTTCTCTAGTACGTAGTACATATAACTCAATGTCTGCAGGTGTCCATGGAGTACAGTAGCCACACACCATCAGCTGGATTATATGTTCGTTTGTCACTCCAGTTTTATAAAAAAAACTGGCGATCCGCCCTGGTTTCGCACGGGTTACTTCTGTATCTCGACGACAGTGCCACCTATCGGGTCCAATTGTGAATCTTGTGTGTATCTGTTACAGGACACGAGTCTAGGAAAAAATAGTGGTGTTGTTTTGTTATCATACTAAATTAAAACTATTACTTTGTATTCCTAATGTAGTCACAGCAGTTTGAATTCAAATTAAAGTCACGTTTCATTTTATGAGTTCCGGCCTTGTGAATTTGTTTGATTCTAGTTGTAAACCACTGAACAAAGCAGAGATATTATGTTGTATTAATAGTGTGTTATTATTTCGGTATTTTTTTTTAAAGTAGTAAGTGTAATAAACTGGATAAATATATATATATATAAGAATCCCTTTGTCGTGTCTCCTCAGTTTCAAGGCACTCCCCTAGTTGCCTCAGCCAGTATCGGAATCCTCAGCGTCGACATATCGAGTGACGTGCAGTTTCGTGGTCTCTTGCAAGAGAAGGCCAAATTGGCCTCTAAAAATCTTGGCGTGCTCAGCAGAGCGGGACAGTATTTCATGCCGGCACACCGCCTGCAACTTTATAAGGCGCAGGTTCGGCTTCACATGGAATACTGTTCCTATCTCTGGGCAGGGGCTCCCCAGTGCCAGCTCCTTCCACTTGACGGCATCCAACGCAGAGCGGCTCGAATCGTCGGCGACCGAGCCCTTTCCGATCGGCTCGGTTCATTGGCACTGCGAAGAGATGTTGCATCCCTTTGCATTTTCTTTCGCATCTATCATGGGGAGTGCTCTGAGGAATTGTTCGGATTAATCCCAGTCGCCAAATTTCACGAACGCACATCGCGGCAGAACTCCCGATACCATCCACACCATCTGGATGATTGGCGGTCCACCACTGTACGATTTAGAAGATGTTTTCTTCCTCGCACGACTTCCTTGTGGAATCGATTACCATCAGCGATTTTTCCGGACCGATAAGACTTAGGGACCTTCAAGAAAAGAGCGTACTCCTTTTTAAAAGGCCGGCAACGCATCTGCAATTCCCTCCCTGGTGTTGCAGTTGTTCATGGGCGGCGGTAGTCACTTACCATCAGGTGAGCCGCATGCTCGTTTGCCCCCTCTCCTATAAAAAAAATATACCACTGTTCAATATAAATATATTGAACAGTGGTAGAGCCACGCGGCAGCTTTTGCTGTCGCACGGATGGGCCGGCTCAAACCGGGGTGGTAACACGACCTCACAGAAAACCAGCGTGAAGTAGAGGCTTGCCTCTGCGTTTCGCTTGGTGAGTGCAGATGGCCGGAGGCCCTTTTTACTGGTAATAAGGCATTCCGTCTTAGTCCCCACGGGTGACAACGCATCTGCATTTTGATTTGTAATAGAGGATAGATGTAGATGTCAATGGGCCGCAGCAACCACTTACCATCAGGTGGACTGTGTGCTCGTTTGTCACCCTTATCATATAAAAAAATAAAAAATTAAATACAAAGTGCGGACCACGTGGTAGAGCCGCGCTGCAGCTATATTTTGGTTGTAGCACAAATGCATCGGCTCGATTGGGGTTTCTGTGACATCCACGCTCTCACAGAATCCCAGCGTAAAATAGCAGTATCCACAGCTACAGTATCATCGGGTAGACTGTGTGCTCATTTGTCAGCTTTATTCTACAAAAAGAAAATAGAAGGGACTTAACTTACCATCCTTTCTAAGTTAATCGCATCCAATCCCTTCCATTGTATACAATTGCTTAATATCACTTGTGATTTCAGCAAGTCAATTCTGATGGTGTTCGATGGTTTCTGATGGTGATTGATGGTTTCTGATGGTCTTCTAGTGGTGGAAAATTGTCCAAATTATTATAATAGGTACCAATGCATAATAATGAGAGTAGGTAATAAAATTATTTGTTTTACATAAGCTGAAAATACGGTAAAGAATACGGTATTAAGATCAATGGCGAGTACATCTCTCAACTTCGATTTGCTGACGATATATACCTTATAACAGAACCACTTGAGGACTTCATCACTATACTCAACTACCCTAATAGTATGCCCAACGGATAGGTCTTAAAATAAACATGGACAAAAAGGTCATGTGTAACGTTCATGTCACACCTATGCATTTTTTGGGAGCACTATGCTCGATGTTATCGACGAGTATCTTTACCTATGACAAATTTTCCGACTAGGAAAGTCCAACGTCGACGCTGAGGTAAATCGATGGATTCAACTCGGCTGGGCAGTGTTAGGGAGATTACTCCACATCTCTTCACGTATATCTCAAAACTTGCAAACAAGATTATGCGATCTGAGACGTCGTCCCATTCGTCGCACAAGATAGCGCAGTGAGCTATGGAGAGGGCTATCTATGCTAGGAGATTCCCTACGTGATAGTCAGTAGTACTAGAGTAACAGACAGCCCATACGATCAAAGTAGCATATAACTCGAAGAACCGACAACCGATGGGGGAATAATGATTCTCGTACGACAGCCGGTAGGCGAAGCGTAAGGCGGACACCTAGATGATCCCATTCCCACTAGATTGAGTGACGACCTAGTAAGAGATGCAAGAAGTCGACGAGTGCAGACGGCTCAGGACGGTGATTTATGTAATAGATGAATTTTTGGCAATTTAATTAGTATTGATTATAGTATATTTTATTATTTGTTGAAGATACGATGTCTCTCATTTCGTAATTTATATGTAATATAAACAAGCTTCTTTAGTGTCTGTGACAGAAAAAAATCTAATACTTTTTTGTCTCAGACACTAAAGAAGCTCTAGTTTAAGATCTAAAGAAAGGCTGTAATACAAAATGATACTCTAATTATAAGTTAAGTACAATGTTTAATAAAAGTTAATTTTAATAATTGTTTTATGATGTCCAAGTCTCTCCTCCGCCCAATGTATTTACCCTGGCTTTTCAAAAAGTTACTAAATATGTACTATTTTTAATTCTTTAAAAAACCTTTCAATTAAAGAAAATTTAAATTAAAGAATAACAACTATTCATAAAGAAATTAAAATCATGCGCACCCTACAGTTCGCTACGTTACTCGTGGCGAGTATGAATTTATGACGCCCTTGACCTTGTATTGCCCACTAGGTAAAAAGTTTGCTTCAAATTAGTGGAATGAGAGCTTATACGAATTTTTCTTCCACCAGGGCGGCGCCACTAGAAAGTGAGGTATAATATTTGACAGATTTCATAGCGGGGACGATAATTTGTTCGGAAAATGTAAAGATTGTTGTTTCTTTCTGCACTATTAGCTATATTTTATATTAATAAGATTAAAAATAAATAAACCAAACCACAGATATTCATAAAAGTAGAAAAATTAAAAAAGTTAAAATGTGCAAAAAAAATTAAAGAGCAAACCACTGACGCATTGTTTTATATATTAATTTAATACTCTAGAAAATGATAAACTTTTATTAGAAACCAACTTCTCAATTAAATTACACTGTATAATAAAAAAAACTTTACCTCAGTGTCAACTAGCGACATCTGGTGAGCAGAAAATTATTAGCCCTCATTCATTGATAGATCGATTTGATAAAATTTCAATGAAAGATATTTGAAAAATATCTATGCCATAGGCTTCTAATTTGTTTACCTATTACCACAGAATAAATAATAGTACTGTGTAGGTACTATTACACACTATTTTTACTTTACGTTAAAAAAGTCAGTCAATATAGGTGTGCAACCTACAAATAGATAAATGTAATTTGTAATTTAATGTCATAAAATATCATCGTAAAATCTTAATATGATTCTGTTTCTTACACAACAACAATGATTTCGGGGAAATATTTTTGAGAATGACTCGTATCTACGGAAGAATACAAACAAAACAATTGATATGAAATTTAACTTTGGTGGTAACAATAGATAATTGATTTAGGTGTTGTCACATATTTTGGCACGTGTACACTGCGGAAAACATGAAGGTGAATTACAAAT
Organism: Parnassius glacialis; assembly: GCA_033319125.1. Lineage (NCBI taxonomy): Eukaryota > Metazoa > Arthropoda > Insecta > Lepidoptera > Papilionidae > Parnassius > Parnassius glacialis. The sequence goes on along the minus strand of JAVANC010000024.1, from coordinate 27,809,642 downwards.
AGGCTCGCCATAATAGCGTTGACTGTACCTACTTACAAAACAAAGCAAAATATAATTCAACTTTTATTTATGGTTAATATATTTATATTATTATAATTTAGCATATTTGTTCATTATAACATACTGCCAGTATTCAAAGATCTATATCAATATTTGTCAATTAAGGGTTACACCTATAGGCTGGAATATGTACAAATCATATTCATTCCTAGAACTTAAGAGTCTATAAATCTAGAGATTTTTCGGTATGGCAGTGACCATGTACAGTAAAATTATATTTACAAATTTTAGCAGGAATTCGTATAAATTAAAACTTAAAGCGATAAAATCTCTAGTTTGATTACTCAACTGATGACTGGGCTATGAACAAATCACCAATCATCATTATCAATCAATCATTTCTTATTACACACCAAGGGGGACAAAATAAGCAGACGATATGTACCTAATGGTAAGCGAATGCTGTGGTCCAAAGACATTGTACATCTGTTTTCGATTAAGAATCAAAATGCAGATGCGTTGTCACCCCTGTGAAAGAAGATGGACTGCCTAATTTCCAATAAAAAGGGTCTCCGTTTCTCTACATTCACCATACACAACACGGCAGCTGCTATTTTAAATTAGTATTTTGTAGAAGCGTGGTACTTCTTTAGGATTTACTGGAAACGAGGCATTCCAAAGTCCTCACAGGTGATAACGCACCTGCATTTTGATTCGTGATCCAGGATAAGTGAAGATGTCTATGGGCCACAGAAACCACTTACCATCAGGTGGACGGTGTGCTCGTTTGTCATCCTATAAAAAATACTTCCAGTAAACAAATAATAGAAATACTTAATATTCAATAGCATGTGAGAGAGACAATAGGCATGAAGAGATAACGTCTCACGTCCTGCTATGTAGTAAGGCCCTTTTTCTGGCTAGTTGTCTGGGTACAGTTGGGTGGGTACCCTCTTACCTACTTTTAGCCAAGTAGCAGTCGTAAATGCATAGATAGCTAGTATCATTGTAATCCATCTTACTCCTATGAGGTGACAACGCATCCATAACCTTTATTTGAAGTTTATAGAAGGTATCCATCGGTTGCAATAGACATTTACAATCAGGTGAGCTGTAAGTTCGTTTGCCACTTCAATTTTATTAAAAAAAAAAACAAAACAGCATCGTCCAATTCAAATAATGGCTTCAGTAACAATAATTTATGCTCTAATAATTAATTAATGTACTTTGACCTTGCGTTCATAATGTTCCGCCGCGAACAGCACGTGTATGTACAAAACCATTCGAATTCCTGTTCTATATTTAAGTATTACAAATGGGAATGTTGTGTATTTTTTTTAATAACACTGAAGTGGCCAATGAAATTACAGTTCACCTCATGGCAAATGGCTACTGCAATACATGGATACTTGCAGCTTAAAACGACTAAACTTTTAAAGATAAACGAAGACGGCAGTAAATGCGTTGTCGCCTCTAAAGACTAAGATGTAATGCCTTACGGCCTGTACTTGCTCTCTTTACGCTTTATACCGAAACACAGCAGTGCCCGCACTACTATTTGGCGACAGAAGTAGGTAAATGGGGATATTACCTACACAAACGGACTCCTACAGACGAAAGGAGTCCTGCCACCTAGCCTAGATGCATAGAAAATATACATCATATAATAAAAAATTAAAAATTTTGTACAGCCGATTTCAATATAAATTATTAAGAATAACTCAAAAACTACTGCGCAGACCTTGATGAAATTTATATGGGACCACATGGGAAGTACCAGCTTTCAAATAAAAAAAGAATCATCCAAATCGGTTCACCCAGTAAAAAGTTATGAGGTAACCATCTTAGAATAATATTCTAAGGTAACCACACATAAAAAACATACAGTCGAATTGAGTGCCGTCTCCTTTTTGAAGTCGGCAGAAAATAACGTACTTCAACCTGCTCATAAAGAATAAGATCCAAGTGACCAGTGACGACGTTAAATCATTAGAATAATGCGGATAAAACTCATAAGGAACGGCGATGCGTAGCTTAAATTTCCAATCTCCTGTTATCGTCATACCACACATTTCAATAAAAATAAAATAAATTCTGGATATAGTCCGTTCCGGGAAGAGCCGATAAATTCAGGTTGCATATTGTATCATAGCTCTAGCACGATAAAATTAAAAACATTGGTTGAAAATGAATTATAATCGTACATAGACAATGAGAATATAATCACTAAGTTTTAATCGTAGATTTGGCTCGCTTTTTTAATTTTAAATCCCTTGTGAAAATGCGTAAGTTGAGTATAGCCTATTTAATCCGTTGACGCGTTATTCGTGCATTCCATATTTTATTCGATATCGTTTATTATGTTTTACTGTTCAGCTGTTCAGTGGGAAATTCGTACCAACTCTGAAAATCCATATTATGAGTTGTTATAGCAACAAAATGAGCCGATTGCGTTCTTGCTTGAGAATCTATCTCATTTTGTCTAATGAGTGTAGTGTGTACTAAGCCAAATTCTAAGAAAAAAATATTAAGTAGTATAAAAAATAACTCTCATTAATCATGAGCGGTGATGCTCCTAGTGAGAATTCTACATTATAATCCTAACATTATTGAATTGTCACTCAGATTAATTATTCATAAGTTCCGAAATGTGCGTAAACTGAATTAAAAAAATAAACATACAATATTGATTACCATAATGAAAACTAAAACAAAAAAAAACTTAAATTATCATAATATTACACATAACATGCCTTACAGGTGAAGCTATTAAAAGCGACTTAAAATAAAATTAGAGTTCAAAAAAACTAAAACAACTCGCATTGATCATAAACTGTGATGATCTTTGTGGTAATACCACGTAGACTCTTGTACTATTATTTATTCTGTGGTAATACTAAGCCAAAGTCATGAAAATTGGCATAAAGGTCTAGATACCAGGCCATAAACTCCAAAAAAAGTCATGAAATTCTTGTATTGTCATCGGTTTTAAATACTTCTGCAAAGCAACAGATTATTCGGACGTTCAAAATGAAATTAAAACGGATTTCATAAATTCCATTACATTCATACACCATACATATTTTTCAAAGTAATGTAAATGTTGTAAAAAGAAATACAGATAGCTTTAATCTTAAGCGTTAATATCAAATATTTTAAACAGCACTTTGGCTTTTACCTTTAAAAAAAAACGATAATATTTACTTAATCAATATAGAGGTTACTGTTACAGATGTTCGTAGTAATAATAAAGTGGCGTAAATTTCTTCAAAACAAATGACGTAATTCGCAATTTAGGCTTATAAATACTGCGAATCGGCGGTGTTGCCAGCTGTTTTTTATTACTCGTCCTACAAGGTCTCGTGTGGTGCCGATAATATTTATCTTTATTTTTATACTTCCTACTTCGCTACTAACGTGTACGGTTCAGAAAAATTTTCTGCCGTTTAAAATTAAACTTTATTTACAAAACTATAAAGTACTATTTTGGTTAATATGATATATTTAAATTTGAAAGAGGGTTAGGTACAATTTTTATCATAATATGTGCCTATTAAAATTCAGTTTTTGTTTAATCTGATTATCATCATTACATTATTATATCATTATTATACAATACAATCAGTATAAAATATATCATTATTAGCGTATTGAATGTTCATTGCTGAACATATGCCTCCCTCATAGATTGATTCATAAGGAGGATATATGCCATGGTTACCACGCCTGGCGGCCGGGTTGGCAACTGTAGTATTTTTTTTTCGAGTCGTTATTAGAAAGATGCTGCTATCCATCTCGTAGCTACACATCATTTATTTTCTTCTGTCGCCCCTTTCGACACCTTCGGAATGATATGGAGTAGTGGATATTCTTACATCGTCAGCACGCAGGGCAGGTGATTTTGAAACATCATATGTATGTCATTTAGGTGCCATATTGTACACGGCAGTCTTATCGGTACATTAGATAAATAGATGTTATACAACTTTATATCTCGACTTACATAACACCCAGCTCCGAACACGTGTCGAATTTTCGAACGTTGGTTTAGCTTAAATATAATGCAACATGCTAGCATCATGTGTATTGTCACAGACAGCAATTTAATAAAATTTCAATATTAATGTTAAATTGTTGGTTTTTATATTCCACGCGATAAACAGCATGTAAGAATCCATCAACCATTTAAATAAACCCAATTTTTTCATTATCACGGGAGCTGTAAAGTATCCGAAACGTCGAAAAAAAATTAACAACAAGTTAATTACACTTGATAAAATCCAAATCTCCGAAATCTAAAAATAGGAACTCATAAACCATGACTCAAGTCTGTCCCGTGGGTGTCACAAGAGTTGACTATAGGAAATGGCAGAAAGATTTTTTTTATACGTGGTAGAGTCACGCTGCAGCTATATTATGGTTAGCATGGATGCGTCAGCTCGATCGGGGTAAGACCATGCTCTCACAGAATACCAGCGTCAAATAGCAGCTTAATGCTGCTGTGTTTTGTATGGTGTGGGTAGAGAACCGGAGACCCTTTTTACTGGAAACGAGGCATTGAAACAGAAACGGAAACTTTTTTATTCAATATAGAATATAAATAATACCTATTGAAAGTCACTCTTTTGTTTAATTACCACTGGTTCTAAAAAACCTATGTCCTAGGAAGAACCAGCAAGAAACTCAGCGGGACTTTTTTTTAAATAACAGCTTACGATCATGTATGTTACACAATTAACAACACAAAAATTAGAAATAGCTTGGTAGCGATCACCTCATTTCCAGGGATTATTATCATCCATAAATTCCTTAATATTATAATAACCCTTTTTATGCAAACTTAGTTTAATAAAGTTTTTGAACTTTGAGCAGCATTCCATCACAATACTCAGGGGTGACAACGCATCCGCATTTTATTTCTTAATTGACGATAAATGTAGATGTCTATGGGCCACAGCATCCACTTACCATCAGGTGGACTGTGTGCTCGTTTGTTACCTTTATTCTATAAAAAACGATCTCATGGCATGTGAAAAATGGCGGTGTAGCCATCTCGTTATCGCCAACGGTAAAATGTTCAACTCGGCATTTTTAAATTTTTAAAGAAATTTGAGACCATCAATATTCGTGTAAATGAGTTTTTCAAGCCCATTGTGGACCCTCTCAAAGAATACCTTTCTTTATCGTGTCGTAAAAGTCCATTCTTGGTTAATGGCCTCCCACGTTATCCTCCCTGGATTTGCCATTAATCGTCACGGTTGGCAGGCGGATCGCAGTGCCAAACGTCTCCCACCACGCAGTACAATACATATCTTTATATCTCCCCCTTTTGACGTTGCTGTCCGTTGTCAGTTTGGCATACTCGGAAGTCTTATAATATCCACGGGCCATAATGGAGTGATTGATTATCTTCTGCCCCCACCTGGCAAGAATATGCCAGCCGGCATTTCCAGAATTTTTGCCAATTGCCAGTCCTTGACGTGGGGAGATAGGTTGATAGGCGTAGTGTCAACAATTTGGTACTGACAATACCGCTCACTGCCGTAAACCTGTGTAATTTACTCGTAGGATCGGTAATTTGAAGTGAGATTTTGTCATAATTTCTTCAGAGTTACACGCGTTAAATTAGTACAGTAAGTTTGAAATTTGAACAGAAGTTCGCTTTTTAGCCTTTAACTTTAATGTTTGAAGGATTTTTTTTAAATATTTCTCGTCTTCATTATCCACTACACATGGATTCTTATCTTACGCAAACACCCATAAAGTGTCGATGAAGAATTAAAATTAATTTAACATTTAGGATTTTTTTTAAATATTTCTCGTCTTCATTATCCACTACACATGGATTCTTATCTTACGCAAACACCCATAAAGTGTCGATGAAGAATTAAAATTAATTTAACATTTATTTTCTCGGCTTTCATAAACTAGTAAATATTACAACATGGTTTTAGCCGAACGTCCACCGCAAACTAAACTAACTTAGTTAATCTTAGCTCGCATAGCTGAGCCAGTTTTTCATACACGTGCGTCCACTGCAAACTATGCCAGCTAAGTTAGGTAAAGTAGCCAAACTAAGTCAAACTAACTTAGTTGTGTAGGGCCGATCCGAAACTACGAGAACTAAGTTAAGCACCTCTCACCCTCTTACCTTACCCATCTGACTCATTTCGCTTAGTGTTGTTTGTTTTAGCTTAGTTTTCGGTGGTCGTGCACCGATTTACCAGGTTAGCTTAGTTTAGTTTAATAAGCCTTTTCACATAGTTCGCGGTGGACGTTCGACTTTTACTTTTGTTAGGTTAGTTAGTTAGTTAATATTGGGTTATATTGGCGATACTACACTATTGACGACTAATCTGACAACTACGTCAACGTGTTATGTAACTATTTCCTTATTTGGTATAGTTTAACGCACACGCCCGCACATATACACGGCTGGACGGCTAAGATAAGAGATTAAGCCGGGCCCATGCATACACTTACCGTTGATTTTATTATAAAAATTGCGACTAAGTTTATCGCAAGATTATCAACCATATTTCAACAATTCAAACAACAGCTGAGAAAACAACTTATAAATGCAACGCATTGTGTACATGTGTGTACGTTTTTTGGCATCTTATACTGAAAACGTTTCGAGTTTGTTCAATGACCTTATTTATACCACGAAATCTTTCAAGTACATAACTATCATTTTATTTGGTTAGACTCGGAGGGCTGTATATAATGGTTTGTTGCAACTATTATATTTAAAAAAAAGATAATAAACCTAGAAGTAAATAAGTCCTATAATTTTTATTTATTTATTTAAAAGTCTTTATTGCACTTAAGATGTACAACTGGCGGACTTAATGCCTTTAGGCATTCTCTACCAGTCAACCACAAGCTAAGCAGAGAAACTTAAGCAGGGGCCATAAAAACTTGACAATATATACGTGAATGTAAATATAAACATATACATACTATACTTGTAAATACAAAAATAAATATATATATATATAATCCGTTAGAGAATCCATCACATGGTTTTTATCTTGTACATTTTTATGTAAGGTTGTTGACAAAAGTGCTAATGTTCTCCAGGGATTATGCCTATAATGACTATATCGTCGGCAAATCGAAGGTGAGTCTATTCATTATACCGGGTATAGAATACCCGGTATAACGAGTAAGAGCAGTGTCGAAGTTACGAGAAGACTGGTACTGCGATTGACAATACTTCTACCAAGCGTGACGTTAACGAAAGAGACCCATATCTGTATAACAAAAGTGTAATTGCGAATATATGATGATCGACTCTGCAGTCACTCTGTTTGCTAAACGGGGTTAATATGGGTAACGCCTTCAAAAAATGCCTGCTGGCTCATTCATAGTATGGCCTAAAGTGGTAAACTTTTGTATGCTAAAGAAGAAGGTAGCCCAGGTTAATATTTTAGCAGCGTCTTTCTAATAACAACTAAGAAAACTGCGGTTCCCAGCCCACCTACCAAGAGAGGCAACTATGGTAAATTCCTCCTTATGAGGCAATCTATGGGGTAGGCTTATGTTCAACAGTGGACTTTTAATAGGCTGTAACGGTAACGGTCACGGTGGTTCAAAAGGTGATGATACCCAACCACTGCGATGGTTATTTAACCGGGAGTTGGTCCTAAGAAAGTTTTTATATTGGCGTGAATGTAAGCTAGAGGTTGTCATCTGATACATCATACCCATCCTTTCTTTTCTTTTTTATATGATAAGGATGACAAACGAGCACACCGTCCACCTGATGGGAAGTGCTTGCTGTGACCCATAGACATCTACATCTATCCTCCATTATGAATCAAAATGCAGATGCGTTGTCACCCGCGAACACTAGATGGAAAGCCTCGTATCCAGTAAAAAGGGTCTCCGGTTCTCTACACTCACCATACGAAACACAACAGCATTAAGTACTACAGTACTAACTACTAATATAACTGCAGCATGACTCTACCACTTAAAAAAACCCCATCCGTGCTGATGTGACACTGTGTCAAAAATATTGATTGATGACTTGAAACAAAAATTGAAGGCCTATTTATAACCTGATAAAATTGCTATGAAATTACTCCTTATAAAAGCCTTGGCAAAAATCGACGCTTACTTGCAACAACATAAGACCACGTAGCCTCAATCACATTTGTGCCTCACGTGACAACGCCCGGCAATTATATCACATATATAATACATATAAGGCATTACATAATCTTTTCTATTCTCAAGGTCTACGTCGTTGATATTACGTCGGAATCGATGTCAGGTGAAGTTAAGCAACACGTTTCATTGTCAATGCCTGTCTGAATGTATTAAGATGGCCGTCTTTTCTTTACTTTGTCATTGCATTTTTATGGAATAATGGTGACACAAACGAGCACACAGTTCACCTGATGACAAGTGGATGCTGTGGTCTATAGACATCTAGATCTATCCTTGATTAAAAATCAAAATGCGAGAATATTTCTGGTTCTCTACACTCACCATACGAAACGCAGCAGCATTAAGCTGTTAATTTACGCTGTTATTTTTTGTCCTCCCCCGGTCGTGCCGACCGATTTATGTTGCAGCGGCGCAACACGTGTAAATTGTGTGTCACTCTCATATAGTTAGTAAATGCATGGTAATAACTATGTATATACTGTAAGTTTAATATGGTACTTTTAGTGGTGCCTTGATATTTGGTCGATTTTCTATTTTAATTAAATGAGGTTTTAATATTATAAAATAAATAAATAACATTAATGAAAACTGACGTCATTGCCACAATATTCTCACAGAATTTATATAGAAATAAAACAATAATTATATTGACTAGAATGTCATCACCATCATTACATCTCTTCACAAGTTCACTATTGATAATAGGCGTCTCGAAAGGAACGCCACAAAGCACGGTCCTGAGCCACCTGCATCCTTTGAATTCCTGCATCTTTTGCCAGGTCGTCATCCATCCATTGGAATCCATCTATCTAGTGGAAGGACGCCCTACACTTCGCTTACGGGTACGAGGCTGCCAAATTCAAACTACTAGAGTGTCATATGCCCGAACAATACTCAACACATCAGACAAATAAGTAATTCAGATAATGACATTCTCTGAAGAAAAAAATTACATTATCAAAAAAAGACCTGTCCTGTGGGTCTGTTTTTTTTTGGTACAGTCTAGGCTCTAGGTTATTTCTTTACATTGTTATTTCCTATTTTATGTATATTTTTTAAGATTTTCACGCTTTGCTTGTGAAATTCAAACATTTATGGCCATGAACGACGATTTGCAAACAGATAATATAAAAATATATTTGCTCAAGTAAGTTTTTGTATCTCTGGATATATTTAACAAATTGATGTATGTGATAATCCGTAGCTGATAAAATGAACGATACCTGCCTACTTATTTTTATTTTAGATACTAGCTCTTTACCCGCGGTTCGCTCGCGTGAGCATGACTCAAATTTAGCAAAATTCGATTATATTTAGAGTCAATTCGGTGTCTGTATCTTAATGTCTGTCGAAGATATTTTTTGAATTCTAGAAGACTATTAGACGTAGGTGATTGGTATTTGACATAGATATAATATGCTATAGGAACACGTGAATATATATGTCTAGAAACACCTACTATTTTTTATATCGGGCGTGTCTTCCGATGTATCCATTAGAAAGTTAAATTGTCTTGGAATTAAAATTTATTATTATTATTCACATTTTACTCTTTACATTAATTCATAATTAAAATTAATTTAATTTTAACAAAATAATGATGAATTTTATGATCTTCTATCAATTTACGGTATAATGTTTATATGAGATATTTTATTCATATTATTGGTCCTATTTAATATTGATTGGCACCATAAAACCGGCAGGTATCGTTCATTTTATCAGCTACGGGTTATCACATACATCATTTATCCAGTTAAATATATCCAGAGATACAGAATCGTACTTGAGCAAATATATTTATATATTATCTGTTTGCAAATCGTCGTTCATGGCCATAAATGTTTGAATTTCACAAGCAAATACTTTACGCCGGGACAGCTGCTTCGGTCCAGCAAGTCCGGTCGTGCATGGAGTATTGCTGCCATATATGGGCTGGTGCTGCAAAATGCCACTTAGCAGCTTTGGAATAATAGAAAGATGTGCTAAGAGGCTTATTGATGACCCGAATTTGGTTAAAACCAATTTTACCAGTTTTCTACCGGATACATATCGTAGGTGTGCGTAGGAATTGCATAATTTAATTCCTCCTTCTCCCTTCCACCATCGGACAACCAGACGTCCGGCAAGTCTCCACCTTTTCGTTGTTGACTTACCACGCATCCGAACTAAACAGTTCACTACGTCGTTCATCATGCGTACAGCAAAGGAGTGGAATAAGTTGCCAGCATCTGTCCTTCCAGCCAATTACAGTGTGGGTGTCTTCAAGGCAAGAGTGAATAGGCTTTTGTTAATTCAGTGCGCTTCACCATCTTAGGCTACATCACCACTTACCATCAGATGGAATCGTAGATATGCACTAGCTTAGTAGAATATAAAAAAAATTGATGTAGATATTTGTTTTACGTTCGAGTAGACTTCAAAATTGCATAAACGCAGTTCTGTAATGATGTATATTACACATGGAATAAAACTAATGTTACGGATTTTATCACGCTTAATTTTTACTTTTTTTACGTTGGGTTTCTGAAAGTTCCATAAAAACCTTCGTAAAAGACCATATCGTTGATCTGAAGCACCGACGCTCCAGGAAGTCTAAAGTATGTCAACATGATTAGTATCGTCCCAACCATTATATATCAGATCTGGCAGACAACAATTTCAATAGAACATCGATTCCTACCAATGATGTTTCGCGAGGCTATTGAATTTAAAAAAAAATCCTATGTTTAATAGGAAAGATAGCTGAATGATACTAAGATAAGGACTCCATAATTAATAAAATAATATTTAAACCCAAGCATACTACTGCATTCATTCTATTCTATACTATTCTTATTCTATTCTATTCTAACTATGACATTAGGTCGTCAAACACCTCAGTACTACCGTGACCATGTGTGGCTGTAAAGTGCCCAAAACATCGGGAATTAAAAAGGTTAAAATTAAGCGCGATGAAATCCTTAAAATTGGTTTTATTTATAAATTTTATTCACTATGAACGTGGATAGCACTTCACTCATGAACGGGAGTAGAAAAATGTTCACCTTGTTGTAGCGGTGAACGAGAATCCGCCACGTCATACCCTCATATCGTCCCGTCGTAAGGGGCAACAGGAAAACAAACTGGAGATGGGATGGGCTGCATCATCTTCTTGACAACAGATCAAAATACGAGTAATAATAGCTGCGGTTGCCAACCCGCCTACCAAGCGTGGCAACTATAGCAAATATCCAGCTACTTGACAATTTATGGGGGAAGCCTATGTTCATTTCAGTGGACTTTTGATAGGATTTTTTAGGACATTGCAAAGATTGACAAAATTTGTAAGTTAAAATAAACCAAAAATCTAATTTTTGAGCAGTGGTCATGTGAATAACAATAGTCTCCAGCCCTCCGAAAATAAATTGCTTATTAAGTGCTGGCTACCAGTGGCTACTTGCCTGTCTGAAGAGTTAAAAATATTCAGAGTATATTCGAAGTTCGCCGATTCGCACATACTGCGTACATACTGTACGTGGTAGAGCATACTGTAGTATAGCTGGGCAGAACAGTAATTTATATGAACGAAAAATTATAATTATTACGGGTGTGTATGTTTATTACATAATATACAATTTAAGTACGTAAATACCTCCACAAGACAGGAAAAAACTGTTCATTGCACTTAAAATATTTTAGTACAGTACTTAATGCCAATATTTAGTACAGTACTCTGCCATCTAACCTTTGGTAGCGCCATGGGTAGAGCAACAACTAAAATCAACAATAACTTATTGTAAGATATTTAAAACCAGCTGTACCCCACAAATTCACCCTGTGTAATTTATCACGATTGGATTTCGTGTGTTTTAATTTTTTTTGTGCGCTACCCTAATTCTTTTTCAAAAACTAAAATAACCTAAGTTACTCCTTAGAACATCAGCTATCTGCCAGTGAAAGTCCCGTCAAAATTGGTCCAGCCATTCCGGAGATTAGTCGGAACAAACAGATAGACAGACAGACAGACAAACAAAAAAATTGAAAATTGTGTTTTTGTTATAAGTACTTTCATACCCATTTAGTAAAAAGCTGTTATATTGACATTACAAACAGACACGTCAATTTTATTTATTTGTATAGATGTATGTCATACTAGTTGGCCCAGCTGACGTTGTACTGCTCGTTCCGATAGGTGGCAACATGAATTTTGTTCCGAATTCACTACGGACTTTTTACAATGAAAATATAAAGTTTATTAATAACTCTACCACTGCGCAAAATATCGGGTCCAGATTTTTATGATGGTTTTTGACACAAAATGACCATACGTTTTGGACCTCATTAACTTGTAGCGCCCAACTTATTCGTCTGCAAAAATTAAAAGGAGATTCTTACCTTCCTAGCATTATCCTCACCTTATGTCGATGTTAAAAGTCTAAACGCCATTTAATTTTTTTGCTGCCTATGATTATGAATTAAGATTTGGCAAACTTTAATATTAGTTCATGACTGCTTGCCCAATGGCAATGAGATCCAGATTCATGCTATTTTTTATAAGAAAAGGGGCAAACGAGCATACGGCTCACCAGATGGTAAGTGACTACCGCCGCCCATGAACAAAAACTGCAACATTGAATAAAACTACTTTTACGGATCTCATCGCGATTAATTTACTTATTTTTATTAATTCCCGACGTTTCGGGTGCTTTACAGTACCCATGGTCCCCCGTTTTATTCATTGTGTAGTGTTCGCCTAAATATAAGAAATCATTAAACAACTGCTACACCAAGGAAATTGCAGGTGTAGCCGGCCGTTTAAAAAAGAGTAAGCTCTTTTCTTGAAAGTCCCTAAGTCGTATCGATCCAGAAAAATCGCTGGTGGTAAGCTATTCCACAGAGAGGTCATACGCGGATTAAAACTCCTAGTTAAACGTACATTGGTGAACCACCAAGCATCCAGATGTTGTAGATGGTATGGGGAGTTTTGCCGCGATGTGCGTTCGTGAAATTTGGCGGATGGGATTAATCCGAACAATTCCTCAGAGCACTCCCCGTGGTAAATGCGAAAGAAGATGCAAAGGGATACAACATCTCTTCGCAGCGCCAATGAATGGAGCCAATCGGTAAGTACTCGGTCGTCGACGATTCGAGCCGCTCTGCGCTGGATGGGGTCAAGTGGAAGGAGCAGGTACTGGGGAGCCCCAGCCCAGAGATGGAAACAGTATTCCATGTGAGGCCGAACCTGCACCTTGTAAAGTTGCAGGCGGTGTGCCGGCATGAAATACTGCCCCGCTTTGCTGAGTACGCCAAGCTTTTTAGAGGTCAATTTGGCCTTCTCTTCCGTATGACCACGAAACTGCACGTCACTCGATATGTCGACGCCGAGGATTTCCATACTGCGCTTCAAAAGATGCGCTTTGTGCCAAACCCGATCGAAGGCCTTCACAATGTCCAAACCAACGGCCAATGCCTCCTCCTTGGATTCTACTGCTTCCGCCCATATATAAGTCAGGTAGACTAGAAGATCATCAGCTCATCGACTCCGACAAAAACCGTATTGGCGGCCACTAATCCATTATTTTGGATAACAAAGATTTATAGCAATAGGTCTGTAGTCTATGGAGTGATTAAGGTTATTTGTACGTACAGATGATACTTGCTAAAATTTATCACGGAAACAGTTGCATTGATAAACACATTCATAACCAACTTCAAAACTAAAAAGAAAAATATTTCCACATAAAGCAAGACATCAAACCCCGACATCAGAAGCTATTATGTATATGGATGTTTTTTTTAAAGTTTTGAAGCCGGCTTGTACTTGTTAAAGTATTTTTTTTACACTTTTGAATGACCTAAGGAGTATTACAAGTTCGTTCCCTTATATTTACACTGTTAAGGATAGAATGTTTTCTTTAAATGTACCTATATTTTTAACAGTGGTAGAGCCACGCGGCAGCTTTTGCTGTCGCACGCATGGGCCGGCTCGAACCGGGGTGGTACCACGACCTCACAGAATACCAGCGTGAAGTAGAGGTTTACCTCTGCGTTTCGCTTGGTGAGTGCAGGTGGCTGGAGGCCCTTTTTACTGGAAATGAGGCATTCCATCTTAGTCCTCACGGGTGACAACGACAACGCGAGGATAGATGTAGATGTCTATGGGCCGCTGCAACCAGTTACCATCAGGTGGACTGTGTGCTCGTTTGTCACCCTTATCCTATAAAAAAATATAAGGCTATCCCTGAAGCCTTTGTATATGTAATAAAAATGAAATTAAATATGTTTACCCATATCAGTGAAATCAGTGAAAATTCATAAAAAAATATAAGTACGTAAAAATAGATCCATCTCGATTTTAGAACTCGGTCAAAATACAAGAGATATAAAACACCGCCTCCGCCTTGTATCAAAGCCAAAGGTGATCACTGAACAAAATTGTTTTTAAATAATCACTATGGCTTTGATAAATATGTACACATACGTTTTATTATTATTACACTTTTTCTGTAAAAACGATAAGCATTTTAATGTAGAACAGAACTTATGGTCTTTCGAGGTATACTTGACAATGGCGCCAAGATTGAAGCCGGCCGCGGAACACTATTTGCAGTACTTCTATCACGTGTTTGACGAATGACTAGTGTTACAGCGGCTTAAATATTTTCTCAGTAAATAGCACGCGTTAGAGCCGGCTAATTCGTTGTTTAACTTGTAATTATTATACCGGTACCGATCCTATGTAAGCATCCTTGGGCTTTTTGAGGTTAAATTGGGACCTTTTTTATATTAACGTGGTACCTCAAAGGTAAGATTAGGTAAGGTAAGTTGCTAGCCTTAAATTTTACATGTATTATGATGGGTAACCTAACGTAATGAGCTACTGAAAAAAATAATTATGAGTGCTGATTTAGTACGTCCTCGGCGGTGATGTAAACCAACTGTGGTGGTATCCACAGGATTTATGGTTGTGAATGTTCGGAAGTAAAAAAAATCAAGAAATGGACTCTGGCAAAACCCATTAAGGCAGAGTTTGTAGACGACCAGCCTCTCAAAAAGTTAAGAGAATTGTACTCCGAAATAGGACCTTTATAATAAGCAAATTTTATATAAAAATATGTTTCATGCTAGTGTACGTCTAATTTAGTATATGTTTAATATTTATATATAATACTGGCTATCCGCCCCGGCTTCGCACGGTAGATTTCTGGACCTCCATAACAGCGACACCTACTAGGCCTAATTGTGAATTTAAATCATTTACAAACCCAACCAAATACACACATCATTTAAAATTAAAAAATTTGTACAGCCGACTTCAATATAAGCGACTTCAATATAAGTTATTTAAGAATAACTCAATAACCATTGGTCTGACCTTGATCAAATTCATTCAAAATATGGGACCACGCGAGAACTATCAGCTTTCATTTTAAAAAAGAATCATCGAAATCGGTCCTACCAGTAAAAAGTTATGAGGTAACACACATAAAAAAAAAACAACATACGCGTCGAATTGAGTACCGTCTCCTTATTGGAAGTCGGCAGAAAAAAATTCAGCAAAATCAGCCATTTTCGAGTGTTACCGCGACTAACGGACTGTAATAGATTTTTATATAATAGAGATTATGTTTATATTATGTTATGTCTAATTTAGTATGTTTGATATATATATATATATATATATTAACGTTGTTGAATTAACATGGTACCTATGTGTATTCTGTGACCTATAGAAAACTATATCCATCCTCAATAATTATGAAATGAATAAATTTGTTGTAGCCAAATAAAATCACGTGATGTGCTGTGCTAAAAGAAAAAAAGAACATTCTGTGAGAAAGAAAAAGTTAAAATAAAAGTTATAGCAACTATATGTCCAACTGCTGGGCACAGGCCTCCTCTCATTTCTGAGAGGATTTTAGGGCTAGAAAATGTCCCCCGCGTTGCCCCAGTCAAATTTCACAGAAAAGAATAGAATAGAATGATTTTTATTCAATATTGATTATTACATAATACTTATTGAAAGTCATTTTTTATTTACCACTGGTTCGGAAAATACCTCTGTCCTGGGAAGAACCAGAAAGAAACTTATTTAAAGAAACTTTATTCCCAGGGGTTATTTTCATTCATGTTATCCTTGATATTATAATAACCCTTTTTGTACAGTTTTTCTTTAATAAAACTTTTAAACTTGTGTATTGACAAACTTTGAACATGTTCTGGGATTTTGTTGTAAAACGTATACATTGCCTCATAAATGAACTACTGATTCTATGGAGTCTAGTAACTGGTATTACAAGCTTATGTTTGTTCCTAGTGTTTAAGGTATTGAACTTCCTTATTCTAATTAAAGCTATTTATGCTTTTATGTACATACATTACATTTTCATAAATATATTGCGATGCCAAAGTTAATATGTTTATTTCTTTAAAATTTTCTCTGAGGGACTCTTTACAATTTAGGTTATCAATCGCCCGTACGGCTCTCTTTTGTAAAACAAATATAGGTTCAATATCAGTCGCATTACCCCATAGCAAATTTCTATAAGACATTACGCTATGAAGTTAACTAAAATATACTAATCTAGCTGTCTCAACATCTGTGAGAATTCTAATCTTTCTTACAGCATATGCTGCAGAACTAAGTCTGCT
Organism: Parnassius glacialis; assembly: GCA_033319125.1. NCBI lineage: Eukaryota > Metazoa > Arthropoda > Insecta > Lepidoptera > Papilionidae > Parnassius > Parnassius glacialis. The sequence continues at coordinate 27,792,830 of JAVANC010000024.1, read as the reverse complement.
TGCTAATTTAGATATATGGGGGCCCCATTGAAGTTTCGCGTCAATAGTAATACCAAGAAAAACAGTGGTATCCACAGTACAACTCCTCCCCATTTAAGAGCACATTGGTATACGAATGTTTTACATTGAGTATTGTAAATTTAATACACTTTGTCTTATTGCCGTATAAGAGCAAATTGTTGGCGTTAAACCGATGTACTAATTTCGACAGAGCATTATTTACATCGTCATAATTAATTGTCTACCGTTTGAGTTTGAAAACTAAAGAGATATCGTCAGCAAATAATACTATATCGTGATTGTCCCCTACAAGATAAGGTAAGTCATTAATATAGATTAAAAACAGGAATGGGCCAAGAATCGAGCCCTGAGGAACGCCCATTGATACTACCGATTCTGAGGAACCTTTACCATTAATCACGACTTTTTGGGTTCTGTTACTTAAATATGAAGTAATAAGTCTAAGAGCCAAATTTTTTTATACCGTAATGTTGTAGTTTCCTGTTTAATGTCTGTGTCACGTGCCTTCGAAATGTATTTTTTTTCTTAATTCTCAGACGTGCAGGTTTCGTCACTTGTTTTCCTTAACCGCCGAGCGCGTGGTATATTAGCACGCAAAATTGCAATTAACAATTTCATTAGTGCCGGCGGGTATCGAAACCCGGTTTGCTCACCACGTACTGTGAAATTAAGCTCCTGAGCTGCCACGGCTCTTACAACTGCATTAAATCATGTGTGCTAAAATTAAATACCTAATGAATGTATGTATTAAGTATCACAATTCACAAATTGTATTTAGAACTGTCAAAAAAGTCGTAACTCAAAGGCGCAAAGTCGCTCAGAGAGCTACGGAAAGCACAATGCTCGGCGTTTCTCTGCGTGATAGACTTAAAAACGAGGATATCCGCAGTAGAACTAGAGTGACCGACATAGCCCAACGGATTAGTAAGCTGAAGTGGCAATGGGCCGGCCATATAACTCGAAGAACCGACAACCGATGGGGAAGAAAGGTTCTCGAGTGACAGCCTCGTACCGGCAGGCGAAGTGTAGGACGTCCCTCCACTAGATGGAGTGACGACGACCTGATAAGACATGCAGGAAGTCGATGGATGCAGGTGGCTCAGGACCGTGCTTTGTGGCATTCCTTGGGGGAGGCCTATTTTCAGCAGTGGACTTGTGAAGGGCTGTAATAATAATGATGACGATGAATTACTTTAAGAATTTTAAAAATAATTAAAAACAAGTGTTTGAAATTGTACCTATGAATACCTAGTTCAAGAGGCATATTCATTTCTAGGTGGTAAGGCTTCTTTTCCACCTAGGAGACAATTATAATAATAGGAACACTGCAGAGCAAGCACTGCTTGCTCAGCAGTGTTCCTATTATTATTATAAAGCGAGCCAATATACAAGCTGTAAGGAATTCCACTTTATTCCTCAGAGGTGATAACGCATCTGTGTGCCTTCTTTGTTGCAAATTATTGGCAGATATCCATGGACTGCAGTAACTACTGCAGTCCAGTAACGTTACGCAGTTAAGTAACAACTGGCTACGACGAACTTACATATCACCTGTGGTAATCCATCAGGTGCGTTGTAAGGTCGTTTGTTACTTTAAATTTATCGAATAAATACTATGTATTACGTAATTCGTTTACTAGACCACAGGGTTATCTTATTACACAATAACATTGTAGCAGCGTGTGTGTAAAGCGCAACAAACACACTTAATGACCGCAATATTCTTTACGGCATTTTAATGCGTAATAATTAAACATAACAATAACAGCCGTGCAGTGGAGAATAATGAACAGAAAATATAAATAAAAGTTGTGAGTTATGCTAGTTATCGTGTGTGTTTGGATTGATTTGGTGCAGGATCGTATTTTTTTTTTTATAAGTCAGTGCTTGACCACAGTCCCACCTGGTGTTAAGTGGCAATGAAGTTTTAGATGATAAATCGCACTGTATAGTTATACATACAACCATAATACATATATGTATTATAGTTGTAGCGCGAATGGGTCGGCTCGACCGGGCTTATACCCTTATTCTATAAAAAGTGTCCTTACATCTACTGCATTCTATCACCACAAGTCTAATTGGCGTCTTTATATCAACGGAGCGAAAACCCCTAAAATAGCACTTACAACTTAGTGTTAGATTAATAATAAACTAACACTTGCTGCAATTTGCATTAATAAGATCTTTATAATCAACCCACGCCATTTTATTTTATTAACAAGGACAGTCATGGAGGCCGCATAGCTGTAATAAAATTATAACAATTATTGCACTTAAATATATATACGATATTATATGTAGTCATACTTGCAATAGAGCTATTATATACAGCCTTACTAATTAAATTTAAGTAATTATCAAACTTACAATCCACCTCACAGAATACCAGTATCAGAGACCCTTTTTATTGGAAACGAAGCATTCCATATTAGTCCTCAGGGGTGACAACGCATTTGCATTTTGATTCTTAACCGGGGACTGATGTAAATGTCTAAGGCCACAGTAGCTATTTACTAGCAGGTGGACTGTATGTTTGTGTCACCCTTATTCTTTAAAAAAAAACATGATGGCAAGTGACTGTGTTGAATGCGGTTTATGGACACTAGCAAACAACTTCAAACGAACGAGGCCACTGATGCACTAGTTTACTGGCCTTATTACTAATGCAGGCTGTAGCCGTTTCATTGACATGAACCATGGATTTTTCTAGAATTTAGGCCATAGATGATCGCACAGCACAATAGTTTCGCAAGGCATTTTGTGCGTAGGAGTCTGAGCAGGAACCGCTCTCTTATCAGTTTTTTCCCACCAAGCAACAAAGTTATTCTAATGTTTCGTTTCGGTCAGGTATTCCAGCAAGTATCTATCTAGCAATATGTGTTCACATCTGTAGGTTTAATTGTATCATCAACAAAATAATATAAAAAATAGTCCACGACTTTTTCTGCCACCAGGGCGGCGCCACTAGATAGTGAGGTATAATATTTGATAGATTTCATAGCGGGGAAGTTAGTTTGGCCGGAAAATGTAAAGATTGTTGTTTCTTTCTGCACTATTAGCTATATTTTATATTAATAACATTAAAAATAAATAAACCAAACCACAGATATTCATAAAAGTAAAAAAACTTAAAAAAAGTTAAAATGTGCAAAAAATTAAAGAGCAATCTGGCGCATTGTTTTGTGTATTAATCTTAGAATAATAACACCTAGAAGCCGAGTCCGCGTCCGTAATGCGAGGCAACTCAAACTAAGCCAGTATGGCTTAGTTCAATACTCGGCCCGTTAGTGCTCAAGGTCGTGTCGTGTTGACAACAGTTCCCGAAATTTTAATTAAAAATGACGGTTTGTGCAGTGAACGGATGTCACAGCACATCAGAGAAACACAAGAAACATAATAACATTACATTTCACTTGTAAGTAATACTTTTGAACTTATATTTTTACGTAAAACATTCATCAAAAATAAATATAAATTTTTAAAAACTGACACATGACATTGTAATATGCCTATATGGAAATGTTGTCAGTGGTAGAAAAAATCTCCCACTTTTTGTCGTGTTATTAAAAATAAAACACGTCAATAGGAATTAAATACTTATAATAATAATACTTCATTTTCCGAAAGATTTGATGACGAAAATAAAAATTGACTCAACACTTATTGAAAACACCGATTCCAAATGATGTCGGATTTGAAATTACACGGGGTAACGATGATTCTAACTGCAGAAACCACATTGTTGGCTATATAGCTGGAAAGACATCTCACAACCCGAGTAAAATGTAAATATTGCATTGATAACATGCTTGCAAAAGAGAAACTTTGGTTCCATAAATCGGTATGTATGAGGGATAAAGGTGGATTGGTTTACGCCTCAAAAGACGTTTATTCTATTTGTAGTGTTGCTGAAACTGATCTGAGACGTTATCTAAAAGAAAATTCAGGCAATACTTTCGAAAAAGAAGTCACACTTCAAATTATGAGAAGATTCATAGGAGGAACTCGTATTTTTTCTATAGAACACGTAAACTCCCACTTCCATGATTTGAATTTGACGAGACTTATTGTCGAGCGCTACTTAAAAATTAGACTGTTCAAAAATCCAAAAAAGAAAATACTTTACGATTCGTATCATCAAAGCGGCAGTTGTTCAGGAAACAGTTTCAGTTACAAGGCTACTGATATAAATGATTTTAATATTCATTTGTGTTATTCTTATAAAGTTTTCTCAATAACTTTAAGCTGGAATGCATCTACTGTATAAAACCTGCCAAAATTAAAATTTTCTTATGTTTTTCGTATTGTAGCTTACGTTATGCATGCAGTGAGGTGCGATGCACCATTATTCGACGATTATTAAAAACAAATTAGTTAAAACAAACTGAATAATGCATACTGAATTCACCAATCGTTCGTCGAACAGTCGTCTGTCGGGCATCGGGCGGGTGTGTATATTGAACTTGCATTAGTCATAATTATAACGTGTCTATTCAGTTACAAAGAAAAATATGCTACAATCACATTACGATGGCTCATAAAAGTGCTTGGCTAGACAGGCAAATACCCTATTCAAGAATGTTTTGAATTTGGCGGACTACACTTCGATAACAGAATTCGAAAAAACTTATTTTCACATTTGTATCAGTAATACGTTACGTCGTAACTGTTAGTTTAATATAGTTTCAACTTCCCTACTTTTGGGGAAAAATTTAATGTATTGCGAACATTGTTTTTTCACTTGTGTGCGTTTCGTCTAGAATAAACACAACTTGCTTACGCAAACATAAATTTGTTCTTGCCTCACGTTTGAACGTCTGCTTTGTAGGGAACTATCGTTCTAGGTGTTATTATTCTAAGGTATTAATATAATACTCTAGAAACTGATAAACTTTTATTAGAAACCAACTTCTCAATTAAATTAAATTGTGAAACAAAAAACTTTACCTCAGTATCAACTAGCGACAGAAAATGATTAGCCCTCATTACAGAAAAATGCTGCTGTATTTTATTCAGTTCAATATTAAATTCAATATATATATATTCAGTAGCGACCCGGAGTCAGGAAGATGGCGGTGTTACATCCCCCTGCTTCGGAAAGCACGTAAAGCCGTTAGTTTTAGTCCTGCGCCTAATCTCATTCCTGTCATGTCGGTTTATCGCCCCATCGGACTTCGGACAATGAGAGTGAAGAAATAGAGAGTGCACCCGTGCTTGCGCCATACACTTGGGCACTATAATTCTGTCTTGCGCCGATGGCTAGTCTCAGTTGAGAATGTTCGCCGTGATAGGAATCTATTTCTTAAGTAGTAAGAGGTGCAGCTAGTTTACCTTTACACCGAAGGAGTTGTAGTGGAGTAGTTTTCCGCGTTTCCAATTTGATTAATAAAAGCATTTAACATTAAGGTACAACAGTAAATACACCGTTCATACTGCACATAGAATGCTATCGTAAAATAACAGTATGATGCTCCAGTGTTTTGTATGGTGACTGAAAAAACCGCAAACTCATTTTATTTGTAACATCTGAGTTTTGATTCCTAAGTAACCTAATATATATATATAAAAAAAATTAGATTAAGGTAAAACTTTATCAACTTACTGCTTGCACTTGCGTGAAGGTATATATAGTCATAGTACAATTAACTTACAGTAGGCGGCGCGCGTATCGTACCGACAAATTTATTTGTTATAATATATCGTTCAACTTCAATTATTAATTAAATAATTTAAAATACACGCAATATTTCACAGTTATTTCTTCTGTGGCAGCAACGTGCCGGGTACCAGCTTATTAATAATAAATAAACGTGTATTGGACTGTAGCATCTCATAATCAGGTGCACTACAAGTGATTATATGCTCTTAGTTGGACTGTAAGCTTGTTTGTCATAGTTGTATAAAATAAAAATCTCCTATCTTTTGTGCAAATAATTAAATTAAGAGAGAGATAATAGTTTCCAGTTCGTTATCAACAAATGACATTTGTTTTGCATAACAATTCGCCACTAATTCACTATGGTGGTTGGCGGTTTTATCTTTCAACTTTGTAATTGAAAATGGCCGACACGTGTCACGCGCTATCGTACCTCTGTTATCCCAACGTTAACTGGCGTTGATATTGATAATTGCTATTTTATCTGAGGAAGTATCCTTGAGTTACCCGAAAAATTATATTGTATTTTCACTTGATATATAATTAATTAACTACGGATATTTAAGTGTAAGCCGTGGTAACTCAGGGGCTTAGCGTTCGCTTTAAATTTCACAGTACGCGAACAAGCCGGGTTCGATCCCCGCCGGAAATTCTGCTACCCATCTTCTTTTTTAATTCTCGATGTCGTCTCCTACGGAACCCACGGGATGAAAAATAAGGAGTAGTGGACTCTTTCGCCATCACAATACGGTTTAGAATCTTACACGTAATTTTTATAGAACACAAAATGATGAATGTAATTCAATTAGTAAAAAAAATATCTTGTAATATTTCAAACAAAAATATGTAAGTAGTAGCTTTATAGAGCGAACCTAAATATTCCAGAGTTCTATTAAATGTCGCCGTCCGACATATTTTGCCAGAAGTTTTTGTATTTTATCAAATTTATTTTCTCGAATGTTGCCAACTTCCTCGTTTCTCTTCTATTTACCAGTTCAGAGTCATAAGTTTATAAATGTAATATTTGGAAGGCTTGTGTTCTCCTTCCATACGTCCCCCGGTCGGAAATGATTTGTACTGCCATTGTTCGTTACCTTAGGGTAAAGGGGTATGCCCTTAATCACACGAAATGACGTCCGTGTAGAATGGATCATCCGATCTCGTCAGGAAGTAATTACAGAGTCTGCCTACTTCGCGATTATGGTGAGAGTGTCCACCATGAGGTTTTGAGTGTTATAATTTTCACAGAGCCCTTCTAATATTCAAGAGGGGAGGGGAACAATTATTCCGCGCTGCTCCAGTGCGTGTTGTCGGACTTCACATGTGCGCGTAATTTATTCCTCAGATATGTAGATTTCCTCACGATGTTCTTCTTCACCGCTGATTACGCGGCAAATTCTAATTAATGAAGTAAATAATCTAATTGGTGCCGGCAGGGATTGCGCTCGCGTTGTTGACGTACTGTTAAATTTAAGGCGAACAATTAGCTCCTCTGTTACCACGGCTCTAATTGTAACATAAACGAACGATAATAGCCATTCCTACTTTGGAAACGTTTCAGTTTAAAGGTTGATAAGGATTCTTTTGTTGGTCAGAACATAAAATGATGATAGAGAATATTGTACTTTTTGAACTCAGTTTAAAAAGGAGGAGGTAGGTAATAAATTCGACTGTATTTTTTTGTGTAGGATAATAGGTTTTAATGATTCTTTCTTTATTTGAAATCTGGTGCTTCACATGTGGTCTCATATAAATTTAACCAAGGTCCGACCAGTAGTTTTTGAGTTATCCTTAATAAGTTACATTGAAACGGTTGTGCAACATTTTTAATTTTACTTTAATTTCGTAACTTCTTCTATGTAGTACGGTGCATCGGTAAGAAAGTCATGAATGTTACATCCCTTAGATCATCATAAAATCGAGATCAGGACATAAGTAATGTTCAAGTTAGTTTCAGACTCTTAAAAATGTTTACCAAACGTCCACAAAACATTACCATCATCGTAACAGTCCTTCACAAGTAAACTACTGAATATAAGCATCCTCTAATAAATACCACATAGCATGGTCTCGATCCACCTTTTGAATTCCTTTATATCATACTAGGACGTCACTTAATCTAGTAAGGGGCAGCCTTACACATCGCTTACTGCTGGAACCAAATGCAAACAAACCAAATCAATATGGCTTGGGTTCAAATGATTCAAGTAAATCCCCACGAATGACAGCTCTACATTTTAGCTTTACGAAGCATTAGCTTTCTAATATAACATCATTTATCACACCTTCGTGGCAGAAAACTAAAATACACTACGATATCTGTGCCAACATTTGTTACTGCATATTACAAGCGCTTCTAGAAATTTGGTCATAATTGATATGCGGACCAGTGTATACTGATAGTATCGAGATTTGGCAGATAGCCGTTCATTTTTTTGTCCAGCGCACAGCTAACCTGTCTGACATTGGCATCAAAGTTCGACGAACTCGATCGTCTTTGACTCAAACAGGGTTGTCAAGTGTCCCGGCTAGTGTTGGTTATCATAATTTATATATATGCCCAATGAATTGCCAGATCCCTATCTCACGTATCTTCTCAGATCTCAGAGTACTGAATTTTTTTCATGTCATTGAATTCGACCCATATTTTCCCCAAACAATTAGAGGTGGAAAAAAAGAGAAAGAGATTGAGGAGGCAGGATATTTTTGTGATTTTGATGCTTTGCTCTGAGGTCTTTGTAAGGTCCTGGCAGGACACAATTGTTAAATTAAATTATTTTATATGTTTTAGAGTCATTCTGCGGCTATTCAGTGGTAGCAAGAATGGGTCGCCTCGACCGAGGAACGACAACAGCTTAATGCTGCTGTATTTCATATGGTGAGCGTAGAGAACCGGAAATCCTTTTTACTGGAAACGACGCATTCTATCTTAGTCCCCAGAGGGGACAATGCATTTGCATTTTGATTCTTAATCGAGGATGAATGTCGATGTCTATGGGTAACAGCATCCACTTACCATCTCATCAGGTAGTGCTCGTTTGTCACCTCGATCCTATAAAAGAAAAAAAGAAAAACGAGCTTAAGAAACTAAGCATATCTTGCGCCGAAAATCTGATTTTGTCGCAATACTGATTTTCAGTGCCAACCTCCGTTACATTAAGCAGGTGCTCTGTTAAGGAAATAGGAATGGGACTCCCGGACGGACAGATAATAGGCCAAAAGCCCTTTCTTCTTCTACATCAGCGCGTAAAAGTCCACTACTGATCCTTGGCATCTCCCCTTTTGGGAAGGATTTATCTTAAACGTCAGGTTTGGCAGGCGGATTGTTGGTCGTAGTATCGAACGTCCTGAACCTTGACGCTGGTGCCTGTCTCTGGCCCGTGTATTATACATCTTAAGTAAACGACATGGCCGCGTAGGAGCCGTGTAAGAATATCCACTACCCCCATATCGTCGCGTGGGTGTCGTATCAGACGAGATAGAGCGACAAACCAGGAGGTGGGGAGGAACATGCTGTTAGGATTAACTCCAGTCGCCAAATTTCACGAACGCACATCGCGTCAAAATTCACGATACCATCCTCACCATCTGGATGCTTAGCGGTACACTACTGTGCGTTTTACTAGGAGTTTTCTTCCTCGTACAACTTATCTGTCGAGTTGTTTACCACCGGCGATCTGTCCGGACCGATACAACTTAGGGACCTTCAATAAAAGAGATTACACCTTTCTAAAAGGCTGGCAACGCATCTGCGATTACCCTGGTGTTGCGGTTGTTCATGGGCGGCGGTAGTCACTTACCATCAGGTGAGCCGCATCCTCGTTTGCTCCTTCTTCTTAAAAAAAAACATATAATAATACCGACTATAACTATTAGTATAATATAATATAAGACTATAAGTATAACTGTGGTTGCCAACCGCCTTCCAAGCGTAATAACTATGACAAATATGACTCTATGAGGAAAACGACAGACTTCTACTTTTCTGCCGACTTCCAAAAAGGAGACGGTACTCAATTTGACTATATGTTTTTTTATGTGTGTTACCTCATAACTTTTTACTGGGTGAACCGATTTCAATGATTCGTTTTTTGTTTGAAAGCTCGTGTGGTCCCATATAAATTTGATGAAGGTCACACCAATAGTTTTTGAGTTATTCTTAATAACTTATACTGAAGTCGGCTGTACAAAATTTTTAATTTTTAATTATGATATACTATTATCCTTTAGGTAACAAGCAACAGAACCAACCAAGAAGCTATAAGACTTTTTTTTGGCATTATTCATAGTTGCTTCTAACGATACTCATGGGACAATATTTAGTAATGGATTAATATATGATGTTGCTTTATTATTCTATACATTTCACAACCCTGACTAAGTCCGTCGGTATCCCTGGGTTGTTATTTGTATTGTTGTGGGTTAATATATAAACAATAAAATTAGTTTTTGCTTTAAGCAATGATTTAATACAAATTTGATTTACTAAATTAAATGAAAGTTTGTCTTTCAAAAGAAGTTTTTTTTAGAGTTTAGACTTTAGACAGATTGGATTACGTTTTTAACTGACTTAAAAAAGGAAGAGGTAATCAATTAAATAATTTTAACAGTGGTAGAGCCACGAGGCAGCTTTTGCTGTCGCATGGATGGGCTTGAACCGGGGTGGTACCACGACCTCACAGAAAAACAGCGTGAAGTAGAGGTTTACCTCTGCGTTTCGCTTGGTGAGTGCAGGTGGCCGGAGGCCCTTTTTACTGGAAATGAGGCATTCCATCTTGGTCCTCACAGGTGGCGGCGCATCTACATTTTGATTTGTAATAGAGGATAGATGTAGATGTCTATGGGCCGCAGCAACCACTTACCATCAGGTGGACTGTGTGCTCGTTTGTCACCCTTATCATATAAAAAAAAATTCGACTGTATTTTTTATGTGTACAACAACCGTACAACCCTGTAAGTTCATATTAGAATAATCAATAAAAAATAGATAATCATTAGAATCATCAATACAACCGTCTATGTTCGTATAATCCCATTGTATGGCTATTTCCAGAAAAACTCATTCAAAGGGCTAATATGAACTTACAGGGTTGTATTGGTGATTTTAATGATAATAATTCTGTAAACACATAATCGCTACAGTTTAGAATCATATTTTGTTAAATATACAACCTAACTCTGACCTGCAAATTGCAAAAAACGCAAGAAAATTTGAATTTCGCGGCCACCCTGGAGCTTCCTTAGCACCTTAAGGACGTCATAAAATATGCTTGGAACACATACTCTTATTGTTTTTAAACATTTATCTACTTTTTATTTTATTTATATTCTCTCGTAAATTTAATGGTGCTTAAATTGCAGGGTTGGTAATTTCAATAATTTTGGCACATGCTAGACAGTTTACCCCATCCGTTGCCGATTATACCTTTATCACGAAACCAATAATATGAGGATAATGACAAATTAGTTTGCCTGTTTTTTTTTAACTATGATCGAAAGGTGAACTCATTAATTTAATTTTTCTTCAACAGTGGTATACTGCGACTACAACGGCTCCGGGCGATCGCTGCAGTGGATTGAGGATTACATAGTCCGGGATGTGTTGCCGACGCATGCGGCGAGGTGCACCGCACACACCTACACGTCAGGGCAAAGTGAAATTTATAGGTATTGATTTTCCTGTTTGTTCTTATGTTAAATACTGACCGTGCGGTGATAGATAACCGTGTAGTGGCGGTGTAAGAATATCCACTACCCCATGACCAAGTGGTGATGGAGGGAAACAAATCAGGGGATGGGCTTCCTAATAACGACTAAAAATAAAAAAAGCTGAGACTGCCAAGTAGCTTCCCCCCACCCCCCACCCACTATGCAATCTATGGGGGAGGCCTATATTCAGGAGTGGACTTTTATAGGCTGTGACGGTACGGTGGTGTCGTAATGCATACTATCATATTCTATTAAGTGGTGCGAGCCGTGGTAACTGAGAGGCTATGCGCTCGCCGTAATTTTACGGTACGCAAGAAACCCCAGTTCTTTTTCCGCCGACACAAATGAATTTGTAAATTGTAAATTTAAGTACTGATTTACCACGAGCGTGTTATCTGATGACAATATTTCAGGGATAGACATGCGAAATCCGCCAACATACAGTGCGGCGGACTTATTGTTCCATACCATACTTAGGAATGGGAATAGAATAGAATAGAATCATTTTTATTCAATGTACATTACAAGAATACTTATTTAAAGTCAATTCAGTTATCGATTCATTTTGTTGTTTTTACAGGTTCCGAAGTAACCTTTTTTATAGAATAAGGATGACAAGCGAGCACACAGTCCACCTGACAGTAAGCGGTTGCGATTACAAATCGAAATGCAGATTCGTTGTAACCCGTGACGAGTAAGATGAAATACCTTGTTTCCAGTAAAAAGGGTCTCCGGTTTTCTACACTTACCATACGAAACCCAGCAGCGTTAAACTGCTATTTTACGCTGGTATTCTGTGAGAGCGTCGTCCTTCCCCGGTTGACCCTGACCCATTCGTGCTACAACTATACTAGTAATATAGCTGCAGCATGGCTCTACCACGTAAAATCTTAAAATGTTTAGAAACAGCATGGTAGCGATCACCTAATTCCCAGGCGTTATTATCAATCATGTACTCTTTAGTAGTATAATAACCCTTACTAAACAATTATTGCTTAATAAAAATTTCAACCTGTTTATAGATACGTCCTGCATATTTTGAGGCCTATGCCCTATTTATTTACTACCGTTTAATAACATTACTATGTACTTCATTGTTATTTAAAATTAGGTCTGTTATCATAACAGTGGTAGAGCCAGGCGGCAGCTTTTGCTGTCGCACGGATGGGCCGGCTCGAACCGGGGTGGTACCACGACCTCACAGAATACCAGCGTGAAGTTGAGGTTTACCTCTGCGTTTCGCTTGGTGAGTGCAGGTGGCCGGAGGCCCTTTTTACTGAAAATGAGGCATTCCATCCTAGTCCTCACGGGTGAAAACGCATCTGCATTTTGATCTGTAACAGAGGATAGATGTAGATGTCTATGGGCCGCAGCAACCACTTACCATCAGGTGGACTGTGTGCTCGTTTTTCACCCTTATCTTATAAAAAAAAAATCATTTTTAATTCTTTCATCAGGTCAGAGTCAAAAGCGATAATAGGTCGCGCGATTGGTGCTAGTTCCGATGATGTCATCGTGTTTGGAGCGTCGTTACCCAGGTTCCTTGGAGTGCTGCGGCCGCAGAGGGTGGCTCTCTTTGTATCCTCGAGGGAGACGGAGAGACAGTTGGCGCCTTGGAGGGAGTTTAATACTGAGGTAATAAATTTCTATTAAAAGTAGTATATTTAAATTTTTGTCCGAGCGACTCTAAATCATACATTGCTCTTATATTCGATCGTATATCGATTTTTATATAAACAATATCTGTTTAGCAATTTTTAAACCAATAGTGACTACAAGTACACAATAATATGTAAATTACGTATTGTGTATTGAGTATGTGGCGGTCACGTCCTTCGATAAGTTATGCGAAACTATCGCACCTATTACGTAAACTCAAGGTTGCAATAACAGTAGCTTTATAGCATGCATTTGATGCTAGGGTTGCCACTGTTTTTTTATCAGCGGCAAGTATTTTTATATTAGTGATGCGATATAAGCGTGATAATGGTATCATTTTTAATCGACTACTCCAGAAGGCGGGTAATATTATCCTAGAGTATATATATGTACATATATGTACATATTATGTCAATTTCTTTAGCACGTGGATTTTAACATATGGGGATTCGTTACATTTGTCTTGGTGTATTTTTTTTTCTTTTCAGTGCCTAATCTTTTTTTACTCCGTAACTATAGAAGGTGTTGTAAAGTACCAGAAATGTAGGGAATACAATTAAACTTTTAAGAGGAAGACCGACTTCTGATTATGAGATTGAAATATTTCCTCACTCACTCACTCGCCTTTGAAGTCGCCGCTAAGATAGTGTGTATCAAAGAAATATTATTTGTGGAAATTCTTTTATTTCTTTAAGTTTTTATAAATGTCATTTTTTACTTCTGAGTAGACAAAGGAATAGTAAAAGTTCAATTTAACAACTAGAATGTCATCTAAATATAACATTATAAAACTTTATCACCTACTTAGGGTAGGTTACTACCTAATGTAAATAGGTATATAGGTAAAGGGTTGAGGTTTTTCTTCAAATTTACATGAGACCACGCCTAAAAGTAAGGTTCATTAAAATCGTTAAACATACGCGTCATAATGTATAGAACCTCCTCGTTTTCCAAATCGGTTGATAAAAATAAGTTAATCAAATTACGTAATAAAATCAGTAGGAAACTAGTTTCATTAGCCATATGTTGCAATTACGAACAAGTATTAACCCTGTTCGCCAGTTTACTTCACAGTTACGACCGGCAAATTCCTATTTACACATTTGTATGCTCTAACATCAACGATCGCTTTGAAATTCAACTCAAAGCAATTGACGAGTTTGTAATAAGTCACTAGATTTAAAGCAATCGTTTTGTAATTATTGATTCATTATTTATTCTTTAAAATCAAAATCTTCCTCCATTTTTATTTGTATCTATGACCAATATATTGTCAAGTCCTGCTTACTATCTATTAATACAAAAGATATGTATTCCAGACCGATTTTCAGTCAACGGAGTCTAGCCGTTTGCGCAGGACAGTATTATAGATCTCTCTCACTCACTCTCATAGTCCGATTGGACAGCAAACAGACTCAACCGGAGAGATTAGGTGCAGAACCAACGGTTTCACGTGCCTTCCGAGGCATGGGGGTAAAACACCGCCAATTTCTCGACTTCAGGCTCCTATTGAGATTTTCTGGATATAAAAACACAATAACCGATTTTGCCTCGACCCGGCATTTGAATCCGGGACCTCATGATACGCAGCTACGTTTACGACCACTAGAGGTAGTCGTGTTACTTAATATATTTCAGAGGTAACATGATAAGATCTAACTAGCGCGGTTAGACTCCTTTTTCGTCTAGGATTTCATTTGGGTAGTGTAGTTAGTTTAGGTTAAAGTAGGTAATATCTTGGGTACGTATTGACGCCGCTCAGCAGCTGTGATTCCACTGATCGGTAAATAGTAAAGATGGTTAGCATAATATGTGCTAGAATGTATTCTATCTTATCCTTTAGCGCTTGTGCACCTGTGTGTCGTTTTTGTTGCAAATGTCAGTAGGATGCACGTGCGAATGAACACAAGGTGAATACAAGCTACGCTATCTCACTGCTGGATGTGGACTAATTTTCTAATATTTGTAAAGTGAATCAAAAAGTTTGATTACAGGACGCGTCATTTTTTTTAATTGAAGTGACATGAAATTACAGTCCACTTTGCTGGCATATGGCTACTGCATTCTGTGGACACCTGCAGACAATTTAAAACAAAGAAAGCTACAGGTGTGTTGTCACATCTGAGGACCAAGATGGAATGCATCACAGTCTGTAATTATACTGGCTTTCTATATCCTTCAGATCAGAGCAGCAGTTCAAGCTCATCTTTATCTCATTTCTAAAATATCGTATTCGTACACAACTTGCACCTCACCCCTAAATTACGTCTAGTCATAAAGTAATTCAAAACGATGTAGTAAATTATTCTCGTTTAATTAAACGGTAAATGTACTACGCAGAAATTGTAATAATTCTAAACATTAAACCTTAAGTTCGTTGCACCAACCTCGGAGTGGTTAGACTGTAATCTAAAGTTTTAACGAAGTTGCTGAATTCTTTGTAGGTGGCTGAACGTGACTTATCTTTAATTTACTAGTGCGCTCGCTTTAAAATGTTTTAGTATTGATTTTTATTATATATCTAAGAGAATTCTGCGTTCGGAGAATTCAATTCGTACAGTGAACCTATGGATGTGATATTCATTGATTACTGCATAGGTTTTAACGTTATAAACCATCAATAACGAAGCCAAGGCCACAAAGTAAAGCAGACGCTGTAACAGCAAATCAGGAATACAATTGGATATATTCAGAACAGGTATGAAATGAAACAAGGGAAAAGATCTATTCCGAAAGCTGGATCAACCTGAATTTAGCGCAGATATAAAAAAAACTAGACGATATTGATTTGTATTTAAAAAAAACTTTAGGTTATGGAAATTAACATCTCAACAAATAAACCAAATCAAAACGTTGACAACCCTAAAATTTAAATAATAAACTGGCCACTTAAGGTTAAGGTGAAAGCGCCAGGGTAACCCGCGAAATTCAAATTTTCTTACGTTTTTTGCAATTAGTAGGTCAGTGTCAGGTTGTATTTTAACAAAATATGATTCGCGACCGTAAGGAGTATGTAATTATAGAAATATAATCATTAGAATCATCAATACAACCGTCTATGTTCGTATAATTCCATTGTATGGCTATTTCCAGCAAAGTCATGCAAAGGGATTATATGAACTTAGACGGTTGTATTGGTGATTTTAATGATAATAATTCTATAAACACATACTCGTTACAGTCGCGAATTATATTTTATTAAACACAGTGGCGTAGCGTGCCTTAGATGGGCCCCGTATCAAAATTTGTTGGGGGGCCCCAATGAAGAGTAAAGATTTCATAAAAGGAACAAAAACGCTTGCATTGAATTCAATTTATTATACATTGATTTTAAGTTATTCATCATCATCATTACAACCCTTCACAAGTCCACTGCTGAACATAGGCCTCCTCCAAGGAATGCCACAAAGCACGGTCCTGAGCCACCTACATCCATCGACTTCCTGCATATCTTACCAGGTCGTCACTCCATCTAGTGGAGTGACGTCCTACACTTTGTCCGCCGGTACGAGGCCGCCACTCGAGAAACTTTTTTCCCCAACGGTTGTCGGTTCTTCGAGCTATATGGCCGGCTCATTGTCACTTCAGCTTACTAATCCGTTGGGCTATGTCGGTCACTCTGGTTCTTCTGCGGATATCCTCATTTTTAAGTTTCTCACGCAGAGAAACTCCGAGCATTGTCCTCTCCATAGCTCGCTGAGCAACCTTGAGCTTCCTCATCCGGCTAGCAGTGAAACAACACGTCTCAGTACCATAGGTCATCGAGGTTGTACAGTCTCGTTTTCAAGATTTGAGGTATACCTGACGAGAAGATGTGCCGTAATTTCCCGAACGCTGCTCAGCCGAGTTGAATCCGTCGATTGACCTCTTGGTCGAAGTTGGACTTACCTAGTTGGACTATTTGTCCCAGGTAAACATACTCGTCAACAACTTCGAGCTTAGTGCTCCCAACAACTACCGGCATAGGTGTGACATGGATATTAAACATGATCTTTGTTTTGTCCATGTTCATCTTAGGACTTATCCATTGGGGACACACTATTGAGGTCATAGCTTAGGTCCTCCAGCGATTCTGCCATAAGGACTATATCGTCGGCAAATTGAAGGTGAGTGATGTACTCGCCATTGATGTTGATACCGTATCCTTTCCAGTCCAGAAGCTTGAAAACGTCTTCTAATGCAGCGGTGAAGAGTTTCGGGGATATAACGTTGCCCTGTCTTACACCTCTCTGCAATTGGATAGGTTTCGTACTCTGGTTCTGTACTCGGATAGCCATCGTAGCCCTACTGTACAAGCACTTCAGCACTTCGATATACCGACAGTCAACTTGTCACCACTGAAGGGACTGCAGCACCGCCCAAATTTCGACGGAATCAAAGGCTTTCTTATAGTCCACATACGCCAGACATAGCAGGAAATTATACTCCTCAGAATTCTGTACAATTTGCCGAAGGGTGTGTATGTGGTATAGTGTGATAAAGCCTCTTCGGAAACCGGCTTGTTCGGGAGGCTGGTAGACGTCAAGTCTGCGCGCGAGACGATTCGTTATGAATCTCGAAAACAACACGTAGACGCGGCTCAGAAGGGAAATCGGTCTGTAGTTCTTCAAGAGAGCGTTGTCACCTTTCTTTAAGAACAAGACCACCGCACTTCTGCTCCACGCCTCCGGTGTAATGCCACCATGGAGGACGGAATCAAAAAGTTTCTGAAGGGCTTCAAGTACCAGTTTTCCACCCGCTTTCAGAAGCTCCGCTGTAATTCCATCCTCGCCTGGGGCCTTGCCGTTTTTAAGGTGCTGGAGAGCTATTCTAATCTCGTCAGAGTGACGTCCGGTATATCATCGGAATAGTGTCAGATAAGACTCGCTCTTAGATCGTTACTCACACTTACGTGTGGCTCCAACGATAATGTGTACAACTGCCCATAGAACCTCTCAATCTCACTCAAAATCTCTGGTGTCCCGGAAACGACGCTGCCACACTCGGTCTTCAGCTTCGACAGTTGGCTCTTTCTGGCAGACAGATCTCTAGCAAAGACTTTGGAGCCCTGGTTCCGCTCGATCGCTTCTTTAATATGAGCAGTATTAAAGTTGCGTAAGTCCCGCTGCATGCATTTGGAGATCTGTCTGTTCAGTTGCCTTTATTCTGTCAAATCTACTGAAGATTGCAGCTTCATATCCCGTCTAACAGCCATGATATTAAGAGTGTGATCGGAGAGTTTTTGTGTTCTACTGCGGCGGGTCTTGCAAACTTCATTTCTCTCAGTCATTCATTTCGTCCACTGCATTGTAATCTTCTAGGCACTGACAACGATTTCGTAGCTCGAGCTGAAAGGTTTTGGGACTTTGGATTAGAGCACGAGGGGGACGGAGCGTTGACATCATTAGACGTGACCTCTCCAACTTAACGTTTAGGTTTAGTGTGCCTCTCACCATTCGGTAATCGCTGCCGGTTTTCACCCTCGCGATCACTGAAAGGCCGTGTAGTGGCGGTCAAGAATATCCACTACCCCATATCCTCCCGTGGGTGTCGTAAAAGGCGACAAAGGGAAACAGGCGGGAGATGGGCAGCAGCATCTTCCTGATAAAAGCCGAAAGTACAATAAAAAAACTGCGGTTGCCAACCCGCTCGCCAAGCGTGGCAACTATGGCAAATACCCCCCAATGATGAAAACAACAAATAGACGGCCCCTAGTCCCCGGCGGCCCCGCTATTCCTGGCTACGGTGGCGACCATGGTAACGGCGGGGCAGGGGGTGCTAAGAATCTCCGGTGGAGGTTCGGTTGCCACCTACGACGACTCGACCTGGCAACGTACAACGCACGCACCCTGAGGACTGACGAGAAGATCGTGGAGCTGGAAGAAGAGATAGACAAGTTGCGCTGGCATATTATAGGATTATCCGAAGTCCGAAGAGAGGGGGAGGACACGGTAATCCTCGAATCCGGCAACTTGCTCTATCACCGGGAGGGCGACCATCTGTCCCAAGGAGGTGTCGGATTTATCGTCCACAAGTCTCTCGTTAACAACGTTGTAAAGATCGGGAGTGTGTCGACGAGGGTTGCGTACCTTATACTCAGAATCACCAAACGGTATTCGCTGAAGGTCATACAGGTTTACGCACCAACCTCGGCACACCCCGATGAGGAGGTGGAGGAAATGTATGAGGATATCTCTAGAGCCATGCATTCCTCCAAAACCCAATATACGGTGTTAATGGGAGACTTCAATGCAAAACTAGGCACAAGAGAGAACGGTGAGCTGAAAGTAGGGAAATTTGGAATAGGGCAACGGAACCCAAGGGGCCAGCAGCTGGCTGACTTCATGGAGAAAGAGGGACTCTTTATGATGAACTCTTTCTTCAAGAAGCGGCCCCACAGAAAGTGGACCTGGTCAAGCCCCGACGGTTCGACAAAAAATGAGATTGACTTCATTATGACGACCAGACGACAACTGTTCAGTGATGTCTCAGTGATCGCGAGGGTGAAAACCGGCAGCGATCACCGAATGGTTAGAGGCACACTGAACCTAAATGTTAAGTTGGAGAGGTCTCGTCTGATGAAGTCAACGCTCCGTCCCCCTCATGCTCTAATCCAAAGTCCCGAAACCTTTCAGCTCGAGTTACAAAACCGTTTTCAGTGCCTAGTAGACTGCAATGAAGTGGACGATATGAATGACAAGCTCCTGGAAACTGTCCATGCGGTCGGAGCTAAGTTCTGCACGACCCGCCGCAGAAGAACACAAAAACTCTCCGATCACACTCTTAATCTCATGGCTGTTAGACGGGAGATGAGGCTACATTCTTCAACAGATTTGACAGCATACAGGCAACTGAACAGACAGATCTCTAAATGCATGCGGCGAGACTTACGCAACTTCAATACAGCTCGTATTGAAGAAGCGATCGAGCGGAACCAAGGCTCCAAAGTCTTTGCCAGAGATCTGTCTGCCAGAAAGAGCCAACTGTCAAAGCTGAAGACCGAATGTGGCAGCATCGTTTCCGGGGCACCTGAGATTTTGAGTGAGATTGAGAGGTTCTATGGGCAGCTGTACACGTCATCGTTGGAGCCACACGCAAGTGTGAGTAACGATCCAAGAGCGAGTCTTATTCGACACTATTCCGAAGATATCCCGGACGTCAGTCTGAGCGAGATTAGAATGGCTCTCCAGGACCTTAAAAACGGCAAGGCCCCAGGTGAGGATGGAATTACAGCGGAGCTTCTGAAAGCGGGTGGAAGACCAGTACTTGAAGTCCTTCAGAGGCTCTTTAATTCCGTCCTCCATGGTGGCATTACACCGGAGGCGTGGAGCAGAAGTGCGGTGGTCTTGTTCTTCAAGAAAGGTTACAACGCTCTCTTGAAGAACTACAGACCGATTTCCCTTCTGAGCCGCGTCTACGTGCTGTTTTCGAGAGTCATTACGAATCGTCTCGCGCGCAGACTTGACGACTTCCAGCCTCCCGAACAAGCCGGTTTCCGAAAGGGCTTTAGCACCATAGACCACATACATACCCTACGGCAAATTGTACAGAAGTCCGAAGAGTACAATTTGCCGCTATGTCTGGCGTATGTGGACTATGAGAAAGCCTTTGATTCCGTCGAAATTTGGGCGGTGCTGCATTCCCTTCAGCGGTGCCAAGTTGACTGTCGGTATATCGAAGTGCTGAAGTGTTTGTACAGTAGAGCTACGATGGCTATCCGAGTACAGAACCAGAGTACGAAACCTATCCAATTGCAGAGAGGTGTAAGACAGGGTGACGTTATATCCCCGAAACTCTTCACCGCTGCATTGGAAGACGTTTTCAAGCTTCTGGACTGGAAAGGATACGGAATTAACATCAATGGCGAGTACATCACTCACCTTCGATTTGCCGACGATATAGTCCTCATGGCAGAATCGCTGGAGGAACTAAGCACTATGCTCAATGACCTCAATAGTGTCTCCCAACGGATAGGTCTTAAGATGAACATGGACAAAACAAAGATTATGTTTAATGTCCATGTCACACCTATGCCGGTAGTTGTTGGGAGCACTAAGCTCGAAGTTGTTGACGAGTATGTTTACCTGGGACAAATAGTCCGACTAGGTAAGTCCAACTTCGACCGAGAGGTCAATCGACGGATTCAACTCGGCTGGGCAGCGTTCGGGAAGCTACGACACATCTTCTCGTCAGAAATACCTCAAAACCTTAAAACAAAATTGTACAACCAGTGCGTGTTGCCAGTGATGACTTACGGAACTGAGACGTGGTCCTTCACTGCTGGCCGTATGAGGAAGCTCAAGGTCGCTCAGCGAGCTATGGAGAGGGCTATGCTCGGAGTTTCACTGCGTGATAAACTTAGGAATGAGGATATCCGCAGTAGAACCAGAGTAACCGACATAGCCCAACGGATTAGTAAGCTGAAGTGGCAGTGGGCCGGCCATATAGCTCGAAGAACCGACAACCGATGGGGAAGAAAGGTTCTCGAGTGGCAGCCTCGTACCGGTAGGCGAAGTGTAGGGCGTCCCCCCACAAGATGGAGTGACGACCTGGTAAGACATGCAGGAAGTCGATGGATGCAGGTGGCTCAGGACCGTGCTTTGTGGCATTCTTTGGGGGAGGCCTATGTTCAGCAGTGGACTTGTGAAGGGCTGTAATGATGAATGAATGATGATGATCACTGAGACATCACTGAACAGTTGTCTGGTCGTGATAATGAAGTCAGTCTCATTTTTTGTCTAACCGTCGGGGCTCGACCAGGTCCACTTCCTGTGGGGCTGTTTCTAGAAGAAAAAGTTCATCATAAAAAGTCCCTCTTCCTCCATGAAGTTGGCCAGCTGCTGGCCCCTTGGGTTCCGTTTCCCTATTCCGAATTTCTCTACTTTCAGCTCACCGTTTTCTCTAGTGCCTAGTTTTGCGTTGAAGTCTCCCATTAAAACCGTATAGTGGGTTTTGGAGGAATGCATGGCTCTAGAGATATCCTCATGCATTTCCTCCACCTCCTCATCGGGATGTGCTGAGGTTGGTGCGTACGGGTCTTGCAAAATTCAGCCCGTCTTCAGCTTTCGTAGTAGCTTATATTATCCACTGTGTTGCAGTCTTCTAGGCACTGAAAACGATTTTGTAACTCAAGCTGAAAGTTTTCGGGGATTTGGATTAGAGCACTAGGGGGACGGAGTGTTTACTTCATTAAACTTGACCTCTCCAGCTTACTGATTAGGTTCAGTGTGCCTTTTACCATTCGTTGATCGCTGCCAGTTTTCACCCTCGCAATCCCTGATTCATCACTGAACATTTACAGTGGTAGTCATCGTGATGAAATCAATCTCATTTATTGTCGAACCGTCTTGTCGGGGCTCGACCAGGTCTACTTCTATGAGGCCGCTTCTGAAAGAAAGAGTTCCTCTTTCTCCATGAAGTCAGTCACTTGGGTTTCGTTGCCCAATCCTGAATTTCCGTACCTTCAGCTCACCGTTCTTTATTGTGGCTAGTTTTAAGTCGAATTCTCCCATTAACTAGGGTTTGGAGGAATGCATGGCTCTAGCGATGTCCTTATACATTTTCTTTTCTCCTCATAGGGATTTGCCGAGGTTGGTGTGCAAACCTGTATGAACTTCAGGGAATACCGTTTGGTGATTCTGAGTATAAGGTACGCAACCCTCGTCGACACACTCCCAATCTTTACAACGTTGTTAACGAGAGACTTGTGGACGATAAATCCGACACCTCCTTGGGACAGATGGTCGCCCTCCTGGTGATAGAACGAATTGACGGATTCGAGGATTACCGTGTCCTCCCCCTCTTTTCGGACTTCGGATAATCCTATGACATTCCAACGCAACTTGTCTATCTCTTCTTCCAGCTCCGGGATCTTCTCGTCAGTCCCCAGGGTGCGTGCGTTATAAGTTGCCAGGTTGAGTCGTCGTAGGTGGCAACAGAACCTCCACCGGAGATTCTTAGCACCCCCTGCTCCGCCGTTACCATGGTCGCCACCGTAGCCAGGAATAGCGGGGCCGCCGGGGACTGGGTCCATCCCTTCCTTACTTTTATGGGGGGGGGGGCTACATTACTATAGTTGCCACGCTTGGCGAGCGGGTTCGCAACTGCAGTTTTATTATTGTTGTTATGCTGTTATCAGAAAGATGCTGCTGCCCATCCTCTGCTTCAGTTTCCCTCTGTCGCCTTTTACGATACCCACGGGAAGATATGGGGTAGTGAGTATTCTTATCCGCCACTACACGGGTTTTTGAGTTATTACTTACAATTAATACTCCTAGGAACTAAGCTGGCCAAACAATTCAAATCAAATATACACTTTTCGTGCCTTTTGTTCGGCGAACATAGCTGAAGACGATTCGGCTGCATTCATAGCTGAAGACGATTTCAGTTTTACTAAATTCTTTACTTCTATAGACAATAGTGATAGCCTTTCCTGTCCCATAGAAGTCCATGGAATTTTTGCTCACACACGTTCGGGGCCCCTGTAGCCCGGGGGCCCCGTATCATTGATACGGCTGATACGGCAGTAGCTACGCCCCTGATTAAACATACAATCGGACTCTGACCTGCTAATTCCAAAAAAACGCAAGACAGTTTGAATTTCGCGGGCCACCCTGGAGCTTTCTCCTTAAGAACAACGGATTATATACCTATATTTTACTAGCTTATATAATGCAAGGGTGGTTATTGAAGGCTATCATAAAAACAACTCATCTAGGCATTAACAAAAAGCCGTGTAGTGGCGGTGTAAGACAATCCACTACCCCCATATCATGTGGGTAAAAGGGTCAGAGGGTAATGAAACACGGGGATCAGCTGCATCGTTCCAATAACAGCTTAAAGTAATCTTTATAAAAAAGCTTAATTAAAACTGCGGTCGGCAACCTAATTGATAACGAGGAAATCTATAGGGAGGCCTTCAGCAGTAGACTTTTGATGGAAACGAAAGGTCATCCCATATGGAACTTAGTTTCTAATGAAACGCCGCAGAAATTTCAAGAAATTTCTGCTTGACTTTTACGCAATAATGCCACACTGCAGCGTGTTATTACTGTGGCATGAACAGCGGGAACGTGTCGGTTCGATTGGGGAAGACTCATGTTTTTTTTTAAACTGAAGAACTTACAGTCCACCTCAGTGGTTACTGCAGTCGATTTATGGAATTTAAATCTAAAAAGGCTACAGTTGTGTATCACCTCTAAGGACAAAATAGAATGCCTCGCATCGTGTAATTATTCCAGCTCTCTACACTCTTTAGACCGGATATTGAACAAATAACTAGAATTAAATAGAAGCGTAATGGATGGAAATTTACAACGTACATACGTCACACTGCTGGGCACAGGCCTTCTCTTATTCATTCAGGGTTATAAAGCAATTAGATCGGCGCGCTGGTCTACTGTTTGTTGACGTCACATGTCGTCGAAATATTCTCGCTCTTTATTCACGAGGATTACACCCGACGACCGTGAAGTGGCGGTGTAAGAAAATCTTTAGTGGTAGTGGCATGCTGAGCTATATTAATATAGTTGTAGCATGAATGGGTCGGCTCGATTGAGGAAGGACCACGCTCTCACAGAATAGCAGCGTAAAATAGCAGCTTCACGCTTTTACTGAAAGGGAGGCATTCCATCTTAGTCCACACGAGTGACAACGCATTTGCATTGTGATTCGTAACCGAAGATAGATGTAGATGTCTATAAACCACAGCATTTACTTACTATAAGGTGGACTGTGTACTCGTTTGTCATTCTAATCCTATAAAAAGAAAATCCAATACCCCAAGTCATCCCGTGGGTATCGTAAGAGGCAGCAGAGGGAAATCAAACAGAAGAAACAGCATCTTCCTGATAATAACTCAAAATATTTATATATACGGTTGTTAACCTGCCTGTCAAGCGTGGCAACTGTGGCAAATATCTCCCCTATGAGGCAATCTATTAGGTAGGCCTATGTTCAGCAGTGGACTTTAATATGCTGTGATGGTAACACCCGCTATCCGCAGTGGATCTGCTGCAATGGAATGTCGAAGCATGTATCTGACGGAGTAATAAAATAAAATAAAGTGCAATTCGATGCATTTTTGCATGGCTTCAAAGCCGTCAGATCGCTTTGGCTTAGACGCGTTACTTCTTTATCCCAATAAGCGCTTTATCGTCTCAGTCGTGAATTCAATTACTTCGTACGCAATTCTTTTTAGACCGCCTCCGCGGAAACCTTGGCGGAATGTCTGTTACATCTGCATTGTTTATGGTCGATTAATATTTAAATTAGTGCCTATAAAACGACGTCTTATATTATTATTAATGAGGAATAGGGAAAACATCATAATTTTGAATAATTGTAATTATATATTAATATTATAAATTATCTTTATATCATTTTAATTTTAATTAATATATCATTTGTTCATTCACTAACTGTTAAAGCCTATTAAAAGTCCACTGCTGGATATAATATTATGTTCTCCATAGATTGCTTCATAGGGTGAATATTAAATATTCACATATATATGTCAACTATCACAAATTTTGTGATAGTTGACACGCTTGGTAGCCGCAGTTTCTTAGTTTTTAGTTGTTATTAGGAAGACACTGCTGCCCATCTCCTGGTTTGCTTCCATCTGTCGCTTCTTACGATACCTACGAAAAGAATATTACGCTTTCAATACTTTGATTTTATATTAATTACTAGCTGTTTCCCGCGACTTCGCCTGCGTGTAATTTAGGGTTTTAATTTTACTGCGCGGGGAAGCCTAATTATTTTTCCAAAATATAAGTAGCTTAAGTTACTCCTCATAATATCAGTTATCAGCCAGTGAAAGTCCTGTCAAAATCGGTCCACCCGTTTCCGAGATTAGCCGGAACAAACAGACAGACAGACAGATAACATTTTTAAAAATTATGTTTTTGTTGTAAGTACCGTATATTATTATAATTTCATATGCATTTAGTAAAAAGCTGTTATTTTAACATTACAAACAGACACTTCAATTTTATTTATTCGTATAAATATAGACTAGCTGGTTCTTACTGCAGGCTCACATACATTATGTTATTCTGCACTGTCCAGTAGATAGCGCGATCAGTTTCACTCCGAATTTACTCCGGACTTTCATGTGTGAATATAAAGTTTATTAATAACGTACAGTTATTTTTCAGCGACAGCCCCACGTAGTGCAGTTATTGTGGTTTTCTCTTTTGGCACTAAACCAACTTGTATTGTGAATATGATGACTAATTTTGGAACGGAACGGAATTTCATATTATTGTAGAATTTACAAACAATTTGACGTCAGAACCACTTATCGAACCATAGCATAGGTATTTATCTATCGTCTCGACAAAACTAGAACATTGTGTGAATATAACCTCAATCAGCCAACCCATACATTTAAAAGTTACACTAATACTAATACAAACCAGCCTAATGTAAAACTAGATACACAATCAGTGACCAAAATGTACTTACCGAATGAGCGCACAGTCGAACATTTGGGTGCGCTTTTAATTTGTACGTAGCTTTGTGAATACAACTTTAGACAATGCACTTAAGGTTGAATTTACATTAATGTATATTTATTGCAATTAGAATTACGTCAAAACAATTGGCGACAGTTTTTAGAGAACTTTTGCATGGGATTGTGTATCTAGTTTTTTTTAATTAGAGATCGATGACACCAGCAATTATAAAATATAAGAAGATATTATATTCGTCTATTTATTTATTTATTTTTACTTTAATTAAAACGTTAAAACCAATTAAATTAATTAAATAAAACATTCATTCTTCTCACTCACAAAACTTAAGTCGTTCCGACAAAAAATCGCCACAGATCGGCACTCAGGTCTACAGCGTCTGTCTTCCCGGGAATTATTTTACACGCCATGATAGCTTGTTGATACGCTCACCGTGCTTGAAATGGATCGTAACTCAAAAAGAAGAAGAGATATTTAGTGAGCTATAAACATAGATATCTATAAAGGCGTCTAATATTTGTCAAACGAGCTAACAGTCCAACTGTTGAGAAATGGCCACTGCAGCTCATGATCATTTGCATACAACTTCAAATAAAGCAAGCCACAACATGAACATAGCAGCGGGTGAACTGTTACATGGCGGCAGAATTAAAATAGTATAGTTCAAAAGACCAACGAGAAATCAGGTAAAACGACTTATTATCAAATCAGACGGATTTAAAAGCAAAAAAATTTAATATTAAAAATGTTGTACAACCGACTTCAGTATAAATTATTAAGTGGCGAAGCTTGCGAAGTCACTTATTGATTTCACGATGTCTGTCCGTCTGTCCGTCTGTCCGTCTGTCCGTCTGTCCGTCCGTCTGTCCGTCTGTCCCACGATTATCTCGAGAACGGTTTCGAATTTTCAAATTCTGTTTTCAGCAATCGATTACTGATCACCCAGTCATCTGAACCTCCTATTTTGAAACTGATTGCTCAACGACAACCGTTAGAAACCGCTACAAAGCTGATTGCTTCGCCACTTTGCTATGCTGTTAGCTTGCTAGGTTTATTAAGAATAACTTATTAGTCAGACCTTGATCATTGATTTGACATTGAATTTCTATGGGACCACATGTGAAGCACCAGCTTTCAAATAAAAAAAGAATTATCGAAATCGGTTCACCCAGTAAAAAGTTATGAGGTAACACACTTAAAAAAACATACAGTCAAATTGAGTACCGTCTCCTTTTGGAAGTTGGTAGAAAATGGTTTATTTATGTATGTGTAGCATGCAAAATAACTTAGCTTGATAGAAGCCAGAAATATTTTAAAGACAAATACTTAAATTTTATTTACATTTATAGATTATTTTGATAGACGCGACAGAGGAAAATGAAACAGGTTAGAGGCAGAGTATCTTCCTAAATCAACTTCCTAACTCAAAATAATAAAAAAACTGCGCTTGTCAGGCACCTGAGCGCCGCTATAAGCGTGGCGAATATCTATTGTGAAAATAAAACCTAAAATATTAATCGATGGAATAACACAACTGACACCAAAATTATTTTGGTCTGTGGAAATTAATTACTTCCTCGGCTAAAACCGATGCAATCTGAGGCCTTGACCTACATAATATGTACTTAGCACCCAGCAAATAAACTTAGGATTTAGAGCAATACAGACCTTAACTCCTCGAGCTTGTATTTATGAACGCTTAATCCATTGCCAAACTATTTGTTAGCAAAGCAGAATTTGTGGTAATCATGAATTCGCGTAAGCTTCTACGTGACAGAGCCATTTTGTGGCTATATTATGATTCTAGTATGAATGGGTTGGCTAGAACTGGGCAGGACCACGCTCTCACAGAATACCAGCGTAAAATAGAAGCTTAATGCTGCTGTGTTTTATATGGTGAGCGTTTTTTTTATAGGGCAGGATGACAAACGAGCACACAGTACACCTGATGGTAAGTGGTTGCTGTGACCCATAGACATCTAGATTTACCTCGTTTACGAATCAAAATGCAAATGCGTTGTCACCCGTGAGGACTAAGATGGAATGCCTCTTTTCCAGTAAAAAGGGTCTCTGGTTCTCTACACTCACCGTACGAAACACAGCAGTGTTAAGCTGCTATTTGACCCTGGTATTCTGTGAGAGCGTGGTCCTTCCCTGGTCGAGCCGACTCATTCGTGCTACAACTATACTACTAATATAGCTGCAGAATGGCTCTACCACGCGTGAAAAGTGAACAGAGAGTGTGTAGAGCACCGGAGAATCTTTTTAATTGAAACGAGGATCTCCATCTTAGTCCTCAGGGGTGACAACGCATCTGCATTTTAATTCTTAACCGAGGATAGATGGAAACATCCATGGGCAACAGTATCCAATTACTATCAGGTAGACTATGCGCTCATTTGTTACCCTTATGCTATAAAAAAGTTATAAAGAACTAAGTTTATTGCTTTTTTACCCACACCTATTAGTCAGACATTATTAGTGGGTGTAGGTGGGTAGGGCTTTTGTTTTAAACTTTCTAATAATATGCAAGCGACCTAAGCTCTGCGTCTCTTGCCTACTGAAAGTTAATTATTGTAATTGTAAGTGCCGTTTTGATGTTAGCTCGCTAATGAAAAAAAATCTAGAAGCAATTGGCGTTTTTAAGTATTACACAGTCCACCTGACAGTAAGTGGATATGTAGCCCATAGATTAAGAATCAATATGCAGATGCGTTGCCAAAATTATGGATTAAGATGGAATGCCTCGTATCCAGAAAAATGGACCCCGGTTCTCTACACTCACCAGACTTGCACAGAGATTTGCAGTTTAAGCTTTGCTTTAAAAATGTTAAAATCTCATTGTTTTTAATCGTAGTGTAGTTAAGTTAAGTGTTAAAAGGGAAATTAATAAATTTGGCGGCATTAGGTGGTGCTGTGGTAGATATTAATAAATTATATATTTAAACTACTGTAAAAAATTACGTGTATGTTTATTATAAACTGGAAAGTTCAGAATAACGTCTTCCCAGCCACATAGGTCATTTTATGTTTCCGGTCAAAAATTAAACCACGCAAACAGTAGATATATAGATAAAGCATTCAATCACACACACAAATTCAGTAACTAAACTAAGTACAAAGTAACGTAATACTAAAAAAAATTACAAAAACTTAAAAGATAAATGTACATGTGTGTTTCAGTTTGACAAATGGGTCCTAGCTCAGCTATTAATATTGCTCAGAGCAAACACTGATTTTCAGCTTAAGTTTGTGAGATATAGTACACTCGCAGGGCAATTCAAAGGTTCCCTTATTTCTTGTTGAGAGCCACGTTATTTGAAACAATCTGAGCACCTACAAGTGATACACTACGAGATGTTTGGGCTCTTTTCGCCTACAGTTCTGACTGGGTTAGTAACACCCTTTTAACTATTTCTATTGCGGTTTAGAACCAGGATAATAAGAGGCTGTAATGCACTTTATCTTAGACCCAGAAACGACAAAATATTTGTGGTCTTCTTTGTCTAGTGGTAGGTGCCCATGTTCCGCAGACACCATCAGGTGTATTATTAACTCATTCGTCGCTTTAATATTATAAAAAAAAACTATGATTTTCTCATCCGGGAGACAACGGTTATGTAAATTTTTATTGGGGCGTATCCATCGAGGCATCATTTACTGGAAACGGCATTTCTATAACAACGACGCCCAACGCATCTTCATTTTGATTCGTTAATCTTAATCGAGGATAGATGTCTATGGGTCACAGCACACACTTGCCATCATATTCCAATCCAATGCACTTGTTTGGTTCCCTTATTCTTTAAAAAAAAACCTATTGGGTTCTAAGTCTATTGAGCTATACATTATCGTTCAGGACCAAACGACCTTTTCGAATACTAACAAAATAATTTTTAAGCAAAAGTATTTATTTTACATATTTTTCTTTTGTTAAGTTCGTAAAATCATTACCCTCAGCAGTAGCTTAATATCAAGATATCAGGGACTGTATATTTATTAAGCACTAAGGTTCAAAAGGATCCTCCCTTTGGAACCATAAGCAATTTAAGTCTATGCCACAACAAAATAGTTCATGCACGCTATCTGATGTACAGGTTGTTAACCCACCAATTCCAAAATATGGCAGTGTCGGTCAAAGGCGTACGATAGCAATCTCTTTGTTTGGGGTTGGGTATTTGAATTTAAATTCTACAATTGATTCTTACGTACATATAGCGACTATTAATAATTCTATGAATCTAGATTGTTATCGATTAGTGGCGTATTGTTTTAACAGTTTCCCTGTCAGCGAAGTAGACAGAATAGTTAAACAATCGAAATGTTCATATATGAACAGGACAGGGAAAGGCTTAATATTCTTTTTTTATCATCATCTTTTTCAACCCGTGAACGATCATTGTTAAACATGGGCTTCTCATTTTACGGATATTTTGCCATAAAACCACGCTTGTCGGCCAGATTGTGGACGGCTGTATCAGACGTTTCATACATTTTGTACTGCTCCAATTCCCAGTTTCTTACCGTCTGACGTATGACCATACCGCCATCTATCGAAATTCATGAGTTATTACTCGTTATTGCGCATTGCTGCCGCAGGGAAAATAATTGTGGAAATATCGTTTTAAATTTGGAAGAGTTATGTTTTTAATTAGGAATCATAATACATTAATTGAAATTGAAAAATATATGACTATCTAATACATTTTTCGGTACGACATGCGCGCCATATTGTAAGTTAATTGCACTATGCCTATTACTTTCGCGCATGTGCAAGCAATAAGTTGAGAAAGTTTAACCGAAATCTGATGAACGGTATGGAAAATTAATTTTTATATATTAGATTATTTCACCCATGACATGAAATGAGGTCATGAATTTTCTAATGCGTCCACCATACGGCAAATTCTTATTAACTTTATGCTTTCTTTTATAATGTAATTCATTTTAAATCACCGTGTTTACTTTTATTAACAACAAAGGTTATTTTATAATGAAAAGTAATAACACGGAGATTTTAATTTTACAATAAGAGTTTTATACGTGGTAGAGCCATGCTGCAGCTATATTAGTAGTATAGTTGAAGCACGAATGGGTCGGCTCGACCGGGGAAGGACCACACTCTCACAGAATACCAGCGTAAAATAGCAGCTTAACACTGCTGTGTTTCGTATGGCGAGCGTAGAGAACCGGAGACCCTTTTTACTGGAAAAGAGTCATTCCATCTTAGTCCTCATGGGTGACAACGCATCTGCATTTTGATTCGCAAACGAGGATAGATGTAAACGTTTATGGGCCACAACAACCACTTACCATCAGGTGGACTGTGTGCTCTTTTGTCACTCAATCCTATAAAAAAATTATGATAAAATAAGGCTTGTACTCAGTGGCGGGACTTTACTTTTTAATATGATAATTATATTAATAATAGTGATAGTATTAACATATAAAATTTGCGGTATATAACTAATTTCGCCAAATATAATCATCGATATACGATTGATATAAAAGAAGTCGAACCTAGTAAAATATAGCAAGAAATATTTCGCAGACTACAGATTTATCGATAATGTTTGAATATATTATCATCGAAACAATGCAATCACAACTCCTGTGACAGAATACTAACATGAATTTATCTTTCCAGATAATCAAGATCCCGGAATCGAAGGAGGGGTTCATAGACTTGAATAATCTAGAGCTAAGACTGCAAGAATATTCTGGAACTGGAAAGCGTATGATTGGGTTTTTCCCAGCCGCCTCGAAACTCACTGGAGTTTTTGCAGATGATGTAGCTACAACTCTGCTACTTCATCAATACGGAGCGTGGTCTTTTTGGGACTACACCCTCGTTGCTCCCACTTCGAATGTTGATATGAATCCCACTTTTCTTGGTGTCGAAGAAGGCATGGTGAGGAAAGACGCATTGTTCTTCAATTGCGAGAAATTTATTGGCGGTGTTCAGGGACCGTATGTTGCGGTGGTCAAGAAGGATGTCTTCAAGAATTCACCATTGTATTCGGATGATGTTGAGGTAAATATATTTGAAGCATTATTAAATGATTGATTTTTGTCATACCATAACAATAGTCCCCGTCTCCCGTGGGTGTCGTAAGAGGTGTTATTTGCCCCTTTCAATGAAATAGGAGATGGATAACAGCATCTTCTTCACAACGCCTCGAAATAATAAAAAATTGCGGTTGTTGACACCCCTGCTAAGTATGTCAACTATGGGAAAATATTCCATCTATGCGGAATTCTATGGAGAAGGCTTGTGCTGTGCAGTAAACTTTTGATAGGCAGTAACAATTGCAATAATTTTGAAAAAGTATTTAACTTAATTTTCCTTATTGTTTATGAAAAATAATGGAAATATAAAACTTCAAAGGAACTTTGAAACACAAAAGTTTTGTTCTGCAATCTGAACTTCTCGTAGCAAGCTTGTGAGGTGGAAATATTAAAAGCGGCTAATTGGTCTTTGTAGTGGACGAAAAGCATTTCGTTCTGTATAATTGTAAAAATCATTTGTTACTGGTTTGATTTTCATCAAATGTCGGGCTCAGACGACAATTTGTTTTTAAAAAAACGTTCATTATGGCAACAAACCCTTATAAAGAAAGAAAAGCATAGCACTGCGTAGAGTAACGTAAAAATTAAACCAAAACTATGCACAACTTATAGTAAGAACACGCACTCACGTACACATTACGCATTAGGTGCATGTGTGCGTTCACCTGTGAACTCGGGCTGATACAAATATAAGAAAGATGTGTGCGCGAGTGCATGTCAAGATGTTGGCAAACATGGTCGTATTTTGGCTTCACTTGAATTGAAATGTACGTAGCGCTCAGTGGACCAACAAAGTTTCAAAACACTATAAATCTATTAAACTTTGTAAAAATCGTGACACATCCTCAAGAAATAATTTTCAAAAGAAAAATATACACTGATATATTTTAACGTAAGATACAATTACAAAATAAACCAAAATTATATTGAAATGGTTGATTTATTTTCATCCAGTTATAGTTCAATGCCTCCATCATAGATTGGGTTTGTTATTGCTGTTATGTTTGGCAACCGTTGAGTGTTATATTAAAAGAATGTTGTTACAAAGACATTCTGTAACGCTGTTTTTATACTTGCTGGAGAATACTGAACAATAGTACGATGTAACTGTATAACAATAATTTTAAGTGTTACGGCTAAAAGCCTAAGTGCGGTTACACCTAGTTCTAGTCGGCTAATACTAGGTGCAGCCTCTTGGGGTTGGTTAAACTTAGGTGTATCATATATCTTTATATATAAAAATTACGTGTCACATTATTTGTCCGCGATGTACTCCTAAACTACTGAACTGATTTCAATGAAATTTTTCAAACTGTGTGCAGTTTGGTCCAACTTGAGAGATTGGATAGGATTCCGATAAGTGACCCTCAATATTTTTTTATTGCGAATTTAAGATTTTTTTTTATAAGAAGGGTCTTCGGAAGGGGCAGAACAACGTCTGCCTGGCCATCTAGTAATTTATATTTTAGATAAATGTCTGTTGTTTTGAGGTTAAGGTGCGGTTGGGGTGGCCCTTGGATCTCCTGTCGCTGATAATACTTGATACGTATATCCGTGTTTTTACAAATTTATCATTACACCTAAATTTATCCAACAACCAACTACTGCTGGCCTCACCTAGTTTTAGGTGGCTAGAAATAAGTGTAACCGCTTTTCGGTTTTTAGACGTGACACTAAGTTTCCACTAGGTTAGAATTAGAAGGTTTATCTATTAGAGCCTGTAACAGTGCACTCCTAAACATAGGCCTCATCCATTGATTGTTTAATAGATCTCACATATAAAGCAATC
Source organism: Parnassius glacialis (assembly GCA_033319125.1). Classification (NCBI taxonomy): domain Eukaryota; kingdom Metazoa; phylum Arthropoda; class Insecta; order Lepidoptera; family Papilionidae; genus Parnassius; species Parnassius glacialis. Next base: position 27,758,467 of record JAVANC010000024.1, on the reverse strand, counting down.
AATATTATTATATTAACTCTAATATTATTTTATAAATATCTATCCATTACAGCCTATGAAAGTCCTCTGTTAAACACTGACCTCTCCTATAGATGTCTTATAGAAGCGATTTTACCTTAGTTCTTCGGCAGGGGGTTTTACATTCGTAGTTATTTAGAGTCGTCATCAGGATGATGCTATTGCCTATCTCCTGCTTTAGTGTTTTTTTTATAGCACAGGGTGACAAACGAGTATACAGTCCACCTGATGAGTGGTTGCTGTGGCCCATAGACATCTATATCTATCCTCGTTTGCGAATCAAATTGCAGATGCGTTGTCACCCGTGAGGACTAAGATAGAATGTCTCGTTTCCAGTAAAAAGGGTCTCCGGTTCTCTACAATCACCTGCTTACGAAACTCGGCAGCATTAAACTGCTATTTTACGCTGGTATTCTATGAGAGTGTGGTACTTCCCCGGTTGAGCCGACGCATTCGTGCTACAACTATACTACTGATATAGCTGCAGCATGGCTCTACCACGTATAAAATAGAGTGTCCTTCTGTAATCTCTTAAGTCACCCGCGGGTAGACTTGTGGTAGTGGGCTGTATTACGCCGCCACTACAAATTACGTTGTTATTTATTTCACCCAGGTGTTATCGGAGAGAATCGAGGAGTATAGGTGTGCGGAGGCTGTGCGCGCCGCGGTAGTAATGCAGCTGCGAGATGCCGTAGGACTACAGAATATTAGGGAGAGGCAGGACAATATTACTAGGTAAGATTTTTAATACTTTTTGCTCTATAATTTTTTAAACGTTACCCACACACTAGGATTTTCTCCTGTATCGTAGAGGCAGTTTGCAAATACAAATTGCACAAGGACAAACATCCAAACACGGAACAATTATATGTAGGCCATACAAATACTTGTTCCGGGCGGGATTCGAACCCGCGGTCCCCATTGCAGCAACTCATTGCTAAGCCGCTGCGCCACGAAGCCATCTATGAAATTATAATAATATATATTTTGTTACGTATGTTTGCGAATAACTTCTTTGTTTATGTTCGACTTTAATAACTATTTTTTTATTAAATCGGTAACGAGCTAAATATTGATTTATTGTTACGAAAATTCGGTCTTGACGAAATTCCAGTCCTCCTGATGGGACGTGACTAAAACCGATGAACATTAGCAATTTAAAAAAAAGAAGGCTACCGTGGTCATCACAGATGACTAAATTAGTATGCCTTACCTGTAACTAATTGGTCTGTTATCATTCAAGGCCGACGTAACTCAGTGGTTAAGTGCCCGCCGTATATTCCAAAGTACGCGACTTTTCGAACGTTTCACGAATCCTCCTTGGAATCTGTGTTTTGTGTAGATTTATGGTTTATTAAATCTGATGTAATGATAGGTGTGGTCCTGGATATGTTAGATTGCCCGGAATGTGGCGTTTCTCATCAGCTGTATGTTCTTTGACGTGGATCAAAACATTTCAGTATAATCTGTTGTCTTAAGCGATATATTTCTTTAGGTTTTTCTCGCAATTGTGTAGTAGGCATAATAATTATTCAGGTCAGTAGAGATTCCTTGGCGCTAAGTTTAGTGAAGTCGTTTATAAACGTGTCATTGTACATTTTTTGGCTAGTCGCCGCGTGGCGCTTATTGACAGACGCGAGTTTATTATATCATCATAAATGTGCTATGTGTGGTGGCGATGTAAAAGAATACGACGTAATTTTTGTTACTTGGTAGAGCCACGCTGCACCTATACTATGGTTGTACGTGATGATATAAATTGTGAGCTCTCCGGAGCGGATTAAAACAATTTATTGTGTCAGTTAGGTGGGTGGTTGGGACACTTGTCGGTGGTAACGCGGTGGGTCATTTTATTGACCGCTTGGAGATAAGAAAATGTATTTCGTTTTAAATAGAAAAAGTCGTTTAGCAGTGCGCACGCAAGGGATCGATGGATCGTGTTAATTTTTCCGAGATTCAATAAATATATTTTCTATTTGTCAGGTTCCATTTTTCTTTTTTCTTTTGAAGTTATTACAGAAAACCAGCGTGAAGTAGATTTACCTCTGCGTTTCGCTTGGTGAGTGCAGGTGGCCGGAGGCCCTTTTTACTGGAAATGAGGCATTCCATCTTAGTGCTCACGGGTGACAACGCATCTACATTTTGATTTGTAATAGAGGATAGATGTAGATGTCTATGGGCCGCAGGAACCACTTACCATCAGGTGGACTGTGTGCTCGTTTGTCACCCTTATCCTATAAAAAAAAATTAGAATTGCACTAATAGACATGGGCCTAACACTGTTAATGTACTATAAAAATATTTTTAAGTTCTCAGACATTATAGATCTTCCTAATTTAGACTTTCTTTAAATTTAATGAAAAGTTACCCGAGTGCTAACTTTAACACGTGGTAGAGTCTTACTGCGGCAATATTATCCTTGTAGTACGAATGGATCGGCTCACTCGGGAAAGCATCACGCTCGTACGCAATACCAGCTTGAAATAGTAGTTTAATGTTGTGTCATATGGTTGGTGCACTAGAGAATCGGAGACCCTTTATACTGGAAACGAGGTATTCCGTATTCAGAGATGATAACACATCTGCATTTTGATTTTTAATCGAGAATAGATGTAGATATATAGGCCACAGCATCCACAGCCTCCCCTCAATTCTGAGACGGTTTTAGGGCAAGAAAATGTCTGCCGCGTTGCCCCAATGCGTGTGGGCAAACTTCACATGTCTTCGAATTACTTTTTTCTTATTTCTATTATTCTATAAAAAAAAACTAAAAATATGTCATGTTCGTATCGTCTCCATTTATAAACTGATCGGATATTAAAAGTTAGAGATTTTAAATTCCGTGCTTTTCAAACTTGTCTAAAACAGCCAAATGAAAACATAGTCGCGGTGCTACTGAGCTATCAAATATACCCTTGAAAATAACATAGACTTCTCTTTGTTTGTTTACATATCGCGCTCTGATGAAATGGCCCGAAAAACGATGGAAAATCACTATGAATGTTGACTCTTAAATATTTACAAACAAGATTTGAACCGAGTGCCGATTGATCAACAACCACTACGAAATAATAAGCTGTTACGACAAACTATGACAAATACGGAAATCGGCGATCAACATACAAACTGCCAAATTCTGGGTTTAGTAATAGCTTATTTGAGCCGTGGTAGCTCAGATGGTTAGCGCTTTTAATAAGTTTCATAGTACGCGAGCAACCCCGGTTCGATCCCCGCCGACACCAATGAAATTGTTAATTGCAATTTTAAGCGCTGATTTAACACGTGCTTTGCGGTGCAGGAAAACATCGTGAGGGAACCTGCATGTCTGAGAAATAAGAAAAAAATTATTTCGAAGACATGTGAAGTTCACCAACACGCATTGGGGCAGCGCGGCGGACACTTCCTTGGATGTTGACGGATGTTGATGGCTCTCTCTCTAGCGGCGACGCGCGCATGTTGTACAGGCCTCGGGGAGCCCTATTTCCAGTGTTAAATTAAAATTACAAATAAATTTTCTTATTGGAAATTTCTTTTTCTTTAGGAATATGTTTCCAAAATTTATTAAATACTTATAGTTTTTGAGTTATTAACAAAAAGCTGGATAATGTTTTTTTATCTTATTTTGCTAATAACAACTGCAATTTTTTCCATGCTAATAAGCCCTTAAAACACATTTTTAGAGGTCATTCCGAATCCAATGAGCTGTCGCTCATATTTCTAGGAGCTTTATGTCTATTTTTCATGTTTTTCAACTTGTTGACCAGACTAGTAATTCATTAACTTTTTTTAGGTTTGCTTGATATACAATATTAACCCTTTCACTGTCCCGTGCACTACATATAGGACATTGCTATTGTTTTACTATTGTGTCTCAAAATCGGACAGTGAAAGTGTTAAGCAAGCCGTATTTAACCTTCAACTGCACATTAATAATTATATAAAATACTATAGCCATTATATAAAATGCTAAACGCTTTCTTGCCTTGACATAAAATTCACGGTCATTCAGTCAACATCAATTATTTATTGCCAATATTTTTAAATTCTTTGGTGACAATGTTTACTCTGTGCGATTGTTTGACCACAGAATATTAAGCGTTTGACATTGGCCTTGAATAACGACAAACATAGCCTAATATAGACTACACTCGGAGACATTGGCAGTATGGACGTCAAAAATTGACATTTATCCAAGCAGTGGCGTAGCGTGCCTTAGATGGGCCCTGTATCAAAATTTGTTGGGGGGCCCCAATGAAGAGAATCCATCGACTTCCTGTATATTTTACCAGGTCGTCACTCCATCTAGTGGGGGGACGCCCTACACTTCGTTCGCCGGTACGAGGCCGCCACTCGAGAACCTTCTTTCCCCATCGGTTGTCCGTGCATTGAGCTATATGGCCGGCCCATTGCCACTTCAGCTTACTAATCCGTTAGGCCATATCGGTCACTCTCGTTCTACTGCGGATATCCCCATTTCTAAATTTATCATGCAGAGAAACTCCGAGCATAACCCTCTCCATAGCTCGCTGAGCGACCTTGAGCTTCCTCAAACGCTAGCAGTGAAGGACCATGTCTCAGTTCCAAAGGTCATCACTGGCAACACGCACTGGTTGTACAGTCTTGTTTTTAAATTTTTAGGTATACCTGACGAGAAGATGTCCAATGCCCAACCGAGTTGAATCCGTCGATTGACCTCTCGGTAGAAGTTGGACTTACCTAGTCGGACAATTAGTCCCAGGTAAACATACTCATCAACAACTTTAAGCTTAGTGCTCCCAACAACTATCGGCATAGGTGTGACATGGACATTAAACAGATCTTTGTTTTGTCCATGTTCATCTTAAGACCTATCCGTTGGGAAACACTATTGAGGTCATTAAGCATAGTGCTTATGTCCTCCAGCGATTCTGCCATAAGGATTATATCGTCGGCAAATCGAAGGTGAGTGATGTACTCGCCATTGATGTTAATACCGTATCCTTTCCAATCCAGAAGCTTGAAAACGTCTTCCAAAACAACGGTGAAGAGTTTCGGGGATATAACGTCACCCTGTCATACACCTCTCTGTAATTGGATAGGTTTCGTACTCTGGTTCTGCACTCGGATAGCCATCGTAGCCCTACTGTACAAGCACTTCAGCACTTTGATATACCGACAGTCAACTTGACACCGCTGAAGGGACTGCAGCACCGCCCAAATTTCGACGAAATCAAAGGCTTTCTCATAGTACACATACGCCAGACATAGTGGCAAATTGTACTCCTCGGACTTCGGTACAATTTGTCGATGGGTATGTACGTGGTCTATGGTGCTAAAGACTTTTCGGAAAGTGGCTTGTTCGGAAGGCTGGAAGTCGTCAACTCTGCGCGCGAGACGATTCGTAATGACTCTCGAAAACAGCATGTAGACGCGGCTCAGAAGGGAAATCGGTCTGTAGTTCTTCACGAGAGCGTTGTCACCTTTCTTGAAGAACAAGACTACCGCAGGTCTTCAAATACCGGTTTTCCACCCGCTTTTAGAAGCTACGGTGTAATTCCATCCTCGCTTAGGGCCTTGCCGTTTTTAAGGTGCTGGAAAGCCATTCTAATCTCGCTCAGACTGACGTCCGGTATATCGTCGGAATAGTGTCGGATAAGACTCGCTCTTGGATCGTTACTCACACTTAAGTGTGGCTCCAACGATGATGTATACAGCTGCCCATAGAACCTCTCAATCTCACTCAAAATCTCAGGTGTCCCGGAAACGACGCTGCCACACTCGGTCTTCAGCTTCGACAGTTGGCTCTTTCTGCCAGACAGATCTCTAGCAAAGACTTTGGAGCCCTGGTTCCACTCGATCGCTTCTTTAATACGAGCAGTATTAAAGTTGCGAAGTCCCGCCATATGCATTTGGAGATCTATCTGTTCAGTTGCCTGTATGCTGTCAAATCTACTGAAGACTGCAGCTTCATTTCCCTTGGAACAGCTATGAGATTAAGAGTGTGATCGGAGAGTTTTTGTGTTCTTCCGCGGCGGGTCTTGCAAAACTTAGCTCCGACCGCATGGACAGTTTCCACGAACTTGTCATTCATATCGTCCACTATATTGCAGTCTTCTAGATACTGAAAACGGTTTCGCAGCTCGAGCTGAAAGGTTTCGGGTCTTTGGATTAGAGCACGAGGGGGACGGACCGTTGACTTCATTAGACGTGACCTCTCCAACTTAACGTTTAGGTTCAGTGTGCCTCTCACCATTCGGTGATCGCTGCCGGTTTTCACCCTCGCGATCACTGAGACAGCACTGAACAGTTGTCGTCTGGTCGTCATAATGAAGTCAATCTCATTTTTTGTCCAACCGTCGGGGCTCGACAAGGTCCACTTCCTGTGGGGCTGCTTCTGGAAGATAGAGTTTATCATAAAAAGTCCCTCTTTCTCCATGAAGTCGGCCAGCTGCTGGCCCCTTGGGCTCCGTTGCCCTATTCCGAATTTCCCTACTTTAGCTCACCGTTCTTTCTTGTGCCTAGTTTTGCATTGAAGTGAAGGAGGAATGCATGGCTCTAGAGATATTCTCATACATTTGCTCCACCTCCTCATCGGGGTGTGCCGTGGTTGGTGCGTAAACCTGTATGACCTTCAACGAATACCGTTTAGTGATTTTGAGTATAAGGTACGCAACCCTCGTTGACACACTCCCAATCTTAATAACGTTGTTAACGAGAGACTTGTGGACGATAAATCCGACACCTCCTTGGGACAGATGGTCGCCCTCCTGGTGATAGAACAAATTGCCGGATTCGAGGATTACCGTGTCCTCCCCCTCTTTTCGGACTTCGGATAATCATATGACATTCCAACGCAACCTGTCTATCTCTTCTTCCAGCTCCAGGATCTTCTCGTAAGTCCTCAGGGTGCGCGCGTTATAAGTTGTCAAGTCGAGACGTCGTAGGTGGCAACAGAACCTCCACCGGAGATTCTTAGCACCCCCTACCCCGCCGTTACCATGGTCGCCACCGTAGCCAGGAATAGCGGGGCCGCCGGGAAGTGGGGGCGTGGCTTCGTTACTTTTATGGGAGATATATTACCATAGTTGCCACGCTTGGCGAGCGGGTTGGCAACCGCAGTTTTTTTATTGTTATTTTGCTGTTATCAGAAAGATGCTGCTGCCCATCCTCTGCTTCAGTTTCCCTCTGTCGGCTTTTACACCGACACCCACGGGAAGATATGGGGTAGTGAGTATTCTTACCTGCCACCAGTGGCGGATTTACCAGCAGGCTGAGTAGGCTGGAGCCTAGGGCGGCAGATTTTAGGGGCGGCGAATTCGGGCCAAAAATTTTTCATTTTTCTCTTACATAAATTTTCCTACAATAGCGTAGTCGTGTTTGGTTGTGGCGCGGAAAAGAGTGACATGACCGTTCGCTACGTGTGTTTGGTCAAAATGCCTGCCCTATGTAGTATATTATCTATGGAAATGCTGATTTATTGAAGAACGCCGAGGCGCGGCCGCCGCGGAAGCCGCAGCAGGATCGTGGTGTTGAAGGTGTACGCTGCGTGTTGGTATTGAGTTCGAAACAGATAGCTGTATTTACTTCAATACCAAAAGAAAAGCCGCCTCGGTTGAATCCTGGTGCGATTTCTAATACGTACTAATATTTGTCTGGCACAATTTTTTCTTTACAATTGGTTCTTGCTGTAGTATGATAATGCTGCATACATGTCTGGTGTGTGTACAATGGCTAAAATTCAAAGCCAAGCACTTTTTGCTTTTCGTTCCTTGCTCTGTGATCTCTTAAAATTTAGTGGCAACTGCGGCTGCTGAATGTTGCACAGAAGCTTGTCGCGTCTTCAGTCTTTCGTAGCTGAACGAGAAATTTTTAAGTATTTCCAAGAAAATGTGATCGAAGCGTGTCAAAGCAGTATACAAAAGACGTGGAGAAAACACAACCGGAAAGGAAAAAAATATATGATGGGACACCTGATAAAGAAATGAGAATGACTTCGAGTGATACTTTCAGGGCTAATAAATTTCTCGTCTTAATTGATAGACTCGTATCTGAATTAAAAATACGATAATAGGCCTACTGTTGCAGTTCTTAGAACCTGTTGGTTCAAAAAACTTTTCATTTCGGACCAAAAACAACAACATCATCAAGATTGACCCTTACAGAAAAATACTTTTTCTTGGAAGAAATGTATCCTAAAGATTTAGAGATGACTTAGTTCAAGAATTCATACATTTTCAATTCCACCTTTCTTCTGAAAGAATTTTGATGAAACCAGATTCTGGATCATTGAAAATTTTATCTTTGTTCCTGCGAAACCAGAATTTTCAAAATGTTTAAAAAGTGTTCCAAAATATTTATCAAGATTTGGATATAGCAGTTCACATGGATATAGCAGTACACCTGTAACAAATTTATCGGGTGTTTAATTTTTCACCGTTTAAAGTTTGTTTGTTTTCAAGTTTGAAAATGAGTGAAAAATTATCTAAGATCTACCTAAAGTTAACATCTCGGCACGCTGGGATCACTCCCTCGAAGTTGCTTGCAACATCAAAGGACAGTTTAACTTCTTCGGGGAGATCTCATGGCTCGAATAATTACATTATTCCTGCCCGCACGCAAAATACGCACTTAGACGTGGTGTCGCGGAAAACAGCCCGTCATAAACTAAACTACCTAAAGTCAAGAAAAGCTAAATGCCTTAGCTATTTTGTGCATAGAGTCAGAACTCAAAATTAATGAACAAGATTTCATCCGACGATTGATGATTATTTTGCGAATAGAAAATTACGCAAAAAGGTATTGTAAAACTTTCATAATTAATTGAATTTCATCGTCATTGTCAGCCGGATTGTTACTAGGTAACTGAATATATTATTTTTAAGCTGTAAGTATGCGCACTAAAAATTATTTCATAAACGTTTAACTTTTAAGTAGTATTAAGGCATACCTTACCCCTCCTTATTAGAAGTACATGATTGAGCTTGTAATAACTCAGAAATATAGCCAAAAGCTATTTATTTTGCAATCATAACTAAATCGTTTAGTTGTAAAGATAATCTGGGAACTAACACATTGATTTAATAGCTCACAGTAATTACTTGTGTATCGCCAGCAACGCAAAGTCAGGAATTTACATTTAGAAAAACCAAGGTGCCAAGTTTAAAAATTAGGTGCTCTAAAATTTTCACCATAGCGAACTGATAAAATTAGCTACGATACGTTTTGCTAACAACGCAATGAAGTTATTAGATATACGATAGATATTAATAGCACGGAATTAAGTGCTCATTAGGTGCTGCAATTATAGGCAATGACAAGGCGCCCCTAATAAAAATAAAGTCGCTACTCAGAACAAAGCAGATGCGAAATTCAGGTTTTCTGAAAATCAGAATAGAATCAAAATTACTTTTAGGAAAAGCCCAAATTAGGGACTTTTTAGGTGGTAATTAGGCACGAAGTTTAAAAATTAGTTGCTCTAAAATTTTCACCGCAACGATCTGATGAAATTTGCACAGTTAGCACCTAAAAAGCCCCTAATTTTGGGTTTTTCTAAATGCAAATTCCTGACTTTGCGTTGCTGGCGAGACACAGCTACAATCATTCTATTAATTACAAGAAAAGAGTGGCGTATTTAGAACGATAATGCATAAATCATGAAGTTACAAGTTCATTGACAAAAAATTGTAATTAATATGATTGTGAACTAAGGCATCGAATTGTATAAGATCGGTAGGGGCGGCAAAATTAGAATAGCCTACTGGCGGCAAATGTGTAAATCCGCCACTGCCTGCCACTACACGGGTTTTTGAGTTATTACTTACTATTAGTACTCCTAGGAACTAAGCTAGCCAAACAATTCAAATCAAATATACACTTTTCGTGACTTTTGTTCGGCAAACATAGCTGAAGACGATTCGGCTGCAATCATAGCTGAAGACGATTTCAGTTTTACTAAATTCTTTACTTCTATAGACAATAGTGATAGCTTTTCTTGTCCCATAGAAGTCCTTGGAATTTTTGCTCACACACGTTGGGGGCCCCTGTAGCCCGGGGGCCCCGTATCATTGATACGGCTGATACGGCGGTAGCTACGCCCCTGTATCCAAGTGACATGTGCTGTCGCTAGGGAGTAAGTGTTCTGTGATTATGCGTTTGACATTGGCAGTATTAACGTAAACAATGTGTGTTTTATTTTGTTTGATGTATTTCTATTTCTAACACATATTAAAAATAAATTTTAACTGCTCTTCCATATAAACTTTAACTATGCCAAATCTCACACTTCTGTGCGCGTAATATGCTTGAAAAGGAGTAGAAAGTTTTCTCTTCTCGTATTAATCTATAGATACTTATGAAGTATAAAAATATAGAAATAAAAGTATAAATAGTATAATAGATATATTATTGTCCTCAGTTAAAGTCGTATATTTATTTATTATTCAAATTGCATCATTGGCCTCAAACTGATACTTATTGCCATATACGTGACGCCTACACGGAGGATTGCGAAGGCTTCATGGGTCAAATCTTAAAAAGAATCGCAGCATATAAATAATCATTATCTTACTGCAATTTTCCTTACTAAATTTACCTAATAAATTGTTTAAATTTTACCAAAGCGTGCTTAAAGTTTAATTTTGTTTGCGTGCGAAATTATTGAGTTGCGAAATCATAACTGCTCAAGCGCAGGACGCTCTTCTTAAATTTCTTTTTTTCTTTCTCCTTAAATGGTGGAAAGTGAGCTCGGTTTTCGCCCTTAAGCCGAACGTTCACCGCGAACTATACTATGTGAAAAATATGCTCAGTGAACTAAGTTAAGCTAACATGGAAAATCGTTGCACGTCCACCGAAAAATAAGCTAAAACAAACAACACTATGCGAAATGCGCCAGAGGGGTAAGGTAAGGTAAGGGTGAGAGGCGCTTAACTTAGTTCGCGTAGTTTCGGATCGATCTACACAACTAAGTTAGTTTGACATAGTTTGGCTAGTTTACCTAACTTAGCCGGCATAGTTTGCGGTGGACGCACATGTATGAAAAACTGGCTCAGCTATGCAAGATAAAATAATGTTACGAGCTTGGGGTTTGTCGTCGACGTAGTGGCGCATAACAATAATGTAGTTTAGTTTACGGTGGACGTTCGGCTTTATTCAATAAAATATATGAGCAACTAGACTCTTCGATCCTCAACGATATCGCAAATATTGTACGAGTATTTTTTACGTGGTAGAGCCATGCTGCAGCTATTTATTTATTTATATAATTTGCATGCCACAAGAAATACATCATACATCAAGTGACTGACGCCCAGTAGGGGCATAGCAATTTATAAGAGGGTAGTTTTTATTTTTATTTTATTATACTAAATATTAATTACTACGTACTAAATACCATATAACTTATTTCTTAACATTTACTAGTCTAACATATAATATTTTTATAATTATTACACACAAATTTACTATTTAAAAGTATACCAGCGTCAAATAGCAGCTTAACACTGCTGTGTTTCGTATGGTGAGTGTAGAGAACCGGTGACCCTTTTTACTGGAAAAGAGGCATTCCATCTTAGTCCTCACGGGTAACAACGCATCTGCATTTTGATTCGCAAACGAGGATAAATGTAGATGTATATGGGCCACAGCAGCCACTTACCATCAGGTGGACTGTGTGCTCGTTTGTCACCCTATCCTATAAAAATAAAAAATAAAAATTATTCGCATCTATAAAGAATTCTCTTGAATTATGATAACTTTTATCGATTAAGAATGACTTTAATTTTTTTTATAAAAGACATGGTGTTGTCAATATTTTGAGGTTATTTGGAACATTATTATGGGGACCTGTTGTGAATAATTTTAATTTTGAAAATTGAATATTCAATTTATTTTGAGTTCAATTATTTCTTTTGACAGTGTTTATAGGATCGTATAGTTTTGGATGTTTTCTAACGAACTTACAACATTTAAAAACCTAGCAAGCTAACAGCAAAGCAAAGTGGCGAAGCAATCAGCTTTGTAGCGGTTTCTAACGGAAAAAAATAATTTCAAAATAGGAGGTTCAGATGCCTGGGTGATCAGTAATCGATTGCTGAAAACAGAATTTGAAAATTCGAAACCGTTGTAGAGATAATCGTGGGACAGACGGACAGACGGACAGACGGACGGACAGACGGACAGACGGACAGGCGGACAGACGGACAGACGGACAGTCGGACATACATCGTGAAATCAATAAGTGATTTCGCAAGCTTCGCCACTTAATAATGCTATGTTATGGTTGTAGCACGAATGGGTCGGCTCGACCGGGGAAGGACCACGCTCTCACAGAATACCAGCGTAAAATAGCAGCTTAACGCTGCTGTGTTTCGTATGGTGAGTGTAGAGAACCGGAGACCCTTTTTACTGGAAACAAGGCATTCCATATTAGTCCTCACAGGTGACAACGCATCTGCATTTTGATTCGTAATCGAAGATAGATGTAGATGTTTATGGGCCACAGGAACCACTTACCATCAGGTGGACTGTGTGCTCGTTTGTCACTCTTATCCTATAAAAGAAGAGTGCATCACAATTTTAATTACTGTTTAATCGTATGGCCTATAGTGAAGGAAAATACTGTTGAAAAACCTGAATGTCTAAGCAAACAAAAAAAATATTTCTAGTTTAATTCAATACGTATTAAATGCAGACTCTTTACTGAACCTTCAAAGAAAATGGAAAAGTTTGCACGGTGCTACTATTTCAGATGTCATACTTTTTTAACTAATTAACCTCTATTCATCATCATCATGCCCTTCATAAGTCCAACGCCATAAGTCTAAGGCGATTGATGTAGGCGGCCCAATGCCGCCTACATCAATCGCCTTCCTGCATGTCGTAGTCACACCATCTAGTGATTGAATTTTATTAGAATTACCGTTTTTCAAGAAAAGGAGGTAACAAAGTAAAAAAATGTCCAGTTAAAAAATGCTATGCTATACTGCGTCCGTTAGTTTGTAAAATGTTTACTTGAATAATAAGTGCAATGTAACAACTACCCGTGCCCTTGACCAAGGGTACTGAAAAGCACTCTAAACGTCGAGAATGAATTAAATAAAATTAAAGAGTAAAATGCAATAAACGAATGTTATAATAAAAACAATTTAAAAGTATTATATTATTTTAATTTAAAGTTTTATTATGTCAATACGTAAGAAAATTCGTTTATATACTTATTATATTCTACTTTATAACTCAAGTTTATGTAGTTCAAAATGTCAAAACGATTTTTTATACGCTAGCGTTCTAGTTATAATTTACTTTAATATTTCCGATCCAACTACCGCACGACGTGGTTAATATTACGTCACTGAATTTATATTTCCAGTTTCCTTAAGAATTTATAAACTAGAAGACGTGTCAATGGATTCAGGTCGTTTGTTTTATAGTGAGATCGTTTGTTCGTATGAACAACGTAATGAATTTGCAAAATAATGTCGTTCAAAAAATTATATTTCACCTATTTCATGAGTTGAAATATTATGATCTAACGTTGTTAAACTCTACTTATATTTTGTAATATCAAAACTTATCTCAATGGATAAGTTCTCGCGTCTTTTACCGAAATCATTGAAGTTCATCATATCATAAACACTCACGCCAGTAACCCAGAGGGATAGCAAAGAATACGGACCTCCATTTGGTGCGATCCTAACACTCCTCTTTCGCCTCCTTTCCACATCCACATACCTACGCATTCCTGTTCGTAGGTTAAGGACACTCTTAATCTGGCCCATCCTCAATATATCACCAATTTAGTCGATAAAGTAAAATTGTCAATTGCTTTATGAAGTTAATAAACTAAAGTTGTTAATTGCTATTTCAATTTCTGATTAATCACGTGCTCCAGGAATCATTGTGAGAAGAAACTCGTCAGCATGAAGTTTACAAAAATTGAGTACCTGCGGTGGACTTCCGTGTCCTAAAACCCTTTCGGGAATAAGACTATTTCTTGACTTTTTACTGATTGCTTGTATATTAATGGCGATCTAGGCGAGAATAATATATCATTTATTTGGATAAGAAATAACTAGGACTGATCTTAAGAATGTTTGCGCAAACTTTTAAATGAATTATTTCGCAGTTGACAAAATATTTATATAATGTGCAATTTATTTCACTTCCTGCTTTTCAATTTTAACTACCTACAATTCCTTTTATCCTACCGAATCACATGTCTTGAAATTTAAGTCCAATAGCAAACTTACATCATACATAAACAGTAGAGAGAGATAGACTACGGGTTTTCATTTGGGACGATCCCGACACATCTTGCTTTCTTTAGATCCTTAAATCGAGTCCTTCATACGAATACATGATCGTTGGTAAAAGATACTCGTAATTTAACCCATATTCAATATCGCCTTTTTTGTCGACTCTGTTACGCATTCCTGCAGCAACTTATCACTTTGTCTTCATATTATTTATAATTTAAAATTAAAAATTTTGTACAGCCGACTTCAATATAAGCGACTTCAATATAGGTTATTTAAGAATAACTCAATAACCATTGGTCTGACCTTGATCAAATTCATATGGGACCACACGAGAACTATCAGCTTTCATATAAAAAAAGAATCATCGAAATCGGTTCGCCCAGTACAAAGTTATGAGGTAACACACATAAAAAAAATAAAAACATACACTCGAATTGAGTACCGTCTCCTTTTTGAAAGTCGGCAGAAAACTTTTTTTACTGGAAACGAGGCACTCCATCTTAGTTCTCAGGGGTGACAGCGCATCTGCATTTCGATTCTTAAAGGATAAATGTAGATGTCTATGGGCCACAGCAGCCACTCACCATCAGGTGGACTCTGTGCTCGTCTGTCAACCTTATTCTATATATGAAAAAGTACAAATTGTTAGCTTTAAGGTCTGATCTTATTGTGGATATTCTGTCTATGACACTGTATCTAATTGATTTGGGCATAACTATTATAGACGATTAAGGGCCCTTTTATCACCACGAACACTTGTGGCACTATAAGATCTACAGATAATTAGCTTCTCATTCTATTAAAAAATTGAAGTTGACCAAAAAAATCCAAAAGAACGTCATAGTTTTCTTAAAATGTCATTGTCTGTCTTTCCGTCCGATTACAATATGGTTGTCAATATATTCATAGGCTTTTGATGTGAGAAGCTAGTGCGATTTTCTCTTAGGAGGTACAATACCACTTACCACCACCAGTAACTGGGACTGTAGTCAAGCACCGACTTTTGTTAAGCTATTCTATTCTATTTCAAGAATTGTCTATACTGGCAAGTGCGGTCCCGATGGTTGCCGACATGTTTCTTTGGACAATGACAATAATGATGGTTTATAATTTCATGGAATGATACTGAAATTGCTTACTTCCAGGGTACTCCATGATACTGAAATTACTTAATGAGAGATCAAAACGACACAGAATATCGAATTGACAAAGACAAAGAACCTTCCGCACTCATTAACATTACGACGGGCGTATAAATTTACGTCTTCCCGTCTCCTCTAATCGACAACTTTTTCCAGCAACAACGGAATAGTTCTTTAAAGTTAAAGCTGAAGATAGTCACTTCTACCGTGTGTGAACTACACACATGTTTTTTTGTTAACTTTAATATTATTTAAACCTACAAATTTATTGGAATATATATTATATATTATATTACAAATTTTGTTATTTGTAACAATATGTTGAAGACCTGGCTCACAATTTTTTCGTAATTGTGCAAGAAGACGATCCCCTAACATGACTCTCGTAGATACATCTGCAAATAGAATGAGGCCAACGCATCGATGTGCGAGCGCTTCAAATGGGTCAGTGGGCTGGGGCTGATAGCGACTGAATTAGTGTTGCCACGCGCTTCGGCGCCGGCTCGATGGCACCGCGTCGTAAACACTAATTGCTTGTCAGATGAGTAGCTGATGAATGGAACGGTCTCGTGCGTCATGTGAATTAAACTAACGGACATAATCATGTATGCCCGATAATAGGTTTTTCTTTTTAGAAGTAAGGCCGGCCACATACATATGGAATTCCGTTTGGGGATTCCGTTTCGATATTCCGATTCGGAATTCCGAACGCAGCAAGTCCATACAAAATCTATGATCCACGTGACACACGTACGGTAGTTTTCCGGTCGATATTTTGCGGGCAAAACGGGGTTCCGTATGTGTGTGGCCGACCAGTTCGGAATTCCGAAACGGAATCCCGAAACGGAATTCCGTATGTATGTGGCCGGCCTAAGGATGACAAACGAGCACACGGTTCATCTTATGGTAAGTGAATGCTGTGGAACATTGACACTTTTTTGTTGTACTTCTGCTACAGGAACGACGGAAAGATTATTCCGGACTCTTAGCGGCTAAAACCCAACGGTAGTTACCATCAGCGTAAACTAGAGGTTCTGGGATCTACGTTCGGAACACAACCGGGGCGGCACATTTACACCACCTACGTCTATTTTTGATAACAAATTAAAATGAAGGTTAGTTGTCCCCTCTGCGGTCAGAAATGGAATAATCAGTTATAAATGGTCTTCTGTTCTTGTCACCTGACATGTGAAATACTGCAACATTATAATGCTTCATGATGGTTTCCTATGCGAGTGTGATCCTCAACATACATTACGTATAAATAATATTACTGAAAGTATTTTTTTCTTTCATCAACGTCTTGGAAAAACATCTGTCTAGTGAGAAACCAAAAGGAAACCCCCAAGGTTTAGAATAAGTAATTAGAATAATCAGCAAAAAGTCAGCAAGGCTTTTTTTTTCAAAGTGATACTTATTCAGTAAAGCCAGTTATATCTACAAATAAATATTAAAACTATGTAATGTATGCAAATGTTTGTGTAATCTTTTGTACGTCGGCGGCCCATGTTGTTTTATGTTTTCTGTTATCAAAAAAAAAATTATTCATTTTTGTCATATGTTGACTCAAAACGTTTTTGTTTTCAATAATAAAAGAATTATTCACAGCTCAGCAGAAGCTTAAACAAAATTAAGTAATTTGACTTTGTCTTTGAATTTCAATTATCATAACGATGTGCCAGAAAGAAAACTTACTATTCAAATTGGTTTCTTAAGAATTTCAGATTTATTTTATATTTTACATAATTATGTATAGAACTCCTCTTTAAAAATAAATTCCTTTATCTGTAAATTGTTAGCATTTTCTTTCAATTTGTTTAAATTCTATTAGATCCCATTGCCACCAGACGTCACTTATTTTCTGAGGAATGAAATGTGTAAGATTGAGTAATGTTACTAATGTACTAAGATCGTATGCCTTGCCTGGGATGATTAACCCCTTGGATTGGTATGCTCTTGTAAAACGTTTTCAAATAGTTGTCTAACATATATAAAAATGGAACTTGAGAATGTAAGTCAAATTGAGTATTGTTTGATAGCTGTAAAGCGTCTCCAAAGCGATACTGCTGACAGAAAGTGTCTGGGAGTCAGGGACTTAAATACCGTTAAAATACAGTAACGTTATCTGCACAAGTGTGAGATAACGTTATGTTTAAGAGAAACGATATGTCAAAACGATATTATGCAAAGCTTTGCATGTATATAACGTTATAATTACGTTACAATAAATATGTCAAATAAACATTTCTAAAATATTGTTATCAAAAAATCATAATGTTATTATTTATTGTTCTATGCCATCTCTTTTACTAGTATGACCTATCGAACGCAGTGCTCTAAAGTTATAGGCTAAAAAATACGTTTTGTGGTTGTCAGCGTAGCAATTGAATTATCAACTGTAGTAGTACATACAACTCGGAATATGGCTGTTCCAAAATAAATAGTTCATAAACTTTGTATTACATTCATAACAATAAAATGATGTTCTTAATATCTTAAGGATTGTGTAGACAAAATAATTGTATAGAAGTTGAAATATTCTTCTAAATATTATTGTTAAACTAGATTGTGAAAAAAAAAACATGCGTGAGTGTCGTGGAACACTCGGTTGGAACGAAGTACATTTCGTATTATCATAACGTATTATATTATTGATTATACACACAAACACAACAAATACAATGAATTACTAGCGTCTATTAAAATTAAGCGTTATTTAAAATAAAATCATATTTCTTTCATGGCAAGATAAGAAAAAGTGCGAGGGAGATGGATCTTATTCCATTTCGCTTTTTTATACGTCAGAACGGGTCGTGACGGAAAATCTTACATTTTTTTTCGTCTAGCTCCCATCCGCCAAAATCGTACCGTCCGATAAGGAACTTCGTTCCAATAAGTCTGCATTGTGTATTTAATTTGTTTGAATTCCAGGTTGATTTTCCACATAGATCATCCACATATCAATACAGAGTTGAACCTCTACTTAGCTTATCTCCTTATACTACATCAATCAGTAGTATTGAAGTGACACCAAGAAAGACGATAATGTTAAAAAAATATGTAAATTAACAAAAAGAATAATAGACAAAGAAAATAGTTAAAAAAATGGACATGCTCAAAAGAAAGTATATGATAGATCTAAAGGAAATTAAAGTAAAGTTGCAGCCTATTTACGTTTCACTGCTGGGAACAGGCCTCCTCTCATTTCTGAGAGGGTTTTAGTGCAAGGAAATGTCCGCCGCGCTGCCCCAATGCGTGTTGGCGAACTTCACATGTCTTCGAAATATTTTTTTCTTATTTCTCAGACATGCAGGTGTCCTCACGATGTTTTTCTTCACCGCCGAGAATGTGGTAAATCAGCACTTAAAATTACAATTAACAATTTCATTGGTGCCAGCGAGGATCGAACCCGGGTTGCTCGAGTACTATGAAGCTTACAGCGAGCGCTAACCATCTGAGCTACCACGGCTCTCGATCTAAAGGAATTCAACTTATATATTATATAATTCTCTGCCACTTCAAAGTATATTAGTATTAAGTGATTTTCTTTCCATGCACATAAGAAAAGAACATTGTTTTGCAATATATTAAATGTGGATAGAGAGGAAGAGTTTTGCTAAACAAACTTAAGTGTGGAGATTGTATCGCAGTTTAGCATTCTGAGCTTCTCAGCATAATGATGTAAATCGTTAATATATTTATTTATATCTTTATAAAGATAAAAGAGGTTAAATTTACCCATCAAAAGACGTGATTAATGTATACGTGATATTTTGTGAAACAATATTAAGAGTAAAATGTAAGAATTGAGAAAAAAGAGTGTATTTAAAAACGTTATCTCCACAAATTTACTTTTATAATTAGATTTTCTCCTTTTTTTTTTATAGGAGAGGGGGCAAACGAGCATGCGGCTCACCTGATGGAAAGTGACTACCGCTGCCCATGAACAACTGCAACACCAGGGGAATCGCAGATGCGTTGCCGGCCTTTTAAAAAGGAGTAGGCTCTTTTCTTGAAGGTCCCTAAGTCGTATCGGTCCCGAAAAATCGCTGGTGGTAATCGATTCCACAAGGAAGTTGTGCGAGGGAGAAAACTTCTTCTGAATCGCACAGTGGTGGACCGCCAATCATCTAGATGATATGGATGGTATCACAAGGTCTGTCGCGATGTGCGATGGTGAAATTGAGCGGCTGGAATTAGTCCGCACAATTCCTCAGAGCACTCCCCGTGGTAGATGCGATAAAATACGCAAAGAGATGCAACCTCTCTACGCAGTGCCAGTGAGTCAAGCCGATCGGAAAGAACTCGGTCGTCGACGATTCGAACCGCTCTGCGCTGGATGCGGTCAAGTGGAAGGAGCTGGCACTGGGGGGCCCCTGCCCAGAGATGGGAACAGTATTCCATGTGAGGCCGAACCTGCGCCTTGTAAAGTTGCAAGCGGTGTGCTCGCATGAAATACTGTCCCGCTCTGCTGAGCACGCCAAGCTTTTTAGAGGCCAATTTGGCCTTCTCTTCCAAGTGACCACGAAACTGCACGTCACTCGATATGTCGACACCAAGGATTCCGATACTGGCTGAGGCAGCAAGGGGAGTGCCTTGAAACTGAGGAGATACGACAAAGGGGTTCTTTTTAGCGGTAAACGCGCAAACTTGTGTCTTCTGGGGATTGAACTGGACTAGATTTAGTCGCCCCCAGTCTGAGACTTTGTTCAACAAAGTCTCGACTTCAGACACAAGTTTGTTCCGGTACTCGGCGACGTTTTCCCGAGAAATATTGGCACGGCCGGTGTATAAAGCATCACCAGTGCTGTCGTCCGCATAGCAATGAATGTTACTGGTTTGCAACATATCATTGATATGCAGAAGAAACAGCGTCGGTGATAGCACGCAGCCTTGTGGAACACCAGCGTTAATGGGCTTGTAATCGGAGCATGCACCGTCTACTACGACCTTGATGCTCCGATCTGTGAGAAAGCTGGTGATCCAATTGCACAATTTCTCGGGAAGCCCATAGGAAGGCAGCTTCGAAAGAAGCGCTTTATGCCAAACCCGATCGAAAGCCTTCGCTATGTCCAAACTAACGGCCAACGCCTCCCCCTTGGACTCCATTGCCTCCGCCCATCTATGGGTCAGGTAGACCAGAAGATCACCAGCTGAGCGACCTTGACGGAAACCGTACTGGCGGTCACTAATCAGCTGGTGATCCTCAAGGTACCGTATGAGCTGGCTGTTAATAACCGTTTCCATTACTTTGGAGAACAAGGAGGTGATGGCGATAGGCCTGTAGTTGGACGGATCTGAGCGGTTGCCTTTTTTAGGGATCGGGTGCACCAAAGCTGTCTTCCATGAGTCCGGTACTACGCCTAGGGAGTAGGAGTACCGAAAAAGACGCGTTGAAACCGGTGCCAACTCCGGAGCAAACGTCTTCAGCACAATAGGTGGGACTCCATCAGGCCCACTCGACTTGTTGACGTCCAGGGAGAGAAGAGCTTTACGCACCAATCGCTGTGAGAACAGCACATCGGGCATGGAGCACTCACATCGCGGGATGTTCGGCGGTGTGTTCTCCCCGTCATCTAGAGTCGAGTTGGAAACAAAAAGAGAGCCTAGCAGATCGGCTTTCTCCTTTGCGTCATGGGCCAGTGAGTCGTCCACCCTGTGCAGAGATGGCAGAGATGGCTGACAGAAGTTTCCTTGGACAGCCTTGGCGAGAGACCAGAATGCACGTGTTCCCGAAGGGAGGCGAACTAGTTTATCGCCAATTCTGCCGATGTGCTCTGACTTTGCCTTGGCAATGACACTTTTGAAGGACCTGGAGGCGGAATTGTACTTCTTTTTAAGAGCGCTGGTGTTTACATCCCGGGACGTTGATGCGTCATCCCAGGCCTGGTAGCACTCCTGTTTATTGCGTGATGCTAGTTTACAGGAGCGACCAAACCATGGCTGGGATCTGCCTCCGATGGGCACCACAGAGGATGGAATAAAAAGTTCCATACCCTGAAGTACCACATCAGCAACAGAATCGACAACAACGCTGGGATCTTCCGACGAGAAGCAAACCCGCCCCCAAGGGTAGGATGCAAAAAAAGACCGCATCCCGTCCCAATCGGCCGACCTATAGTGCCAAACACGGCGGCAAGTTGCAGATCGCAACTGCGATGGGAGCGTGAGTGGCACCGTACTCCGAATCAGACAATGGTCCGAAGAGCCCAGTGGGGCATCGACGGAGAGCTGATATCCGTCCGGATGAGAGGTCAGCAGAAGGTCCAACAGGGAAGGTACATGATCCTCCACATCTGGGATCCGCGTAGGCGAAGTAACCAGTTGTGTTAGACCATATGCCAAAGCAAAGTCATAGACAGATCTACCCGCATGATCGGTTAAACGAGAACCAAGCCATTCAGCGTGGTGGGCGTTAAAATCACCGAGTATCACGATCTCTGCGGATGGGACCTGTTGTAGCACGGAGTCTGCAGCCATTTGGACGTGGTCGATGAGTCGGTCTGTGTCGGCATTACCGCTATGGGACCTATAGAGGCACCCGCAGACGCGGGGATGGTCGTCGCTGTCTACGCGCAGCCATAGTATGGACAGGTCCGTACCTTCAAGACTGCCGAGGCGTCGAAAACAGATGTCCTCCCCGACGTATACGCAAACTCCAGCCCGGGGCACAAAGGAGTGTTCAAATTTGTACCCCGGGTAAGAGAGATATGAAGTATCAGCCAGAGAGGATACCTGAGTCTCGGTTAAAAAGAGCAAGGCCGGCTTCGCCGTCTCTAGATGGTAATGGACAGCGTTAAGGTTGGAATGAAGTCCCCTGATATTGCAAAAATTCACGGATAGTGTGAAAGGGGTCGCCTTGATCTTATTGCTCAGCTTGCCCCGAGCATTATTAGTCGCGAGCGGAATTTTGCCCCCCCCCAGAATACGCGGGGCAGCCTGAGCACCCACGCCCAGGAGTGGAGTGGTTTGGTCGTGGTACTCAGCGAGGGATTCTCTAAGGGTGCTGGTACCCTCCTGGGGTAGTTTTCTGTTCAATTCCACTACCATGTTGATGGGGGGGGGGGGGGGGAATTGGGCCTCCGGCCATCTGCACTCACCAAGCGGAACGCAGAGGTAAACCTCTACTTCACGCCGGTATTCTGTGAGGTCGTGGTACCACCCCGGTTCGAGCTGGCCCATCCGTGCGACAGCAAAAGCTGCCGCTTAGCTCTACCTGTATCGCAGGGGACGTTTACATACATAGATTTCACAAGGATAAACATCTAGACCTAGAACAATTATTTGTAGGCTATACAAATACTTATTCCGTTCGGGAATCGAACCCGCGGCCCTTAGCGCTGCAACTCATTGTTAAGCCACTTCGCCACGGAGCCGTCAATTAATTGTCATCAGGATCCTATATAATTTTTAGTTATTTTTGGTTTCATACGCTAAAAAGGTGTAAACTTCTACGTGCGTATATAACACACACTTTTTTATTAAATTAAGCATCTTTCAACTTAAAGAACAGTGCAATTTTCATAAAAATCACTTCAGTAGTTTTCAAGATATGTTCTGTTAAGCGCAAAGTCGGTTTGAATTTTTAACCGACTTCGAAAAGAAGGAGGTTATCAATTTGACACGCATATATGTAACATTATTGGAACTGCAAAATATTCACATATAATTATCTATTAGAGCTTCCAAGCAAAGATACAAAATTTATACGTGTATAAATGTATGTATGTTTGTCCACGCTATTTCTTCGAAACTAGTCGGATCGTGATTATTATTTTTTTATTTATTTCAACTTTATTTTTTGGATTATTTGCGTACATTTATTTCAGTTTAGGGAATAATATCGATTTCATCAAAATCGGTTCACTAGTGTTTATGATATTGGCTAAAATAACATTGATAGTTTTATTTAAAATGTCAAATATTTGCGTAAATCTAAAAAAGTATAATGCATTAAGATATGAATAGGTACCTATCTAACAGGTAAATATGACAAGGTATGATGTGGTACAGCTATGCTGCAGGCTGCAGCTATATTAGTACTATAGCTGTAGTACGAATCGGTCGGCTCGACCGGGGAAGGACCACGCTCTAACAGAAGGTAAAGTAGGTTGGTGTCCTGTTTCCTAGGAGACCTTGTACATATATAAATACAATATTTTTCTTAATAAAAACTGACTGAAAAAGGCGCATTTTTCTACACGTTATCTACGATTTTTGCTTAACTTACCTTCAAAACTTTTTCGCATCCAGCAACTAAACATTTTGAAGGCTAACTATTTTCATCATGATTAAAATATCTATAAGATTTATTAATTTTTTTAACGATTCATTTTCAATATTTGTAAACAAGTGTAGTTCAAAACAACTTTAAAAATAAATAAATATGAGTACTAATATGATATCCAGGTGTAATTATTAATACGTCGCAAATCGCAACTCACAAGCGGTTGATACTTGATATTATCAAATGTTTATTCACTTTACAACGTTGCCAGTTCGCTTCTGGAGTGCGTGCGGTGAGAGGAATTCCTCGTCTGTCCAATCTATCTAGTAGACCAATTGGATTCCAGGCCCCACCCATCTCGTAAGTCGCGCGGATTCGCGCGCTTTTGAAAATGAATAGGTTCGGCAACGTCGCGTCTTTATCGTTATAATAACGTTAAATTGCCTGTCACAATTTTGTTCTGTTACTCTTAAAACGTTATATTAAATATTGAAAACGCTATGCTTGCTGAGGTAACGATACCATTATAACGTTATTATAACGTTATACATTCTGTTATTCATAACGTTTTAAGTCCCTGCTGGGAGTATTGATGAATGATTTTTAACGATAATATCTAACGAATATGTAAAAATCAGCTGGGAAAATAAACGTGAAGTGAGCAATATTTTTACGTACATTGATTACCTGATACCTAAAAAATGGTCCATTGGCCAAGCTGGCAGGTTGGCATGCGATCATAGTACATACTATATACTAACACTATTCAATCTCACATATTTCGTTCGTCAGAAAATAAGTGACGTCTGGTGGCCCTGGGATCTTGGACTATAAATTCGGTAAGTCTGCAATAATAACTGCCTTTCGAATTTTGTACGTAATAAGCACAATGACCTATTTTATCTCTAATTAAACTAATTTTTAGAAAACTAATTTAGATGATCTTGCTATTGTTAAACCCACAGATGCAATTTTTATGGTGAATTGATAAAATTTTATAGGCGACATTCGGTTATTATAATATATTAATGTGGTTATTAATTCGAATATAAGTATTAAAACGCTGCCATAGTTAAAAAGTAAATCGCAAATAAATATACCCCAAATAAAAAAAAAACAGCAGTTTTGCAAGCGTTGCAACTATGTTAGTCATCATTGTAAAATTAGTTTTACGGAGCTATCAACTGAGTCGAACTTTTCCACATGCTATGCACTCGATGATAATTTGGAACATTGCTACAGAAATTCCAACTTATCATCGAGTACATAGCATCTGGAAAAGTTTGACTTATAATATGTAGGTAATTTAAAGAACTGCCTTGTTGGTCTAGTGGTTGTAGAAGTGCGATTGCTGATCATGAGGTCCCGGGTTCGAATCCCGGGTCGGACCACAAAATCAGTTATTGAGTTTTTCCATCAAGAAATTCTCAGTAGCTGCCCGTAGTCAGGAAGATGACGGTTTTTCACCCCCGTGCCTCGGAAAGCACGTAAAGCCGTTGGGTCCTGCGTCTGATCTCTCTCCGGTCGTGTCGGTTTACCGTCCCATCGGGCTATGAGCACAGTATAAATATGAACAGTATGGAAACTAAGCCTAGTTGAGGATATAATTACCTACGCTCCATTGAAGCAATAGGGTTGTAACTTTTAATGTTTTGATATTGCTTTTTTTTATCAATCAATCGAATTTAAATAACTAGCTTACAATTTAAATAGGTAATCTCAGCAAAAACGATAGTTTAAACACGGAAAACAATTTAATATTAACACACAACAACTTGTAGAACTATAGATCTTTAACTTTGTCATTACGGCGTAACCTTTTGAAAGTTTCGGCGGGAACGTACGGGACGAAAACGTACCTATATTCTTCACTAGTTGTTCCCTGCGACTTCGCTGCATGTTAGGGTTTTTATTTTTTAGCGCAGAACCCTAATTCTTTTTCTAAAATAAAAGTAGCCTAAGTTACTCCTTATGACATCAGCTATCTGCCAGTGAAAGTGTCGTCAAAATCGGTCCAGCCGTTTCGGAGAATAGCCGGAAAAAATTGATACCTATTGCAGCCGCCATCTTGGATTTACATTTCAACAGTACTATCGGCTTCAACATACTCAAAAACTATGAAAATGACACCCATGACCAAAAAATTTATACCTATTTCAGCCGCCATCTTGGATTTATATTTCGACAGCACTATCGGCACCCTCGAAAACCATGAAAATGACACCCATGTTTTTTATTAGTGATCGATGCACCCATGACGAAAAAATTGATACCTATTGCAGCCGACAACTTGGATTTACATTTCAACCAGCACTATCGGCTTCAACATACTCAAAAATTATGAAAATGACACCCATGATGAAAATATTGATACCTATTGCAGCCGCCATCTTGGATTTACATTTCAACAGCACTATCGGATTAAACATACTCAAAAACAATGAAAATGACACCCATGACGAAAAAATTGATACCTATTTCAGCCGCCATCTTGGGTTTATATGTCGACAGCACTATCGGCTTCAACACCCTCGAAACCCATGAAAATGGCACCCATGACGAAAAAAATGATACCTATTGCAGCCGCCATCTTGAATTTACTTTTTGGTACCACTATTGCACTATCAGCTTTAAATAGCCTCAAAACCGCCGCATTCTGGATGTACAAATAAGTTCACGAATTCATTATAATCAATCACACGGACTTATAATTCGACAACGATGATAACAATGAAAATAAAAATCATTCTTACCTTTCAAAATCAGCAGGAAGCGTAAAATAAGTTAGCTCCGGTTTTGATGAAGCCGACTTCAAATAGCCGTATACTACGCAATACGTTCGTGGCATTTTTAAAGTCTTGAGGCGACACTCGCTATTGAGAGCACCGCGACGAGCGCTTAGAAGTCTCGTCGTTGCGCATGTTTGTGTGAGTGTGCCGTTTCGAGCGTTTGTAGGAAGTTTCCATACTGTTCCTACTATATATTTACTGTGCTATGAGAGGGAGGGAATAGAGAGTGCACCTGTGCTTGCGCATACACTTGGGCACTATAATCCTGTCCTGCGCCGATGGCTAATCTCCGTTGAGACTGGCCGCCGTGGCCGAAATTCGGTCTGGAGGACATTATTATTATTATAATTTAAAGAAACTGAGAGCCACACTATCATTGATTATCAGTTTTAGGGTGGAGTTGCATGAATAACCATGTTTATATCTACATGATTGATTTCATAAGAGTTCAAGATGGATAATCGTTTACTTAATCATCGTCATCTAACATTTATATCGACGAGCAGCGCGCTGTATGTCTAGACCGATAGACCGACGTTACGTTTCCCTAATTATTATTTATTCGTTTGTTTACTCGCGGAAGGCGCCAAGTTTTACTGACAAGACCAAGAGTCGACTGCGTCGTTGAATGAAAGCGACAAATGAAATATTTATTGACTGCCGCTGTATATTAAGAAACGTTCATTTTTCTTTTCCTTCATTCATTCATACCAGGCTAAAAAAGCAATTGCTAAATATGGGCTTCTCCCATAGATTACCAGAAAGGGGAAATATTATTTCTATTCTTTCCTTACGTGATATAGCCACGCTGCAGTTAGACTTAGCTGTAGCGCAAATTGGTTTGACAGTAGTAGGACTCCACTCTGATAGCATGAAACAGCAGCATTAAGCTGTACTGTGTTTCATGTGGTCAGTGTAGAAAACCGGACCCATTATACTGGAAATGTGTGAGGTGATCCTAGTTCTCACGGGTGACAACACATCTGCCTTTTGATTCTTAATCGATTATAGATTTAGTTGTATATCTATATATATGTGTGTTGCTATCATCCTCTTACCATCGAGTGCTAGTTTGTAATTCTATAAAAAAAATGCTTGGTTGTTTTTTTTATTATTTTTCGTTGTTCAGGAAGATGCTTTTACCCATCTACAGTTTTAGTTTGTCGCCTCTTACTACATCTATGGGATTATAATAATATCAGAAAACAGCACAGTTGCATTTAAATTTTTTTTTTCATAAAATAAGGGTGACAAACGAGCACACAACCCACCTGATGGCAAGTGGATGCTGTGGCCAATAAACATCTACATTTATCCTCGATTAAGAATCAAAATGCAGATGCGTAGTCACTGCTGCGGACTAAGATACCTCACACGTTTCCAGTTGATTCATTAATCACAGTGTCAAAGGCTATACATAAAACCAATATTTTTCTTTATCTTATTCATTAGCTACTGGAAGTCTTCCACTGGACATAACCCTGTCTCGTTGGTAGGGAATATTCTCTTCATTTATCACGCTTTTTTTATAGGATAAAGTGACAAACGAGCACACAGTCCACCTGATGGTAAGTGGTTGCTGTGGCCCATAGACATTTATCCTCGTTTGCGAATCAAAATGCAGATGCGTTGTCACCCGTGAGGACTAAGATGGAATGCCTCTTTTTCTGTAAAAAGGATCTCCGGTTCTCTACACTCACCATACGAAACACAGCAGTGTTAAGCTGCTATTTTACGCTGGTATTCTGTGAGAGCGTGGTCCTTCCCCGGTCGAGCCGACCCATTCGTGCTACAACTATACTACTAATATAGCTGCAGCATGGCTTTACCACGTATAAAAACCACCACGTTCTGTGATTCATTACCCCCACCCATTATCGAAACCCCCAGGGATACAGCTATTGATTTATACAAGTAAGTGGCCATAGATACACCTATATTTTCCCGATAAAGAGTCAAAATTCATGATAGGTTGTCACCCCTGATGACTAAGATGAAATCTAGGAACAAGATTATTTTCGAAAGCTAGGTATTACAGCCTATATACGTCCCACAGCTGGGCGCAGGCCTCCTCTCACTTCTGAGAGAGTTTGTGGGGCAAGGAAACGTCCGCCGCGCTGCCCCAATGCATGTTGGCGAACTTCACATGTCTGAGAAATATTTTATTTTTTATTTTTACAGACATGTAGATTTCCTCACGATGTTTTGAACCCCGAGCACGTGATAAATCAGCACTTAAAATTGCAATTAACAATTTTTAGTAATCATTTATTTTTTCTTTGGTGCCAGCGGGGATCGAACCCAGGTTTTTTTTATAGTATAGGGTGACAAACGAGCACACATTCCACGTGATGGTAAGTGGTTGCTGTGGCCCATAGACATCTACATTTATCCTCGTTTGCGAATCAAAATGCAGATGCGTTGCCACCCGTGAGCACTAAGATGGAATGCCTCGTTTCCAGTAAAAAGGGTCTCCGGTTCTCTACACTCACCATACGAAACACAGTAGTGTTAAGCTGCTATTTGACGCTGGTATTCTGTGAGAGCGTGGTCTTTCCCCGGTCGAACCGACCCATTCGTGCTACAACTATACTACTAATATAACTGCAGCATGGTTCTACCACGTATAAAAAGGTTGCTCGTGTACTGTGAAATTTACAGCGAACGCTGGGCTCTGAGCTACCACGGCGTTGAAGAAATGTTAGAAATAACCTTTATATATTTATAACTTATTTTACAAACTACTCCGCAATCTATCTGATGGTAAATGTTCTCTGCAGCATACACCTACAGCCAACACAAGAAATAATCTAGTTGTGTATTCAAAGTGTTGCATTGCGTCTCCAAACGCTGGTTTTGTCCCTGCCTAGATGATTTGACGCCAGTTGTAACATTAATACTACTTCTAAATCTTATTCTTTAATTGCTCCTGAATATTTATATTATTTAATAGAAATTAATTTAAAATATCGCTGTCCTAAAAGTGCCTAATAAACGTCTCAAAAAGTTAACATTATTTTTTTTTTGTACAAAGTATATGAGACATGACGACATCAAAGCAATAAAGTTTCAGCGTTTTTGTTTCGAGTGATATAGATGTTGTTTAAAGACTGGATACCATCCGGAAATGGGACAACGAACCCATTTCCGAAAATCGTGCGTCTATTATTGCTTGTTTGCTGTTTCCAAAAATAACTATGATGGATGTAGAGACAAATGAAATATACTCATCGCGATTAGTGGACTTTTTATTTCTAGTACTAATAAATTATGATAGTTTTAAAACTATGTATTAGATTTTTGCATTTGCCTTATGTTTAATTTATTTATATATATTTCTCTTTCAATTACAAATCTCATACATTGCCAATGTTCAACAGTGGACTTTTGATAAGCTGTTAAGGTAACGTTGTGAATTATTAATTACGGAGCATGGAAACAGTTGATTTTATTTATTTATTTACTGACAAGGTATAAACTAAAATGTTTTATAACTGTTATATAATATTCGTATCAAATACCTATTATATTGATTACATAACGTTGATAATGAAGCACAAAATTAAAATAAGACAAATCAATGAAGTAAAACTAGAACTAGACTAGAATTTTCTGCCGACAAGAGTAAACGTCTTGAAAACGATCGGGTGACGTTTTGAAAGTCTTTCTTAATTTTTTATTGACCGATCCTGTATTAGTTACTCTTCCATTTTTCCGATTTGGTGGTGTTGTAATTAGGAATGCCAGATCAGAAGACCAAAATATCTGGACAAAATTTGAATATGTCGTCATTTTTGAGTTGTTGTCGAGAGATATAAATATTAAACATAAAAATGTAAAATAAAAAGCTTCTTTTTGAAATTAATAGGCTACAAAAATACTTAACATTGTGTGTACACAAATTTTTTAGGTTGTCACATGCATTTAGCATTGGAATTTACTGAGTCCACCAATTTGGATCCTCAGAAAAGATTTAAAATTCAAACAATTTACTTCAATGTCCAGCCTGATTACTAACTCCGCTTTTATTAAATCAAAGGTAGCTGTAATGTGAAGAGAAGGTATT
Source organism: Parnassius glacialis (assembly GCA_033319125.1). NCBI lineage: Eukaryota > Metazoa > Arthropoda > Insecta > Lepidoptera > Papilionidae > Parnassius > Parnassius glacialis. The sequence continues at coordinate 27,727,991 of JAVANC010000024.1, read as the reverse complement.
TGTCTGGAGATTTTGATTTTTGTCGTGAGTCTGGAGATCATTTAAAATGTCAGGAGAATCCAGACGAATCCCGACCATCTGGCAACCCTTGTTGTAATTGTTATGTCTCTGACACTGCACTCTACCATACTTCCAAAGTAATTGCATTAGCGTTACATTAGAATGGCTAGGCTGAGTACTTCAGTGGGTGTGAGCGATAACTTGAGACCGGAACACAGTGACGTCACAACAGCGCTGTTTAAAAAATGGCGTTGCTCTCTACAATAAAGGCACACTCGGGAAAGTGCAAAGGTACAAAGGTTATCGGGCGGGAAGTTGCCACTTGGATGTGACTCGAGTCCCAAGCCCAAGATATCGCGCACGTTTACATTATGTACCACACAAATTGTAAGTAAATAGTATGTATAATAGCGGTTTTAAGCTTTTTATGATTATATTAGATTAATTAGTGTCTAGTAAACTACGTGAATTGGATAATCTCCGGTAAACTAAGTAGTTTCCGGTCCGGTAAACTAAACTCAAGTGAACTGAATAAGTTCGATATTTAATTATCTGTGCGAAAATACACAAAGAGTTCTTCGCCTAATCTGAAGTGACCTTTAATCCATTTTGGACTGTATGTAATCATTTGATTTATGTTGCCGCCTGAAGAAATGGGTCAGTGTGTGAGTCAGTATATGTAATGCTGTCAAGTAAATAAATTGTTTGTTAATCCGGGCAATAAACACCTTCGTGATTGTTGTATTTGATCGTTTATCGCGTTTCTGATTAAATAGTGTATTTTGTTGTGGTTGGTTAAATTGTTTGTGATGTTTGTCAAACATCTGTCAGAGTTCTTCCAAGCGGAAATTTAATACTTAACTTACTTAATTCCATTGCTCTTTCACATTGTGTGAGGTTATTGCTATGATATACCAAGGTAATACTTTTAAAAATAAAATATACTTTTAATACAGGTACAGTGAGAGTCACGTTGCAGCTTTATAATGGTTGTAGCACAAATGGGTCAGCCCGATCGGAGGAGGGCCACGCTCTTACTGAGTACCAGCGTAAAATAGCACTTCAATGCTGAAACTGAAGACCTTTTCTTTTAATAAAATAACTGCATTCCTTCTTCGTCCTCAGGGGTGAAAACGCAACTGCATTTTGATTCTCAATTGAAGATAGAACACAGAAGTCTGTCGGCCATAACATCCACTTACTATCAGGGGACTATGAGCTGATTATCCGCTTATTATAGAAAAAATATGATAAAATCGATATCTAGTTTGAACAGAATGAGCAAAACCTATTTATCATTGGTATATCGTCTTCTTCTTTACCAACAAGTAACAGTACATATTGGTCATAGACGTCTCCCACAGTAGGAAAGATTTGGTGTAATCACTTGGCAGGTTGACTGGTGATTGGAATACCAGATGTCGCGCGAGTTAGATACTGCTATTTATACGTGATGGTATACCGACATCTATCCGTGGCCTTAGAGGATAATGATGACGAGGTGGAGGTATTACCGGGTTTTCCAGTAGTGGTTTCTTACGGAAACCACGGAATGTAATGTATTGAATAGATCATCTTATACCATTGTCACACGGCAAAGGAGTAATTATTGTACTAGTAGCTGTTGAATAAGTGGTAAGACGCTTCTAGGCAGAAAGCCTAGAATATTTCTGGACAGGAACCACTCTTTTACATATTTCTGCCGCCAAACAGCAGTGCGTGCACTGCCGTTACGTTCTGGAGAGTATAGAGAGTGTAATTATAGGTTGTGAGGCATTCCCTCTTAGTCCTCAATTGTGACAACGCTAATGTCGCCTTTGTTGAGTTTGGTTACAGGTGATTTAACATCAGGTGGTACGTGTAAGTTTGTCGGTCACTTTAGTTTTATGAAAAAGCAACTAAATATTTGTCAGCCTCTTAATATTTACTGTTAAAAAAGGCTTTTTGTAAGGAAGCGGTAATTAGCATATAACCTTTATTTAGCTATATCATGCTGGGCAGGTTACAAATATACCAATTTGCAATACTGGTCCTCGTTACGTCTGTTGTTTCCGAGTTTTTGAATAGAAATGTCATTTTTACGCCTTGTAATGTGATCTTCTTCTTATGAATAGAAGCGGCAATAAAGGCCATTTCTATTATCTTTGGCTGTGGTAGGATAAGGGTAGATCTCCCGCCGGGCAAGGTGTTTTTCGCGGGGGGCCACCAATGTCCCTAGTGGTAGATCGGAGTTATTCTATATATACTGATTTTACATCGGAACTTTGATAGCGTGATTTAGGCATCGATGTATTTTCGCTTGAGGTGCGACGACAGCGCCGCCACATATATATTGAATTTAATCAATACATTATTTCCAATATCGACATTATGTTAGTAGATTCAAATCACGCACAGACTGGATGTTTAGCCTTCCAATTCCAATTACTTTCAATCATTTGAAGCGCCTTTTACAAGGTTTCATTAATTTAGAGTACATCATGTTCCATTAATTTCTTTCTATTTTCGAACAAGATGGGATGCTTCCAACAAAGTGCTAAATATAGAGACAAAGCCGTGGCCAAATGCATAATACTGTGACTACATAAGTCACAGTTTTGACGTCTGTGAATAAACTATACGCGGTAGAGTCATGCAGCAGCTATATTAGTAGTATAGTTGTAGCACAAATGGGTCGGCTCGACCGGGGTAGAACCACGCTCTCACAGAATACGAGCGCGAAATCACTGCTGTGTTTCGTATGGTGAGTGTAGAGAACTGGATACCCTATTTACTGGAAAAGAGACATCTTAGTCCTCACGGTTGACAACGCATCTGCATTTTGATTTTTTATACTTGTTTCGTGTTATTTTATTCTTTATTGTATACAATATTAAAAACTATAATTAAAAAAAATTAAAACTAGTAAATTCATTATCATACAGTCCTACTCCCCGCGGTATCGTGCCAAGAACGATGGCTGCGTTTCCCTGCTGAATGGCTAAAGAACCAGCCCTGTTATCAGAAGCAGCATTTTTTATTGAGGGTAAATGTAGATATCTATGGGCCACAGCAACCACTTACCATCAGGTGGACTGTGTGCTCGTTTGTCACCCTATCCTATCAAAAAAATATTAAAAATGTGATGGCTCTATTTATTTGTATGCTATTGACATTTAAAAGGCTCGATAGCCCCAATTTGCCTTTACTGGACTCGTTAAATGTTTAATTATATTATTTAATTAGCAACCCGTCCCGTCTTTGACTTTGACTTGCGATACATAACTGAAATAATGTTTTAAATGTTAACCGATACATTTAAAACATTATTTCAGTTATGTAAAACATTTTCGCTTTAGCTTACAATACAAATGGAACACTTTAACAATTAATTATTGTCTATTATTTGTTCAAGAGCTGATGTAAACGGCATCAAATGCTATCTTACAAAATCCATAATACAGTTAGATTTGTTTGCACAATGTTAAGCTTAAAATTATCCATCAAGTGTTACATAATCAAGTGCGTAGTACATTTAAAAACATCTTAGGCGTAGGCGCAAAGTTTATTTTCAACGCAATAAATCGGTGAAAAGTAATATTTTTGTCTGTTACGAGATAATTTGTCGCACGTTAATCATTGTACTAGATATTTATTACGGTCGCAAATATGTTGCGCAAACGTGTATTTTTCACTATCTTAAATTAATCAACTAAAAATACCACAATGCCAGCCAAAACTACGAAATAAGGATTTTTTATAATCAGGTTAAAGAAACGACAGTAATTAGATGAAAAAATCCCCCTGCCCAGCGTGGTAAGGGCAAACTTCTCAAGTTATCCATGCCCGTAAGCAAATTGGTATTTCTAGCAATAGATTAGAAAAAGCTGTGAAAGAAGTGGAATGAAATTATGTTATTGTAGCTTAGAGGCTACGCATTCGCCTTAAAATTTTATAGTACACATACGTGGTAGAGCCATGCTGCAGCTATTTTAGTAGTATAGTTGTAGCACGAATGGGTCGACTCGACCGGGGAAGGACCACGCTCTCACAGAATACCAGCGTAAAATAGCAGCATAACGCTGCTGTGTTTCGTATGGTGAGTGTAGAGAACCGCAGACCCTTTTTACTGGAAAAGAGGCATTCCATCTTAGTCCTCACGGGTGACAATGTATTTACATTTCGATTCTTAATCGAGGATAGGATATTATACATCTAATAGATGCCTATGGGTCACAGCAACCACGTACCATCAGGTGGACTGTGTGCTCGTTTGTCACCCTATCCTATAAAAAAAAACACGTTCTATTCCCCGCCGGTACCAATGACATTGTTCTAGTTCTCAATCTTTATTTTTTAATTTTTTTGCAACCTAAGAAGGTTGCAAAATAATTAAAAAATAAAGATAGATAGAATTTAGTTTTTTTTTAGACTGTCTGTAGTATTAGACAAACTTCAGTGGTTTAAAATGCTACTTTAGTATGTTTAATGCTTAGGTAATGCATAAGCTTGCTTCCTTATGTATACTGTAAGGTTTAATGTATACCATTGTTTTCATGTAATAAAAATGCGATTTTAGGTGTTGATATCATTTGCTTGGAATTAACATGTTGTGAGGAAATCTGCATATCTGAGAAATTTGTAAGGATTATCTTACGTGGCCATTTATTTATTTATTTATTTTGCAGAATTTTAGATTAGAATAATTTTTCATAAATTTTGCTGCTTCGAGGATGTATTAGGGAGTGTTAACACTTTCACTTAGGGTATGGCAGAAGAAACATGAAAGCAGAATAAATGCAGTTAAGATGAGAGCATTAAGAAGTATGATAGGAGTTAAACTGAGTGACAGTGACAAATCAGGGACGTCTTGAAAAAAGGCCAGGTCAAGAGTACCCTAAACCGTAGAGCATGTATGAAGGCAATAATGAAAGTGGACGAAGCGAAACAAGTATGTAAGGATCGTAGCAAGTGGAAAGAAGTTGTTTCTGCCTACCCTTACGGGAAAGAGGCGTGATTATATGTATGTATGTAACACTTTCAAATTTCTAAATATTGGTTTGCACGATTCTTGTGGGACCATATTGCATATTGCACGTAGACATTTTTTTTTTGCACAATGAAAACTTTATTGATGTCTACAGAATTTCCCCATATTATTATACCGTAGCTAAGTATACAATAAACGTATACATTACACGGCGATACGCCATTTCTCGTATATACTAGATTTTTAATACCCTGATCGTCGACAAAGTTGTTAGACGTTTTCGACTGTAATCGTGAATCTACCGGTCAAGAATGCCAATTATGATAAATCGTCTCTACTGTGGAAAGTACCATGTCCCAAGCGTGTTACATACTGATGCTTAGTTTTCCATGGTTTGTTTATCGCAAATTTAATTATGTTACGTATATTACGCCCTAGACTGTTTGTCTGTATGTAATTTATTTAATCTAGAAGACCTTCGGTATCAGTTGTTGATGAAGTCATCAATGCTGACGAGTCAGAGTTTATCGCGTTGTATTGGGAACCATGTGCCCTCTTATCAATTTAATTCAATGTTGTGTGTTCAATGGTCTATTTAATGTCGCTTCTCGTTAATCCAGCAGTAATGCGTAAACGAACATATATATTTTTTTAATTACTAAATCCAGCTGCTAAATAATTTTTATATTGGCTGAAAGATTTCAGAAAGAAATTTTCTATTAATTTACTACTTAACCTAAAATTAAATGTAATCATATTTTTGTGAATATTTTGGCATTCCATCTTAGTTAGACCTCAGCGGTGACAAAGCATCTGCATTTTGATTTTTAATCGATGATAGATGCATCTATACAGGTGCTTATGTGTATGCCACAGCATCCATTGACCTCCAGATGAGCTGTTTGTTTATTAGTCACCCTTACTTGGCTAAATATTTGAAAACGATTGTGTCGTTGGTCTGTAGTCCGTGAACGCGGCACCGGCTTCGAATCTAGTTCGGGCCGAAGAAATCAGTTATTAAGTTAGAAGAAATTGTTCTTTTTCTTATTGTTATTTATTTCTTCTTCTGGGTTGTCTGGAAGAGATTGCTATGTACCAATAAGACCGCCCTTTGTATTTCCCTCAATAGTTGTTTATTTTTTCTTTTTGATATTTTATTTTTTCTTGGTGCTCAACAAATAGTATTGTATTGTAAATTTACCTATCACGAATTTCTCACTAGCAGTCCAGAGGAAAGAAGTTGGCGATGTTTCACTCCCGTGGGTCGAAAAGCAAAGAAAAGCTGTTGGTATTTCGCCTGATCTCTTTCTGGTCGTGTCAGGTTACCGTCCCATTAGACTATGAGAGTGAAGGTATAGAGAGTACACCTGAGCTTGCGCAAACACTAAGAGCACTATAATCCTGTCCATTCCTCCTGAACATTATTAAATTAATACATTTCAGAAAAATAAATGTTATAAAAACATAGTTGCTTATCTGGAATATATCGAATAGTTAAAAGTTTTGTCGTTAGATGGGTTTCGAGTTCTGTTAAACAATGTAATAAATAATCGCAAGAAACTTTAAACAAATTGCTTTGCATTAAAATTGCATGAAATAAAGAGAATTCATAAAGACTGCCAAATTTCTGGCACTACTTTTATCTCAATTAAGATTGTGGGTTATCTCGAATTAAAATCGATGGCATACTTGGCTTAATCTGTAGACTATTTGGTTACCGAACAAGAAGCTGTATGACCAATTATAATAGAATTAAGAAGTGAGTGGCAGAGAGGGCAAGTCTTAGACGGAAATTTATCGACCAAATTAGCCATAAATTGACGCTGGGCCAAATCAAGAGTACCCTTAACCGACGTGCATGTATGCATAGATATATAGATGTAAAATAAACGAGAAAGGTGTAACTTACTTTAATCTTATCTTTATAAATAAAAATTACGTGTCACGTTGTTTGTCCGCGATGGACTTCTAAACTACTGAACTGATTTCAATGACATTTTGAACACTGTGTGCACTTTGGTCCAACTTAAGAGATAGGATAATTTTTATCCCGCTAAATGACCCTCAAATTTTTTTTTTGCGAATTTAAGGATTTTTATAGGAAGGGTCGTTGAAAAGGGCAGAACAACGTCTGCCTGGCGAGCTAGAAATCTTTATATATAAAAATTACGTGTCACATTGTTTGTCCGCGATGGACTCCTAAAGTACTGAACTAATTTCAATAAAGTGTTGCACACTGTGTGCAGTGTGGTCCAACTTGAAAGATAGGATAGTTTTTGTCCCGATAAGTGACCCTCAATTTTTTTATTCAATTCAGGAGTTTTTTTTTCATAGGATATCGGTGACAAACGTTTTTTATCCTATAAAAAAAAAGCTTCTGTAGGACTTCAAGTACCGGTTTTCCACCCGCTTTCAGAAGCTCCGCTGTAATTTCATCATCGCCTGGGGCCTTGCCGTTTTTAAGGTGCTGACGTCCGGGATATCATCGGAATAATGTCGGATAAGACTCGCTCTTGGATCGTTATTCACACTTGCGTGCGGCTCCAACGATGACGTGTACAGCTGCCCATAGAACCTCTCAATCTCTCAAAATCTCAGGTGCCCCGGAAACGATGCTGCCACATTCGTTCTTCAGCTTTGACAGTTGGCTCTTTCTGGCAGACAGATCTCTGGCAAAGACTTTGGAGCCTTGGTTCCGCTCGATCGCTTCTTCAATACGAGCTGTATTGAAGTTGTGTAAGTCCCGCCGCATGCATTTGGAGATCTGTCTGTTCAGTTGCCTGTATGCTGTCAAATCTGTTGAAGAATGTAGCTTCATCTCCTGTCTAACAGTCATGAGATTAAGAGTGTGATCGGAGACTTTTTGTGTTCTTCTGCGGCGGGTCTTGCAGAACTTAGCTCCGACCGCATGGACAGTTTCCACGAGCTTGTCATTCAAATCGTCCACTTCATTGTAGTCTTCTAGGTACTGAAAACGGTTTTGTAACTCGAGCTGAAAGGTTTCGGGACTTTGGATTAGAGCACGAGGGGGACGGAGCGTTGACTTCATTAGACGAGACCTCTCCAACTTAACGTTTAGGTTCAGTGTGCCTCTAACCATTCGGTGATCGCTGCCGGTTTTCACCCTCGCGATCACTGAGACATCACTGAACAGTTGTTGTCTGGTCGTCATAATGAAGTCAATCTCATTTTTTGCCGAACCGTCGGGGCTCGACCAGGTCCACTTCCTGTGGGACTGCTTCTGGAAGAAAGAGTTCATCATAAAGAGTTCCCCTTTCTCCATGAAGTCGGCCAGCTGCTGGCCCCTTGGGTTCCGGTGCCCTATTCCAAATTTCCCCACTTTCAGCTCACCGTTCTCTCTTGTGCCTAGTTTTGCATTAAAGTCTCCCATTAACACCGTATATTGGGTTTTGGAGGAATGCATTGCTCTAGAGATATCCTCATACATTTCCTCCACCTCCTCATCGAGGTGTGCCGAGGTTGGTGCGTAAACCTGTATGACCTTCAGCGAATACCGTTTGGTGATTCTGAGTATAAGGTACGCAACACTCTCAATCTTTGCAACGTTGTTAACGAGAGACCTGTGGACGATAAATCCGACACCTCCTTGGGACAGATGGTCGCCCTCTCGGTAATAGAGCAAGTTGCCGGATTCGAGGATTACCGTGTCCTCCCCCTCTCTTCGGACTTCGGAAAATCCTATAATATGCCAGCGTAACTTGTTTATCTCTTCTTCCAGCTCCACAATCTTCTCGTCAGTCCTCAGGGTGCGTGCGTTGTATGTTGCCCGGTCGAGTCGTCTTAGGTGGCAACCGAACCTCCACCGGAGATTCTTAGCACCCCCTGCCCCGCCGTTACCATGGTCGCCACCGTAGCCAGGAATAGCGGGGCCGCCGGGGACTGGGGGCAGTCTCTTCGTAACTTTCATCATGGGGGGTATATTGCCACGCTTGGCGAGTGGGTTGGCAACCGCAGTTTTTTTATAGTATTTTTGCCGTTACCAGGAAGATGCTGCTGCCCATCTCCTGCCTGTTTCCCTTTGTCGCCTTTTACGACATCCACGGGAAGATATGGGGTAGTGGACATTCTTAACCGCCACTACACGGCTAACGTAAATGAAATAATTATACTAAAATTTATCGGAGCCCATAGGATTTTATTATTCCATAGTTGTCTCATACGATACACACGGTGGAAATAGGAATGATGTATTGTCTTATGTAGGCAAAGATAATGCGCCACCACACTGCATCACCGACATCAATCACTATAGAAGTAAAAATGGCGTCTTTACAACAGCTGATTGATTTAACGGATGTTATGATATTATAATTTGTTAAGCTTAATATTATTTAAACTTAACGTGAATTGTTTTAAGGTAATATAACCCTATCAGATTATGTATTTCACCAAGTGGGTATCAATATAATTATGCGTAATATAAAATAATATTGTATTTGGAAGGTTCAATTTTCCATTCGTTCACTCATTCTATTCCACAGAGTATGTAATCGAGACTATCCATTGATTGATATCTATAGCGCAGAATTATTTTCCTTTAACTACTCTTGTGTAATTAGTTTTAATGAAATCGGGCCTCAGTTGCAAATTGAAACATAATTTTACCGTTGTACGATCGTTTATACAGAGCTTATATAAGCCAGACTATACATAATAAGGAATATCCGCGATCATATTTGTGCCTCGGCTGATGTTATCGCCCACATCCTGTACTGAACCTCACGTTTCTGCGGGAAGTGGTGTCAATATCGCGTCCTCTAATGTAATCAAGATAGAGTGTTCTGATCGACGTGGTTAGAATTGTTATAATAAGGAAAGTGTGAATATGATGTTATTAAAATAAATATCTCATAAGCTAATACCATTATTTATTCCGTTGTTAAGGAAAAAAAAAACAGTTTATAAACGCCCTGGTCTTAGGCCATAACGTGTTCATCGTTATATACTACTGGATTGCTCTATACATTTCATAATATGTTCGACAAGCACTCACAATTATCCTCTTCTCAAGTCTTCTCGGTATCCGCGAGAACGTGGTAAATTATTAGCACTTAAAATTGCAAATTTATTTATTTATTTATGATAACCTAAAAGAAACGTGGTAGAGTTACGCTGCAGCTTTATTATGGTTATAGTGCAAATACAGTGTAAGTCAGCTCGACCAGGGGCGGACGACGCTCTCATAGAATACCAGCGTAAAGTAGCAATGTAATGCTGCTGTGTTTCGTAGTGGGGAAACGGCGACCCTTTTTACTGGAAACGAAGCACTCCATCTTAGTACTCAACGGTGATAATGCATCTGCATTTTGATTCTTAATCGTTGGTAGATGTAGATGTTTATGGGCCACAGTATCCACTTACTATTTGACGGACGGTGTAGAAACAATTAACTTTCTGATTCGGGTATGTTTTGCTTTAATATAATATGATATAATTGACATGACTGACGATAATGCTTACGTTTGGCAACGTTTAGCAGACGAATTGACTATTGTCATAGCAGATGTCACCATGACTGGAACTCATATCTAATTTAAACCTCGCTCACGTACTGAGAAATTAACGCTGAGCGCCCTTGATCTTCAACGGTTATTAAAGTAAACATTTTCTATTTTAAATTTGAACTGTAGGATACGGACAATAAAATAGAACAAGTCTGTCACACAGGTTCAATAGCTAAGTTATAACTAACTTTATCGTAATAGAGGTACCTGCCGCGTAGGTAAATAACTTTTTACTTCCTCATTTTGTTTTTCCTGTTTTCTGTTCATACGAGCAGCGCCCGACTGTTTAAAGTAGGGCACAACCGATCAGCGATAAGCAAGTTCTGGAATAGGGGTGCCAACTTTTATTTCGGAAGTGCAGAAAGATGCATCTCATTTCTAGAATTTTTAACATTTTTGTGTATGTTGACTTACTACTATCATACATCATAATATAATTTGCATTGTCAATTTTAATGATGTTTCTAAAGTAGACTTATCCTTTAAAGTTACCCTACTAGGAAATTCTCATGAATCGTGGACCAAAACTTATCCCGTGCAGGATTTGAATCTGCGGCCCGAATCGCAACTGCAATTTTTTATAATATTGAGTTGTTATCGAGAAGATGCTGCTGCTCATCTCCTGTTTCATTTTCCCTCTGTCGTCTCTTACGACACCCTCGGAACGATATGGTGTAGTGGATATTCTTATACCGCCATTACACGGTTACGAAGTCGACACTATAGAAAATTCCAAGTACCAAGATGTGAAAATATATGTAACATGTCAAGACAGATCCTAAAAAAATAAGATTTCCGCACCCCGTGTGGATAGGGACGAAGAAAGAGAGAGGAATTAAAGAAAAGAACCCAAATCCAAAAGGTATCGATTTGTGTTTTTGCTTAATGAGGGCGATATTTTCTTTCTCAAATATGAGTTATATTTTATATTTATTAGATGAAAAATGAATTAACTAAACTACGGATATTCCTAAAAGAAGAAAAATGTAAAAGAGAGATAAAAACAATTAAAGAGCATACCACTGAGGCATTATTTTGTGCATTTAAGTACTCTAAAAACCAATTTTATCTAAAACGTAACTTCTCAATAATACTGACATTGTGTAACAAATAACTTTACCTCGCCATCAATTAGCGACATCTGTTGAACGGAAGATTATGAACCATCATTACTGGCGCCAGCGTAGATCCGTGAAGTAATTAGTTACTGTGACCAATAGGTCAAGCAGTCGTCAGATAGCTAATTACTTTATGCTCATCACCTTGGAGCGGAGAGGAAGACGAGGGTTTTTGATTTGAAACATCTATTGGCGCGCTTTGGCAATAAAGCCGACCCGTATGCCGTAACGGCAAATGGCATGATGCTCTCTTATGCCGTCATGCCTCCAACGACACCGTTTTCGAATCCCTTATGTGGGTATGAGCGTATACTATATTCTTCATTGCTTCTCTGTATAAGTTGTGTACTGCGTGTGCATTTCTATTTATTTTTATTTTACTTCATTTCTTTTATCGGTTGTCATTAGTTATAAATTCAACCATCAACTATGATGTTTCACATCTGCTGGGCATCCCGTGATGGTCAATTTTTCTGCCGACTTCCAAAAAGGAGACGGTACTCAATTCGACTGTATGTTTTTTTTAATGTGTGTTACCTCATAACTTTTTACTGCGTGAACCGATTTCGATGATTCTTTTTTTGTTTGAAAGCTGGTACTTCTCGTGTGGTCCCATATGAATGATGAAATTGGTCCAGGTCAGACCAATAGTTTTTGAGTTATTCTAAATAACTCATATTGAAGTCGGCTGTACAAAATTTTTAATTTTAAATTATTTTTACTAGGCGTGTGTGTTCGTTTCTCGTGAACTTACAAACTTGCCCTGATATCGCATGCTACCAAACTATAAATATCTGCGCCATGGAAAAGCGATGTTATTTTCGGGGTAACTTTCCCTTGTTTTTATTTATATATCAAAAAAGCTTCTATGTTGCATTCCGGATTATATGTTTGGTTTTTCATAGTATTCCTTATTTCAAAATAATCTTGATTAAATCGCTTTTATTTATTCGATAGATGCATTATTTAAACATTAGATTGTGTATTAAATATGGCTTATGGCCTTTAATTTGTAGAAAATATGGGTTTTAATGTCCGTTCTTTATTATGTATACAAACACTTTAAGGAATGAAACCAAATCTAAGAATGATTACAAAAGTTAAAGGAATTTAAATTCAATATCAAAATAAACATAGTAAAAAAACTTTTTCATGCAGCAAAAGGTAGTACCTACCACTATTTACTTGTACTATTTAATTACGATAGTGCGAAATTGCCTTAGATTGGCCCTGAAGACTCATTCAATTTTGCTGTGTTTTGAAGGCTAAAGAGAATCCGTCACGCCATTTTGTCTCGAGAGTGTAGTAAAAGGCGATTATGGGATACGCCAAAATGGCACTTAAAGGTTTTAGTAGATGTAAGTAGAATCAGACCGCCGATGAGAAGCAGCGATATAGGTATGAAAGGTACTGATACTGCGAACATCAATCCACCTGCCACCTGAATTTATCTACAGTAAATCAAGTTCGTGGTTAATATTTACGTGGTAGAGCCATGCTGCAGCTATATTACTGGTATAGGTGTAGCACGAATGGATCAACTCGACCGATATAGGACCACGCTATCACAGAATACCAGCGTAAAATAGTAGCTCAACGTTGCTGTGTTTCTTATGGTGAGTGTAGAGAACCGGATACCCATTTCACGATGATTTCCAACAACGCGTTAGTCCTCAAGGATGACAACGCATCTGCATTTGGATTTGTAATCGAGGATAGATGTAGATGTCTATGGGCTACAGCAACGACTTATCGTTTGTCACCCTTATCCTATAAAAAAATAAAAACAAAACTGAAAACAACGATATTTAAGAAACTTTATTCAGTGGTAGAGCCACGCGGCAGCTTTTGCTGTCGCACGGATGGGTCGGCTCGAACCGGGGTGGTACCACGACCTCACAGAATACCAGCGTGAAGTAGAGGTTTACCTCTGCGTTTCGCTTGGTGAGTGCAGGTGGCCGGAGGCCGTTTTTACTGGAAATGAGGCATTCCATCTTAGTTCTCACGGGTGACAACGCATCTATATTTTGATTTGTAATAGAGGATAGATGTAGATGTCTATGGGCCGCAGCAACCACTTACCATCAGGTGGACTATGTGCTCGTTTGTCACCCTTATTCTAATAAAAAAATAACAACATGCAGTGCTGTACCATTTTATCATCATCATCATCATCATCATTACAGCCCTTCACAAGTCCACTGCTGAACATAGGCCTCCCCCAAGGAATGCCACAAAGCACGGTCCTGAGCCACCTGCATCCATCGACGTCCTGCATATCTTTCCATGTCGTCACTCCATCTAGTGGGTGGACGCCCTACACTTCGCCCGCCGGTATGAGGCCGCCACTCGAGAACCTTTTTTCCCCATCGGTTGTTGGTTCTTCGAGCTATATGGCCGGCCCATTGCCACTTCAGCTTACTAATCCGTTGGGTTATGTCGGTCACTCTGGTTCTACTGCGGATATCCTCATTTCTAAGTTTATCACGCAGAGAAACTCCGAACATATCCCTCTCCATAGCTCGCTGAGCGACCTTGAGCTTCCTCATCTGGCCAGCAGTGAAGGACCACGTCTCAGTTCCATAGGTCATCGCTGACACACTCACTGGTTGTACAGTCTCGTTTTCAAGTTTTGAGGTATACCTGACGAGAAGATGTGCCGTAATTTCCCAAACGCTGCCCAACCGTGTTAATATACCTAATAATAAATTATAATGTACCATTTAAAATACATTAAAGGGTATTTTTTTCTCGAAAGAATACAAATCACAACTAATTGTGTACTGACACTAACATTATTTTTCATATTGCTTTAATTTACGAGATACTCATAAAAATAATTTTAGCGCGTACATCATTTTTATTTCCCGAAAGTCACGGTTGTCCATCGCAATCGGATTCGAACCATAAGTATGCGTTACTTTCGCTCTGTTGCACCAATCACAGATTCCTGATTCTAAGTCACAATCGCTTTGTTAAGATGGGATTATACGCGTTCTTCAAGAAAATCTTTTCTTCAATGGGAGAAGCTTTAACCACCAGGAGACTTTTACAAGCTGGTGAAGAGAAGAGATAGACAATTGCAGTGTGATGGCGATGTAACAGGATCTATCACTCTATCTCCACTTGTGGGTATTGTACGAGACCTTTTAGGGAATTAGCTATATAGAATATCCCTGCTAATAGGATAGGCTGGTATAAAGACGATATAACTATCTTAAAATTTCCCAATTCTAGTACTGTCACCGATTCACCTTAAGGGTCGGCAATACAACAAACCCTGCCATCATGGTTGAACACTCTTGACCAACAGATGTTCATAAGCTGCAAAAAAGGTGTTCATTAATTTCTTTCTTTTTTTGTTACAGACAAGTTTTATCTCACATAAAGAACATCCCGGAGTTAATACTGCTAGGAAGCGTATCGCCGACAGTCCGAAGATTGCCGATCTTCTCACTCATGGTGAAGCATCCACGTGGCACTTTTCTTCACCATAAATTCGTGTGCGCGGTTCTGAATGACGTATTCGGAATTCAGGCTAGAGGTGGCCTCACCACCGACCTCAACTACGGCTCTGATGTGTTAGGAATTGACAATCAACTCCTTAAGGAATATGAGAAGCTGTTAGATGTTGAAGCGTAAGTATCTAATGCGATATATATACTAAGTTAAGTAAGGTATGCAGTGAAGTGGCGGTGGTGGCAACGGACGAGTATTCACTACCCTATATAATGCCGTAAGTGTTGTGAGAGGCGGCAGAAGGAAATGAAACAGTAGATAGGCAGCACGCATCATCTTGCCAATAACAACTAAGATAATAAAAAATATGGTTACCAACCTGCCTGCCAAGTGCGGCAACTGTGGCATGGACGTAGGTCTTCTCTCATTTTCGAGAGGGTTATGAAGTCATTAATCCACCGCGCTGTCCTTAACGTGCCCTTGAAATATTTAATTCCTGAGACATACAGGATTCCTCACGATGTTCCTCCAACGCTGCTTGTTGTAAATCAGCACTTAAATATCTAAATTATCAACTTCATTGGTGCATATGAGGATCGAATGCTTTAGTCTAATAATTATAGAAAATTTTCCTTAAACCATTTGTGCAAATATAATCTCTCTGTATCGAGTCTGCAAAACAAAATTAGCCTAATTGTTCAAACGAACTAATATCAATATCTCTTGGCTATTACATAACTTTCGTTATGGTTGAAACCAGTTCCTCATTTGATTTCTTCTCAATTCATTACAACTTCCGCAATTACGTTACTACTTCTTGATTGCACCGCTTTAGATTCTCAATAAATATTAATAACTATGAATATTAATTTATCTGATACGTTATAAAATACAGAATTTATCTATATACATAATATATTAAAAATGTACACATAAAATCTTCGACTGTTTCTAAGTTTTAAGAATTAATCACTTCCTACCGGTGTCCTCATTGTTTATTTACGTGCTAAAATATGACGTCTATGAATTAATTTATTGGTGTTTATATAAAAATAAAAAAGTAAATGTTCGTTTGTTCAAAAACTTAATTCCCTGTAAGTTCTTCACAGATTGTTTTGAAATTTGACACATAGCTGATTTCGAATACGCGCGTGTTTTTATATACATTTGAAAAACTTTTTGAGCCACAACAACGCGTAGCCGGTTACAGCGAGTGAATTTATAATAATAGTAACACACGAACAAGCTTGTGTTATACATGCGAGCAATTATCGATGGAATTCAAAGGTCGCTTCAACAAATACACTTAATAATTGTACGACTATGTCATAACTTATTCAACCCTAGAATGGTCCAACATTTATATAAAATACAAATTGTTAGATTTCTCTGTCATTGCATCGGATATGCGTTATAAGGATTATACTGTTTGTTGTGAATGGGATTAGGTGAGTGCCTTTGAGTTGGTGATTACACTTGAGGAACTATTAAAATATTTTGTGGAGTTGATTACTTTTTTAACTATCGTTATAAGCCAATGCTGGCCTACTTTCCCACGTGATGGTAAGTCATGATGTAGCCGAAGATGGTATTAGTTGTACTTAGAATATTTACTCTAACACTGAATTAGCTTAAGATTAGTCTTATTACTCTAGAAACGGCGTGAAGACTGCTGTCTTCACGCCATTTCTAGAGGTTTTTATCCACATTGGTATCGGATGCAAAGACATGCAGATTATTCCTCTCTATTGATGTACGCTTTACGAACGTCGAAGCAAACCGTTTAAATCCAATGTGTTTTTTCGATAACCAAAGTGTAGATACTGGTCGAGATTTAGGTTGTCCGATGACGGAAGACAGCTGGAAGATTTAATTCGTGCAATTTCAATTTCCTGCAAAATATTTAAAATACTTGTTTTAATTTCAGGCAAAGAGAAGTTGCACGAGTTCGCAAATTGAGCTCTGTGAAAGCACCAGATGTACCAATATATAATGAGCACATGAGACCAGGCTTCTGCAGGGTATCTTTGCCCTTCTTTATGTCTGACAATGAACTGGCTTTCGTTTTAGAAGCACTGAAAATGGTCGCCACTGAAGGTTGGAAGATCCTGCCTCAGTACGTAGTTAATACCGAAACAGGGCAGTGGAGGCATCACACCTGCTCTGTGCTTCGCGATAGAAAATCCTTATATTCATTAAAATTCATTGACGGACAAATGACAGCTAACGAGCGAAGGATCTCTGGTAAAAATCTTTTTACCCATAAGGTATTTATTATATGAATGTGACTGTATTAAAAATATGTACATTTTTTCTCAGGTCCCGGAATTTTTCCACAAACTTTTACTGAATGCTTACAAACAGCAAGAAATCTATTCAACAGAGCCAGGAAACTGGCAATGAAATGTTCAACAGTTGAGCCTGAAGTTGGATTCAATCCGCGAATAGACTATCTAAGATGGTTTATGCTACCTAAAGAAGCCCACGATCTGCTGCTAGGTCGATCTGCGAACGTAAAGCATATTGTACCTTTCGATCCATCTGGATATACAGGAGCAAGAAAGAGCTTAAACTTTTGCAGGTCTTCAGCTACTTCTTCTCCTATTTTCGGATCATCTTCAAGACATTTCAGCCTATCAGCAATAGAAGACTGCAAAATTTTTCGATCCAAGCAAAAACAAAAGTTCTATTCCAGAGAGTCAAGCTTGAAAGAGACGTCAAAGGAGCAAGTCGTCAAAGTAACACATCCAGTAAAATTCGCCTTAGGTGAATCTGTGTCACCACTACGAATGGTTCCTCAGTCATTTAAACCTATAATGGGTAGATCTAGATGCTATAGTTTGGGTTCCGATAGTCCACCAGTCCCATTAAGCGCACAAACACAAATGAATCTAGGTCTCAAGGAAACAAGTCCTAGTAACGAGAGTAAGGTGAACGGTTTTTGTAATTGTGGCAGCCAAACAGACCTCCAGTCATTGGATGATCCAATGATATCTCCTGACAAGGTATTCCCGTATAGCGCTCAAAGTAGTACCTCTATCTCGGACTGCAGCCAGACGGGTCGTTTATCACCAACTGCTTCCATAACATCGCAAACGTCAGAAGATATACAAGCATACGTCAAGGAAATGACTAGAGAACTGGCGACTGAAATCAAATCAGAAATCAGGGGAGTTATTTCTAAAGTAGATGATATACTTGAAAATTCTGATTCCCTAGAACAATCAAATCTCAGTATGAACTCAGTATATAGTCAGAGTGATAAGAATTCTGTATCAATCATAGATGTAGCTGAATATTTAATGGGAGTGTCAAAGGAAATGGCTTCGGAAGTAAAACACGAAATCCGAGAAATGGTTAATCAGGTTGACGAAATGATTTCACCGGATTATGCTAGTTTATGTTCGAGAAGAATTTCTCCTCCTCAAGTAGGAAGACGAAGAATAGGGTCAGGTCCAGAACTAGGTCTAGATTTACAAAAATCAACACAGAGGCTAAGGAAGTGCACTACTAGCCCAATACTTCCATCCCACATTACCCATGGCGATGAAAGCAATTTCGAAAAGAAATCTCCAAGTATACAGTCTCCTAAATCAGCTCATGGTACACCTTCACATGAGGCGTCTGGACTGAACAACATCTCCTTCACCTCGAGTGAAACTTCCACGCCAGATACAATTATTCAAGTGGTGACTACAGCTCAAGACTCCCCGGTTCTACCAAAATCTTCAAGTTCAAACAAACTATCTGATGACGAAACCAGCTGCGCAGATGTAACGTGCGGAGCCTGTTGTATAAAGAAGACTTGGTGCCAAAATCCTTCCATCAGCTCGCAAGATAGCGGCATTAATATGACCTTTACTGAAACAGACTCTTATTTAGATTTTGGTAAGTACCTAGTGCTGCAGCTATATTAGTAGTATAGTTTAAGCACGAATGGGTCGACTCGACCGGGGATGGATCACGCTCTCACAGAATACCAGCGTAAAATAGCAGCTTAACACTGCTGTGTTTCGTATGGTGAGTGTAGACAACCGGATACCCTTTTTACTGGAAAAGAGGCATTCCATCTTAGTCCTCACGGGTGACAATGCATCTGTATTTTGTAATCACAGCAACCAAATACCAAGAGGTGAACTGTGTGGTCGTTTGTTACCCTATTCTACAAAAAAGTGGTCATTTATTATTTCATTATGTTGAAGCGGGTGCAGTTTATTTGTTTGTTTAATTAGGGGCATAATAGGGGCAAGGCCTAGGATTACTAATTTGAGATCTTGGCACACAGTATACATATAATAGCCCTGTTCTATAGCACTGCCGCTGCTTAGGTTGGAGATTCATGAACATTGAAATTTTATGGATTACGATAAATTGTAGGGATTTGCTAGTGACTGTGACTGTATTGTATACATTGTCAATGTTAATTTATATCTGAGGCTTCCTATATTTTTTAGTATCTTCCAGAGGATGACACCACGGTAAGGAAGGATTTGCCATAATCGCCCCGGTAATCAGACAAATTGGCGATAGCAATACCACAGAACTTCATTACAGATGTTTTATTATTGTTTTGTAAATGCAGCCTACTGCAAGTTCCGGAATTCCAATGTTCTTTATTCATTACCATTTTAGTATATTATATTTACTGTGATGTCACAACTGTTAGCCAGTTTTAACAGCTTCATCGAACTTAGGGTTCACGGCCTGTAATAATTTTCTGTTATGTGTATTGATATAGTGTCTATAAAATATGATCAATTCTTAGTAGACTTTGTCACTCCTAGTAAATTTTCTTATACTTAACGGCATTAAAATGTCTTGTACCTGCATTACGAGTTACATGGCGCCAGTATGAACATCTAGTTATTGGCCGCTCGTGTCCAGATTTAGCCGTGTTTTATTACGTTCGGTAAATTTTTATGTGCTCGTAAATGTTGTACAAATAGGTCGCCGTTTAGTGGATGTTGTATTAGTCCTCTATATGCGTTGTTTTTATGAGTTATGAAAGTTGTAGTTTTAATATTCTCAATATCCACTGCTGAACCAAAGGCCTATTCTAAATTTAAAATATTCACCAGATCTACGTTTGATAGGCCAATAGTCAATCGCAATATCGATCGACTTGCGTCGTCAACGCTACAACAGACCGAATGTATAGCAATCTCAGCCTTTGGCAAATGACGAAAATTTGAGATAAATATTGAGATATTCGCAATATGATTATTCTGGTATATAATATAGTTGAGTTTTATGACATCCTTCAATCGTTCATTTATTTCAGCCTATCAAAAGTTTACAGCTGAACACAGACTCTCCTCACAGATTGCCTCAAATTGGGATTGCGTCATAGTTGCCACATTCGACAGGCGGGTTGGCAACCCAAGTTTTTTAAAGTTATTATCAAGAAGGTGCTCGTGGCCATCTACTGTTTCAGTTTCCATACTCACGGGATGATATGGGGTAGTGGATTATCTAACACTGCCATACATGTGATAACACTCATACTCGTTAATATTTTATTTATATAAGTTTTTTTAAACCACTATTTCAGTTAAATGGCGCACATCGTCCGACCCGACGACAAATAAATTAAAGAAATTGCAAGGAAGACTAAGAATGTGCAAACACGAAAAGAGCGAAGTGCCAGACATCATAGAGGGAGTGCCGGTTGGTGATCACGCGAGAACTGATTCGGGGTGTACCGAAGCAGGCAACGCTGGTAGAGTTGCTTTCCAAATATCAGATGAAGGAGAAAGGCAGAATGTGTAAGTATGCGAAATTATTGCATTTATTTGAGTATTCAATTAGAACAGCATAGCGTGAAGCGTGAACTCCCAGATCAGACATATCTTCGTTATAATATTGACACAATAGTGAAAAAATGTTCAGGGCTCGACGTCACCATGTAAACCGTGTCTTCTTTTCAGTCATCAGCGATAACCTTGTCTACTTTATATAATACAAAGGTAGCAAAGTAGTTAATGTTTCCAATGACCTACCAGATATTTTTATTTCAATAACTGTGCATGAAAACACTTTTTTATACTCCTTCTGTTTTTTTTTTATTATTAACCCTCAATTAGCGTCCCGTGTCACCAGCCTCCTTCTTTAATTTAATTGTTACTTTTTATATATAGTTTGAGTGTAGAGTTCTACACATAACAAATATTTCTATGGCCTGTCAATAATTTTTTTGGGTCTAAATGCTTGTCCTTGTGTAATCACATAGATTATATAAGGACGAAAAGTATATTAATACGTACAAAGAAAACTTTGTACAACTTTTTAAGCATGCCACGCGCATGGACGAGTGTGAGATTTGGTATAGTTTAAGTTTATATGGAGAAGAAGTGCAGAAAGCTAACATTTATATATAATATGGGTTACAATAACTTTAAATAAAATAAAATGATACATTCTTTACGTTATTTTTTTTATTTTTTTATACGATAACGTTCATAAGTGAGCACACAGTCCACCTGATGGTCTACATCTATCCTCGTTTGCGAATCAAAATGCAGATGCGTTGTCAGCCGTGAGGACTAAGATGGCATGCCTCTTTTCCAGCAAAAAGGGTCTCCGGTTCTCTACACTCACCATACTAAACACAGCAGCATTAAGCTGTTACTTTACGCTGGTATTCTCTGAGAGCGTGGTCCTTCCTCGGTCGAGCCGACCCATTCATTCGTGCTACAACTATACAATTAATATAGTTGCAGCATGGCTCTACCACGTAATGTCAATGTCAAACACGTGAACAGAACACTATTACTTCTATCAAGAGCGCAGAACATAGTAAGGTAATCACAGATAAATAGATATGTAGCAAGCTAATAGTAATAAGAAAAAATTATGTAGTGGACGGATTTAAATTGACTATTACTTACGCACAGACTAGAGATTGCTCAGAGTAATTACTAGCATGCATGTCATTATAAATTACTCTGAGAGTATATAATCACTGTTTTAACGGACACCATATAATATTATTGTGCATTCAAAAGCATAGTTAATACGTATATATATATATATATAATATACTGAAAGTGAAATACGGGTTGCTGAATATACAAACTAATAATTTTAAAGAATTACGGTTGAATTTTTATCACTGTACGATCATTAATTAAGTATTTAGAACACATCCACGATACAGAAGAAAATCCTTGTTAACGGTTTAAATATTATGTAATATGCCATTTATCGGAGATTACAAAATCTTTCTGTTCTTTTATTAAATTGTTTCATAAGACACCCACGTTATAATACCAAAACGACACCATTAAAATAGACCTTACAACAACTTAATCAACACGCATTTATCACAAGTTGATGATTCTAGTGGGAATACTTGGTAATAGTCACGAATTTATAGTTTTGTCATCGATTAAGTGAATATGTTTTCAATGGTATATACAGCATGAGATTCGGCATATTATATATTTTTTTTAAATATTAAACGTATAGATACATATAGCTACGGCCAATTTTACACCAAGATAGAGGCACTCACTTGAATACACGAGTTATAAATAATGAAAACTCCTGCGGGATAAAGTTTGTAAATAAAAAATGACTGGCATTTTTTTATTCTGAGACTTTTCCAATTACGCGTTATAAAAATATCCCATGAGCGAAAATAATCTTGTTATTTCTACAGTCTTTTATTCTTATTTGATCAATTGAAAGCTAAAATACTTTTTAGATTTTTTATTTTTGTGTAAAATCTTTTCACCATGATCCCATTTCACACTACTTCATTCGTTTTCTAAAAGTATTTATCAACAACACAAAATCATCCAGTTGGTTTCCACTGTCTTAGCCATCTCAAAAGTTACTCTCTGTACAAGAATTACATACACACAAATATGTTAGAGTGTATTTTTTTATCCCAGAACTTGGATCATCATTATATTTTTAATTTGTGAATAAAAGGATTATGGACTTCAACAAACTTTAATATTAAATCCAAAATTATGATCCAAGCCAAATCATAACTTACATAGCATAGAATATAAACAATAAATTAAATATCGTTTGTAAATGAGACGCTAAATCTTTGGGTAGTTTCTGAATGACAATGTATCATTTCAGAACTACATCAGCGACTGATTCAAAACGATCGAGCAGATCGTCGAACGCATCCTCCAGCTGTTCGGACCGCAGTTCCAGGTCCAGCGGTTATGGCACTGACATTCACAGAACCTCACAAGAGGAAAACTTTTATGATAGGAGGTGAGGTAACTGGAATAAACTTCATTTATACATATTATTTAAAACGTCACTTGATTTTAATTCAAACGAACGTATAGGTTATGTAGGAACATTGTTTAATCTGTGGTATAGTTATAATCAAACTTGAAATAGCTGGAAAGGATATTATAAAAAGTGAGTGCCTCTAGATTAATGAGGTGAAATATTTGACAGATTTTATGCCGGGAAAGTTAATTTGTAATTTGTCAGGAAAATTTAAGGGTTTATATTTATATTTTATATTAATTAGATTAGAAATGAAAAAAAAAACAATATTCCTAAAACGTAAAAAATAAGTATTAAAAAATGTGTAAAAAATTAGAAAACAAGCCATCGAGGCATTGTTTGTGTATTTATATAATACTCTATAAACCGATAAACTTTTATTTAAAACGCAACTTCGCAATTATAATAATATTGTGTAACATGTAAAAAAAATATTATTTCCAGTGAGTCGGATTGCCGGCACATGACCGAGTGCTGGTGGGAGGAGACGGAGTGCGACGACAGCAGCGCCTGTAGCGACGCCTCGCTCACCGACTTCACCGTGGACGACGAGGGCAAGTGGCACTGCCCGCCTAAACATGTCTGGAAGGCCACCGTCGAGGTACCTCAAACTTATACATCTAATTTCACTATTTATTTGGGTCTTCTTTTGTTTAGTTTATTCTAAAAAAATCTCACGCACAAGAGTGGAGAAGAATTAGCTCTTTTTTCACCACTTACTTTTCCTGTGTAGAAACTGGCACTTTGCCAAACTGACACTCTTACGACACCCACAGGTCGAAGAATTGTATTTTTTTATAGGATAGGGTGACAAACGAGCACATAGTCCGACTGATGGTAAGTGTTTTACTGTAACCCATACACATCTATATCTATTCTCAATAAATAATCAAAATGCAGATGCGATGTCACCCGTGAGGACTAAAATGGAATGCCTCTTTTCCAGTAAAAAGGGTCTCCGGTTCTCTACACTCACCATACGAAACACAGCAGTGTTAAGCTGCTATTTGACGCTGTTATTCTGTGAGAGCGTGGCCCTTCCCCGGTCGAGCCGACCCATTTGTGCTACAACTATTCTACTAATATAGCTGCAGCATGGCTCTACCACGTAAATGTTATAAAGTTTTATTTCAATATCATTATGAATATTTATTAAAGGAAAGAAAAAGGAAAGAGTGACAAAGCAAATTTATTTTGCAGAAGTGAACGGAAGAGTCGGAAAGGGACTCCCTAGACGAAGGTTTATTAACCAAATCGGCGATACATTGAAAATGGGCCAGATTAGGAGTATCCTTAACCGACGAGAGTGTATGCGTAGATATATGTCCGTAGTCTCTCCCTACCCCTCTGGGTGATAGGCGTGTGTGTGTGTGTGTGTGTGTGTGTGTATGTGTGTGTGTGTTTTTTTATTTAATATATGTATATATTTTTAATTTTAATATAATATTTATTTCAGTCTTAATTTTAAGATAATTTTGGATGGAATATCGTGGAAAGCCGTGTGGTGGTTTTGTAAGAGATCTCCCCACCTTATTTCGTCCCATGGGTGTAATAAAAAGGGATTACTGGGAATGATGAAACTCAATGAGCATTATTTTTAATTTTTATTTTTAAACGTTTGTTTTTGTTCGCAGGCTGTACATGAGTACAACATGATCCGTCCCGGAGACAAGGTGCTGGTGTGTTTGTCTGGTGGACGGGACTCCATAGCGCTGCTGCACTCAATGCACCAGTACCAGTTCTACGCGCGGGCGAAAGGAATACACTTCAGTATTGGTAATATATATTTCATTTTCTTTGTTCCGTCTTATTATTAGCCAACATTTGTGCAAACACATTTGTTTTTTACGTGGTAGAGCAATGCTGCAGCTATATTAATAGTATAGATGTAGCACGAATGGGTCGGCTCGACCAGGGAAGGACCACGCCCTCACAGAATACCAGCGTAAAATAGCAGCTTAATGCTGATGTGTTCCGTATGCTGAGTTTAGAGAACCGAAGACCCTTTTTACTGGAAAAGAGGCATTTCATCTTAGTCCTCATGGGTGACAACGCATCTGCATTTTGATTCGTAATCGAGGATAGATGTAGATGTCTATGGGCTACAGCATCCACATACCATTAGATGAACTGTGTGCTCGTTTGTCACACTAAATCTATAAAAAAACACACGAAGTATTGGTATTCGGATTGTGATTTTTCCCAAATTATTTTACTCAGTTTTTTATTTATTAAAAAAACTACTTACACTGTAAACAATCCTTAATATTCTTGTTAACAACTACAAGTAAGCTTAAAATAATTGTATTAGGAGTGGTTTGTGATAGTATTGAATTGACGAATTCGAACCCACAACTATTATAGTTTGCAGTCCGTGCCATTAAATATTTATTAGGTTACTGTCGCTTCCAATTTATCACATAAGCGTCATATATAGTTGATTATGAGTTGATTAGAACAAGATGTGTGTTATCACGTAATAATAACGTCCTTCAGATTGAAATTCAATCACGTCGGTCAGACTAGCCATCTGCGCTGGACAGGGTTATAGTGCTTGAATGTATGCGCAAAGCACAGATGCACTATCTATTCCCTCACTCTCATAGTCCGATGGGACGGTAACCCGTCACGACTGGAGAGAGATCAGGCGCAGGACCTGAGGCTTTACGTGTTTTCCGAGGCACGGGGTGAAGCACCGCCAAAGATTCCGGGTTGCTACTGATAATTTCTTGGCAGAAAAACAAATAACCATTGAGTTATATGTACTACGTACTAGAGAATCTATTCCAAACAAAAAATATGCGCTACTCTATGTCTTCACGCATGCGCGGGAGATAGTAGAGCCGCGCATGCGCAGTTGATATATTGTTACCTATTTATACACTTGAACAACAAATAATTTTACTTACTTGACCACTGAATTGTTATTTACGTCCAGGTTTAAACTTTAGTCTCGTGTTATTAACGCCGCTCCACATTGCATGAATACTGAAGCCACACTAAATGACACTAAAGTACTCGTAAGGTATAGGATTGCAGTACAGTTCAGTTGAACACGGTGAATGTTCGGAATACGAAATCTAGTGCTTAGTACACATAATATATCAGCTTCGGCTAATAACTGGTTTTGGCCCGACAAACAATTCGAACCCAGGACCTCATGATCAGGAATCGCGTTTACGACCACTAGAACAACTAGGCAGTCATTGTCAGTTAACATGTACATATTATCAAATGTACATATGTCGCGGAATATATACATATACATATACATGCACAGTAGCTAATTAGCGCTCGAATTCGGAAGCTGTGTCGACGTTTAATAAGCTAGCAGAATATTAATTTGACAAATGATTATGTGACATCTAAAATAACAAGGGCAGAAAAATAGTTGACAAAAATGATTGCGTCTAGAAATAACTTATACAACGTGCAGCAACAACGGTGACTTTAATTTAACACACATATACGTTTTCCCATTTTCGTTTTATGAAGGAATTATATTTCCATTAAACGTTATTATAAACGGATTTATTTAAAATTTTAGAAAATAGCATCTTAAAGCAAGCTGTACTTAGAGAACAGTCGTATTGTTTTATTTATTAATTTTTGTGTAATTAGAATAGTAATTAGAATAGTAATTGGATTCAAACTACCAGTTAAATGTTAATAACAAATTAACCGAATCAGATCAGGACGTTGCAATGGTTTTTGAGAAATATTTTAATGATATTCCGATATTAACCACTAAGTCACTGAATTCTTCTCCTGCGGTCGCCGAATCATTACTTAAACAAAATGTAAATGCGTGTACAAAGAATTTCACATTTCATAAAGTATCATCAAAAGATATTGTAAAATATTTTAAAAGTATTGATGTTAAGAAAACTGCGGATCTGTGGGGGATTTCCGTTAAAGTTATTGCGTCTATAATAGATACAATCGCGCCTCATTTAGCTACTATTTTTAATACTAGTATCGAATCTGGTGTGTTTCCTGATTTAATGAAGTATAGTAAAGTAATACCTTTATTTAAATCTGGTAGTACATTAGACCCCGCTAATTTTAGACCTATTTCTGCACTACCAACATTTAGTAAGATTTTTGAAAAAATTATTCTTGATCAAATGTTAAATTTCTTTAATATAAATAATTTACTTCATAAAAATCAATTTGGTTTCACAAGGGGTCGCTCGACAACTGATGCCGGTGTTGAGCTGATTAAATATATATTTAATGCATGGGAGAATTCACAGGATGCTTTGGGTATATTTTGTGACCTATCCAAAGCCTTCGATTGTGTTCACCATGAAATTAATTAGGAAACTTCAACACTACGGTGTAAGAAGTGATGCTCTTAAATTAATTATTTCATATTTAAGTAACAGAACGCAAAAAGTTGTCATTAACAGTATGAGTTCTTCCGGGTCGATGGTACAGATGGGCGTGCCTCAAGGCTCAATTCTAGGCCCCTTTCTGTTTCTTGTATACATTAATGACTTACCTTACATAGTAGGAGATAACCATGATATAGTATTATTTGCTGATGACACTTCTTTAATTTTCAAATCAAGACGACAATTACTACAATATAACGATGTAAATAATGCTATTTCTAAATTAGTAAATTGGTTCAATGTTAATAATTTGCATTTAAATGGCACTAAAACGAAATGTATGAAATTTATGACTCCAAATGTCAAACAATTAAACACTAATGTAATTTTAAATGGGAAGAAACTGAGTCTTGTAGATACCACCATTTTTATTGGAATCACACTAGACGCAAAGCATCAATGGAACCCCATATATCAAAACTAGCAAGCAGCCTAGTTCTGCAGCATATGTTGTAAAAAAGATTAGAAATCTTACCAGTGTTGAAACAGCTAGACTAGTTTAGCTATTTCCATAGCATAATGTCGTGTGTTATTTTGCTATGGGGACACGCAGCTGACACTGAATTATATTTGTTTTACAAAAGTGGGCCAAGAGCAATTTATGATTTAAAGCCTAAAGAGTCGCTGCGACAATAATTTAAGGATATTAATATATTAACTTTGGCCTCTCAATACATTTATCAAAATGTAATAACGTACACAAAAATAAAAGTAGTTTTACAAAAATAAGTGATATTCATTCTGTAAATACTAGGAACAGACACAAGCTAGTAGTACCGGTTACTCGACTCCATCGAGTCAGTAATTCATTCTTGGGGCGATGTATACGCTTATACAACAAAATTCCAGAAAATATACAAAATTTGACCTGCTCAAAGTTCAAAAACTTTATTAAACTAAGTTTGTATAAAAAGGGTTATTATAGTATTAAAGAATTTATAGATGATAATAACCCCTGGAAATGAGGTGATCGCTACCAAGCTATTTCTAATTTGTTGTGTTGTTAATTTGTGTAACATACATGATTGTAAGCTGTTATTTTAAAAAAAAAGTCCCGCTGGGTTTCTTGCTGGTTCTTCCCAGGACAGAGGTTTTTTTTTTCGAACCAGTGGTAATTATACAAAAGAGTGACTTTCAATAAGCATTATTTATAATCTATATTGAATAAAAAAGATTCTGTTTCTTTTTCTGTTTCTGGTACTGCGATAAAGACACTTTGTTTTGTTTTCGTTTTCTAATTTAGTAGGTACGTTTACATCTCTTACGATAGGACGTTTTTATTTGCGTTATTAGTGCTTGTGTAAACTTGTGATTGTAATGGCAAATACAACAAGGCTGATCCTAATTTTAGTTACATTTTATTATTAAGTGTGTTTGAAAAAATTTTTTTTGAATTTACGAGTAATTTTAACCTATCAAAATTATTTAAAATGATTAATGGGCACTAGCCCTACCTGTGTGTTAAACTAAATTCACAATTGAAGCGGCACGTTGTATATAAAATGAGTTTAACTTTTTTTTTGATTTTTCAAATAACAATGTATTTTAATTAAAGCCTCAGTAAAAAATATACATTTTTGGGAATATCAAGTGACTTTAATTATTTTACACTATTCAAGTGTTGCCATTTACTACATTCATTCCATTTTCGTATACACTTTGTAAAACTACCAACAGAAAATATTTTTATAGGGAGTTATTATTAGTAATAACTATACTGTAAGTAATAATAACAATAAAAGTGATATGATTGAAAATAAGTCTATTACAAAGAACTTCCTGCTATAATACAGTTTCTCAATCATAGTACTATGTAACAATTCCATTTAGTGAAATGGCAATACTAGCTAAAACAAAATGTCATTGTATGGCACAAAAGCCCAGAAGCTATGCCAGAAATATACATTTATAGTATGCAAATATTTAATAGAGATATAATAATCTAAAAACTCTGAATTGTGTAGGTAGGTACATTATGTTGATAATGTATTAAGCTAACATCAAACAACCACAGGACGTATCACTTTTTCCAAGTGACATAAGACATAACCTAAAATGATTGAAATCTAAATATCTTTTTTTTGATGCCTTCTCAGGACAAAATTATTTGTCAAAGTTACTCAGGGACAGACTCTTAACATTTTAAGGCCCGTATTAATAAACTCAAGATCGTTGCTAATTAATAAACACATAAAAACAGTATCTCAAAACGCTGTACTTAGGAATACTGTTCTGTGACTTGCACTCAAGTACACACACTTGAGAGCCGAGTTTCGTTTATTAATCAGTATGACACTCAGCTGATATCGTAAACCTAAACCCCATCTTATCATTACCATTACAGCCCTTCACAAGTCCACTGCTGAACATAGGCCTCCCCCAAGGAATGCCACAAAGCACGGTCCCGAGCCACCTGCATCCATCGACTTCCTGCATGTCTTACCAGGTCGTCACTCCATCTTGTGGGGGGACGCCCTACACTTCGCCTACCGGTACGAGGCTGCCACTCGAGAACCTTTCTTCCCCATCGGTTGTCGGTTCTTCGAGCTATATGGCCGGCCCACTGCCACTTCAGCTTACTAATCCGTCGGGCTATGTCGGTTACTCTGGTTCTACTGCGGATATCCTCATTCCTAAGTTTATCATGCAGAGAAACTCCGAGCATAGCCCTCTCCATAGCTCGCTGAGCGACCTTGAGCTTACTCATACGGCCAGCAGTGAAGGACCATGTCTCAGTTCCGTAAGTCATCACTGGCAACACGCACTGGTTGTACAATTTTGTTTTAAGGTTTTGAGGTATTTCTGACGAGAAGATGTGTCGTAGCTTCCCGAACGCTGCCCAGCCGAGTTGAATCCGTCGATTGACCTCTCGGTCGAAGTTGGACTTACCTAGTCGGACTATTTGTCCCAGGTAAACATACTCGTCAACAACTTCGAGCTTAGTGCTCCCAACAACTACCGGCATAGGTGTGACATGGACATTAAACATAATCTTTGTTTTGTCCATGTTCATCTTAAGACCTATCCGTTGGGAGACACTATTGAGGTCATTGAGCATAGTGCTTAGTTCCTCCAGCGATTCTGCCATGAGGACTATAATATCGTCGGCAAATCGAAGGTGAGTGATGTATTCGCCATTGATGTTAATTCCGTATCCTTTCCAGTCCAGAAGCTTGAAAACGTCTTCCAATGCAGCGGTGAAGAGTTTCGGGGATATAACGTCACCCTGTCTTACACCTCTCTGCAATTGGATAGGTTTCGTACTCTGGTTCTGTACTCGGATTTCCATCGTAGTTCTACTGTACAAACACTTCAGCACTTCGATATACCGACAGTCAACTTGGCACCGCTGAAGGGACTGCAGCACCGCCCAAATTTCGACGGAATCAAAGGCTTTCTCGTAGTCCACATACCCCAGGCATAGTGGCAAATTGTACTCTTCGGACTTCTGTACAATTTGCCGTAGGGTATGTATGTGGTCTATGGTGCTAAAGCCCTTTCGGAAACCGGCTTGTTCTCGAGGCTGGAAGTCGTCCAGTCTGCGCGCGAGACGATTCGTAATGACTCTCGAAAACAGCACGTAGACGCGGCTCAGAAGGGAAATCGGTCTGTAGTTCTTCAAGAGAGCGTTGTCACCTTTCTTGAAGAACAAGACCACCGCACCTCTGCTCCACGCCTGCGGTGTAATGCCACCATGGAGGACGGAATTAAAGAGCTTCTGAAGGACTTCAAGTACAGGTCTTCCACCCGCTTTCAGAAGCTCCGCTGTAATTTCATCCTCGCCTGGGGCCTTGCCGTTTTTAAGGTGCTGGAGAGCCATTCTAATCTCGCTCAGACTGACGTCCGGGATATCTTCGGAATAGTGTCGAATAAGACTCGCTCTTGGATCGTTACTCACACTTGCGTGTGGCTCCAACGATGACGTGTACAGCTGCCCATAGAACCTCTCAATGTCACTCAAAATCTCAGGTGCCCCGGAAATGATGCTGCCACACTCGGTCTTCAGCTTTGACAGTTGGCTCTTTCTGGCAGACAGATCTCTGGCAAAGATTTTGGAGCCTTGGTTCCGCTCGATCGCTTCTTCAATACGAGCTGTATTGAAGCTGCATGCATTTGGAGATCTGTCTGTTCAGTTGCCTGTATGGTGTCAAATCTGTTGAAGAATGTAGCCTCATCTCCCGTCTAACAGCCATGAGATTAAGAGTGTGATCGGAGAGTTTTTGTGTTCTTCTGCGGCGGGTCTTGCAGAACTTAGCTCCGACCGCATGGACAGTTTCCACGAGCTTGTCATTCATATCGTCCACTTCATTGCAGTCTTCTAGGCACTGAAATTGGTTTTGTAACTCGAGCTGAAAGGTTTCGGGACTTTGGATTAGAGCACGAGGGGGACGGAGCGTTGACTTCATCAGACGAGACCTCTCCAACTTAACATTTAGGTTCAGTGTGCCTCTAACCATTCGGTGATCGCTGCGGGTTTTCACCCTCGCGATCACTGAGACATCACTGAACAGTTGTTGTCTGGTCGTCATAATGAAGTCAATCTCATTTTTTGTCGAACCGTCGGGGCTCGACCAGGTCCACTTCCTGTGGGGCCGCTTCTTGAAGAAAGAGTTCATCATAAAGAGTCCGCCTTTCTCCATAAAGTCGGCCAGCTGCTGGCCCCTTGGGTTCCGTTGCCCTATTCCAAATTTCACTACTTTCAGCTCACCGTTCTCTCTTGTGCCTAGTTTTGCATTGAAGTCTCCCATTAACACCGTATATTGGGTTTTGGAGGAATGCATGGCTCTAGAGATATCCTCATACATTTCCTCCACCTCCTCATCGGGGTGTGCCGAGGTTGGTGCGTAAACCTGTATGACCTTCAGCGAATACCGTTTGGTGATTCTGAGTATAAGGTACGCAACCCTCGTCGACACACTCCCGATCTTTACAACGTTGTTAACGAGAGACTTGTGGACGATAAATCCGACACCTCCTTGGGACAGATGGTCGCCCTCCCGGTGATAGAGCAAGTTTCCGGATTCGAGGATTACCGTGTCCTCCCCCTCTCTTCGGACTTCGGATAATCCTATAATATGCCAGCGCAACTTGTCTATCTCTTCTTCCAGCTCCACGATCTTCTCGTCAGTCCTCAGGGTGCGTGCGTTGTACGTTGCCAGGTCGAGTCGTCGTAGGTGGCAACCGAACCTCCACCGGAGATTCTTAGCACTCCCTGCCCCGCCGTTACCATGGTCGCTACCGTAGCCAGGAATAGCGAGGCCGCCGGGGACTGGGGGCCGTCTGTGTGTTGTTTTGATCATTGGGGGGTATTTGCCATAGTTGCCACGCTTGGCAAGCGGGTTGGCAACCGCAGTTTTTTTATTGTAATTTTGGCTATTATCAGGAAGATGCTGCTGCCCATCTCCCGCCTGTTTCCCTTTGTCGCCTTTTACGACACCCACGGGAGGATATGGGGTAGTGGATATTCTTGACCGCCACTACACGGCAACCCCATCTTGAGATATGTTTATTAATAAGACCATAACCTCAAGATTGTACTCAAGTGCGTGTATTTGTGCTGAGTAACGTTTATTAATACGGGCCTAAGAATTTTTTGATATATAGACGGTACCATTTCTTCTCAATTAATTTTACGTATGAAAGTCTGCCATAGTTCTTTGATGAAATAGATTCTACTTAGTCCCTGGTGCTTGGATTTTTAAAAAGATTTGGAAAATTTGTAGTTTTGATAAATCATTCCATAATTGGAGATATGTATCTCCACTATTGATGTGTAAAGGGGTTGTAACCTCTTTTTTATTATTATAATCACGTGCATGATTACTATTTCGTCTAGTGGCTTAATCACGTGATTTGAGATAAAATTATATTAGTCAATACTCACATAAGAAAATCTTTGCATGCTTGCAAGCATTTTTTTAAAACTATATCCAGTTAAATTAGTAACAGACAAATAAAAATATATCTTGGAAGAGAACTACATCCAAGTGACGATTGTTAGTAAGGGTATGAATCTAAACTTAAGTAAAACTAACATATTATTACAGGAGCGCTATTTGTACACGAGCCTCAGTCAGATGTGGACCCTCTGCACTTGATGGCGTACTGCAGAACACTGGGAGTTAAGTTCATCTATCAAGACAAACTGGAAGACGACGAAACTTTAAGTAAGTTATTATTGTTGCATTGAAGTAGTGAAGATACAATAAAATTCATCTTCCTATTTTGCTGTTAGAGTTGAACAAGAAAAACAAGAATGATTTGTGAATTTAATACAATGGTGAAAGATTCTTAAATGCTAACCTAAAATATCCAGGTGATTAGAGACAGTGTCTGTGATTGTAGTGTTTATTAAAATCAAGTACAAAATAAAGTAAAAACTAACGGTGTAGTGGCGGTGTAAAGATATGCTCTACCTCCGTATCGTCCCGTAGGTGTCGTAAGGGGCGATAGAGGAAAATTAAAACAGGAGATGGGCTTTAGCATCTTCACGATAACAACTCAAATTAATAAAAATTGTCGTTGCCAACCCGCCTTCCAAGCAGAGCGACTATGGCAAACTCTTCCCCCCTCCATCAGGCAATCTATATGAGAGGCCTATGTTCACCGGTGGACTTTCATAGGTTGTAATGGTACATGGAATTAATTTAAGTAAAAATAATTTTCCTTTAAAGGGCGTAGTGTCAGTAAATGTTCGGATATACACCGCTGGGCGTCTCATGCTGTAAGGCAGCGGGTCTACGCAGCTGCTGCAGCTCACGGCTACGGCGTAGCAGCTGTAGCGCAGTGCCTGGACGATGCGGCCGCAGCCTTCGTCGCCGCCGCTCTCTACGGTGCCGCGCTACGAACTATTCGTGCACATTATCGAGTTCGGTGAGTTCTCGCCAACTATTTACTTATTATATTTACGCCTTTTATGAGATCGCTAGAACAAATGTATCCGGCTCGAGGGACCAACTTAACGCAAAGCCCACCAAAACGAAGTAAGTTGTGATTTGACTTTGAATTGGATTAGCTTTATATAACTAATTTAGTCTTTCATAACAACTACAAGCCATATATATCAAATGCCTCTTTAAAAATCTTCGGGCATGTATTACATCTTCATCTCATTACACTAATTGGGAAAAGCACTAAAGCAGTAGAAGAAATCAATAAAATTTTATTACTATTATTATTATTCTTTTATATATTGTAATATATTTCCTAGAAAGTATGAAAAATGTTATATTTACCAGTGTTACATCCACTGCTAAATATAACAACGAACGTATGTACACAAACTGATAATTTTTATACCGATCGGTATCCTTTTTTTTAAACTGAATCCGTCAATACGAGCTTGCCAATTGCCTGTTATTTGATATCCGAATCTTATTTATTATGTTCATCATTACAGCCTTTCACAAGTCCACTGCTGAACATAGGCCTCCCTCAAGGA